>CM053603.1:68643017-68730640 GCA_028646535.1 Procyon lotor | reverse complement strand
AAAAAAAAAAAAAAAAAAAGAACAGTAGATCTACCGGTAGAACTCTGCTGGCTCAGAAGATGTTTGAATCTGCTTCTTTCTTTTCTAGAGCAGGGTTGAGAATTGCAGGTACACTTTCTTTATTGTGGGCAGATCCATCTCTATTCTAGCTTCTTACTCCCCCTTTCTCATCTCTATAGGCATTCTACAGTTTCTCTGTATATGGTCTGTAATACCTCCAGGGACCCAAGGTGGATAGGACCTAAAATGATTCCATGCCATGGGGTGCCTGGGTGGCTCAGTGGGTTAAAGCCTCTGCCTTTGGCTTAGGTCATGATCTCAAGGTTCTGGAGTCAAGCGCCCCATTGGGGGGGAGGGGAGGGGGTGTCTCTGCTCAGCAGGGAGCCTGCTTCCCCCTCTCCCTCTGCCTGCCTCTCTGCCTACTTGTGATCTCTTTTTCTCTGTCAAATAAATAAATAAAATCTTTAAAAAAAAAAAAAAAAAGACTCCAAGCCAGCACTCTCTTTTATGTGGCTCAAAGTTGGACCCACAGAACATACTTGTACATCCTTTTTCTCTGATATAGCCATACTAAAAGCTTGTTCCTTTACTCCAGCCTCAAACCTTATTTTGTCTTTTAGCTTTCTTAGAATGGAATCAGACATGCAGTGTCCCCAAAATTCTTGAAGGTTCACCTAGTAAGCTCTTCAAGTTAGCTTGGTGGAAGTTTTTTTTCTTCTGTGGGATGGGATTCTCCAAAAATCTTCTACTTACTTTCATCTTTAAATCCAACCCTTTTATATCTTTCTTATGGGCAGTGAATATAAGGGTCATATAACTGGATTTTGGTCACGTCCTTTGAAAATTTATTTCTGACCTAGAAGCTCACCTTGGAATGTAATATATACAGTCTTTGTGATTTATCCAAAACTATTTTAGCATCTTGTCACATGATCTTTCCATACCATTCACTTTTAGGTATGTGTACCTGTTTTTAGATGAAAATAGCACTAGTCAACATTTTGCTCCAGTGTTTTCTAATATACATTGTTTTTGATGAGAAGTGTGATGCCAATTAGATTTTCATTTCTTCATAGAAAACCTGTTTTTATCTTTCCGGAAAGTTTCCTCAACGTTTTTAGAACTTCATCCATGAACTAAAATTACTGCATATATTCTGCCCAATACGAAGTGTATCTCAAAAACTGAAAAATCATTTCTTTCTTCAGACTTATTTTCTTTGATTTCTTAATAATTTCCTCTCCTTCACTCTTTTTTTTAATTAGAATTTTGAAATTTAGATAGGATTGCTCTTGAAATTTTTAGATTTCTATTCCATGACAAATATGACTTTTCTAAAATATCATATATATGTCATCTTAAGCTTCTTTTTGAGAGAATTATCCTGTTCAATTACCCTGATTCATAAATATCAATCCGGCAGTGATATTAGGATGGGGGTGGGGTGTACTCCTAGCTAGAGAGTGCCTGGAATTGGTGTTCTAATTGGGGAAGATTTAAAGCCCTTTAAAAGTTGCCATATACCTGGATATTCATCGGCTTCTTCCAATCATTTGCTATTTCACTTATCCTACCGAATCAGGTCAGAATCAAAGAGTTAAGCTACCCATATGTTCAGAACATATTTTCCCAATTTATCACCTTCACCATTGCCCTTGTGCCCCCTCTTCCTACTGAATCTTTGATTCTTAGCTTTGAACTTCTATAGAACAACTGCCCAAGCTTCTTCTAAATATGTCACCTTCAGTTACTGCCATGTATCCAACTCTATATTCCTTCCATTTATTCAGGAATTTCTTTTTTTTTTTTTTTTAAAGATTTTATTTATTTGACAGCGAGAAACACAGCGAGAGAGGGAACACAAGCAGTGGGAATGGTAGCGGGAGAAGCAGGCTTCCTGCAGAGCAGAGAGCCCGATATGGGGCTCGATCCCAGACCCCTGGGATCTGACCTGGGCCGAAGGCAGCCGCTTAACGACTGAGCCACCCAGGCGCCCCTATTCAGGAATTTCTTAATATTTCTGCTTCACTGATGACTTCTTAAAAGAATTTTAACACAGGAATTATTCAATTCTTTTTTAAAATATCTTTATTATTTTTAGAAATGTTGAGCAGAAGGAAAGTTAGCTACCTGCTCTCAGTTTGCTATTTTAACCCAGTTTCTCCAGAACATGTTCAAGGAGACCGTCTTTTAAGAACTATATTCTAGGCACCAAGTTCAAGATCAACACATTTCATTATTTTTAGTCCTGGAGTCTGACTGTAACACTATAATCATGATAGCCAAGAATAGAGAAGGGCAGCATTTGAAACTGACTGTGGCTGAGTCTGGAATGTTATGCTTGCTATTATTTCTTTTTGTCCAGAATAACTAAATAATTGCTTTCATAAAGTAGATAGTTAGTTCCTTTTAAAAATACATCAATTGGGTATTGAAAAGTAACTATCTTTAAAGGAGAAATTATTTAATTGCACACGAGTAGTTGCATCAGCGAGTTGCATCCACAAAAAGAATTCTGATCTTCAAAAGGGATCATAAAAATCAGAATCATTTTAAGAACTCTGAGATGTTATGTTTTCTCTACCAAGTGATTATACTTTTCAAAAACATGAATTAGACATTTAATGGTCAAAATAAAAAACAATATTCTAAGGCTATTTTATTTATTCTTTTGATGGTTTGATCTTACATTATTCAATAAAAAATTTTTTTTCTAGGTACAGTAAAAAAAAATCACCAAACTATTATATGTCACCGTCTGGAGGGGGATAACTTCATGCATGGGGATAAAAGCAAATACCTAAAAGTTAACATGCCAAGTCTTACATGAGTTGACTTTTTTTTTATTCAGTAAAGTTGGCAGAATCGCCCCTTCTTTTCCTCCCCTATAATCATTAGCCCAGAAGGAAGAAGAGGTAAATTGAATAAAGTCCAATTCTTTTTTTTTCCAAGGAGTGGAACTGAAGGTACAGATTTATGACTAGAACTAAAAGGTTGGATTATATGTAAAAGACTCTTAATGACAGAATCAACCTTAGATTTTTGAATTCAGAATACTTGCAGGTAGGCCAAGATTCACACATTTCTAGAAAAGAGAAAGAGACTGTAAGAGAGCAAATAATAAATGGACAAAATGTTTGGGGTATGTTTTTAGAGACTGTTTATTTCAGGGGCCCTTAACCCATGGTCCACGGATCCTTAATGAGAAACTTCTCAGAAGGTTTGTGATCCACTTGAATGTACACCCAAAATTTTCTACATGTATGTGCATAGGTAGCTTCCATCAGACTCCCAAAAGCTATGTTAGAGCTCACAAATCTATAGCTTTGTTGACATCAATGATCAATGACCAAGAACCTATAAGTTTATAGAATTTTACCAATGACTGAACTACATTGGTCCCCAAGGAGCCCTAGGCTTCTTGACATCAAGACCATACAATGCCTTGTGTTCCACTTTAAGCCACTGTCTGAGTCTAAAGCTTATCTTTTTCAGATTTATAAACATAAAACATATAAATTATACTGTTCTACCCATCTTTAGATGTAATATTTGATGCCAAAACTTGAGATTTAGTATGAGAATAAATCCCAGAAAGGAAAGGAAGTGATCTCTGCAATAGCATTGTCTGTTTTCTATTTTACCTTGAAGGTTTTTATATTAACATTACTTTCATAATTTTTCTAATGTTAAAAGAAATGCTCTTGAAAAGTGCACCATCTGTGCTTTGTCTGATTAGCTGGTCCAAATGGAATGGATGTCAAATTCTGAGTTCCTTTTATTTTTATGAAAATAAAAAGAAGCTTCACTTCTAACTCAGCTTTATGAGCGAATCAATGAGAAGTCATCTACTGCATAATCTTCCCCTAGAAAGTGATAAATATTTACAGTATATAATGAGATTTCATGTCAAAAATTGATGGTATTTATTGTGTTTTAATAAAAGCAGATTTGGAAACATTAGTTTTATTAAACAAAAACCAGAATATTGTTTTAAAAATTGCCATTTTCATATTTGCTTTTTCTGTGGAGACCTTATATACAAAGGCAGATTTTTAGCTAACTATATTACTATGGAAATCAGCTCCAACTGAATAGAAATAGTACAAAATAATGAAAACACTAATACATCTTTACACATTGTATTATTCATCTATCAATTACTTTCCCTTTTGTGGGGCTCACTCTTCCAGGTTTGGCTGTTTAACAGTCATATTTTTTTTCCAATATTTATTCTCAATTTCTTTCCTCAATCTTGATCCTAAGAATTATCTAAAAAAGAATATTTAAAAGGTCATGTTGTCCTTTCCTGTGCAAATCTGGGAGATAAGGCTGTTACTAACGCATTTTCTAATTTTTTAAGTAAATGTTAAGGAGAACATTTGGTTCTCTTCTGAAAAGCTTTTCACAAACAGGTCAAATATGTTACAGGTGGCAGAAGCACACATGCCCCTTCACACCTGGTCTATGTCCCCTAAGTCCTGGGGAAGTGGCTTCAAAGGATTATCTCTCGCCCTGGTTAAAGGATCATCTAAAACTTTTGAGTTTTGAAGCTAATAGTTCTCATTCAGGAAAGGCTCTTAAAGATGGATCTGGAGGAGGTAACGGTTCCTACAGCCAATGATGAAAATACATGGCCACAGGCAACTCTCCATCAGAGATTCTAACTCAGA
This sequence comes from Procyon lotor, assembly GCA_028646535.1. NCBI lineage: Eukaryota > Metazoa > Chordata > Mammalia > Carnivora > Procyonidae > Procyon > Procyon lotor. Next base: position 68,725,967 of record CM053603.1, on the reverse strand, counting down.
TGCTCCTCAGCATCTGGTATAAAATAATAGATGGTTGGTGACCACAGCAAATGGGGAAATACTGGTTCACACAGACACTAAGATTTTCATTTTCAGACAATATTGTGCTGGCCAGAAAAAAAAAAAAATGTGTCCTAAATTCAGCCTGTGGGGCCCCAGATTTTGATTCCTAAACTACACACTATGACAAAATTTAGGGGACTCAATCTATCCCTTCCTCTCCGACACATTCATCCGTTAGTCTGCTGGTTGTCGTCTGAAGTATTGCCCCCTCTCCATGAATGTTTTTTGGCTATTATGTTTATTCTTTCACTGGGGTGTTTTTCTTTTTTTCTAAATAGATAATACATTCACATGGTTCAAAATGAAAAAAATATATAAAAAATTATACAGTGAAAGCCTCGCTCCTACCCCCATTTGTGTGTGTCCAGTTCCCATCCTGATTCCCCTTCCCTCACAGACAACTTCTGTTACTGGTTTCTGGGTTTCCACCAATGTCATTATCTTTGTATTAAGATATTAGGGTACCTTAATTGTATTAAGGTAAATAAGCACACAAGCACATTCTTATGCTCCCAATTATAGACAAAGTATTGCATATACCTACATTTTCCTTTTTTAAAGCTAATCATTTAAGAATCACTTAACTTAAAAACAAATATATGAATACAAACACACACACACACACACACACACACACCTCTTTAGCATCTATCTACCCTGGTGACCTTTATTTAGATCTATGAATAGTGTGTTTACTTTTTTTTTAAGATTTTATTTATTTATTTGAGAGAGAGAAATAGCAAGAGAGAGCATGAACAAGGAGGGGAGGGAGAAGCAGGCTTCCCATGAACAGGGAGCGCAACATGGGGCTTGATCATAGAACCCTAGGATCATGACCTGAGCCAAAGGCAGATGCTTAACCAACTATACTTTAACCACCCCAAAAGTGTTTCCTCACTCTTTTTTTATAGCTGTAGCATATTCCTTTGAAAGGAGATATAGACCTAGATATATAGATGATGTATTTAATCAATCCAATACTAGTGGATATTCAAGTATTTTCCAAACATTATATATTATAAAAATTGCTGCATGTATTATTTTGTATAAATGATAATCTGCATACATTATTTTGCATATGTACAGGCATATCTGTGAAATAAATAATAAAAATGGGATACTTGGTTCAAAGGCCAATGTAATTACAATTTTGACAAATACTACAAATTACCTTTAGAAACCATACTGGTTTGAGTCAATATCCATTCTCACCATATCCAGTCCTATAACCTCTGCAAATGAAAGTACTATCAAGCTTTTGAATATTTGTCAATTTAATGGTTAAAAATGATATTCTATTGTAGTTTTAATGTGTATTTTTTATAATATTGAGTATCTTCTCATATGTTTTAAAGCCTTTTGTATTTGCTTCCACATGAAATATCTGTATATATCTTCAGCTTATTTTTTAATAAGGTTATTGATGCTGCTTACAGTTTCAAGCATATGTAAGTGTAATAAATTGGGTATATTAGTCCTAATATACATTAATATAATGTGTATTAATATACATTAATACATTACATACACTAATACACATTAGTGTATGTAAGTGTAATAAATTGAGTATATTAGTCCTTCATCTGTAAGGTCAGTCAGATGTTTGTGTACATAAGTCCGATTTTACTGTTTACCTTTTATTGTTATTAATGGTGATTTCATTTTCCATGTACAGGTCTTTTTTTTGTTGTTAATGCAATTGAATTTATCAACTTTTTATTTTATGGCTTCTGGATTTTGAGTCAAGAAAGGACTTCATGCCAAAGTTATAATAGAATTAATTTATGGTTTTGTCTAGTATTTTTATTATGATATATTTTTACATCCAAATCTCTGATCCTCTGAATTTGCTATGGTATATGATATCACATATAGATTGAACTTTCAAGGACATTTCATTCATTTTTTGTAGATTTAAGATACCAACCTTACTATATAATGCATTTGTGCATGTGCGTGGATCTATTTTTGGAATTCTATCCAGCTGGTTTGTTTTTCTATTATTCATAAATATCAGTGTTTTAATGATGTTTTCATATATGGAAGGGTTTAGTCCACCCCTAATGCTCTCCTTTATGGAAATTTTCCTTGGCTATCCTGGTTTTTATTTTCTCCAAATGAACGTTATCAGCTTTTCTAGCTTTTTTAATAATTAGATTTTTATTGGGATCATTAAAAGTTAATTAATATGGGAAGACTGGATATATTTATGATATAGAGTATCCTACCAAGAACATAGTCTCTCTTTGCATTTCTTTTTTAAGATTTTTTTTATTTATTCGTTTGAGACAAAGAGAGAGAGAGAACATGAGCAGGGGAAAGGGAAGGAGCAGACTCCCCACTGAGCCAGGAGCCTGATGTGGGGCTCCATCACAGGACCCGAAGATCATGACCTGAGCTGCAGGCAGACCCTTAACCATCTGAACCACCCAGGTGCCCTTCTCTTTCCATTTCTTCAGACTTTTTTTGTGTATGTCCTTCAGGAGATTTTCAATATGTTCTTCATATACATACTACATATTTCCTGTGATTTATTTTTAGTTCTTTCACTTTCTATTAATATTTCTTTGGCAGATAAGTTTTTTCGTCTTTTACATAATTTTTACAAATTGCATAAGAAAGCAATTTATTTCCATAGTAAGTAACATGTGGCTTTGGGGCTCAGATAGATAGAGGCAAAAATAGGTAGATATACAAATGTGAGATTATCAGGTTAAGGAAACTTGTAACTGTTCTTATTATGTTTGTCGTTTTTCAATGCAAAATGAATGTTTAACTTCATCAAATGCCTTTTCAGAGTCTTAGTTATGATCATATTATTTTTCGCCTTAAATATATTAACATGAGGAAGGATATAATAGAGGCCCTAATAAAAAACCATCCTTGCATTTCTTCAGTTGAACCCAGTTGTTTCTGGTGTATTTTAGTTGTTGCTAGGTTCCACTAGCTAATGTTTTATTTAGAATGTTTGTATTGATGTGTGTAAGGGATATTGTCCTTTGGTATTCCTTTTTGTACAGTATTTGTTAGATTTTGATATTTGTACTCATCACAAAATAATTCAGGATTTTTTCAATGCTCTGGAAAACTTTAAGTATCATTAACTTATATACTCATTAAGGTTTAGTAGACCCCTTTTCTGAACCTATCTGGGCCTGGTGATTTTTGACAGTGGCTCTCTTCTAGGGGAAACAGTCGGATTAAATTTTCTATTTCATGTAAGTTTTGGAATATTTTGTATTCCTGAAAATAAAAGACTTCATACAGGTTTTCAAATTTATTTAGATATTGCAGCACAATTATTTTATTGAGCTTTAAATGTCCTCTGTTTCTCAGAGCATCACCCCTCCTCTCTTTTAACATTTCTTACTGTTGCTATTAAGGTTCTCTCTCTGTGTGTGATGAGATTAACAATTTTTTAGTTTTTAAAAAATAGAAACTTATAAACGAAAGCTAAAGACATTTCAAAAATAAAAACTTAAAAATAAAATTTAGCATTATTCTATTTTCTAATTAATTCCTTCATGTTGTCATTGTAATGCCACCAAGCAAAATCTCCATGGCACTGTCACACTTGAACTTCAGTGTTGGCTGGCACATTTTCTCTCCAGGCTGTGGTGGTTGAAACAGTTCCGTGTCATGCTCTGGACTGCTTGTGCAGCTCAACTCTCTGTGTTTCTTGTCTTCCTCCAAAACCAGCAGGCTAGCTGATGTGTGTTATTCTCCGCAATTGCAGACAGGCAAGTTTATGCATGCACACTGCAAGCCTCTGCAGCATCCCATCCACCGGCGTCCCATCTGCCAAAGAAATCCACATGCAGGAGCACAGGGGCAAAAGGCAGGGGACATACACAGAGAGAGCTGAAAAAGTGGGACCGACCTTCAATCTACCAACCTTCTGCTTTCCTTGAGTTAACTTCTATTTTCTCTCCTCTAAATTTTGAATTAGATATCTATTCATGACTCCCTTTTTTTTAATTTACAATAAACTTTATTTTCATTGATATGTCACTTGACATAATTTCAAAGTAGATTTGTGCAGGGGCACCTGGGTGGCTCAGTTGGTTGGGCGACTGCCTTCGGCTAGGTCTTGATCCCAGAGTCCCAGGATGGAGTCCCGAATGGGGCTCCCAGCTCCACGGGGAGTCTGCTTCTCCCTCTGACCTTCTTCTCCCTTCTCATGCTCTCTCTCACTCATTCTCTCTCTCTCAAATAAATAAAATCTTAAAAAAAAAAAATCCATGCTCGAGGATGAGCCAAAGAACAGAAAACCTAAATCTCATAAAAGATTTTTTTTCACATTGTTCTGAGTATGGGGTTTCGGTGCTCCCAATGTTAATACCTAATATTTTACCCCTTGAAACTTTACCTGTAATATACAGAAGGAAGAGATAACAACAATATACAAGAATCACACTGTAAAAAAAAAAAAAAAAAGAATCACACTGGGATTGGGATATATACCACCCATCTCTTTAAGGTTGTAATGATGATTGATTCTCCCCCGCACCCCCCCCCCGGAATGTTAATGACAGTTTGTTTGGTTTGGTTTAAGTAAAATGTCAGAATGAGTGAAAATGCTGCACTTATTTCTCTTAATATACTAAAAAATAGTAGAATTTTTAAATTCTTCGTAAGTCCAAGCTGGGACATGACTGCTACTGACAGGGTCTATTCAACACACTAATTCCAACTTTAGTGACTGTCAACAAACTGGCATCTGAGATTAAGCCCACAGACATAATCCATCCAGAGTGGTGGAATCTCATTCCCATAATGCCATTTAATATTCCAGACATAGCTAGGAAAACCCAAATGTTCCTCGGATCCTGAGATAGCTGATAAGCACCCTGGCTTGCTTAAGCCACGGATAAGAAGAAGCCCAGCAGCCAGTGACGGGACACGAGCTTTTGCATAACCAATGATCATAGCCAATGATCCCACCAGAAACAACCAGTGCAGCACAGCCAAGGCCAATCCAATGTAAAGGCGCTAGAGGGCCAGAGTCCTTCCTCATTATTCTTTTCTCACTCTGACCCTACTGACAGAAGCCTACACCAGGCCTGCAGTGAACCTCTTTCCCCTAGGTCTGAACTGGTTAGCAAGGGTGCGCAAGGACCATGACTCCATTTTTTACTGAGGTAAGTATTTTAAGATGATGAATTTTCCTCTAAAGCCCGTTTTAACTACATCTCATAGACTTGAACGTGTTTTTATTACATTTTTTTCTCCATATGATGCAATTTCATTTTTTATTTCCTCTTCAACTTAGATTTTAAGAAAATGTTATTACAGATTCCAGGTAAAAGGGCCTTTTGGTTGTCTAGTTTCATTGCATGATGATAAGAGAAGGTTTTACCTAAAATTCCTATTTATTTTTAATTCAGAATAGATTAAGGATTTTCTGGTGGCCTAATATATGGCCAAATTTTCTAAATATTCCAAGGCTTATTCAAAGTTAATAAAGTACAGAATTACCTTATCAATTAGCTCTCTTATTATTTATGTTATTTCAATATTCAGTATACTTAATTATTTTCATCCATTTGATCTGACATGGACCAAGAGGGGTGAATTCATGTCTCCCATTGGTGTTTTTATGTCTGTTTCCTGCTCTTATCACCTGTAATTTATGCTCTATGAATGTTTAGTGCACAGATATTCATAACAGTAATATGTCCATTGTGAATTACACACTTCTGCACTATTGGGTTTTTCTTTCTTAATATTCTGTTTGGCTGGAGTCCCTAGCTTATTTTTATTTGTGTTTTCTGGCCTGCCCTTTTTAATTCTTTTATTTTCAGCCTTACTGAAGTACCTTATGTTGTTTTAGATGAGTCTGTACCATAGAATTAGGTTGCATAATCCATCCTGGAGATTCATTTCCTTAGTTTAAAAACTAAGTTAAAGGGCACCTGTGTGTGGCTCAGTTGGTTAAGTGTCAGGCACTTGATTTTAGCTCAAGTCCTAATCTCAGGTTTATGAGCTCAAGGCCTGCATTGCGCTCTGTAATCAGCTCAGAGTCCACTTGAGAGCCTCTCCTTCTCTCTCTGCTTGCACTCTCTTGCTCTATCTCTCTCTCTAAAATAAATAAATAAATCTTTAAAAAAGAAAAAGCTAAGGTAAGCCTAAAAAAAACGTAGTCTTTAAAAAAATAAAATTTAAAAAAAGTTAAGCTAAGATAAGCCTTTTAACAGGTGACTAAATGATATAAAAGTTACATTTCGTCTTTGCTCCATTTCTTTTCTGTCATTTTAAAGATATTCTTTTATTATAAATTCTATTTTCTTTGCATTTTGTGTGTTGTTGGTCTGCTATGCAAGTTACGTTTTTTCCTTTAGTTGTTACCTTTATAATAATAATTTTATATTAGATCCTTAGTCATGTACTTCTTTTAACTATATTTGTAAGTTCTGTACTAAAAATAATGATTAAAAATAAGGCTATTTCTTCTTCTTTTTCCCTTTCTTTCCTCATCTCTCTCACTTGACTTTAGTAACTAATAGTGTTTATTTTAATAAGTTAAATGAGACAATAAATTTATCCAATTTCTGACCTCCTTTCCCCCTTGCCTATCCAATTTTTGTTAATTTTATATCATTTCTACATAGTAAAGACATAGAACAATTATATTTCATTCTGAAATCAATCCCTGTATTTTTTTTTCTACAGGCAAATACATTCAATATTTATTCCCAGTCCTTTTGCCACTATTTACCTAGTTACTTAGTTGGCCAAAATTCATTGTAATAATTCCTTCTAGAAGGTTTCAATGGCACAGTATTTATTTATTTATTTATTTATTTATTTATTTATTTTTTCAGTGTTACAAGATCTATTGTTTTGCACCACACCCAGTGCTCTATGCAATACGTGCCCCCCTCAATACCCACCACCAGGCTCCCCAACCACCCCCTCCCCTCCAAAACCCTCAGTTTGTTGCTCATAGTCCACAGTCTCTCATGGTTCATCTCCCCCTCTGGTTTCCCCCCATTCACCCCTCCCTTCCTTCTCATAATGCCCTCCATGTTTTTCTTTATGCTCAGCATGTAAGTGAGACCATAAGGTAATTGGTTCTCTCTGCTTGACTTATTTCACTCCGCATAATCTCTTCCAGTCCCATCCATGTTGATACAAAAGTTGGATATTCGTCCTTTCTAATGGAGGCATAATATTCCACTGTGTATATGTACCATATCTTCTTTATCAATTCATCTGTTGAAGGGCATCTGGGTTCTTTCCACAGTTTGGCAACTGTGGCCTCAATGGCACAGCATTCTCTGAGCTCTTGCATGATCAAGACTGTTCATAGAATAGACTTTATATTTTAAATAAAATATGGTTGGTTAAACAATCTTTGGCTTACACTCTTTACTTAGGTCTCTTGTTGCTCTTTAGCATCTTATATTGAAATGCTGATCAGAAGATATATGAGGCTGGTATTTTGCTCTTCTAGGAATTTGTTTTGTTCCTGGATGCTGTTACCGTGGCAGTACCTTCCTTCTTCATTTTTAGAGACCAAGTACACATCTTACAGTTGACCATCCTGAATCCATTTTCCTGGTTTACTGGTATCCATTTAAAATCTTAAGCTCTGTGATCCTAGGAAACAGCAATGTTAAAAAAAAAAAAAAAATCCCCCACTCTCATGTTCTAGGAAACTGCTTATAGCAAAGAACCACCATTCCATGCATGACTCAGATAAGACACACAGATTCCTTCTTATCTACCTGTGACAGGGCAATGCAGACTCCAAAATTCCCATTCTTTGCCTCATAAAGGATTAGCTGAACTGTTCTGTCCTCACCGATCAGTGATGAACAAGATACCTGCTAACTAAACTCTGGCTAACTTTCCCTCCTCCCCCCACGTGTACCTGAACTTTGACCCATCCCCTGCCTAAATCAGCACACAATCCCTCTTTAATGGTGTGCAAGACAATAGATTGACCTCAGGGTAAAATATCCTACATTGTCTAATCATAGATATTTCTGCTCCTTCACAGGGAAACTTAAGATTTGCCTTCACCCTAGGTGTTACTCGTGAAAAGTTGCAAGGTTCTTATTTACTTTCAAATCCTCAAATTCCCTGGTAGTAGATTTTGTTTCCTAGGATTAAACACAAAGGGGATGAGGCATAGAGAAAGCCTAGTGAAGAACCCAGGGTACCTTTGCTGGGGTCCATTTTTATCCAGTTTCCTTGTATACTCTCCACTTGTTCTTTGCTCTTCTCCTATTTCATGAAATTTTTATCTTCCCTCAATGGTAAGAACAACAGAATCTGACTAATTCTTCGTCTTTTATCTCAAACCTAAAACAAGACTTCTGAAAATCAAAACTTTTTCCTTTTTTTTTAAGATTTTATTTATTTATTTGACAGAAAGAGCAAGAGAGCACAAGCAGAGCGAGTAGTAGAGGGAAAGGGAGAAGTAGCTCCGATCCCAGGACCCGAGATCATGACCTGAGCCCAAGGCAGATGCTAACTATCCAAGCCACCCAGGCACCCCTCTTTTTTCTCTAACTTTACTGCATCCACCTCCTTTGAACTAATCAGTACCGATGAGGAGTCACCAACCCCTGCACGTGAAGCAATGAAGTAGGAAGCAGAAATGACAGAGGAAAAAACAGACTAGAATCCTATATACCCGAGAGCTGGGAACTGTTTTCATTTACATAATAGCAGTGCTTTGAGTCATCTACAGTCTCATCAATCCCTATTCCTGCAGGTCCTACAAATCTTGAGATATCTGGGTGAGTCTAGGGAGGAATGTCTCCCAGCGACCTCCTTGAACATTTATAGGCAGAACCTATCCTTGATCCCTTTGTTCCATCTTCCACTGAAAACATCTGGTCAGATAATAACCATTATTTGCTTCTCATCAACCTTTTTTATTTTCTTCAGATACCTAAGATACAGCTTCCTGGGCACTCAGTTTTCTGTTAATAGCTCATTTTCAGCCCAGAATTGCGTCATCCTTGTCTTTTTAAAATAGAAAATGTTTTTACCTCTCCAAGTCTCCATCTTCATTTATAAAATGGGGATTATTATATTTCCTTTATATGTGTCATACCGATGACCCTATCATGAGAATATGGTAAGATGGTAGATCTGATCCCGTTGTGAAAATCAGAAATGACCTTATCAATATCAGTTATAATTGTTTACAATATACAGTAATTCTCATGATTATAGAAACGTTGGCAAACAGGTCTGAGGAAAACTCTAAAAATACACAGGAAAACACTGGGAATGGTAGTTTTCCCAAAGCCCCTCGGAGGCTGCCCTTCCCTCCCTGGGGCTATACACACCATATTCCAGAATTCTGTCTCAGACAGGTACTTACAGAGCCTCACTTTGCAACTCAGTTATCATTACAATAATATGATAAGGCTCAGCTGGCTGAAGTAGTTAGGGCTGTGACGTCAGTATCCAGCAAAGCAAACTATCAAATGACTTGTAGCTCAATGAGCTGCAGAGGTAAGGAGAGCGCCTGTACTATGTTCTAGCCACTTTAGAACCCACCTGCCCCCTAAAGTCTAATGGGGAATTCCTCCCCTCCTGGGGGGGGTCCTGCTTCTTCTTAAACTGGCTCTTAGTTTTGCCTCTAATCTTCAGAAAAGAATGACTGGTGGATGGAGGGGTTGTTTTGTTATGGCTTCTCTAAGTTTATTTTCAGCAGGAGCTAAGGAAAGAGGAAGGGAAGCCTGGAAACCAGCATGAGGTTTCTTTTTGATCCTGGGCGAGTGGGCATCCTGATACCCCCATGGCTACTTGATGTCCATCATTGCAGGGAATCACTGACTCATTTGGCCCAACTGGCTGACAGTGCCATCTGTCATCAGGGAACCCAATTCAGGATTGTCTAGTCAGGGAACAAAACAAAACACATCTCTCAATCAAAGGACAGAAGGAGAGCGGCAGTCATCTGCTGATTTTTTTTTTTTTTTTTTTTAAATAAGGTTTTTCCTGCAAGCAGGTGGAAGGGTGTACCTTACAGGGCTTCTGTGATTGGCTTTCAGCCAGTCCTATGCATTTTTCACAGCTGGCATCAAGATAAACTAATTTTTTTTGCTAAATTGACCCCTCTTACTTTCATTTTCATAACTTGCAACCAATTGATGGGATACAATTTAATACAATGCAATTAATGTTACAGCATCCTCCATAACAAAGCATAAAAAAAAAAGAGAGAGAAAGACAAATTTTTTAAGTGCCAGTGGGGGCTGGGGGAATGGAAATAGGAAATATAGAAGACAAAATGACCCTAAGAAAAAAGAGAGTTCTAAGGAGTGTAAAAAGAATTTCTGCTGCCTATGCTAAGAAAGGGATTATGAAAAATAAGACAAAAAATGATCAATGATTATTATATTAAGAGGTTTCTTAAAATTCAAGAAACCTGGGGCACCCGGGTGGCTCAGTCGTGTGGCGTCTGCCTTCGGCTTGGGTCATGATCCCAGGGTCCTGGGATCGAGTCCCGCATTGGGCACCCAGCTCAGCGGGAAGCCTGCTTCTCCCTCTGCCTGCTGCTCCCCCTGCTTATGTTCCCTCTCTCACTGTGTCTCTCTCTGTCAAATAAATAAATGCAATCTTTAAAAAAAGAAAAAAAAAAAAAAAAACAGAAAGAAAGCTTTCCAACGGTGGTAACATAAAAGGTGGGGCGCGAGAGGCACAGGAAGGAGGACACCAAGCTGGTAGGGAACGGGAAGGCTATTCCAAGCCCAGAGGGATGTCTGAGCAGGTGCAGACAGGGCTGTGAAGACACATGCCTGGCCCCCAATCTGATGCCCGCCTTCACCACCCTGGCACCTCCCCACCACCACCCTACTACGTGACGTCTTCATTCATTCCTCGAGTTTTATATCAACTTGGACCCACATATTTCTATCTTATTCAGTGGCTCAAAATCCTTTTCTAACATGATTTCCATTGATGCCCCAATGGTTCCAGACTGTGGGCGTCAGTAACCCCTTTAGTCTGGATCTGGTGTCCTCTTGTCAGTTCTCCAACATTCTTTAGGTAGTTTCTGACTTTCCTGAGCAATTCATTTTGTATTGTTTTAGCCTAAGCCCTGGAATTCTTCTTCCCTCCAGGAGGCCTTGGTCCTTTTAGTGGAGAATGATATTTAGGAGCCAATATCTGAGTCTTAGCTATGGTCATTGCTACTAGTTTTTCATTGCTTTCAACCTCTCTCAGTGTTCGGAGCTAGGAAAAACAATAAAAAAATACACACACGCATTTACTTCTGTATCTACCTATTTACTTATTAAAAGCAATGAATTTACCTGGTAATTCTAATTCCACTTCAACACTCCTGTGTTCATTCTAGCTGTCTCCCTCCCATAATTATACCTGTAACAGAGGAATATCTGGCACCCATTATCATCAATGTATTTACTTATTTGCTCAGAGAACACACAATTATTTCAGAATTGTTTGTGCATAGCACTGTGAAAATCATTCCTACGAAGCAGAGTTCAGTATTCCTTTTTTTTAAGAATAAAATATATAATCAGTAAAATATGCACATGGTAAGCGTACAATTCAATAAATTTTGGTGAATGTCTGTATCCCTGTAACTTACACGGCTATTAAGATATAGAAAGTTTTGGGGCTCCTGGGTGGCTCAGTCAGTTAAGTGTCTATCTTCAGCTCAGGTCATGATCCCAGGGTCCCGGGATGGAGTCCTTGCAGGCTGAACAGGGAGCCTGCTTCTCCTTTTCCTTCTCCCTCACCCCTGCTACTTGTGCTCTATCTGTCAAATAAATAAAGTCTTAAAAAAAAAAAAAAAGAAGTTTCGCGATTGTAGAAAGTTCTCTGGACTCTTGCAGGGATACCCCTTGCCCCAATAGGTTAAGGTTTTTTATTCTAGAAATTCATACATATGAAATCATATAATGTTCATTTTCTTGGTTGGTATGAAGATATATCCATGTTGTTATAGAGCCAACAGTTTTTCATTTTTATGATTTAATATTACTTCATTGTATGAATATATCAAAATTATTTATCTACTCTTTGACAGGCATTTGAGTTATTTCTAATTTTGAATATGAATAAAGCTCCTATGAGTATTTATCATAAAGTGTAATGTGGACACATATTCTCATTTCTCTTGGACAAATTCCTAGGAGTGAAATTATTAGATAATGGGAAAGCTATATGTTCAACTTAAAAAAAAAAAAAAAAACCAGCAAACAGCCTTCTTACTTGATTGTACTATATTACACTCCATCATCAGTGTGTGAGAATTCCAGCTGCTCCATAGCTTTAACAACGTTTAGTGTTGTTCTTTTTAAATTTAACCATTTTACTAAACATGGAGCAGTATCTCTGTGATTTTGTTGCATTTTCCTGCTTACTAACAATGTTGAATCCTTTTTACATTTATTTATTGGGGCCACATACATTTCTTCCTCTGTGAAGTCCCTGTTCAGGTCTTTTTTACATTGAATTGTTTATATTTTTATTATTTAATTGTCAGATATAAGTTCTTTGTCCTTTGCCAGATGTATGTTTTTGCAAATGATTTCTCCCAGCCTACCCCCATTTTATGAAGATATTTTCATAAGTTTTGTCTTATAAGTTTAAACAATTTTAAAATTAGGTCTTTGATCCATCTCAAGTGACCACACAGTGTGATGTAGAGGTTAAAGTTCATTTATTTCCATGTGGATATCAAGTTGCTCAAGCACCATTTATTGAAATCCTTCAATGCTATTATGAAAAATCAATTGACTGTGCAAGTTTGGGTGTATTTCTAATTCCCTGTTCTGTTTTCTTAACTATCTTTTCACAAATACCACACTGTCTTAAATGTCGCTTCACCGTAAGTCTTTACAATAGTAAGTAAAGTAAGATAAAGTCTTACTTTCAATTATCACATGATCTCTCTGATATGAAGAATTTGAAAGGTAGGGTGGGGGGTTGTGGGGAGGTTGGGGAGGGGAATGAAACAAGATGGGATGGGGAAGGAGACAAACCATAAGAGACTTCTAGACTCACAAAACAAACTGAGGGTGGCTGAGAGGTGGAGGGGTAGGGATAGGGTGACTGGGTTATGGACATTGGGGAGGGTATGTGCTATGGTAAGTGCTGTGAAATGTGTAAGCCTGACGATTCACAGACATGTACCCTGGGGCAAATAATACATTATATGCTAATAAAAAAATTTAAAAAAAAACTGGAGGCATCGTGATTGCAGATTTCAAACTATATTACAAAGCTGTAGTCATCAAGACAGTATGCTACTGGCACAAAAACAGACACATAGATCAATGAAACAGAAAACAGAGGACCCAGAAATGGACCCACAACTATGGTCAACTCATCTTTGACAAAGTAGGAAAAAATATCCAATGGGAAAAAGATAGTCTCCCAACAAATGGTTTTGGGAAAACTGGATAGCCACATGCAGAATAATGACCACTTTCTAACACCATACACAAAAATAAATTCAAAATGAGTGAAAAACCTAAATGTGTGACAGGAAACCGTTAAAATCCTAGAGAACACAGGCAGACACCTCTTTGATCTTGGCCATAGTAACTTCTTATTAGACATGTCGTTAGAGGTAAGAGAAATAAAATCAAAATGAACTATTGAGACTTCAACAAAATAAAAATTTCTGCACAGCGAAGGAAACAATCAACAAAACTAAAAGGCAGCCCATGGAATGGGAAGGATATTTGCAAACCACATATCCAATAAAGTGTTAGTATTCAAATTGTATGAACAACTTATCAAACTCAACACCCAAAAAACAAATAATCCAGTTAAGAAATGGGCAGAAGACATGAATAGACACTTTTCCAAAAAAGACATCCAGATGGCTAACAGACACATGAATAGATGCTCAACATCACTCATCATCAAGGAAATACACATCAAAACCATGATGAGATAACCACCTCACACCTGTAAGAATGGCTAAAATTAACAAAACAAGAAACAACAGGTGTTGGCAAGGAGGTAGAGAAAGGGGAACCCTCTTGCACTATTGGTGGGAATGCAAACTGGTGCAGCCACTCTGAAGAACAGTTTGGAAGTTCTTAAGAAAGTTAAAACTACACTACAATCCAGCAATTGCATTACTAGGTATTTATCCAGAGGATATAAAAATATAGACTTGAAGAGGTACACGTACCTCAATGTTTATAGCAAGATTATCTACAATAGCCAAAACTATGGAGAGAGTCAAAATGTCCACTGACTGATGAGTGGATAAAGAAGAAGTGGTATATATATATGTTTATACATACATACAATGGAATATTACTCAGCCATCAAGAATGAAACCTTGTCATTTGCAATGATGTAGATGGAACTAGAAGGAATTATGCTCAGTGAAATAAGTTAGAGAAAGAGATAAATAGAGAAGGTATTATGCTAACTAAAATAAGTTAGAGAAAGATAAATACCATATGATCTCACTCATATGTGGAATTTAAGAAAGAAAACAGATGAAAAAAAAAAGAAAAGAAAACAGATGAACATGTAGGAAGGGGGAAAAGAAAAAAAGAAGAGAGGGAAACAAGCCATAAATGACTCTTAATGATAGATAACAAACTGAGGGCTGATGGAGGGAGGTGGGTGGGGGATGGGCTAAATGGGGGATGGGCATTAAGGAGAGGACTTGTGATAAGCACTGGGTGTTGTATGTAAGTGATGAATCACTGAATGCTAATCCAGAAAACAATATGACACTGCAAAATAACAAAAGTTAATAACAAAATAATTTAATAATCATTAGAATACATTAATGTATAAATTACTAATATATCAATAATTAATGTGTTGATAATCTAATAACAACAAGCAAAATTTAAATTAAAAAATAGTATATATGTTGCCAAACAAGCACATATTTCCTCTGTAAGTCTGTGGCCTCCTTGAGGTCAGAACTTAAGATAGAGATATCGTTTTAATTCAGGTACCTAGCATAATGCCACAAACATGTAAGAATTCCAAAAAGCATTCAAAAGGATTAATTAAAAAGAAAGATCATTTTTAAGAGATTACTCCAATAAGAACATAGGACCTTATTTCCCAGAGCATGTTCCATTCAATACTAATCCTGAAAGAAGACACCACTTGTTAATTAAAAAAAAACAGGGGCGCCTGGGTGGCTCAGTCGTTAAGTGTCTGCCTTCGGCTCAGGTCATGATCCCAGGGTTCTGGGATCGAGCCCCACATCGGGTTCCCTGCTCGGCGGGAAGACTGCTTCTCCTGCTACCATTCCCTCTGCTTGTGTTCCCTCTCTCGCTGTGTTTCTCTCTGTCAAATAAATAAAATCTTAAAAAAAAAAAAAAAACTGACACATACATATGGGAGATTTTTATCTATGTAACAGAGTAGACAATTTATACCTATATCTCATTTGTATAAAAGTTTATGATATTTCTGTATAACTAAGTTCCCTTATAATCTCCATTTCTAACAATGGGCAGAAAGTAATAATATGAACTTCCCAGTTTTGGGTAACTCAATCTTTTCCAGTTTAAGATTTCACTTAGGTACAAGTTCACTCAATTTAAAGTTTAAACTCTCCTTCGAGCAACTTTTCACTCTCAGATGATCTTGCACAATTTTCTTTCCAAAACAATGTTCAGGATTGGGGAGAAATGACTTCTGGGCTTTCTCCTGTTGAATTCTGGTTGAGGTATAGCTTGTCTCACCTAACACTGGGCAGTGGCCTTTTTTCTAACTACATCTACTTCTTAGGTATAACTCATTGCCTGTTCGCTCAGCAAAATCAAAAGTCTTGCGAGCCTCATCCTCATTCTCACTTCTGGATATTATGTGTCTCCTTGGTTTCCATTAGCCCTCTAAATGCTCTGCTTTTCGACCATATCATTCTGCTTTACTGGTTTTCATATGGAATCACCCTGCCATTTACTGTGGTGACCCATAGCAGATTCAGTCTTCTTTCTCAACTATTTTTTATTTGCCTCAATAGGAACATGGAAGAAATATTTAATTCTTTCCACGCCAAATATCTGTCAAGGGAAATTTAGTTGGCAAAATTCCCTGCTGTTTTCTGCCTAAATACGAGTACAATCTTTTTTATTCCACTGTGACTATCCCATATTGGCACAAGAGGATCTTGTGTCCTTTTAGAGTTACAGTTGGTAAAGGGAATGTATACACTCTTGGGTTTCAACTTCTCTTTTAACTTGCCTGGGATTTTTAATCTCACTTCTCTGGCATCCCTTGGGTGAAGACCCATGGAGATAGAATCACTGGGTCTCTGAAGGATGCAGGCTGCTTCTTTATCCTTTACCTATCCTTCCCAAATATACCTTTCCCCCTCATGAAAATTGTCATGTTCCTTTCTCAGCCTGGTAGGTCTTCTTCATACACTACTGTTTTCTGATTAACCCTTCAACATTTTTTTGGGGGGGGTAAAATTTAGTGATCTGTGATTTCACGAAGACTGGATTTTGAAACGTAAAAGAGCTTTTGGAATTTATAAATTCATTCTCTCTCAATAAAGCTGGGATTTCAAGAATTTTTCTAGGCTTGGTGTTCAAGGTCTCCTTTTGAAGTTTAGTGTCCAATATTAACTCTTTGTCTTCTAATTATTCTAATTTTGCCTAAAGCACTAGGTACTACAAATTAAACAGCATAGTGATCTTGGGTAATGCGAATGAGAAAAGCACATTACTATCTTCCTGTTACTCAGGACTTCTCAAAGGTTTCAATGTGCTGACAGGGTTTTTGGCTCTACACACATAAAGGGTATGGCCTATATAGTATTTCCAACTTATTTCAACACAAATCTTTTTTTTTTTCTAGATTTTTTCTTTTTTTATTTGACAGAGAGAGACAGCGAGAGAGGGAACTCAAGCAGGGGGAGAGGGAGAGGGAGAAGCAGGCTTCCCACTAAGCCGGGAGCCTGACTCGGAGCCAGATCCCAGGGTCTTGGGATCATGACCTGAGCCAAAGGTGGACACTTAACGACTGAGCCACCCAGGTACCCCTCATATCATTTTTCTTTAGAGTACATCTTGACAGACTAATATTCCATCAGAAATACTCTGAGATCCAAAAGGATCTCAAAGGAAAAACTGGAACTGGGGAGGCCAGTTAAGAGAGTATTTCATTCATCCATAAGAGAAGTGGTGAAGATCTCAACTAGAGAAATGGCAGTAGCTGAGCCTAGACAGGTTCAATAAGTATTTAGAAAATGAAATCACATGATTTGGTGAGAATATTTACTCTAATAGAATCCTAAAGATTTCTATTTAACAATATATCTTGTAAATTTTCAAATTTCGTGAAAGCACATGGATGAAAACCAGAGCCAAATGTCTATGAAATAGATGTTTATAAAGTAGATGTGGAAAGAAATTTCCTTTGGGTTGAGCTTAAAGGGAAATTTTCCTAAGAGGCTCAACTGTGTTTTATTCTGCCCCTCTTAGTGCATGAAATATACTAGAAAGATTCCCTTTGACTTGTTAAGACCTTAAAAAACAGACCTACCAATGGAATAAGAAAGACTGGGGGAAAAAAAAATCACCAAATGAGCACTTCGGTGAAATTCTAGAATCAAAGAAATTTCAATATTTTAAGTACTACATATTTTTTTAATGACATGTTGGAATATCAAGATCCTTCATGGGCCTCCAATGACAAACTTTCCACTAACTAAGCCTAGTACCATGTGTTTATTGTAAGGTAAGGTGAACATAGGAGGAAAACAAAGACAATTTAGTCATAAACCACAGTAATTGATATTATTAAATATGATATAAAAAGCTGCAAATATTTCAGGCTTATAGAACTGAATCATAAGAATAGAATTGGTGATTTCTTAACTGAAGACAAAGCCATATTGTTATGCTTCTTTTTAGCAAAGACAGCGACAATTAAAGAGAAATTACTAATGAGATATGCTACAGAAACATAGCCTATTCCTCCATATCTTTCATAGAGTGAGAAAAAAATTATATGAAAAAAATAATGATAAAGGAAATAAATTGGGGAATATGGCAGATTGCTGGGGGGAAATGACCCATACTTATTTCCTTCCCTTTTATCCATGCGCCTTTGCAACGTTACTTTGCAGCCACTTGAGTAACAACACAACAGAAGTCACATCAAGCCAGTTGCACGTCTAGGGTTTAAGTGCCCTCGGCACTGCCACTCTCTAGACAGAAAGTCTTTTTAGCCTCCCTGTGATCAAATCTGAGCTGGTCTGCTGGCGGATGAAAGACTCGAGCAAGGATGTGTCATCCCAGCTGAAGCCATCCGAGACTGGTCAGCTCATTAGCTGCAAGCATATGACTGAGACCATCTAAGACCAGAAGAACTGCCCAGATAGACCCAGCCCAAACTGTTACTCGGTAGAATTACAGAATAAATAAATGGTTATTGTTTTAAGCTACTAAATTTTGGGGTGGTTTGTTACTCAGGAACTCATTTAATGGTTCAGATTGTTTCTCTCCTTAACTATTTAATCACCTCTCTGTATTCTACCTTTCTACTGCCTTTCCACTCTTAGTCTACCCACACATTCCTGTCAACTTAATTTCCTAAATGCTTTTCTTACTCGATTACTTCTTAAAAAAATGTTCGGTGGCTCCGGATTGCCTGTGTGATAAAGTCTCAACAACTTTGATCTGGTACTCAAGGCCTTTTGTAATTTCTCCACAACTTAAAATTTGAATCTATGTTTCTGTTACTTTTCTCCATTCATCCTCAGTTTTGTCAAGATGAGTGAGAGTGTCCTAACTCATTGATGAGACACCATTGACTGAATAGTCCATCATTCATTTAAAACATATCTTACTCCATAGCCTCCTGGATGGAGAGGTGTGGTTTTTTTTTAATTGACTTTAAGATAATTCATGATATTCTATTCATTAAAATATAAAAAGATAATGTGGCTGAGATTTAAGGCAAGAGTCCTCATTGTTTTCCATATGTCTCATGTTTCCTGCCCCTTGTCCCTTTCTAGAACAATTCCCTCTGCTTTCTGTATGCTAGGTCTGCATATTCAAATTCTAGCTATCTAAAAATCTATTCAAATGTCCCCTCTATTAAAATCCTTGAGAACCTTTCTCTTCATTGAGTCAAATATAATCACTCCTACATGAACTCCCCTAGAAAATGATTAGAAACACTCAAAGGCACTTGTCACTTCCTACTCTGTACAGACAATTTTTCATTGCTTTAGATTGTCTTCAGTTGAGGGCAATTCAGCATTTATTGACTATTTCACACCCTGTTTTTTCAATGCCAACCCAAAGTTCTAAGTACAATGTCTATTGGGTATGACACTATATATTTGTTAAGAAGATAACTCAATGAAAAACACTCAGATAACAAACCTTGGGTTTCTAACACTTCCTTTTTATTCTGTCACTAAGTAACCACGTGACCTTAAGCAATTTACTTAACCTCCTAGGGCTGAGGCCTCCAAAGACAGGAGATGAGATAATGCATGTGTGAAAACTCTTTATACAAACTAGAAACTGTATGATCAGTTCGAGGTGTTAGCATTGTTTCCTCTTCTGAGAAATGAGGCAGTTGAACATGATTTGTTGTTTTGTTTTTTTTTTTAAATGGTCTGTACAAGTAGCATTCCACAACGACATGCTTGTAAGTTGTTGTTTTTTCCCGAAGGGCATTGGCTCTAAGTGTGAAGTGACTTAAAATGCAGTGATGAACCTGCCTCTTCCAAAGCTCCTCGCGGTAACTGATACACTAGTGAATATCCCTAGTGTGATTATCACTACGGACATCTTTGCGCCACGTAGACACCTTGAACGAGACCGGAAGTGTCAGGAACCGGTGCCAATCAGGCCTATCCCCTGCCCTCTGAGATCAAAGGAGCCATTCTCACAAAGGAGGAGATGGGGTGAGTACGGCAATATAAGTCACCCGAGAGTTTCATTCAAAACTTTTTTATTAGCTAAAACTTTTCTTAATAAAAGTAGATTTAAAACATATTAAGAGTTCAATATTTTTAAAGAATCACCTCTCAGAAGCGGGCATGTGGTGATTGGTGTTGGGGTAATGATACACCATAAATAATACTAGTACTACAGAGTCTTAAGCCTCACATCTCTACATTGTGATGGATTTTCCAGTTCAGTTCAATACAGTTCGATTCAATTGACCTTGATTCAATTTACATTTGTTTCAATTCAAGGTAGCATTATGATATTGTGGAAGGAAGGTCGGCTTTATCTCAGATCTTAGATTTCACAGACTTCAATGTAGACTACAGTTAGTATGACATTTGGCAATTTACCCAATCTCTCTAAACCTTAATTTCCTCATCTGCAAAAAGGGGATAATATTAGCCACCTCATAATAGATCTAAAGTGCCCAGCACAATGATCATATCATCTTCCTCCTCCTTCAATTCATGTCAGTTCAATTTGATTTAATTCAACAAACATCAACTATTTATCAACTACGATGCTGAGACGTAACAGTGAATTATGGTAGTATCATTGCTAATGTGAGCTTCTGAGAAGACTCTGCAATTCAAAACTTTATCCCTAGGTAAATATGTGTAATATGATTAAGGAATGAGGTTGTAATGGACAATGATACCGATGCATTTAGTATGGAACAAAAAGTGAAGGGATATTTGGAGATTCCATGCCTCTGAACATGTCAGGTGTTCAGAAAACTCACTAAGAGACAGCTCACTGTGTCAGGAATTAGGACCTTAACCAAGACTTCCCAGTTCCAGTGATAAATTCTGACTTGACAGGAGATGTTAGAAAGTTTTCTATCAGCTCTGAATGTTAGTACATTCCCTCACTTAGGAATTTAATTACTCCTAAGCATTGATTTAACTTATAGCATATTATAAATAATTTATGACAATAATATATAACCCATTCTCCTGACTTTTGATTACAAAGCACAAGAATTGAGCAAATGTTCAAGGGTGTTTTGGACAGACTATACAGTTCCAAAATCTCAGCAGCTAAACATATAAGGTTTATTACTTATATATACCCATATAATACATATATACCCATATACATGGGTATATGTTTATACCCATATAAGGTTATATATAACCTTATATATAAGGTTATATATAAGGTTTATTACTCCTGCAAAGTCTTATATGCTGGGTCATGCTTCAGGGTAGCTGTCCTCCATGGGATGATTCAATGATCCAGGCTATCGTTGTCCTGTTATCTCAACAGATTCCAAGCTTTCTCCTCAAGATAAGAGGGGAAAGACTGGATAATTATGGCAGGGGCTTGTTCCCTGCCTCCATTTCAGAGGGACACATGTCAGTTCTGCTTGTGTTTCACTGGCCATTAGTAGTCACATTGTCCTGTCTTACTGCAAAAGGACTGGGAAACTTTGACTCTCATATTCCAAGAAAAGAATGACGAGATATTGATGCTTTATTACTATATAATTCAGTGGAAAGATCATGAGGGAAGGCCTGATGCTTTCTCTGTGAAAATCCAATGTCTTCACATACCCTACTTTCCAATAAAAATGAGTAAGTCTCCTTAACTTTTAGGAAGACGATTGTCTCCCATAACCAGGTCAGGGGACATGGCCTGAATGGAAGGCATGAGTGAATATAAGTATTGCAAGAATGGATTTTACTGGATCCCTCCTGTGGCCCCCATAATCCTGTTCAGCCAGAGTTCTTTCTCCAACCACTGCTGCAATAACCAGTCCCACATGGGCTTTGGTCAGCTTCACTCAGATGCAACCTCACTAAGGGGCTTTGCCATAGACAGTTCCCGGGCCTTGGATTCTCTGATGCTGTAGCATAGGAGACCTACAGGATCCCACTCAGAACCCAGAAGTAAGAATCGAGTAAGGGATTAATAGATAAATTATTCCCTCTTTTATTCCCCAGGCAGATAGTTCTGAAATGCATTTCTTTAGGCTCCTCAGAAAGTCCCATGGGATGAGCAACTGTAACATAGTAGATGCCAACTTCTTCATGCATCCTTGTCTTAGCTTTTCCACTTTCTTGTTTCACTCTGCCTATCTGCCATTCCTGTTTCCTCATATTACATTAGGGGGGAAACTGGGCTAAGACAGTATATAATAGGACAATTTTTAAAGCTTGAAACTCCTCTGTATCTCATAATACTTAATATAGTAGAAATATTTTTTTTAAAGATTTTATTTATTTATTTGACAGAGAGAGAGATCACAAGTAGGCAGAGAGGCAGGCAGAGAGAGAAGGAAGCAGGCTTCTCACCAAGCAGAGAGCCCGATGTGGGGCTTGATCCCAGGACCTGAGCCGAAGGAGAGGCTTTAACCCACTGAGCCACCCAGGCGCCCCAATATAGTAGAAATATATATTTGGTCTTCATCCCCATTTCTGGCAGAGTTCCTAAAATCCTTGGAATTTCCTAAGTGATGAGAGGAGATAAGGTGTCTTTGTCATGTTAATGGTAACTTTTGGACCCCACCTAGGGATGAGGACTGTTGCCTGAACCAACCCGGTGATTACAGGGTTGGAACTTACAGTGCCACTGGGGAGGGAACAGGGCTGGAGATTGAATCAATTGCCAATGGCCAGTGACTTGTTTGTGATTGCCAAGATGGAAGCAGGACTTACAAAATGAGTCTTTCAGGACTTAAGTAAGAATAGCAGACAATAAGGCAGCACCATGGTTGAAGATATCTCATGACCCAAGTGCTATGGATTCCTGGCAGGTTTCACATCCTTCTGGTCCCTCAAAGATGGGAGGCAGCTTAGGTGGCAGCTTTGTAAGGGTTTAGATTTCTTGACTTTAGGCTATTGTGTTGTTGTTGTTTTTAGATTTATTTATTTATTTATTTATTTATTTATTTATTTGACAGAGAGAAAGAGATCACAAGTAGGCAGAGAGGCAGGCAGAGAGAGGGGGAAGCAGGCTCCCCGCTGAGCAGGGAGCCGGATGCGGGGCTGGATCCCAGGACCCTGAGATCATGACCTGAGCCAAACGCAGAGGCTTTAACCCACTGAGCCACCCAGGTGCCCCTGGGCTATTGTGTTTTTGTGCTGTTAATTTAGCTAAGCTGGAAATGCATTCCGCAGAACCCTCCTCCCTTCATAGCCCCAGACTATCGGCCATCTGAAATTTCCATGAAGCTGGGGAGGTGAAGCGAAGTTGCAGTCATGCTTACTCTGGAAGGTTGGGAGAGGGTCAGAAGTAGGCGCAACTCACACATGTTATCCCAGCGCTGGCTCACCTGGTTGGTGTGCAGCGGCAGCCTAGCCCAGTCTCTACCACCTCCCACCAGGTCTCCTCCTTTGGCTTCTCTGACTCCTGGCCAAGAACCTGTCTACTTCCACAATAATGGGCTGGGACCGTCTTCCGCAGGTGACTCACATTAACAAAGTCAGAGGCTTCGAGGTGGGGTGACACCTCCGTGCATTCTGCCTTGTCTGCATGGACTCCAACTTGCACTTGCCCTTGCCCATTTCACAACCATCTTTCCTTTTCCCCTGTCAGCCCTGCTCATGCCAGGCAATAGACTGGCAAAAAGCAATAGCCCCACTAAACTGTCTTACCGGTCACCAGAATTTTTGCATGATAAAATCCCTAGGATAAGCTTCTTATTGGATATCACTCCAAGTCAATTTGCCTGAGATCAAACAGTGCCTAATACCACAGCCCAAAACAAAGATTTCTGTTTTACAACTTTGGGCCAGAGGTGTCTCTACCTGTTTTGGCCTGATTTCACTTGTGCTGTGTACAATATGGGTAAGAAAGGGGGAGCTTGGGCTGGGGACAGTGGTCTGCAAGACAGTTCTCCAGAGGATGTCCCCAGTTTTAATGTAGCTGAAGTCACAATATTAAATCTGCACAGGGAAGAAGCAAGGGAAGAAAATGAATGGAGCAGGTAAGGTAGAGATAAGAAAGCATGCATTTCCATAGGGGAAGTAGCAAATCCCTGGAGCTGATTCTTTTTTTTTTTTTTTAAGATTTTATTTATTTATTTGTCAGAGAGAGAAAGAAAGCACAAGCAGGCAGAGTGGCAGGCAGAGGAGGCAGAGAGAAAAGCAGGCTTCCCACTGAGCAAGGAGCCTGATGTGGGACTTGATCCCAGGGCCCTGGGATCATGACCTGAGCTGAAGGCAGCTGCTTAACTGACTGAGCCACCCAGAGGTCCCCCTCCAGCTGATTCTTATCAAGTGAGAACAGACTCCCAATATAGCTAGATTTGATTTTCCTCAAAGCTGGAAATTCAAATTCTTATACAAAATTTCCCAATCATTAACGTTTTTTCTCAAGATTTTATTTATTTATTTGACAGAGAGAGAGAGAGATCACAAGTAGGCAGAGAGGCAGGCAGAGGGAAAGAGGGGAAAGCAGGCTCCCTGCTGAGCAGAGAGCCCCAGGCAGGGCTAGATCCCAGGACCCTGAGATCATGACCTGAGCCAAAGGCAGAAGCTTAAACCACTGAGGCACCCAGGTGCCCCCAAATCATAAATGTTTGCAACAAAACCAAAAGCTAATGACTTAAAAAATAAAATCAATGTTTAAACCTAACAAATCCTATCTATAAATCAGATTTAGCTCAGATTAGGTGTGAATTCCACACCCAAACTTCCTGGTTGCAAATCTATGTTTAATCACTTATGATATATATAACTTTGGCCAAGTTACTTCTGTACCTTGGTCTTTAAACTATAGGGGCGCCTAGGTGGCTCAGTCATTAAGTGTCTGTCTTCGGCTCAGGTCCTGATCCCAGAGTCCTGGGATCAATGGAGACTCGTGTCGGGCTCCCTGTTCACCAAGGGAACCCGACCCGAACCTGAACCCACTCCCCCTGCTTGTGTTCCCTCTTCGCTATCTCTCTCTCTGTCAAGAAAAATAAATAAAAATCTTAAAAAAGAGAGAAAGAGAGAAAGAAAAAACTAGAAAATAAGACCAATAGCACTAATCACATAGGATGTCTACAAGGATCAAATGAGTTACTCATATATTTCTTTGTTTCTAAGACACTACTGAATGTAGGATGAACCATTATTTTACAAGTCTCCAAGAAAAGATGGCTGCTAATTAACCTATGACATAATGTCTTCTTATCACTTAGAATTGTTGTTTTATAATTATTGAAGGAGCTCTTTCAGAGTTATTTTGACATCAATTTTTATCACTTATCACATATATAAAGGGCACATATATAAAGGAAGTATAACTGAAATAATCAGGTTTGGTCCTCTAAAACCCTCCACGTTATGAGGCTGACAACTAAGAAACTAGCTTCCAACTGTGTGCTTTTCCACAAAGTATCCTTGCTGCTATTAAGAATGCCTGTGATGTAACATTGTCTCCACCATTGTCTTCAGAAATTTCTTTCCTGGAGAGGATTTGATCTAACCAGAAGATGTCCAATGCAGAATTTTCAGACAACAGAAAAATGTGTGTTATTTTTTAAAAGTGGTCCTTTGGTTAAAGATTGTTGGCTAAACATTCAAAGAATTTCAGTTTTTAGTCATTCATCAGGAATAACAAAAAAAGTTGTGCACCTACAGACACAATACCTGTTTTTGGCTGAGAGTGACTGTCCAAGTGGCAGTGATTCTGAGATATTTTCCTAATATTTTATTAAAACATAAAAAAAAGTGTACTAAATTTCATCCAATAGAGTCTTTGCAAAGCTTGTAGGAGAGTGATAAATAAAGATAAATAAAATCGAAACACGGGGAAAGCTAGCATTACTCCTAGAGTCTCGGTTCTATCTTGAATTACTTGTATGGCCTTCCTTAAGACATTAATCTTTTCGTCTAGGACGTAGGTGTAATCTGACTTGTATTGATTGCATGTGACAGTACCTAGGTAAATGGATGGTCATGTGTAGAATGTCATGGTTATGTCAATTGAGTGGCTCAGAGTCTTTGAGATTTGGAGGAGACAAACTTAGAGAAAGGAAGGAGCATGAAAGGATTCACTGATGACGTCTCTTTGAGAAGAGCAGACTGAATCAGTACAGTTCCTTAGAAAAGTAAAAATATAAGAGCCATATTGGGATTTTTTAAAAATAATCTCTATGCCCAACCTGGGGTTCAAACTCATGACCCCAAGATCAAGAATCACATGCTCTACCAACTTAGCCTGCCAGGTGCCTTTACCCATAACATTGGTTTTGACCACAAACATAACTTGTTGAAGGCATGAACAAAAAGAACTTTATCTGGGAAGAGGGGAAATAGCAGAGGCAACATTTGCCTAAGTCAGACATTCTGACTGAGAGGTCTTAGATGGCTTGAGTCCAAGTTGTTCCATTTGACCTAGGACATCTGGCCATAGCAAGTCCCATAGCAAGAGCCATTGTTTGTGATGCTGAGGTTCTGGGGCCCCATTTGTCCATTGCACCTGAATCCCAAAGCCCCTCCTCCAAGAGACAAATAACATTGCCTCGGCTTTTTGGTTCTTAAATTATATCAATTTGGTCCCTTTCCCCCACTAAGCCAGAGGACATATCAGGACTTGGAGAATGAGGCAGTGCTGGAGAGAAATCAAGCAGAGGAAGGGCCACCCCTCTCTTAGCCCACCTTCCATGGTTACAAATGTTTCCGCAAGCTGAACGGGGGCCATTGTATATTTCATTTACAATGACTGTACAACAGCTGTATAATCGATGTTGTTGAAGATAGGAGTGTTGCTCAGAGTGCAGCATAAATGTCCACAGTGAGCTGCAAATGTGAATAAGAATGGCCCTGCCTGCATAGTAATTGGTATTATTATCGGAATGAATGGGAAAGCCACATATGGATGGATGGGTGGGCCTTTGAAAGGGTGCAGCATGAGAGACTAACGGTAGTGCTTATTTTCTCTTATCCATGTCTCTTCTCAAATAACCAGCCAGAGGAGGTGGAGGAAAGGGGATAAGAAGTGGGAATGTAGCGGGGGAAAGAGGGAAGCTCTTTATCTGCTGTTCTGTAGCAAGCCCGTTTGCCACTTTCAGTGCCTACTCATTAATTGCAACTAAATATATCACATAGCTCCTCCCTAAAAGAAAAATAATCTGTTACAAAAGGATAGAGGCATAGGCTCAGGTGAAAGGGGTAAGGTTGAGGGGGAGACATAGGGAAGAGAAACACTTCAGGTTAATTGGAGCTGAGAATATAAAATACTCGTCTTAAAGTGTGTGCTTCAGTTATGAGAAGGAAAGTGTCGAGATCATAATGTTTTCTGTGCAGGATTCAACACAGCATGGGTGTTTTAAAACAAGCGGTAATCATTTCTCATGGAGAAATTATAAGCTGCAGCTCCAGGCTCAGGACAAGCACATGGGAGACTCGTTCTTTTCATTTCTCCAGGGAGACACAAGGAGACACTCGGTAGTTAGCGGCTGAGTCCCTTGAACCAAATGGCAGAGTTAGTGATGGAGAGAATTATATAGTTTAATTTGTTCAGCGCTTTATTCATTCAGAAAGAAATGACATAGAATTCTCCTAGAATTCTGAAAAGTGGGAGGGAAGAAATTTGGGTTTGAAAAAATCAAACTGCCTGGCTTCTAAAGAGACTGCGAAGCAAATTTGATCAACTTTGTGATCAGGAAATAACACAACATTGTTACAATGATTTCTTTGGCAAAGCTGGCTATGTTATTTCTTTTAAAGACAAGACCTTTCAAGCCTGATGCAAACACAGCCTCTACCGGGTTAGACAGTGCTTTGGTTTGCCTGCTCTCGTCCCGGATTATTCACCCATGTGGCATCTGAATTGCTATTAGGTCTCCGTTTAAAGATTCATTTTTACTGGAAATAATTTCTCTAAAGTAATAAACAATACACTGCATAATACGAAGTTAAAAATTCTTAGAAATAAATGCAGGGAAATTAGTTACAATTATTCACATAGTTCTTCAAAATGGTAGCACATGAGAAGAAAGAGGGGTCCCTCTCACCCTCTTTTTTTTGAAGATCCATCTTTGTTTACTTCCTTCCCAAGTATTAAGAGATTGCATGAACCATTTGCATAGGATAACTAACATATACCACATCATTTGCACGTCTGCAAGTACACGTGAGTAACCGTAATTACACGTGACACCAATTACTCTATTACTTTGTATTAAATTATAATGGAAAATTCCACTAGAGAATTGAAGCCTAATTGCATCTTAATTTGCATAATTTTGCATATTAATTACATCTCAGATGAATAATAAATTTCAGCAGATTTTTAATTTATGCATAGACACAAAAACAAGTGGAGAAATAATTTAGAAAAAAAAAAATACCAGCAACTATTACTTAGGGCATTCAACTAATTTTGCTTAGTTTAGCAAAACAAAACTTGGTTTGTTTAATATAGCATCTTTAGGCTGATTGCTGTTTATTGTACAATATGTCAGTCTTGAAACATAGGTGCAGACATGGCTTTTCTTAATAAAAAAAGTGTTCAATTACAGCATTTCAAGTTTGGGATTTTATATTTTGATAAAACTGCCGTGGGGATAACATCGTTTAGTCGGAAATATCTATAATTGTGATGTATCTTATTGAGGCTTAATCTCTCTTGAAGTTATTTTAAACGCAAGGTATTATGAAAAACAGAATGCAAAGATATCTTGGCGAAGGAGATCACTAATAGAATATGCCGACGCTTTCTAATTTTGAGTCTATTATGAAGTCACCCAAGATTGTTTCACTGATTTCGCATGAATGATTCAGAGAGAGAAATTCCATACAGTTTTGTTTTGCAGAGTATCACAATTTAGAAGAATGGCTTTTAAAGATGACTACTATTTTCTAATTGTTTTCTTTGTTTTTCCTTGCCTGCCTGGTAAACAATAATAATGCCTGACTACCAGAGACCTTGGTGTTAAATTTAGTCACCCTTGCTTCCGATTTACCAAATAAACAGAAGGTTTATTTCTCCGAGATAATTCATGCATTTTAGTTCAGTAGCTATATCTAGGTTGACAGTCATTAGGAAACACCGATTTAGCGTTCCTCAAATGACAGTAACGGAAAATTCATTTCATCCCCGTCTTGCCTCGACACGAGCCCTACTGCTTTGTACCTGCTGCCACTGTTCGGGGGGAACCCTTCGCTCTGCCTTCACCAAGTCTAATACTGTGATCATTTGCCAAATTATACAAAAGAAGAGGATGACAACGTCCTAATAAATCAGGAAACTGTCAAGATTAATAATCTCAGCCGTCATCTGTTTTCCGATAAAAGCCCTACTGGCATCAAATATTTTGCAGTTTGTTTTGCAGTTCTGTTGGTGCAAAAACTGGACCTGTGCCAGCCTGGGGCCACACGAACTCCAAGAGGCCATTCTCTATGTCTTCTATCACATGAATCTGGATTTCACAATTGTGCTGGTTCAAAAGGCTATAAGCAAGGATTCTTTCCAACACATGTTACCCTTCTCCAGTTACCAATCACGGTTATTATTTGCTAGTTAATACACAACACTAAGAGCTAAAAATTTGGATTTGCCTTTGTGTCCTTATATTCCGCTATTCTCTGTTTGCATCCAAAAAAGTTTGCCTTGTCCGTAGTAAAAATAAAGACTTGTCAGTGTTTTCTTGATTACGTGAATTTCTCTCAGATGTTTGACTTGGGGCTTGGGTTTCTGGTAACCAGGTTACTGACCTGGAAGTGCCTTTCATTATTTGAATGCTTAAAAGCTGAGATACTTCAGCTCTCAAAAACAGAACTGCACCGATGATTGTATCTGTCCCTTTACTTTTTTGTTCAACCCTTTGGACCAGGTTCTTACATTAAAGAGAGATTTGAGCTGGACGAAGCCCTCAAAAGACCCAATCCTTCCAACATTTAAACAATGGTTCCCTCTTGTGGCAATGCTTGAGTACTGCTATTTGTGACATTAAAAGGGATTACTATGAAACATACAGTACTCATCTGCTGTGCAGATATTTGGAGTCCTTCCCAGGTCCCCCAGGCCTTTGTCACCTATTTTCAGCCAGGTGCAAGCTTTGGAATTTATTGAGAAAGAATAGCCAAGCAGTGTGATGTTTATCATAGCAGTACTGGGGGCGGGGGGATTTGTTTTAGGGTACAGTGTCCATATTTTAGGGTAGTTTTGAAGATGTTAATGTGGATGTTGGAAAAAAGACAGTTTAGCCTTTCACTGAAAGCTCTGGGAATGGATTTAGAACTTCACTATTCACGATTCATTATCTCCTGAAGGAACATCGCTAGTGTAGAATTAAATCTAGACTATTCTTGTTCTTTCAGGCATTTTATCCTCAAAGTTCATCTTGAGGGGGGGAGATCTGACACTTAACCAGTTGTTCAAAGATAGTCTTTCCAAGCATCTTTGATATATGCTCTCAAAGATTTATTTTGAGTCAAATTTCCCCAGGGGCCACCATCTTACGCTCTCCAAATTACTGTGATAAAGAGCATTCTTCTGACACAGCAACTATAAACAGCCCACCGAAGCTTTCTTTCGGTGTTAAGCTCTGTTCGGAACAGCAACAGCCAAGAGATGTCCCTTAAGTAGATTTTTTTTCCCTTAAGATTATGTTTAATGTAAAAGTAAAGTGTTGTTAGTAACAGAGACAAGAAGCTGCTCTTGTGGTCATATGACCGTAAGCATCTAAGAAGGACTGCAGCCATCCACGCAAGATGGATGCGAGGTTTTTTCAGTACACTTCAAAATCTTGAGGAATGAAAATGTCATCTTTCAATTCTACTCTAAGAATCCTTTTTAAAGAAGGAAAGGATTCGTATTTGTCAAGCCATTTCCCAGCCACGATCCTTTTCGCTCACCACAGAGTATATTCACATGGAAGTTTAACACGGGAACTGAGGTCCACGATGGAAATGTCCACTAGTTCCGGGTGTCCTGAGGAGGGTGGTCAAAAGAGAGTTAGTTACCAAGAAGGGAGAGCCCAGAGATCATATAATGACTAATACGATGTCACTTACTCTTCTGATTCCGAGTGAATGCCTCTTTCCCACCCCTCCCCCTCCCTCCCCAGGCTCAGCCACCCAGTAACAAGTGTGTCTTCCCTTGATTGCTGAGGCCACAAGGACACCACAGGCTACCTCCACGTTTTTCACAGACCCTGCACTATTTTGTGCAGAAACACACAGGCAGTTCATTTTTAACTATCCACCTGCAATATGAGTCATATAAGCAGCTCATATAACACAGGAAGACTATAAATTCAGGAAATAGGATTAGCATCAGTTGAATTTTTAGCTGGAATTCCAACATTGAAAAGAATTACTTCCTTCAAATAGTGACTTTTTTTTTTTTTTTTTTTGGTAAATTGTGTTTCCCACGGTGACTCTTGCTACACTTTTCTGTCCTCACCGGGGACAGGAAGTGCCCCATTTACACCTCCTTTGTCATGCTCCCTGTCGGCCCGGTGTGAGTCTGGGGGAGGGGGGCAGGAGTTACTACCTAGGATTTTATGAAACAATGACCATGAAAAGCTAGCCCTACAAATGTGCAATTATTAGCTCTTGTGGACATATATTTTTAAATCATTATGAAATGGTTTTTATAGGATATGTACCTTCTGACTCTCAACCTCTGCCTGTTTTTGCTCCCTCTTTGTCTCTCTCCGAGATTAGCAGTGTAATTCATCAGCACAGGAACAATACAATATAAAACTCTACTTGACTTTTCATCTTCCTTCTCTTAGAAGAAGAGGCCCTTGGAAGTTTGCAAACCAAAAAAGGACACGCGGGGAATTGTAACACAGAAGCTTCCAGATTTTAGATTTAAAAATCAAGTAAAACTTCAAATACAGTATTCAAGATTTGGGGGTGACGTAGATTTTCCAGCTTTTTGTTTTGCAAAAGACTTTTCAAATCTAAAAATAACCATAGATGCTATCATTTATAAAAGAAAAGCTACCTTAACAACAAAGGAATAGGTAGAGCATAGTCTCAAAATATAAAAAGGACATCCTTTTCACTGGCTATATTTAGCTTTAGAAAACAATTACTCTACTTTCCTTATTTTTCCCCTTTATGCTTTCATCAATTAGATCAGTTAAACTTCAGTCTAGAGTGGCGCTAGTGCACAGACCAGCATCTGAGACTCATTAACTTGCCGACTTCTTTCCTGGTCAATACCACCTCTGCCAAGACATTTACCCTATATCTGCCATATCACAGGAAACAACTCTGCCATCCATGCTCTCGTGATGCATTGTTTTATTTTTACCATTTTATTTTAAATCTGTTTGGTACTTAACTTGTTTCCACCTTCTGATCGTAAACACCTTGAGATCAGAAATTCCTGTAATTGAAGTATTTTCTAAGCAGCATTGTATAAATTTCAGTTGGCCAGATAAACCCAAAATCTAAAATAAAATTAAAGGATATTTGCAAGAGTTGATTTCCCCTCCTAAAGACTAGTAACTCCTTATAGGCATGTAGAAAATGGGTTAGAAATGTTAGAAGGGTGGGGAGGTAACCAAAACCAAAAGAAATGTTAGAAGGTATTATCGATCACATCTACACATGGTAGCAATGAGGGCAAGTGTCCAAGAAGATGTAAACTTCCTCTATTGTCCTACTATGTCCACCCCAAATCACATAGGTATATATATCAAACAGTTTCTGGAACCCTGCTCTAATTGAAATCACAAACTAGGGCTTAGGTAAAGGGAGGAAATACTTACTTCTTACTGGTCTTGCTCTTGGCCAAACACTTTTGGTTTTCGGATTCTTTGGTGAGCTTGATCCCTGGCAGCTAGGGTTCAGAGGCCTTGGCTCTGAAAGCCTCTAGGAAATCATCTTTCTCAACTTTCCCAACATAGAGAAGAGGAAACTGAGACTCAGGAGGACAAAACAAATGGGTCTGCTGACTTCCGGGCCAGTGCTTTTCCCACTCAAACTATTAGATTGACAGAAGGGAAAAATCATGTGGCAATTTCTGCTTTTTAAAAGAGAATTTTTAGAGGTAATCTAATTATTTTTTTATTGCATTAAGAAAGGGAGAAGGGAAGGAAGAGCAAGCCGCCAAAATCAGCAAGGTGAACTCTACAGAAAACCTGGTTTTCATCAGCTGGTCGTAGCCTTGGGAGCCAGACCAAGGCCCAAAGGAAAATCCTGGGCTGATCCATTCTTGGCAGAAAACGTTTTTTGGGTAAGCCGCCCACTAGCCTTTTTTTCCTCCCATCTTCTAGATAAAAATGAGTGTTTAAAAACTGTGCTAAAATTTTCAAAAACACCTTAAAAAGATTCCATTACTTAAAGTGATTTGGATAATTGTGTTCAATGGTAGCCATTATTTAAAAATATAATTAGTTGCTGAACTCAGAGAAGGAGGGAAATTTCTGCAGGTGTTTCTCATTATTTGCTATGCATACAAAATATCTGCATAAATTACCATTATTATTCCAATGTATACTAAGAGACAATAAAGCATTAGCAAGCAAAGAAGAACGCTGTTGACCCACAGACTGCGAGAGAGGCCTGGATCCACAGTAATAGAGCGCTGGCCTTCAGAGCTATTGTTGCACATGTGCAACTGCATTCAGGATTGAAAGAAACAATTTTGCACCTGTAACAATATTACATATGGAACGTAACTCCATCAGAAAGATATTGAAAATGGAGGAGGGGGCAGGGAGAAACAACCACAAAACAATGTGAAAAGGAACAGTGTATGCTCTAATTGTTACAAAAGGTTTACACATGCTGTAGGTAGGTATTGGGGATATTTCTTTGTTTTTACAGCCCCCCACAGAATGCACAAATGAGGTTTTGTTTTAAGTCTGTGGTGCACTTCACATGTTTCCTTTATGTTTCTAGAGTTCAATAGCAATGTCCTTATCAGCACCATCCGGCAGAACTCTCTGTGAAATGGAGAAATGTTCTGCATCTACACAGCCCATTTCCAGTAGCCATCTTTGACGACTGAACATTTTAAAGGTGGCCAGTGCAACTAAGGACTGATTTTTAAAAATTCAATAAATTGGGGCCCCTGAGTGGCTCAGTGGGTTAAAGCCTCTGCCTTCGGCTCAGGTCATGATCTCAGGGTCTTGGGATGGAGCCCCGCATTGGGCTCTCTGCTCAGCAGGGAGCCTGCTTTCCCCTCTCCCCGCCTCCCTCTCTGCCTGCTTGTGATCTCTGTGTGTGTGTGTGTGTCAAATAAATAAAATAAATCTTTAAAAAAATAAAAATTAAAAAATTAAAATTCAATAAATTTAAATTTAAAAAACTACATGTGGTTAGTGAATGCTAAATTGGACAGCACAGTTATCCTTAATTTCATCGGGTTGTCTCTGTCAATAAAAATAATAACTAATACCTTTTGAGTACTTATTACATACCAGGAACTAGGCTAAATATTATCTCATTTAATTACCACAACACGTCTCTGAGGTCGGAACTATCACGGTTGAAGAAATTCAAGTCTGTAGAAATTAAATTATTTATCTCGAAGTCTTCAGAGTAGCATGGGAAGGAGTCAGAATAGAATTTAGACAGTCTGACTCCAGATTTCTCCCTTTTGAATTCTTAAGGTGGTATCAAGAAACATCCTGTTGAATTTACTTCTTCACAGTGAATCAACTTCTCTGGGCATAGAACACAAATTCAGATGATGAATGGATGCTGTAGGAATGGGTTACATTGGAGGAAAAGATTAACCAGGGATCAATTGAGTTCATAATACTGATAGGATGGAAGCTCAGGGGAGCTGAGCTCAAACACATGAGTTACCGTGAGAAACCTTAGAACCAAAGTTGTTGAGATTTGTATGTATGTACCGAGTGCCACCAAACAGTGTATCCTGTATTAAGCACTCACAAAATGGTAAATCTGATCAAGCAACTAAGAAGGAAGACACAGAAGGCAAGTCAGAGCCTAGTCACTCGAGGACAAAGAGCCAACGAAAAACACTAACTGGGAAATGAAGGTAAGTTATTGACAGTAATCATCATTCTGGTTTTCATGTATCATCCTTGCTTTGCATGAATACTACTACACCAGTATGTCCCAGCCTCTGGTAGTTCAAGATTTCACAAACCTCCTCATGCTTAAGACTCAACCAAGAAAGGAATAATGCTAAGAGGCTGTTGCAGGGAAGAAGGAGAGCAGGAAATTGGTTCCCCTTATTTGATCACTCACACGGCAGTGGCCGATAACAGCCTATGTGGAGTCTGGCTACCATAGCCTTTGTGCTATTCACGTAAACTTCCTGGGTCACATCGGCATGGCTTTTGACTACATAAGTAGACCCCTTTGGCCCAGAGGGGTCCAGAACATAGAAGAAAGCTTCATTTCTTAACTGTGTACTAGGCATTTTGCACAGCTTAGGTAGGTAAAATGACTCCCACTGAACTTGAGAGAGGTTAGATAACTTGCCCCAGACCACATAGCTAGTGAGTTAGAAGTTCCAAATTTGAACTTAGATCCGTTAAATTCCAAACCCTGGCACTCTCTGTCCCACTCTGCCTGCTCCTCACCACCATACAGTAAGGTCTGTGATCCTAAATACAACCCCGTTTCATTTCTGCTGCTCAGTACAACCAGAGTTTAAGACACAAACCAAATCCATCAGACTTGCATGATGGCGTATCTCAAAATCCTGAGTAATTCTGTTCCCTCCAACTAAAAGAGGCTCCACATTCTTTATCCCCACCCCCTGCCTTGTGCCCTCTTGTACAAAACTTCCCAAATTTCTAATTTTTCACAGTAATTTTACCACTTACCTGCCCCAACTTCCTCTTGGGAGTGGAGCTGATTACCCCAACCGTGGGCTCCCATTACTACTCTTCTCTTTGTTGCATCTACGGCACAAATAGTCATATGATTATTTGTTTAGGTGTCCACATCGTCCACTCTGCTACTCAAAGGGGTGTTCTGTGGCAGCCCCTTTATGTATCTTCAGTAACTGAGAAAGTGTCCACACACAGAAGGTGTTTAAATATGTGTTGAATGGAACTAAACGGCAAGTTCACACAAACACTATCCAAGATACATGTTTTTTTCTCATTGACGATGCTATTGCGGGAGCTGGCCATAACAATATCTTCATGATCACATTTACACATTACTTGATAAGTATTTGCTTCTGACTCTGTTTCCCTGCAAGGCTGAGATACTCCTTTAAAGGGAGTATCTTATTTCTGTCAGCATAGCTCATATGTTAAGAGCACAGACTGGGGAGCCACTCAACCTATTGAGTCCCGAGTGGCCCACCCGCAACCTCCTTAACAGCTTTATGATGAATTGTACCTTGGTCTTAATTTACAAGGGTAACGGAGCGAGGACGTGGAGAGTTTGATGCCACTGAAAGAAACAAGAGTCATGGCACACCACAAAGGGCCACCGAGGAAGCACTATATCCAGTCAAGTGGCAGAAGCAGGAAGAAAGGGGGGGAACCTAGATCAGAGCACTGATTTGGGTTTCTGTGGGAAAGGCAGCACAGAGCAGAATACTAGTTTATATTTGGCTACTTTGAATAATTCCAGTAGGTTTGGAGCTCTAAGGGTGGTCTCTGGTTGCCTGGTCCCTGCCCTGGGAAAATTTAGGGCAGTAGTAATACTGGTTTGGTGTGTGAGATTTAGGCAAGGAGGTGGTTGGGAGGATAGACTCGGGACTGGTTGGTTTGCATATGAAAGCTGTCCTCTGGCTGAGCTTTAGCTATCTATAAGAAGAGTTGACTTTCCCTGGAGGGCCAGTCTCTCCCTTGCCAGCAAAAAGAAATTTTTTTAAGTAGGCTCCGTGCCCAGCATGGAGCCCACCTAACAAGCAAGATTTTTTTTTAATACAGGGCTCAATCCCAGGACCCTGAGATCATGACCCAAGCCAAAGGCAGAGGCTTCAACCCACTGAGCCACCCAGACACCCCAACAAGTAAGATTTTTAAGATGTCAAAATATCATAAGACATAGAAAAAAAAAAAACCATCATTAATACAATGCGACTTTGACAAGCTGCTCACTCTCTGCCTCCCTTCCCCATCTGTAAAATGGGGATAATAATGCAATGTAGAGTTGTAGCAAAAATTAAATGAAGTGTGTGACACATGGTGTATGATATAAAAATCAGCCATAATATATGTCATGATAACCCCTCTCACACGCCTCCCACAAAGCAGAAAGTGTCCCAAAGTCCTGAATGAATGAATGTGTGAATGAGTTCCCTTGATTATGCACCTTCGTGTCAAGCAACCAACATTTTCAATTTCTTAGAAACAGAAAATGAATCTCTGGGCAAAATTGGCACTGGAGTGAAAAGATGAATCAAATCTAGAGAAAGAATAAGCTTCCCAGCCACTAAAGGGTTGCTGCGGTTTTCCTATAGTGCTTCCTTTAGTCCATCTATCTCTGTCTCAATATTTAAGGCAGGCATTTGTCTTTCAGTTTTCCTTTGGCATCACTGCAGTCATCAAATGAAACATAATTTCCCCCATCCATAACCCAGTGAAGTTTAGTTGGACTTGGTACCACTACTCTCACTCCCAATTTTACAAAGAAAATTTGCATCTTCAAACATCAGCAGCATGAGACAACCTAAGAAATAAGTGTGCATTAAGCTTCTAAATAGACGCTTCCTTTATTATCCATATATAGCATCTATTTAATAGGAAACGAAGCAACAGCATCCATCTCTTTCTACTGGCATTAAAATTCAATGGAATCCAATGAACCCTTCTTGTTATAAGCAGAGGATCTGGTATCATTCTCTACTTCTAATGAACCTGGCATCTCAGACGCAGAGACATTTAGAGTCAGAGAACTGGAGAATATTTAATCTACTCCCTAGATTTCCAAAGAAGAAAACAGATTCCAATGCCCCATCTGCCATTTCTTGTCAATAATCCTGGAAAAAGGAATCTTTTCTGTGTGTTCAGGACACCCAGAACAACATCTTGTTTTCTTCAATCAGCATTATGGCCTGATGAGTGCAGACATTTTACTGGTATTAACACAAGAAACTTACTTCAGTGAACAATGAGGCTTTGAAATGTCCATCTAATGTACCCTTGATGCAGAAAGCATGGCAGAAATAACCCGTATTATAACATGAATAAGTAACTAATCCTCTTATGCAGAGATATCAATAGCTGTATTAGAAAGGGCTTTGGGTGGGGCCTTGGGGCACATTTGCTGATCTCTAGGTACGTACGTGACTTTGTGTAAATTCTTTAAACACTGGGATCTGTTTTCTTATCTGTAAAATGAGGGCAGTACACTCGATGTTCAAGATCTAACTTGGCCTGGTTTGATGAGAGAGATTACACTCAAACTTTATGGCACTAATTTCCTAAGAGTCAAGTCTGAATGTCAAGGCCAATTCACACTGACCCAATATAGAGTTAGGCAGACCACATGATAACCTCATAGAGATATTCTTTATATATTTATCATCTTGTATAATCATTTAAGGCTATTTCCTATAACAAGAAGGCCAATTTTAAAATAAGTTGAGTTATAGGTCTTTACATTGCATTCATTTCTCTACACTTGAAATGGGAAATGTTCACTATTTAATTAGTCAGGTTCATGATTTAGTTTGTAAACTCAGAGACCATATCTAGGTTTTACATAATATTGATTACATGCTCTGGGCTCATTAAAGGATAATAATTTAAAAATCACTTTTAAGTGTTAGCTTTCTCTAGCTAATTTCCTTTCCATATGAATGCTTCATATTTTAATATATAACCCTTTCCTCCTATTTATTTATTTATTTATTTATTTATTGAGGCTCTAGAAAACCAGTGAGAATTAATCTAGAATGATGGCAAAATTAATGGAAATTTAAATGAAAGTGCAATCTTACTGGAATTTCATTTTTGATGACATAATAATAGGCTTATATAGCACCTTTCATCTATGGACCTCTAAGTACTTTACAAACATTAGTTAATTCGCACAACAATCCTGTGAGGTTGGCAATTATAATCAGCCCCATTATGTAAATCAGGGAAGCGCTATACAGAAAGGTTAAGTTCCTCAGGGAACGTGGAAACCAGTGGCAGAGCAGGCTTCAGACCACAGCTTTCACGTGCTTAGCACCGCATACCCAAAAAGCCTTGTGGAAAGTCGACCATTTGTGTTGGTTGCAACAAAAAGCACTCTTTTCAAAAGAAATGAAGACCCAAAGGGATGTCCAATTTTGTCACCTCTTCAGTGTTCCACACTGGCTGTGAAACAGCTAGGAAGATAGGGCAGGACAGAGGGGAACTTGCCTTTAAATGTGAAGAGAACTGGTACTTGGTCAATGAACTTCCCTGCCACTATGAGACTCCCACCAGAAGGCAATATGATCCCCATTCATTCATCAGCCACATGGGAAAGAAAAAAAAGTATCAAACCCAAATACTATCATGAACATTGCTTTAATACCAGAAATTCTTTATTGAGTGCTTATTAGCTTAGGGGCCTTATATTAGTTGTTTTGTATGTTACCTAATTTAATTTGCATCACAACCTAAGTGGCTTAGTTAGCCACTGCTGTGTGACAAAGCACCCTACAACTCAATGACTTCAAAATACATTTATTCTTGCTCACCAATCTGTAGGTGAGCTGGGGGATGGTGATATTGGTTGGGGTTGACTTTAAGCTGCAGGAGGGGTCCAGGTCTGCTCCACAAGGCTCTCCTCCCCTTCAGAGGTGGATAGCTAGAGCACGGGTTTCTGACAACATACATACTTTAAACTGTTATTGTATCAGATCAACTGATAACCCATTGGTGTATGCAAGTTACATGGTCAGGCTCAAAGCCAAATTACGCTGATGTTCCTTCTGCCCTGTATGAAGCCAACAGAGTTGCATAGCTAAACCCAGTATCACTGGGGCAGAAAAGGTTATTCTTGCCATAAAGGCAATGGAGAGATATGAATGTTTCTGAATAATCATCATACCTACCTTGTAGTTATTCTTGTTCCCATTTTACAGACAAAAAGTAGGCTGCAGCCAGAGAAAGCTCAGGAGCTTGCATTTCTCTACTTCTCCCTCCCTCTGCTGTCTCCCTTCACCCACCAAGTATATCACAGGCTTCTTTCTCCTCCCTCAGATCATCCACTCAGAAGTGATATAAATCCACCTTCTCCTCTTCACTGGAGACTGATGATGATTTAAATTACAGAGCCACGGACCTCTCTACCCGGGTTACGGCTTAAGCAGAGGCTAAATAGCCCTTTTTGACTCCATGCCTATAGTTCCTCATGGGACCAAGAAGCACTGAGCCCTCCTCTTTCCTTCATCACCAGTGCATTTAAGCCATTAAACCATTGTGCTGCATTTCAACGAATGAGGCAGACAATTCACAGAAAGTACCCTTTAGCTTTTGGATATATGAATTAATCATTCCAGCTAACCAGATACAGAGTTCACCTAAGGTTTCTGACCTCGTCAAGATAAATATTAAACGTATCAGACTTACTCAGTAGAAGTAATGCCAATTACCAACAGTCCCTGGGTCAAAGATCTGAGAAGTATAAGAAGTTCAAATAAATCAGATCAGGAGGTCAGGCAAGAATTTTATGACTGGCGTGAACATGGCACATCGTCCACAACCAGCTGTCTCCTGCCAATATCAGCAGGGACACTGGGAAGTGTGAATGGGCCATTCAAATCCTGTACTTTTGTGGGCTGCTACAGCTTTCAACCCTATTTACGGGCTGAAAAAAATCAAGGACACCAGAAAAGAGACTGGTGACTTTATTAGCGTATGTCTACCAATATAAAAGGAGCTGATAACATTTAATATCTGTGAAACCCTGGAATGGATAGAAGCTGCAACATTCCAATGTTTCCTTTTCAAATTCCACTTTGCAGAATGCAAGGATTCCCTGGCAGGGGTATGGGAGCAGCTGCCGGAGAAAACAGAGAGGCAGAGGTACCGTGCCCTTGGCCTCCCCTTACTCTGCTGGAGCAGCTGCATTTTTATCTACTTTATCAATTGAACTCCATGTACGATTACATTTGAATAAAAGCATTCTGCTGCTTAAAAAAAACAAACAGTTGGGAAACATTGTTTCGATCACGTCTTCCTCGGCTATCATATCCATTTTCCGACACCCAAGAACAGTGCCTCTCTTGAACATGGCCTTAACATTTATTTATTTAATTTTTGGCTCTTCATGTATCAGCAAAGAATGGGATTATCTTTGCCACATTTTGGCCTTTTTTCCACAACATGCCCCATTTTATTTTGATTGCTTTAATCTTTTTGTTCTCTTCTCCTTATGTTCAGCCTCAAAATTGCTATTTTACTCCTAGCCTAGGGACAGGCATGTTTGATACCATTTCAAATAAATAATCTAACCGGAGATTGGAGAGGAAAACAATGTGATCTCTCAGGTCTAGGAATGGTTGTGTTTCATTTAATTTATGCAAAGCCTTCTGTACCACACTCCCTATAGAGTTTCCTTTGGAAGCCTGACCACTACCTTTCAGGAGAGTGGAATTTCCTAGAGCACACGGTAAGGATCAGCATAACCCAAAGGGCTCTTTCCAATCACTTCCACTTCCCATCTCTTTTTTCTAAGTGTCATGTAAGGAAGAGCAGAGAGACCACAGATTCACATAGGCTGCTCCCTGAAAACCAGAGCTGCTTTGTATCTATTTATATGTGGACATGGCAAGATCCCCCTGGACAGCATATAGGGCCTCAGTGAGATTGCCACAGCCTTCACTTTTAACACAATATTCCAAGCCTCCGTTTTTCTTATCACAGTGAGTACTACCTCACACACCATCCCTCAGTTTCTTGGCTCCCTGAACTGTGTCTTCACTGTTCCAGAGAAAGAAGAATCAAATTTAATCTTTGCTGATGTCAAGGAATTTCTTGTATCTTCTTTGGCACCACCCTTGTTGGCAAATTTCTAACCCACATAAACTACTATGGCTTTAAACTTCATGAAAATGCCCTTGCTGATCCATCTTAAATGGCCTTTAAATCTGCACTCATGTTGAAATAAAATTCGTGAAATGGGTTCTAGGTCCCACTTTAGGGTTGTTGAAGAAAACAAACTGGAATACTCATTATGAACCTTTCCTAGTGTGCAGAACTGGGGACTATATTGATTCTTTTTAAATAAAGGCATATTTGGGGCTCTTGGGTGGCTCAGTGGGTTAAAGCCTCTGCCTTCAGCTCAGGTCATGATCTCAGGGTCCTAGGATCGAGCCCCGTGTTGGACTCTCTGCTCAGCAGGGAGCCTGCTTCCCCATCTCTCTTCCTGCCTCTCTACTTGTGATCTCTCTCTCTCTGTCAAATAAATAAATAAATAAATAGATCTTAAAAATAAATAAATAAAGGCATATTTACCTTCTGTGTGACACAGACATAAGGCTAGTCGAGATCCCACTGATATCTTAAGTTTTTCCTTTGGTACCACAGTAGGGGTCTATGTGCAAATTCCGATTCTGCAAAATACCACTTAACTCCCTGTAGTAGATGCTATCATGTCCCACCCATATCGGCACCCATACATGATTTGTGTACCTAGGGTAAACTTTCAGCTGCTAGTCCCTGAAAATCTTTGTCTAAAGGTTTTCTTTAATGGCCAGACACATATCTGAAAGTAT
Organism: Procyon lotor; assembly: GCA_028646535.1. Classification (NCBI taxonomy): domain Eukaryota; kingdom Metazoa; phylum Chordata; class Mammalia; order Carnivora; family Procyonidae; genus Procyon; species Procyon lotor. Next base: position 68,683,461 of record CM053603.1, on the reverse strand, counting down.
GACAGGCTGAAAGTGCAAAGAATGAATGCTCTTTGGGGAATGGCTCCAAACTATGACTGATGGGACTCTGGAGTAAAACACTCCAGCTCCATCAGCCTTTGGTGGGATAACTCTGGGGGACATACGTTCAGCATGGGCTTCCGGAGTCCCCCTGTGGAATGAAGCTCCAGTTGCCCGCAGTGGTAGGTGATTTCATAACACATCCGTTTTCTGTTTTCTTCCCTTGCCTGACTCATTCCCCAAATTTCCTACTGGCATCTTCTGGAATCAACTCCCACATAAACTATTAGCTCTCGGATCTTTGGTTTAGGATTTGCCTCTGGAGTAACCCAAACTAAAATACTACCATAAGCCTCAGGTTTGTTGTTAGTAAAAGGGAAGATGTATGAACTCCATCATTGCCTTGCAAAGATGAAGGAAAATAGTATCTATATAATTCGTACACCATTGTTAAGACAACGGAGCAGGCATTCAATAAATTACTGTTATCCATAGTAACCCCCACCCTGCCCTCATACCTCTTTCACTCACTGGATTTCCTATCACTTTATCTTCTATCCATTCCAATCAGGTCACAGCGGTCTGTTGCTCCCCCTTAAACATGGCAAGCACATTCCTGCTCCATTATCTCTGTACCCCTAGTATCCTTTTCCAGATATCTGCATGGTTTTCTCTAACACTTCAGACCTTATTCAAATGTGAGCAAATTAAGAAAAGAGTTACCTAGGGTGCCCGGGTGGCTCAGTAGGTCGGGCAGCTGCTTTCGGCTCAGGTCATGATCCCAGGGTTCTGGGATGGAGCCCCGCATCGGGGTCCCTGCTCGGCAGGGAGTCTGCTTCTCCCTCTCCAACTCCTCCTGCTTGTGTTGCCTCTCTCACCATTTCTCTCTCTGTCAAATAAATAAATGTAAAAAAAAATTTAAAAAAGAGTTACCTGACCTTCGTATGTAAAGTAGTACTTCCCATAATACCTCAGTAACTAATCCCCTTATCCCAATCTTAATTTTCTCCATTATAGCCATCACTTTCTACTAGAACAGAAACTTCATAATGGAAGGAGCCCTCTCTGTTTTGTTCCTGGTATATCCCAGCATCTATAACAGGGCCCACAACATAGAAAATGCAAAAATAGTATCTGTTGAATGAATGAATGAATCTTCACAAAATCCCAAATTTAAAAAGTATTTTCAAAGTATTCTCATAGCAATGTGTATTGAAATACACCAATGTGGGCTGCCTGGTTGGCTCAGTGGGTTAAAGCCTCTGCCTTCGGCTCAGGTCATGATCCCGGGATCCTGGGATCGAGCCCCACATTGGGCTCTCTGCTCAGCGGGGAGCCTGCTTCTCCCTCTCTCTCTGCCTGCCTCTCTGCCTACTTGTGATCTCTCTTTGTGTGTCAAATAAATTTAAAAAAAATCTGAAATATACCAATGAGGGGGATCTTATCACATTATGACAGTGGTATGGTACACTGGCTAAAACAGACTCTTTAAAGCCAATTATTAAATATTTGGCCATTTTGTCATCCTGTGTTTAAGTATTATAGTGAGAAACTGGCCATGATGGAAGTATTTACACAATGGAAATTGGCAAATGCCATAAATCAAGACTTGGTTTTTTGGAGAATCAGTTTACCAGCACACTACTGATGACAGCCAAGATTCTGGTCCAAACAAAAGTGCCTCCAGATTGGCTAGAACATAGCTTTAAAGAAAGGACAGAGGATAACGTTATTGAATACTAACAGCATCCTGGTCACTGGGTTGTGCTTTATATATGCGCTTTAGATTACATAATTTGGGGGTAGCCCCAATTCACGTGTTGAAAATTAATGCCCAATGTGATGGTATTAGGAGATAGGGTCTTTGGGAGGTTATCAGATCATGAGAGTAGAGCCCTCATGAATGGGATTAGTATTCTTATGGAAGAGACCCCAGAGAGCTAGCTCCCTTGGTCTTTCCACCACATGACTACAAAAAAATGATAGTCTATGAACCAGAAAGTGGGCGCTCATTAGGGCATTAAATCTGCTAGCTAGCACTTTAATCTTGGATTTTTCCATCTCTGTAAGTATAAGAAATAAGTTTCTGTTGTTTGTAAGTCTCCCAATCTATGATAATTTGTTATAGCAGTCCTAAGAGACAAATATCATGTGATAAATATTATAGAATCATCCCCAAGCAGATTTAGTAACATTCTCTTCTGTGTTCTGCAGCACATGCACACTTCCACTATTGTTCTTAAGACATTAAATTTTCATCGTCAATATATAAACTGTTAGCTCTATAAGGACAAGACACTGTTCATCTTTATAGTCTCAGGGATTAACAAAATCTGTTCACACAGAAGTTTTGCTGGAAGTTGAAATGACATAATAATAAAAGCGAGCAATATAAAGATGGACACAAAAAGTAAGAACATACATAACTGACTCCGAAATGCTTCCTTTTGTAGTGTCTTACAAAATGAAGTTGGATTCAACCTCATCTTAAATTTGCAGTCACTTCTACAGAGATAATGAAAATAACTTAATGGGTTCATTTCATTTTTCTTCGCACAAGTAAATTCTGCTAAGGGTAGGGGTTCTCAAGATATGAATGCTAGTCAACTTTTAAATGTAAGTTGACTTCTGGAGCCACAGAGATATATCATAAAGAATAAGTGAAGTTTTCAGTTTTAATTTTGCAAGCCATTAGTAAAAGAAGAGCTAGAAAAGTCCGAGTAAGACTTTTCTACTTAGAGTATATGAAGCAAGGCAAGAGATGATAATTAATAGCTCCAAAAGCAAATAACCTAGAGATTGCAGTGATAAAAATCAATAAAGTTAATTTTTTATTTGAATATCAGGAATCTCAATCTAATGTGGGAGATGTGGCTCTCCTGAGTAGGGCTCTGCTAAGGCACTTGTACCCACTTTCCATTGGTCAGAACTTGGACACATGGCCCCATTCTATTTGAAAGAGAAGCTGAGAAAGGTAGTGTCTGTATGAGTCTTGGAAAAATAAATTATTGAAGTGAGCTTCTAGTCAGTGTCTTTCACAGTGGGGCTAAAAAGTTATCAGAGATTCTACACATTCATTTTAGGGACGCCTGGGTGGCTCAGTTGGTTAAGCATCTGCCTTTGGCTCAGGTCATGATCCCAGTGTCCTGGGATCGAGTCCCACATCAGGCTCCCTGCTCAGGGAGCAGCCTGCTTCCCCTCTCCCTCTGCCTCTCTGCCTGCCCCTCTCCCCGCTTATGCTCTCTCTCTGACAAATAAATAAATAAAATCTTTTTAAAAATAAATAAATTCATTTTATAGGAAACCTTACTACCTCCAAATCACTGACAACAGCCTACTTTTGCTATGAGTGGAAGTTTTGTTTTGCTGCCCATCCAATAGTCCCACTTATTCTGGTTGGGAAAGACTGTATCTCTCTCCTAGAAGTTAGTTTTCCTAACCTCCCTTCATTAAACTTGTGAGTCTTGTTTTGTTTTTTAATTTTTTTTTATTTGTTCATTTGAAACAGAGAGAGAGCACAAGCAGGTGAAGAGGCAGAGGGAGAAGGAGAAGGCTGAGCAGGGAGTCCTATTGGGGCTCAATCCCAGGATCCTGAGATTATGACCTGAGCTGAAGGCAAATGCTTAACCGACTGAGCCACCCAGACCCTCCAACCCTGTGAATCTTAATAAGAAATCTGATGAGAAACTTCCCTCCCTAATTAAAAGAGAACAGGAGTCAACTTCCCCTTTTGTCTCTACTGATGCAATCTGACCTCTGGAATTAATAGCAGCATCTTGTGACAATAAGGGAAGATACAGCAAAGGTACCGAAGATAGTAGAGCCTAAAGATGGAAGTGACATGGTTCTTGAAAACAATGAGGAGCCACTGAATTAACTCTGGAATGAACTACACTGGGTCTCTTATTATTTGAGATAATAAAGGATTTTCATAGTAAAATCTTTTTAGGGTACTTATGGTTTGATTCAACAGGCATTTATTGAGTGCCTAATTGGCTCAAGGTGTAGTACCTGCCACAGAAAGACAATTTCCATGCACTTCAAGATCTGCTCCATTATTTTACAGAATGCTACCAGGGGCCTCTTTCTAAAAGCCAAACACATGCTCTCTTATATTGAAACCTGCCCAGATATTTTACCCTCAACCTTTCTGTCAGTCAGTTCAGGCTGCTTTAACAGAATACCATAGCTGGGTGGCTTATAAAAAGCAGAAGTGTATTTCTCACCAATCTGAAGAATGGAAGTCCAAGATCAAGATGCCAACATGGTCCAGTTTTGAAGGCTCTCTTCTGGGTTGCAGAGAGCTGATTTCTCATTGTATCCTCATGTGGTGGAAAGAGGATGAGGGTGCTCTGGGATCCCTTTGATGAGAGTACCCATCCCATTCATGAGGGCTTCATCCTCAGGATCTAATAACCAACCAAAGGCCCTGCTTATTACCATCACACTGCAGATTAAGACTTCAACAGATGAATTTTGGAGGATGCAAACATTCCATCCATCGTACTTTTAATCCCTGGAAGACAGATGGTAGTTTTAGAATTGCTAGAATTTATTCTGCTGTTCCTAGCCAAGGATAAGGGGATGGAGGACCAGGCCCTTAGCTATCCTGATGTCCTATCTCTAAATTTGTGTTGTTTTCTTTTTCATGCTTTTATTTCATGGTTGTTATCCCCAATCCCTCAGAAAGCCTGTTATACATAGCAGGGCTGTATACTTGTATCCTAGAGAATAAGGTGAACAACTCATTCAGATTGACTCAGGACTTCACTGACTTTAGCCTAGGAACTCCCATATCCAGGCAAACCAGGATAGCTGGTCACCCTACCAGCAAAAGGGCGCTGGATCTGTGGGTGACAGTGGGAACTTGATGGTGAAAGCTGATTGAAATTGAGCTGAGAGCAATTTTCCAACCAGGAAGTGACAGCTACTGAGAGAATGAAAGTACTTTCCTGGGATCCTGAGAAATGCAGGACAGGTCATTAGATACCCCCGGAATGAGGGAATCAAATGGACTATTTGAATGGTAGAAAAAAGAACTAACTCCAGAAGACTGAGAAACAGAGAGGTTGGCATTGCCAGTTTAAACCATTTCTACAGTTGTGGAAAGAACTGCCATTTCAGGCAATCTTGTATAGGCTTTTCCTCCAATGCAACTCAAAATATGCCTGACTTAAATCTCTCTGCTTCATTTGTGTCCAAAGGATACAATTTTCCCATAAATCAATTCTGCATAACATGTTATCTATTAGAGATTCGATTCTCCCAGATAAAGGCATCCTATATAAAGGAGTGGTGATAATACTGGATAAATTCAGCCATCTGGGTAAGATGTTGGCACATACAATTCCAACTACACAAATCTCAAGGTCTCTTCTGAGTAAAGCTAGTTTCCAAAATAAACAAGGAAAAAGGTTATCTATAACCACATGTAACACATTCCTCAAAGCCCCACTGAATTCCATTATCCAGACAGCTGGTTATCCATGCAGCAAAATATACCATGCAGCTTTCTCAATGATAGAGAACAGAACTTCCTCCAGTTTGTCAATAAAGTTTGGTGTTACTAGCTTCATATTCCTGCTAATGGATTGTGATCATGTACTTGCTATTTCTGCTTAGAAATATCATTGCTGCTTACTAGGTCAAAAGACCACTAATAGACTAATGGAAGTTCTCCACCTGAATAGAGTGCCCCAAATGCATTTTTGAAATTCAGTTTAAGAATTTGGCAGTTTAAAAAAAAAAAACAAAACAGGTTGCAACGAAGATTCTATAAGGCAGAAACTTGTTCTTTGGTTAAAAAAAAAAATTGTCATGCATTCTGAACTGAATAAACCTAACTTAGATTATAATCAGTATCATTATTTTAAAAAATAATAAACTGTCAAATCTGAAATGAGGAAGTAATTGATTAAACAGACTGAAGATCTGGGTATGTTTCAGGCATCGAATGGCTTATACAATGTCAATGAAACAACAGGAGTGGACACACAGTCAACGGCCCGAAAGCTTAACCTGTCCTCAATTTCCTGGCTCTGAGAATTTGATGACCCTTGGAAGCCGTCTCTGGCTTCTTGGACTGTGACTTCAGTGTAACTTCCCATTAAGCGGTGACATTCTGAACACTGTTTCCAAATAAAGTAACTAAAAAGAAAGTTTCCTCTGCCACCACCAATGCAGCTACATAGAACTCAGGCCACAGGAACACGGCAATCTTTTTGCACAGTTTTTAGAGGTTCCTAAATAGCAGCAGTGCACTGTGAGGTTAAATGGTCAGTTTGGACCCTAACTGCACTGCCTCCCACTGTGTGATCCTAGGCAAGAGGCTGGAACACTAAGAGTAGCATCTCAGCAGCATCTGTGACCACAGTCCAAAGGGCAGTCTTCTCCCTTGTGCTGTGGTTTACATGTATACATCTTTTATCCCCAACACAACTGGGGCAACCTTGAGGTAGAATCTCTCTTCCCCTCTAAGAGCCTTCCTCAATAGAATGCACATAGTAGGAGCTTGACAAATACCTGCAAGATAAAAGACTAAAAAACTGGGAGTAGTTTAAATACTATGTGTTTCTGATCTTCATTGCGCTTTATGACATGAAAAACAAAGATGAAAATTTCTCAACTAAAGTCTATTTCTAAAGGCTCAGAATTTTTTTGAGGCAGAATGGGGAGCGGGTAGTTAAGCATTGCTGTGTTTGAATGTAGCCCCATCTGTCATTTGCTGTGTGATATTAAGCAAGTTCTTTATTGCTCTTTGCTTATTTCCTCAGCTGTAAAATAAGAACAATGACAGTATCTACATGACAGAGTTATGAAAAGGATTAAATGAATTAATAAATGAAAAGTGCTTAGATTTGTGTTTGGTGTGTGATAAGCTCTTTATAAATGTATTATGATTGGGATGCCTGGGTGGCTCAATCAGTTAAGCGTCTGCCTTTGGCTCAGTCATGATTCTAAGGTCCCAGGATCGAGTCCTACATCGGGCTCCTTGCTCAGTGGGGAGCCTTCTCCTTCTCCCTCAGCCCCTGCTCATGTCCTCTCTCTCAGTCAAGTAAATAAAAAGTAAACCAACCAAAAAAAGACTCCAGAGAGCTCCCTCTATGAGGACACAATGAGAAGATGGCCCTCCATGTATGAGGAAGAGCATTCTTACCAGATGAGGACCTTGATCTTGGACTTCCAGACGCCAGAAGGGTGGGCAACAAAAGTTTGTTGTCTATAAGCCACCAAACCTATGGCATTCTGTTATAAAAGCCCAAACAGACTAAGAAAAATTATTTACCCTCTAAAGACACAAGATTGGTTAAAAAGATTTATTCACTATTCCCCTGGGCTCCTTCTTTCTGGTATTGGTAGTTTTTGTCAGAGGTGGCCTAAAAGGAAGGCCACAACACCAACAAGGAATGTGAGAAAAACCATCTCAGTGTGTTTCCTCTAGAAATCTCAGTACAAATATTAGGGTCACCACACTAAAAGAGTTGATGGAAATCCTACAAAAACTAGGTGAAATATACAAGGCACATTTCTGTCTCCTATTAAAACAATCTCAATGTTATCCTAAAAATACATACACAAAAATATGCAACTTCTCTCTTAAAAGCTATGATGAATTTATGTTTTATTTCAAGGTCACATTTAAAATAATCTAGACTTGGCTTCTTAAATTATGTTCTATAGAAAACTTATTCCATGGAATATTTGTTGTTTTGGATGTATCTTTACATCTTTCTCCCTCCATAGAGTTTTAATAACAATACCTTTTTTTAAAAAGATTCCTTTTTTTCTTAATCCTTTAAGAAAAATTCAATGGTCAAAGAAAGTAAACAATAGTTAACCAAAACTTAAACAGGTGTCTTCTTGATGGGACTTTTTAGAGTCCTTAATATGCCAACAAGCATTGTTCATCTCCTAGAACTATACACTATAGGTAGTTTTTGCCAAACATATTTGACCAAAGAACATTTACAGCCTTTTCCCCATGGGGCATTGTGACAGGTATGTTTTAGAAAAAATATTAAAAGGGCTGACTTAAACAGAGTTGTACTCCCATGAATATAAATAATAATGCAGTGCATTCGACATTCTGTGCTTTTACAGAATATTTTCACATATATAGTAATAATTGTCCATCACCGCAGTCCCTGGGAAACAACAGGAAAGTAATTAGTACCACCATTTTACAGATTATGAAACAGAAGCCTTGGAGGGCTCGATTATTTTCTCATTGTCACACCATGAGGCATCTCGGGCATTTGGCATTTAGGCCCCCTGATTCCAAGTCTTATTCTCTCAAACACCCTCTTATTCAAGAAATACACGGACTGGTGAGCTATGCAATCTCTCTGCAGCTTTGCACCAGTTTCCGTTCCCTTGCTGCAACTCCAGTGAGGGGTGACAGCATCTAGGACACACAGTACCCTGTGTCTTGGGTCCAGAGACAAACCGGGAAGGGCCATTTCTCAAGAACCAGCAGCCAAGAGAGTCAGCATCTATAAAGCAACCATAAGAGACGATGGAGCCAGTTTTTCAGACTGCTAGACAAGGAATGGTATGTTGGAAACTACAGCTGGGAGAGGCTGGGTGTTGCTTAGGAGGTGATGAACAAGAGCTGTGCTGGCCAAAGGTCTCTCGTGTGAGCTGGTGGCCGTGCGGCCTGTGAGTAGATCATGCATGGTTACCACAATCAGCCAGTGCAGATGAGGGTGATAATTTCTGCTTACCAGCTTCCAGTTCTGGAGAGCCAAGAAGATCCTACCTAAATGGGGCCAAGGGAAGGAAATCACGCAAATCCTTTGATTTCGTTGCATGTGGAGTTTTAAAGGTAAAAGGCATTCTCAGTGATCATACTTGGTTCAGCCCAGCATACCAGGATAAGAAAAAAGACTTGAGATTCAGTACCAAACACTCATATTATGTATGGGAGATACACCTTCTCTTCATCCAAGTCTCCAAAGCTGAAAGGAATGTGCAAAGTCAAGTACAAACTGTGGCTTCCCGGGGAAGAGCATTCTATTCAGCCAAAGTCAGTTAATCTCATAATGTGTTTTCATGTGCTAAGTGATATTTCACTGCATAAGTTGTCTGAGCGGCACACACTGGATTGCCACCAGCCTCCAGAGCTGTAGGAAAAGAAAATGATCACTTATGTATCTTGGTGGCTTATCAGGGAACATAGAAGAATTAATGTATTTATTCTTTCTTCTGAGATTAAATGTAATTGCTTTAAAAAGATAATCATGCTATTGTTTGAATTGTATGCATTTCTTATGAAGCACTAATACATTTTCCTGTAGTCTGACAAAGTGTATGGTCTCTTATCCTCATTTCCCTGTGGATAAATACTTTGTTAATTAATAAAGTATTATATGAGCACTTAGTGTCTGCATTTAACAGTGCAAGGATTTCATTCAGATTATGTTAATAGATTGTTCGCATTATTTCTTGCATTAATTACAACTTCTTTCTGTGGTTTCATCATAAGAGCATTGTCTCTGTGAATACAGGGGGCTTTTTGGATTACAGTCTTGTTTGACTGCTGAAGTAATACTAGGAAAATATTATTATATTGAGAACTACTCGCTAGGACTTGGATCAAAAGACAGAAACAGAGATTCAATTATTTCTAAATCTTAGAGGCGACACAATTAGAGTCTGTTTTAGTTGAATCAAAATCAAGCAATTTGGGAATTTCTCTGGAACCCACAACACCTTAGGAATAAATTTATGAAACTGGTATTCCGCATCATGATACCTTAGGCATAATTATGAGAAAAAACTAAAAGGATTCCTCCCAGTTATTGATAAGTGTGGAATTCTGAGGAAGCAAACGTGTGGAGTAGGTATGAATCTTAGGCCATGGGTATGCAGCAAGTCTCACTTTATTTTCCTTGAATCAATTTAATTCTGTCTCATCCTGCTATGCTCCTGGGAAATGTAATCACAGTTATGTGATACACCTCCGCCACCCCCACCCCTGCCCAGGGTGATACAAAGGATCTGGGTCTTTGGTAACTTGTTGAAATGAGGAAGCCTCTGGGTCATCAGTCATCAGTTCGTCATGGTTACCACCGAGGAATTATGGGCCTAGCTCTCAGGGTCCCTTTGAGGCTGGCTGTGCTCTGTCCAGGCTCCAGGGATCTGACATAGTTTAGAAGGCTGGGATCTCTATGTCCACTCCAGAGATGCGCCCCTGCATCCATACCTCCAAGAACTCATCCCCTCCTCAGTCCACAGGTAGAGCCCCCTCCACCAGGAAATATGCCCATCCCCCCCCTCCCTTTCTCTGCCTCCACTTCTTTTTTTTTTTTTTTTTCCTTTCTAGGAGCTCTTTCCCTCCTTCACATCTATTGCTTTTTTTTTTTTTCAAAGATTTTATTTATTTATTTGATAGAGAGAGAGAGATCACAAGTAGGCAGAGAGGCAGGCAGAGAGAGGGGGAAGCAGGCTCCCTGCTGAGCAGAGAGCCTGACCTGGGGCTTGATCCCAGGACCCTGAGATCATGACCTGAGCTGAAGGCAGGGGTTTTAACCCACTCAGCCACCCAGGCGCCCCCACACCTATGCTTTAACAGCCATATTTACTCACTTTCTCTCCCGTTGCCCTCAGAAGCAATCTTGGCATTATTTTTTAAGGCTTTTTCTAGTAAGGGAGACTAGTTTGGGAGAACTAAAGGTTTCCGCTGGGCCAAAACAGCTCAGAGGTCCATTTGTAGAAGAATCGGTTTCATGCTCAGAAGACAGATGAGAGGAAAACAGAAGGCAAAGGTTAACATCTCGATAACATATCCTGGAACATAACTGATTTTCCAAGGAAATGCAATTTTATTTTTAAAAAACTAAACTGTAGAAAACATGGTTCTGATGTCATTATTTCATGAAAAAAAAAATAGCTTATAAAAATTAACAAGGTTGAATTCAGAATTTGCAAAGGCTCAAATTTGATGTTCTAGATGACAATGTGATAAAACATTAACATTTGAAATTTTATCTAATTGTATTTACTTACAAAAATGAAATTAAGAATCCTGAAATTAAGAAGCATACTTTCTTTTTTCCCTTTCTATATCTGCAGATGGTCCTCCTCCCTCCTGAGTTCCTCTGTTCCAATCTGTCCAGATAGACTCAGCTCCATGTGCCATCTCTCACTCATGACCACCTCTTGCCCTTGGTCTTTACAGTTCTCCCATTTCTAGGATTGTCTACTTAGCAAATAAAACTACAGACAGCCACATTAACTTTGAATGTCTGATAAGAATGCAGAATTCTGAGGCACCCCGGTGGCTCAGTCCCTTAAGCGTCTGCCTTTGGTCAGGTCATAATCCCAGGGTCCTGGGATCGAGCCCCACATTGGTCTCCCCGCTCTGCGAGGAGTCTGCTTCTCCCTCTCCCTCTGCCTATTTCTCCATCTGCTTGTGCCCTCTCTCCCTCTCTGTCAAATAAATAAATAAAATCTTTAACAACAACAACAAAAATGCAGCATTCTTGAGTGTAAGTATGTCCCGTGCAATATTTGCGACACATTTATACTGTTTCATTGAACTGAATTTCAAAGTTAACAATGTTCTGCATTTTATCTGAGAATCCTACACATATCCCCAGGACACTATTGCTTTTTTTTTCCCCCAACCTCTCCAGCCTCCTCCATCAAAAGATTGCTCCATTTAAAAAGCCATTGTAGCATATATGAAAGAATCTTTAAAGAAAGGCACTTTGGTTGAATACCTCAAAATCTCTGATGGATTTCCCAACTAGTGCTCACAGGCCCTAAGCTGCCTGAGAAATAGGAAACTGCCTTCAAGAGACAATCTAACAGCTTCAGGATTCCATATGTATAGTAATAGTAAAGAATCAAGAAAAGGAATTAAAAGTTTAGGTCAGAAGATAGTTTGTGTCACGTAAGAAAGGAAATTTGAACTGTTCATAATAATCAGGCATTCTGAATTCATGAAATAAACTGAAAACAATTTCATAGTTGAAATGAAAGGAGAATTTGGATTTTTTTTTCAAACTTGATAGTGCTAGAGTTAGGAAAGTAGGCTAATTCTTTGAACAGTTCTCTTTAGAAATCATCCATTTGGAATACGAAGACCCTGGTTATAAAGAAAGGTGTGGCTGGGAGGCTGAGGCCATTGAACTTGTCAGCTTACTCTGTCAAGCATTTAATGTACAGGAAGCAAAGTAAAGGAGCAAGGAGTGATCCTATAGGAAAACATTTAAACTTCTGAGCTTTACAAATACAGGTGCAAGGACAAGACAAGTAGAGACTTTTATTTCAAGGCAACATAAGAGCTGTGCAGGATACCGTCCTTCTTGTTCAATAAAGTCTCCAAGATGCTTTCAGGTTGAACATGTTTTTAAGCATTGCAAGGATATTCCATAAATGATTCTTCTTAAGCTGTTGCTTATTAAATCAAATCTGAATCTGGCAAAGTAACATCATGAGCCAGGGGAAAGCCAGTAGATGATGCATTAATGCAGCCTTGAAAATAATTTTCAAGTCTTACTCAGCAACAAATTTGGTTATGTCCTGCTTCATACGGAATGATTTCATTCTTTTGTTTTCCTAATCAGTCAACCTTCTGCAATAACCATTTAAATTAAACATTAAGTTTATCATTGGGTATTCTTTATTATAATTAATTCTAAGGAATAGCAGAATATCACTTTATTTAACAGAGTGAGGAACTCTGACATTCAACCATATTTACACAGAAAACAAAAAGGCTATAAATCGAGCAGATCTGGGTTTAAAACCCAGATTCATTATTTACTAGCTTTGTAGCTTTGGGAAGATCCATTAACCTCTCTGAATATCCTTCCTTAATTGTAGTATGAATAATAATGTCTTACATACATGACAGTTTAAGAATTAAAAATAATATGTGGGAAATGCTTCACAAATAATACCTACCATTTAACAAGGTCTATTAAGATATTCTGAGGCTCACGAAAGAGAATTGCAGAGACCTCTTGGGTAACATTTCTCAAAACACATTGGGAGAACATTAATCCCTATATGGTATTTGTCTTTTATCTGACTTACTTCACTTACTTAGCATTATACTCTCTAGCTCCATCCATGTCATTGCAAATCATAAGATTTCACTCTTTTTTATGGCTGAATGATAATTCATTATGTATAATATACATATACCAAATCTTCTATATATATACCAAATGCCATAAATAAAAATCTTTAAAAAACAAAAACACTGCAAGAGGTTTCCTTTTTCTCCACATCCTCATCAACACTTGTGGCTTCTTGTGTTTTTGATTTTAGCCATTCTGACAAGTGTGAGGTGACATCTCACTATAGTATTGATTTGCAGTTCCCTGATGATGAGTAATGTTAAATATCTTTTCATGTATCTGTTGATCATCTATATGTCTTCTTTGGAGAAATGTCTGTTCGTGTCTTCTGCCCATTTTTTCATTGGATTATTTGTTTTTTGGGTATTGAGTTATATAAGTTCTTTATATATTTTGAACACTAACCCTTTATCAGATGTATCATTTGGAAGTATCTTCTCCCATTCAGTAGGTTGCCTTTTAGTTTTGTTGATTATTTCCTTCACCATGCAGAAAAACTTCTTATTTTGACGTAGTGCCAATAGTTTAGTTTTGCTTTTATTTCCCTTGCCTCAGGAGACATATCCAGAAAAATGTTGCTACGGTCAATGTCAGAGAAATTACTGCCTGTGCTCTTTTCTAGTATTTTTATGGTTTTGGCTGTCACATTTGGGTCTCTAATCCATTTTGAATTTGCTTTTGTGCATGACACAAGGAAGTGCTCCATTTTCATTCTTTTACATGTAGTTTTCCCAACACCATTTGTTTTGTTTTTTGGTTTTTTAAATTTTATTTATTTGAAAGAGCAAGAGCATGGAGGGTGGAGCAGAGGGAGAGAGAAAGAGAGAGAAGCAGACACCCCAGTGAGCAGGGAGCTTTATGTGGGGCTCCAGCCCAGGACCCCCAGGATCATGACCTGAGCCAAAGGCAGATGCTTAACCGACTGAGCCACCCAGGCGCCCCTAACACCATTTGTTGAAGAGACTGTTCTTTTCCCATTGCATATTCTGTCCTTTTTCACTCTTTTTTTTAAATTTCCACTTTGATGAAAAAGCTTAGGATAAGATGTCTTTTATTAAAAATTTACCAATTAATATTCTTTCTGAAAATTTTTCTTATGCAACTTTTAAATTCAAAATTTTGTTGTCTGACCTGATCCTGAACTATTGTATTTACAAACAAGAAAATACACTGATCCATTACCTTCTGAACAGAACACGCTACTCTCCTAGTTGCTGTAGATACACACCCTGGACTGTCTGTGCTTACCCTCTTTGAGCCTCTCTCCTTACCATCATCCTTTCAAATCCCATCAGCTTCTGCCCTTTCTCTCTCCATGTAGGCCATCCCAGCATAAATACAATACCCTCTTTCATTTGCTTTGTCCTCAAACCTTCAGTCTTCCCCAGCGAGGCTCCTCATTGCCATGAGGACCTGTCTATAAACATATAAACAGTATATCTATACAGCTGTATAGAACATGGATGAACAAGGCCATTTCCCTGCCTGAGTTCCACATTCCACAATCCATTCAGCATCTGTTTGACTACTCTGTTTTCACAGGCCCCAACAAGTGAGGATCTGATCTATCCCAATTCCAAAAGTTAGATCCAGACATTTTTAATCACTCAGAAGCAAACTATTGGTAATGAGATTTGGGTAATACACATACAGAGCAGCAGTAGTGACTGCTATGTGGCTTACTTGTTACATAAAACAATGACTTAATCTCTTAGTGGGCTGATAATACAGTCTCACTCATGTATTGGTTTTGATCTTTGGAAGAGGTAGTCTATTGGTAATAATCCAGAAGCAGCCTGTTTGCTCCCATCAAGCATTCTGAGCATTTTCTACCTGGCCATCGTGCAATGAGCCTTGAGATCCACAGCTCCGATCCCACAGGCCTCGTGGAAAGTGCCAGTTGTGAGACATAGCCAGGGCATTCATCTCACAATCTCAGTTCCTAGAACACCGAGCCATCAAACAGCCTGCTGGCTTGGCAGGGGCTGCCTCGGTGATGTCCAAGACCAGGGCCGTAGAAGGGAAAGGGCTGAGGTGTTTTGGCACGAGGGATGGAGAATGGTTTCTCAGCACCTGCCCACAGTATGCTTGCTTCCAGGTGCTATGACAGACACCTTGGCTTTTTTATGACTCTCTAAAATTATTCCTCAGCCCGACATAAGACTATAAACCAAGAGGAATACGGGTGAGCTCCCCGAATAGTGAAACAAAAGACCTCTATTAGAGCAGGATGCAATACATCTACTCATAATCAATCTTTGGTTGTGCTTTCACATTGTCGACTTCATGAATATGAAAGCCGACTGTAATAAAATTCAAGTGTGGGTTTTCTATCAAGTTTCAGCTTCCTAGAATAGGAAGCTTTTGAATAAAAAGTCTAATGATAAAAGTTAACACACAAAGCACTTTCCGGATACAAGCACTACTCGAAATACATCACATATATTACCTACCTTAATCTTCGATACAATTCCATAAAGTAGATACTATTATTCTTCCCATTTTAAAGATGAGAAGTAAAGTTAAATAACTCTAAATATGGAGACTGAAGCATTGTTGAGAGTGAGCAGTTACAAGATCAAGAGCCTCACTGCTGTGAGGAGGCAAGAGGTCTACTCGAGGAGGACAGGAGACTGTGACATCATCCCTGCCTACATGACAACTATAGCAAAGCCACATTTGGCCCTAATGTCTCTGTCTGTAAGATGAACATATGCTCATCTTTCCCTAGAGTATTTGAAAATATATTTTAAAACATCACGGAAATCTATGACAACCACTATGAATAACGAGGTAGGCATGATTAATAAGTACCTTAAAGCTATGGAAATAAAAGAACCACAGTTTGACCCATGATTGCCCAACTCTCCGTGCAGTACTGTGTCTCCTGCAACTACAGTCAGGAAATGAGTTATGGCGCTCTCTCTGGGACAATTCAAAGGACAGGATTCTAGAGTAAACTGAAGAAAAGGAATTAGCCATATTTCATTCAGAGTTATTTTTCTAGTTGGGGCCAAGTACTAGGTTGAGCCAAATGAAATTGTTCATATTTAACCATTTCTGACGGAGAACAATGACAATTTCATACGGTCCATCTAATATAAAGCCCTGCTTTATAGAGCTCCTGGGAAAAAACACATTTGATTAGAAAGTAAGTCTGTAACAAGTCTAGGCTGAAGTATCTAGCCCAAACCAACTAACCTACACCAAACCTACAGCAACCTCGAATTCATGATAGGGAGGTGGCTATGCAAACTGTATTCATAGCTATGGAAATCTGAGTCCATCATGAGATCACCGTTAGCACAGGTGATACACCTGGAAACCCAGGGTTTTTGTCCCCATGCCCAGTGTTCCAGAAAACTTGGTGCAATCACCATCATCCTTTCCAGCAGGAAGTTTTAAACACAAATCTGCTACACTCTTGCAAACCAAACAAAATGAAACAAGAATAACAAAGCCTCTTCCTAGGATTTTTTTTTTTTTTTTTTTTTTTTGGAAAGACAGTGAGATAATGTAATGGAACTCTAATACACTTCTATGACTCCCATTGTAATTTGTGAGATATCCCTACAAAAACAGATTTGGAGTCACTCCAGCTCATGCTGTCAGTTTGGACTAAGATAGGCAGTACAAATGGGCAAACCATTTTTTTGATAATGAAATCTAGAAATTCATTTGGAAGACCCTGAGCAATGTCACTGGTGCTTGCTTGATGCCGCAGTGCCATCAGCATGAAGTGGAACAGCTCTGCTCTAAAGTGCCTGGCAAAAAAAGGCGCATGTCTCTGCATCTCAGGAGCAAAAGCAATAAACATCATGTTACTGTAAATTCCATTTTTTATAGCGTAGATTAATAATGCATGAGCATGCATTTCTTATTGCCATTCCAGTGAATTTCCAGAAGACTTTTAATTCTAAATGAAAAAAAGGTGTGTTTCTATTTTCCATGCTGTCATGCGTGCACTGTACATGTAGTAAGAGATACAGACGCATAAAGAGAAAATACAAATTATGAATCTTGGAAGAATCATCTTTCTGTCCATAAGCATTTTTTGGTGTCTCCGGAGAGATCAAAAGTGTCACTGCACATATATCAGAAAGAAAAGAACAGAAGCATAATGATGTTATATCTTCTTGGGGATTTCATTACTTACAACAAGTGAATTGTGCAGGTGAGTGCAAGGGAGTGGTCTCTCAGTGCTCCTCCAAGAAATCCCTTAGAAAGCAAACATTAGTGTGAGGTTGACTCTTTAGTAACTGGCCTGCAAAATGCCATTTAGTCACATTTCCCTACATCCATTCTCAACAATGGCATTTTCCAGGGTGCACGTTCACCCTTCCAAGCACGTACACAGATACAAAACATGGACAAATAGAATGTAGTAACAACTACAGTCTTCCTGCAGCCAAGATAGAAGTTCTTACATCAAGAATTTCATTTTTCAGGGGCACCTGGGTGGCTCAGTCGTTAAGCCTCTGCTTTCGGCTCAGGTCATGATCCCAGGGTCCTGGGATTGAGCCCCGCATCGGGCTCCCTGCTCTGTGGGAAGCCTGCTTCTCCCTCTCCCACTCCTGTTTGTGTTCCCTCTGTCGCTGTGTCTCTTTGTCAAAAAGAAAATAAATAAAATCTTAAAAAAAAAAAAAGAACTTCATTTTTCGGTCTATGAAGTCATTTAGCCTCATACTTAGAATACTGATAGATAATGTTTAGGAGGCCCACCTGAAAGCTCTTCGCTGTGGTTAAGTCTAACCAGCTAGCTCTTCTCGACCTTTTGGCTAAGATCAAGTGTACTTTCACTGGCTACGCAACTGGGTGAAAAGTACTGACTGTTCCATTACATGCATTGTTGAGTGAGCTCTATAAATTTTGCTGGTGTCTCTGTTTCTGGCTCCCTCTCTTCGTTATCATGTTATCCTAGCTTTCTAATCCATCCTATTTTTAGATTTAGATGGCATTTCCACTCTACCCCCACTACACACACACAATGTAGGTGGGCCTTTAATTTCATGAAGCCACTAGAATAGTCACATACCTATCTCTAGGGTCCATTCTTCAGAAATTGATTTTACAAAATGACCTTAGAGGGATGTACTAACCCTGCTGAGACATAATTTGAGTTTGACTTGTGCCCACCTTATGTGGAAGCTGATGATAATTGTGACCTAATATTAATTCCTCAATCTCTTCTTCCTTGTTCAGGGTGGCAATGTACCCAGTTAAAAATAGTCTATTGCAGCTAGAGATGGCCATGGGACATAACTCTGGCCAATAAAAATGGTTGAGGCTTTCTATAAAAGCTAAGATCTCTCAGTAGAAGTACCACTCTCTCACGTTTGGCCTTTTTTCTTCCTGCAACAAAAGTGAGATGAAGGTGTGGCAGCTATATTGCAACCAGGAGGTGGCAAACACGAGCACAAAAGGATGTTGGAACACAAAAATAGAAAATATCTGGGTTCTTGACATTGTTGCCAAACAGCTGGGAGAGACTTGGACTCACTACCTCTGTATTTTTTATTATTTGATCAAAGTAAACCTTATATGCTTAAGTGACAGTGGTCATGTTTTCTGTTATTTGCAGCTGACTCCCTATCTCAAATGACATACAATATTAGACGGGGTTCTCCAGAGAACCAGAACCAGTAAAGATTTATTGTAAGAAATTGGTTCACTTGATTAGGGAGGTTGAGAAGTACCACAGTCTGCCATCTATAAGCTGGAGACCCAGGAGAGCTGGTGGTGTAAATCCTAGTCCAAAGGCAGGAAAAGATCAATGTTCCAGCTCCATCAGTCAGACAGAGAGGGTGAATTCTCCACTCCTCTGCCTTTTTGTTCTCATCAGTTCCTCAGTGGATTAGATAATACTCACATTTGGGAGTGCCATCTGCTTTCCTTACTCTACTGATTCAAATGCTGATCTCATCCAGAAACACCCTCTCAGACACACCGAGAATAATGGCTAACCAAATAACTGGGTATCCTGGGACCCAGTCAAGTTGACACAGAAAACGAGTCATCACACATAACCTTGCACTCTGCTAACAATTTCAGGGAACCATATATTCTTCGTGGATTGCTTTAAAGGTTGAGCAAACACATGATGGAGCATTATAGTCAAGAGTCAGTTCTTCCTGATTCCTCCCTTCTGAACAGGTGAACCCACAGTACCACTGAGAACGCTCTTTATTTCTCGTTTGTCCTTCCATTCTCTCATTTATTCTTTCTTGACTTTTTTCAGCCCTCTTTCTCTCAATGCTATGTTTCTTCCAAAGAGCAAGGAGAAAAGTCAGAGAGGCTGAATTGGAGGTAGAAGTATCTTAGTTGGAGTTTCTCCAAAGCTGACCTTGAGATAAGGATGTGGTATGAGTAGTTTATTTGGAAAATGAGTCTAGAAAACACTTGTAGAGAAGTGGAGAAGTGAGACAGGGAAAGAAAGACAGCAAAGTGTGTGTCATTGTACAGACAGCTGACAGTGAGCCACTGAGGCTTAGAGACATGACGTAATGTGCCTCAGTTATTCCAATATGCCCAGATACTAACTTACCAGCAAGGTGACTGGAGTATTTATCTACCAGCTCCTATTACTCATTGTTTGAGGGTTGTTGGGGAGGGGTGGTTATTCCCCAACACCTCTAGCCTGTGGACCAAGCAGCTCCAGGTGAAGAGTTGCAAGGGCTTGCAAACAGAAGCTATTGGGTTGATATGCATGTGAAAGGTAAGTGCTGAGGGGATATGGCTAAGGCATCATCAGTATCCTCTACACTCAATTCCTTGCACGATTCAGATGCACTTTTTGTGCCCCAATGGACGTTCACTTTAAGTTAATGCTTCTTCAAGATGATATCCAGTTGCAATTTTAAAAAGAATGAGAAAGCCTTATACGGTAGGTTTAGTGGAACAAGCTATAGTCTTTGTTGCTGCAGTTCATCCAAGACCTTAATTAATATACCAGGACTCTCTCTTCATGCTCCTACTCTATCAAATGGAGTAAGATGCCATTTTTGAGCCATTTTGTTTCACTGTCATTCAAGACAGTATATGTAACAGTGATTGACCGTTCTCCTTTCCAGTTACTCTGGCAAATACCATAAGGTCCTTTGGGGAAGGACTGGAGAAATTACTACTATATATCCTTGCAGTGTCATTGCATTTGTTCTTCCTCAGAGGTACTTGCAATGTCCTTCCATTAAAGCAAAGTAATGTCTCGTGCCTTTGAGAACTGGCTCATGTCTGGAAGGTAGGTGAAAAATTGTGATTTTCCATTTTAATGGTTCTCATCAGTCTTCTTATTCACCCATTTTTGATCTTTTGCGGTTGGATCAGACAAACAATACTCTTATTGGCTACCCATCTATCTCACCCTCAGGCACACCATGCTCTATGTGCTACTGCCACCAACTGTACCAGCTCAAGGCCTTCTGAGCCATATTGGCCTTGCTGCCCACCATGAAATCCCATCCATCTTGTCTTCAGTGTTTAGTTCCCTCTGTCCTGGTTCCTTATTATTCCCACTGACACCAGTAAGCCTGCTTCCATAGTGACAGAGAACAGCCACTACTGAACTCAGTGATAGCTGTGCCTCTCTCCCCAGTGCATTCCTTATCATCTGCATTATGGGAGTATACTCTAGGCTTTCCCTGAGAACACAGTTAGCTAGTAAGTTCTCTAGTCTTAAATAGCTTACTTAATATATCCATTTAATGGGGCACCTGCATGGCTCAGTGGGTTAAAGCCTCTGCCTTCGGCTCAGATTATGATCTCAGGGTCCTGGGATCGAGCCCTGCATCGGGCTCTCTGCTCAGCGGGGAGCCTGCTTCCCCCTCTCTCTGTCTGCCTCTCTGCCTACTTGTGATCTCTCTCTCTGTCAAATAAATAAATACAATCTTTAATATATATGTATATATATATATCTCCATTTAACATGACTTCATAAACTTTTAAATTATTACTCAGGTCTGAGCCAAAGTATTCTGACATCTCTGCCTAATTTATTGCCCTTGTTTTCAGCCCAAAGGAGTCACTCTTTTACAGAAATGAAAAGGATTATGAAGAAATATTATGAACAATTATATGCCAACAAATTAGATAGCTTAACTGAAATGGAAAAATTCCTAGAAAGAAACAAACAACAAAAACTAAATTAAGAACAAGAAAATGTGATTTGAACAAGTAATAAGATCAATAATAAAAAACTTAGTACACACAAAAAAACCCAAAACCAAATGGCTTCACTGGTGAATTCTACTAAATACCTAAAGAAGAATTAATACCAATTCTTCACACTCTTCTAAAAAGTAAAAGGAAAGAACTCATCTTATGAAACCAGTATTACCCTGATACTAAAACCAGGCCAAGATAATACAAGAAAACTAAAGAGCAATATCTCTTGTAAATATAGGCACAAAAATTCTCAACAAAATACTAACATTAAACCCAGAAATATATAAAACAGATTATATAGTGTGACAAAATAGGATTTGTCCCAGGAATGCAAGGTTGTCTTAACATCAAAAATAAATTAATGTAATATACCTCATCAACTGAATAAAGAGCAAAACCATACAATCATCTCAATAGATACAGGAAAAGCATTTGATAAAATTCATCATTCCTTTACCACAAAAACACTCAACAAACTAGGAATAGAAGGGAACTTTCCCAACTTGATAAAGACTATCTATGAAACACCCACATTTAACATCATACTTCATAATGAATGATGAGTACTGAAATACTGAATATTTTCCCCCTAAGATTGGGAATCAGATATGGTTGCCTTATCTAGCCACTTGTATTCAACATGGTACTAGGAGTTCTAACCAGGAAAATTAGGCAAGAAAATGAGATAAAATATATTCCATAATTAGAAAGGAAGAAGTAATACTATTTTGATTTGAAGATGACATGATCTCGTTTACAGAAAATCCTAAGCAATTCACTATAAAAAATTGGGCTTAATAAATAAGTCCCACAGATTGCAGCATACAAGATAAATATACAAAAATTGATTGTATTTCTATATAGTAGCAATGAGAAAGCAAAATGTAAATAAATGAAAACAGTTGATAAGAGCACCAAAAAGAAAAATGTAATTAGGAATAAATTGAGCAGGAAAGGTTAAGACTTACACTCGGAAAACTATAAAACATTGTTGAAGAAAATTAAAGATCTAAATAAATGGGAAGACACCCCACAATCAAGGATCGGAAGACTTAAAAGTTGTTATGATGACAATGCTCCCCAAATTGATCTACAGATTTGACATAATTACATCAAAATGCCAGCTGACATCCTTGTACAAATTGACAAAGTGTTCCTAAAATTAATATGGAAATTCAAAGGATCTGGAAGAGCCAAAACAGTCTTGCAAAACAACAAATTTGGAGAACTCGCACTTCCCAATTTTAAAAATTTACTATACAGCTATAGTAATCAAGACTGTGTGGTATTGTTTTAAAAATAAACATACAAATCAATAAAATAGAAACCTTAACATTTATCTTCAACCAGGGTGGCCAGGAAATTCAATGGAGCAAAAGTAGTCTTTTAACAAATAATGCTGGTATAACTGGATATATGCATGCAAAAACTGTACTTAGACCCCACTTCACACGACCCAAACCCTAACTCAAACTGGATCGAAGACCTAAACTTAATAGCTAAAACTATTAAAGAATAGTAAGAAGAAAAATATAGACGTAAATCTTCATGACCTTGAATTAGGCAATGGTTTCTCAGATATAACCTAAAAAAGCACAAGCAAAAACCGTAAAATTAATAAAATATATGACATCAAAATGAAAAAGTCTGTGCTTCAAAGTACATCATCGAGAAAGTAAAAAGAGAACAAAATGTGAGAAAACTTTTACAAATCTTATATCTGAAAATAACAAGGATATACCACTTCACACCCACTACAATGGTTACAATAAAAAAGACAGATAATGGGGTGCCTGGGTGGCTCAGTGAGTTAAAGTCTCTGCCTTCAGCTCAGGTCATGATCTCAGGGTCCTGGGATCGAGCTCCGCATGGGGCTCTCTGCTCAGCGGGGAGCCTGCTTCCCCTCTCTCTCTGCCTACTTGTGATCTCTCTCTCTGTCAAATAAATAAATAAAATCTTTTTTAAAAAAGATAATAACAAGTATTCGGAAAAATGTGGAGAAATTGGAATGCTCATACACTACAATGTAACGAATGTAAAATGGTACAGAATTTTGGAAATCAGTCTACCAGTACCTCAAATGGTAAAATATAGACTTACCATATGATCTAGCAATTCCACTTCTATATATACCAAAGAGAAAGAAAAACACAGATCCACCAAAAACAAACGAAAACAAACCTTGTACATGAATATTTATAGCAACACTATTCACAACAGTCAAAAAATGGAAACAATCCAAAAGCCCACCATGTGATGGACGGATCAACAAAATACGGTATATCCATCCAATGGAATATTATTTGGCATAAAAAGAAAGAAATACTGATATATGCCACAGCATGAATGAGTTGTGTCAAGTGAAAGAAGCCAGGCACAAAGGACCACATGTTGTGTGATTCCATTTATATAAAGTGTCCAGAATAGGCAAATCTAGAGAGACAGAAAGGAGATTGGTGGCTGCCTAATGGAAGTTGGGGTGGGGGAGGATTGAAGGTGATGGATGATGGCCAAGAACTGTGTAGAATTTTGGAGGGGATGACCACATCTTAAAGTTGATTGTGGTGATGAATTGACAGCTGTGATTATGCCAAGTGTCATTAAATTGTATACTTTAAATGAGTGAATTGTATGGCATGGTACCAATAAAGCAGTTTAAAATAGAGTAATAGTTAAATGTCAGGTTCTCTGTACAGTGAGAACTGTAGGAACAAATATACAAATATACAAATCACATATATTTCCTCCACTCAGTCTCGGAGCCGCTAGCCATATGTGCTTACCTAGATTTACATTTTAGTTCATTAAAATGGATACAATTAAAATTTCAGTCTTTGAATTGCAATTACAGTTCGAGTCTTCCATATCCACAAGTGGCTAGCAACTCCATATTTAACTATATATATCTAACACATACCCATCATTTCAGAAAATTCTACAGAACATTGATATCTATAATCTATGTATCATAAATTTATTTTTACATTTGTCAAATGTGTTACCTACTTAAGGAAAATTCCTTATTTAGAAATTTTGTCCTCTCTGATTTTAATGATTTTTCCTAATAGTAGGTGTTATTTTTTTTTAACGTTCTTACCTTGAAAAATCTAACCCATATTAGCCCACTGCTGCTATCTCCAATCTTCTCCCCAAAAAATCCAGGATCCTTGACGCATATTTTCAATAGCACTTTGGTTTGAAAGTTTATCCAGAATAAAAGTAGTTTGTAAGACTGAAGGTTGAAAAAGATTAGAGTCTTGGCATATTAAGATCTATCTTACTGGTATGTAAATATTGGGTATTAATTTAGAAACAAAGGTGGTTTTGACAGTGAAGTGCTAATACTTCAACCTCATCTGAGGGGAAACATGCAATTGATTGAATCAAAGGCATTCAAAAGGGAGAGTTATTTCAGTTGCTGTGTCACTCAAGAATAAAAAGAAAAGGGTAAAAGAAAATATTCTATTGATATGTGTTGTCATCTGGGTTTGCTTTTCCATAGTCATCTGTGTGTGCGTTTGATTGTATTTTATGTCACCCTGGTGAACAATACCGCAATATGTCAAGACCATTAGAATTCAACTACAAAGGAGGCAAGAAAAGAGTTCTGGTTTTCATGTCAATCAGCATCATCTGCTTAGATTTGGAGGCCTTAAAATTAACTCAAGCAATATAAAAAAAAAAAATATATATATATATATATATATATATATCAGACACAATGCAGAACAGCCAATCTCACAAAAGACTTCCTTTATTGCTCATCAGAGTAAATTTCTTGTCAAAATACTCCCAGCGCTAAGTAAAGGTTATCTATTCATATGAACACCTGACTTATGAAATCAATCAGGGCACAATAAGAAAGATGCCTGCTTTTTGCATGCATTCAAGTTGTTGCTTCCATTAACTTAACTTCCTAAAAATATATTTCATTTTTTCAGTCTGCTCTGCATAACTCATTAACATCATAATCGCCAGCAATAATTGCCTGAAGTGAGTAAAGAAAATCACGAAAGATGAAGAGTTGAATTACCACTTAATGAAAGAAGAAAAAAAAGAAGACAATTTAAATCAACAGTCTACGATACTACCACCACTCCCTTCCTTGAGAAAATGTATAGTAATTGTGTTTCTTGGAGCTTGTTGTGTTTATAAATGAGGACTCTCAGACAGTAAATTCTCAGAATGATTCTAAGGGCTTAATTGATGATGTGAATCAGAAGAATATTTGCTCAGCAATCTAAAGATGCATTTTTATAACAAGTTACAAAATAATACCATTTAAAATATTTCAAAATTATCTCTATGGTGATTAGAAGTCCTGACCAAAATGCAGTGTTCCTCTTGGTCTTTAAAATGTGTGGAATTGATTAGAAATGTTAAGTGTATTTGAGGACTTAATGGGTATCCATTTAAACCAGTGCTTCTCTACTAGAGTTGATTTTCACTCCCAGGAAGCATGTGTCAATGTCTGGAGAAATTTGGAGTTGTCACAATTTGTCACATGCCCTAGCATCTAGGACAACTCCATACAACAAAGAATCATCTGGCCAAAAATATCAATAGTACTAAAGTTGAGAAATCCTGATTTATAGCAACAAAAGGACCTATGAGGTTACTCTAAAAGGTAGTAAGTAAAATAAAGGGATGATGTCTCTTACTACAAAAAGAACACAAAGAAGTCTGACCAAAGCTAAAAAACTAATACAGTAGTTTACAAAAACGATAATTTATCTTACAGCTTAGTGAACACGCTGGAGCTACGGAAATGGGAGAGGGAATATAATAACATATTACTCCAGCTGCCCTCTCTGGCCAACCTCCAACTCATGGTAATTTAGGACTAACGAGTATCAGGTCATCAGTAGGCTTTGGTTTTAGTAAAATGTAATTATGATTTATCATTTTCATGGTGTTTCTTAAATCTGTAAACATATGAGTTGTTAATAAGAAACAGATTAAGTGGGCTGACAAGTTCAGCTAAGTATATGCATGAGAGGCTATTAAAGCGGAATTTTAGGAGATTCCTTAAAACAGTGGTTCCCAAGCATTAGCATACATCAGGAGTATCTGGAAGGTTTGCTAAAATGCAGACTTCTGGGCTCCACCCATGGAATTTCTGATCTAGTAGATCCAGTAGATCTATGAGCTCTGAGAATTGGCATGTTTTTTTTTTATATATATTTTATTTATTTGACAGAGAGAAACACAGCGAGAGAGGGAACACAAGCAGAGGGAATGGTAGCGGGAGAAGCAGGCTTCCTGCTGAGCAAGGAGCCCAATGCGGGGCTCAGTCCCAGAACCCTGGGATCATGACCCAAGCCGAAGGCAGACGCTTAACGACTGAGCCACCCAGGCACTCTGAGAACTGGCGCTTTTAATTAGCTCCCCAGCCCCGGGATAATGCTGGTCTGGGACCACTCTGAGAGCCACAGGCTTCATTCAATGGGTACTGCAAACTGAAACAAAGTGCAAGACAACTATGATGCAAAATGTTTAGAGGAGGTGGCTAAAAGCCCCTCCCCACAACAAGGATCTAGAGATTTAGAGATAAGGGAAGAAGAGGGCTTTATGGAGAACTCTAAAATGTGTACTGTGAGTCCCATTCCCTCATAGGGGGTAGAAACAGGCTGGAGAGTGTAGGCACCACCCATCATGACTGAGAGAAAAAGTTTAAATCCAGCCACTTACAAAACTATCTCCCTTACAATTTGCAAACACAGAAGACACTCACACTCCTTTCCCCCTAACACCCCCCACACCACCTATCTAAATAGCAATAGAATAATAGAGTCTGACTGGCAGGCTAGCTGATGTGATGGCAGGGCAGATGGAAAGTGGCTATTATGATAGAATTAGCCTGCTCTGCTGGAGTCTGTCAGGGAAAAAGTCAGATGAGTGTCCCCTCCCATATGTGCTGCATGCAAGAAAGCTTACATGGGTCTTCGTAAATTCTGACTAAGATTGGGGCCTGCCAGGGTAAGGAGAAAAGGCTGGAGGTACTGCTGGATTTATAGAGGTTGGGAGGAAGTAAGAGGTCAGCCATAATGTAGATGCATTTTTCTTCATCAGGGTGATGACAAGCAGAAAATTTCCCCAAGGATAAAGGGGTGAGACATCTCTAACAACCCAGTTAAGTGCATCCAGAAAGTTCATTTTAAGTGCCTTCCAAATGTCCCAGGATTGAAATTAGGTAAGTAGAACCCTACCTGTTAGGTGGGAACTTTTCCCCATAGGGCAACTCCCTCTCTCCCCACCAACCCTGGAAGGGTCAAAAACATGGTTTGTCAGATGATAGAGAATGTATAGAACATAGAAAAGATACCATCTACACCCTTTTCCTTGACTCCCGCCTCCCTGTCCACAGAAGGCCTGAGCAACTGGAGAAGGAGATATTTTTACCTACATGGGAGATTCAACTTTCAAGTTACTAAACTGAGATTATGTTTGTTATTTTAACTATGAGAGAATTGTTAGCTTTTCTGGAGAAGGACCAGAAAAGTCGAGGGCCTGCCTGAGATTTGATCCAAAGGTAGGATAAGCATTTCCCTTCCAGTGAAGATTTAAAAGGAGATGGAAGAGCTAAAATTAAAGTTGTTATTGTTTGGTCGTGCCCCCATAAAGGATGTGTCTTCAGTAATGGCTGTACGCACAGTATTTATCATGCCTTCCTAAGGTCTCTGAGTAAGTTTCCTGCTACACAAATCCATGTCAGACCCACTGTTCCACATTTGTCCTCAGTTTCTTCCTTTGATAGAAGAGATCAGGATTATTTTATAAAGCACAGATAGCTGGAAGCCAAAGAAAGTTTGAATACAGAAACATCATGTTACATTCCACAATGAATAGCCCAAAGAACATGTATTATTTGATGTATTTGACAGGAGTAAAATCTTTTAATAATCCTAATACTTAGATTAGCAATCGAGTAAACTATCTGGGGACTCAGTTTTAACTTACATAGACAATCACAGAGCAAAAAGTAAAGAATACTCGAGAATCCTAATGGATATGTGTTATCAACTTAGGATATGTCTTGAGTATTTGGGATTTCATTGTTACGAGCACTGATAGGTTCCCTGATTTCTTCATTTTTCCCTTTTAGTACACCCTGCCTCCTGTCCCCATATTGATGTCATGGATTGAAACACCATTCTGATCAGATCCCCAGTCAAAACTAGTCCATGGGTCCTCGTCTCTACAGAATTATAATAATCCACATTGGTTAACATGAGCTGAGTAGGCCATTCTTATAAACTGTGGGTATGATCATTCTGAAAAGGAATTTGGCAACTGAATGATCAGGGTTCTACCAGAGAAACAAAACCAGTGTTAATTCTCTCTGTCTGATATATATGTAAGTATACATAACATATGCAAATAGGTGTATGGGTTCAAGTAAAGACATATATACACATATATAAGACATGCATGCACATATGACATACATAAGCATAATGCAAATACCTATAAATACACAAAGAATTGACGTGAGTTATTGTGAGGACTGGGTAGACAAATCTGAAATTCACAGGGGAAGGTCAGGCTAGAAACTTTGGGCAGGAGCCAAAGCTGCAGTTCACAGCAGGAATTTCTTCCTCAGGGAAGTCTCAATTCTGCTGTGAGGCCTTTCAACTAATTGAATCAGGCCCACCCAGATGATCGAGGATAATCTCCTTTACTTAATATCAACTAATTGTGGGTGTTAATCATATCTGCAAAGTACTTTCACAGCAACACCTATATTAGTGTTTGATTGAATAACTGGACACTATAGCTAAGTTGACACATGAAACTGGCCATCACAGCAACATTATCAAGAGGCGTAAATAGCCTCCCACCGTTTGACCCAGGATTCCAATTCCTGAAATCTGTCCTAAAGGAAATAAGCAGAGATGTGCACAGTTTTTTACATGTATTAACAGCCCACTCCAATTACTATCTTGAACCAAAGCTCTGTACCATCAGCCAAAGACACATATGCCCGACCCCAGAAAGTATTCTAATTTGGCAGGTTCAAGCCAAGGTTATTATTTAGTCATTGACTAATAAGTTGCATCTTTAATGAAAAGTGGAAAAGGGTTAAAAGGTGTTAAGATTGCATATTGTGGTTTTCTACCTCTTCACACCATAACATTTCTCAAAGATCCTAGAGTATGCACGTACATTTTACATTCTGAAAAATAAACACTTTATATATTTTTAAAATAACTGCAAGAGACATTTTAAAGCACCAATAAAAGCAAAAACAACATTGTAATTAAGTACAGCACTCTGAATATGACAACATAATTTGCACACATCACAATGTTATGATTTTAATGCCTAACACACCACAGTATCTAATACTAGGGAATCAAAACTGAATATTAGAGAATTGAGCTCAGACCCCTGAGTTCCACTCTAGGATGAACCAGTAACTACTACCAGAGCAGACAGTACAATAAAAGCAACCATCCGGTAATTAGCGGAGCTTATATAGAGCCTATTGTTCCTTTATCTTGTGCGCACCAAGGTCAAAAGCAAAACAAACAAACAAACAAAAAAACTATACATATACACATATACATATATATGTACATATATCTTTATACCAGCATAAACAGCTTATTGCCCAGTGCCACTGCTCTTCAAAGTGGCCTGATCCGTTCTTTCCCATCCAAAGGCATATCTATGGTTCTCTTTATGTCAACTTCCAGAAAAAAAAAAGGCTAATTGTAGCATCTTTAGACCCTCCCCACTAACTGAGAAGGAGCAAAAGCCTTCTACAAACCAATTTCCTACCTTCTGCTAACATCAGGAGAGGCTGTTATTGATCATAACCCAGGATATTCACTGGATCAGGTCTTATATAATAATGAACAAGTCTGCTCTCACCTTAATTGTTTAAGCCCAGTTTCCACCATTTTTCTTGACCTTCAACCTCACCCTTAGAGTAAAACTGATCCATGGGACAAGTCAGTTGTGTCTTAAACTTCCTTTTATATTCCATGTGGCAGGTTGAGTAAACTCAGAGTCCTTCTTGGGATTAGTTCTTACCTGCCCATTTTCTCTCTCATTCTCTCTCTCTCTTTCTCTCTCTCTTTCTCTCGATTTGTCTAATCACATCTGTCCCAAATTTTTAGATTTGAAGTTGAGAGGAGAGAAGAGATAGTCAGAGGTTAGAAGATTCCATTTAGACTCCTAGCTTTAACCCCATTCTCTGGTTTAGCTTTTATGAAATAGCCTACAATATGGCATTGAACATTCACCCTTAAACCCTAACAAGGCTTGGGTGCCTGGGTGGCTCAGTCAGTTAAGCGTTTGCCTTGGCTCAGGTCATGATCCCAGGAGTTCCAGGATCGAGCCCTCATTGGGCTCCCTCCTCAGTGGGGAGTCTGCTTCTCACTCTGCCTCTCACCCTACTCCTATGTCCTCTCCCACTCTTTCTTTCTCAAATAAATAAATAAAATCTTAAAAAAAAAAAAAAAAAAAGAAAAGAAAAAAAACTAACAAGGCTTAAAACTGGATCCTTCCCCTATCTTGTTTTAGTCTTATATGTCCATGATACTCGGGCGTTGATCTCACGTCACCACCATTTCAAGACTGGATAGAACAACAGACCCTTCCTCTATGAATTACAGCTTTTGAAAATAGCCTTAATGCCTTTGTTCTCTTCTAAATTTCCAAGGTGAAGCGTCTCTGTTCATAGTCTTGGCTTTTCTGAGTTACTGTTTCAGGCTGCTCTGCAAATCAAGCCCTGATATTCAAGAGTCTCTTCTTGCTATATTTTAGTGTTTACCTCCTTTATGCCTCCTCGGTTTTGTGATTTAACTTGCTTCCTTATCTTGGGTCCTTTGGGAGGCAGAATTACAAGATAGCCCCAGGACTTCTGGTCCTTACTGTATATGCCCTATATAATCCCTTTCCCTTGAGCATGGGTGGGGCCAGTGAATATGACGGATGCTATTGCATGATTTGTTTGTACTATATGCCAAAAAGTCCGAGATTTTTATGTATAAATCTGATATCAAGTCCACTGATTTTAAGAACATCAAAAAGGAGATTATCCTCAGTGAGCCTGACCTAATCCAGACCCTTCAAAAGAGTAGATCTAGAAGGAAGAGAAAAGCAGCAGCAGACATGCTCCCTGTTGGCCTTGAAGAAGCAAACTGTCACACTGGAGAGAGGATATATAGCAGAGAATGCTGGGTGGTCTCTAGGAAATAGGGACCTTAGACCTTCAAACATAAGGAACTAAATTCTGCTGACAATCACATGACCTTTGAAGAGAGACCAAAGCCCTAGCAGGGCACGCATCCCTTTCCACACCCTGATTGCAGCCTCACGACATCCTGAGCAAAAGACCATTTTAGCTGTGCCTGGACTCCTGACCCACAGAAACTGTGAGGTAATGAATGCATGTTGTTTTAAGCTGCTAAATTTGTGATATTTTGTGACACCACAATAGGAAAGTAACATACATTCCCAGGTTGTTTTTACCACAAGCGTGACTGGAAACTACAGTACTGAACATAGCACGTGCAAGTGCAGGGTCAGCCAGACATTCTCTTAGCACCCTCTTCCCCAGCAACACATACACAAGCACATTCCTCCATTTCTAAACTGCCAGTATCCCTTCTGCTTTGGGAGGAGCTGGATCTAAGTTTAAGCTAAGGCTCCTCCCACTCCTGCACTGGACTGATACCTACAGACCACCTATTGAAACTTTTCTCTGAGTCCTGCGGTAAAACAACACTGTCCTTGGGGACTCATAGGCTCAGCTGGTGAAGTTGCTTCCATTAATTACAGCACAAAGAAACCTCTTGAATGTAGTATTGTGAAGTTTGTTTTGAAAATCATACTCCTTTTGAAAATTACCATTCATTATGCTTCGTCGCCAAATCGTTTTACTTAGGAGCAAAAATGTGATTTTCTACCAGCTGAAGGGTTCCTCCACAATGAAGCCAGAGAATTATTTCTTGAGCAAGACTGCCTCTCCTGAAGCTAAATTCTTCTTGCATATTTTAGGGGGAAAATGGACAAATCACATGTAAATGGAGAAATAAATCTTTGAAAGCAAGAGCAGCCTCCCCTTCAGTTCATTTCTATGAGTATCTTTTTCTTGTTTTGCTTATAAAATGGGAAGCAATATAACTATCTGTATTTTTTGTGAATAACTACATAATTCATCACTTTAAAATCTAAATCTTTCTCTCTGACCTGTAATATCTCATAGCCTCTATAATAAAACAATCAAATCAACTCAGTGTGTTTCAAATATGCCATATTCTGTGACATTCTTGTTCAAAGTCATTTTTTGGCTCCTTGACACTGTAGTTTCTTGATATATGCTATGCCATATTTATAGCTGTGAATTGTATTTGCTGGATAGACTGCAATGATTTGTATAGTGATTTGTGATGTGTGCCCCTGAAAGCAACCATACAGAAATAAATTGCATTATAAAAACCACATTTGATGCCTCAATCAAGCCTATTCACTAAATTTCAAAAATTCCACCATACACAGGTCAAAGCTACTACTTTGCATTTATCAGTAGTTTCCCATTCTCGTGGATTAGAGATTTAAAAGTTTCTAATTATTTTCTAGGCCAAACTGAATACCAATAATCAAAGAAGAACTATTTAGTTTCAAATTATTATAGTAAAATAACCTTGTCTGATCACAAGGAAATGAAATCAGTCATTCGATCAGAATCCTTTAATGGGTACATAAGAACTGAAGTGGATTATTTATTGAAGATGGCAAGGTTTGTTGTGAAACAGATGATTCTTGTCCCTTCTTTGCTTTCTTTTTCTACTATCACAGCCAAGAAATGAGGAAGTGCCATGATGCCCTTTTGCAATTCTGATCATTGCCTTAGGTGTCTCACTAGATGTCTTCAGCTGTATTTAGGGAAAAATAAATTTGAAATGGCCAATACAGCCAAAATTAGAAAAATAAAGTTTTTAAAAAATAGAAAAAATAAACGTACCTTACTCTTTCTTCATATTTTCCCCACTTCCTGAATATGGACTGTTATGATTTTTTTTTTTAAAGATTTTATTTATTTATTTGATAGAGAGAAAGTGAGAGGATGAGAGGAGTGAAGGTCAGAGAGAGAAGCAGACTCCCCGTGGAGCTGGGAGCCCGATGTGGGACTCGATCCCAGGACTCCGGGATCATGACCTGGGCCGAAGGCAGCTGCTTAACCAACTGAGCCACCCAGGTGCCCCTGTTATGATTTTTTTTTTGTCTCCATCTTTTGCCATGTCTATGAGATTGTAGGCTCCACAGAAGTTGAAATGGTGACTTTCCTATTCACCATTATATTCCCACAGTTTAGAGTGTTGGAAACAGAGTATGGCCCTTACAAATGTGTGCAATACATGAATATCTCTAAACATTCAGAAATTTGAGTTTCTCTCTAAAATCAGAAAATAAGGGGCGCCTGGGTGGCTCAGTGGGTTAAAGCCTCTGCCTTCAGCTCAGGTCATGATCTCAGGGTCCTGGGGTTGAGCCCCGCATCGGGCTCTCTGCTCAGCAGGGAGCCTGCTTCCCCTCTCTCTCTGCCTGCCTCTCTGCCTACTTGTGATCTCTCTCTCTGTCAAATAAATAAATAAAATCTTTAAAAAAAATAAAATAAAATCAGAAAATAGGTTAGATAAACCATGTTAAGATTGAAATATCCCACCACATCTTTAACCAATCTTTGAGGACTAAGCTATGCTGACCTAGGAATGACCCACAGGAAGACAGGCTTAACAATAAAAACAATAATAATTCTCTTAAAAACTTAGCAGAGACAGCCATTATCATACTGTATGGAAGATAGACTGCATATAAATAGTTCTGGAAAAATCATTAAACAAGTAAACAAGTGAACAACAACAGAAAAAAAAAAAAAAACCTCAAACAAATAAAAAAAAAACCCCCTAGCAACATCCATAACCCCTGTGAAAGGTAAAAATCAGAATCTAGAGTATATTACCTAAAATACTCAGTTTTCAACAACAAAAAATATAAGGCATACAAAGAAATAAGAATATGTGGCCAATATACAGAAAGATACTAACTCTGTTTAAATAGAAACTCTGTGAAGGGCCCTGATGTTGGACGTAGCAGACAAAGAAAATTAGGTATTATATATGTTCAAAAGCAAAAGGAAACTATGTTCTGATAATTAGAGGACAGTATAATAACAGGGGATCACCAAGTATAGAACATCAATAAAGAGGGAGAACTTATAAAAATTAACCAAATAGAATGTCAGGTACTATACAATAATTGAAATGAAAAATCACTAAAATGGCTCAACAGAAGATTTGAGATGGCAGGAGAAAGAATCAGCAAACCTGAAGTGGGTCAATAAAAAAAATGATCCAATCTGAGGAATAGGAAAAAAAAAAAAAAGAATGAATGGAGAACATAATGAATAGGGCTTCAGACACATGGGACAACATAAAATATATTAACATAGGGGCGCCTGGGTGGCTCAGTGGTTTAAGCCTCTGCCTTCGGCTCAGGTCATGATCTCAGGGTTCTGGGATCGAGCCCCGCATCAGACTCTCTGCTCAGCCTCTCTGCTGAGCAGAGAGCCTGCTTCCCCCCTCTCTCTCTGCCTGCCTCCTGCCTCTAGCTGCCTGATTGTGATCTCTCTCCTCTGTCAAATAAATAAATAAAGTCTTTAAAAAAAAAAGATGTTTTTAAAATATATTAACATATATGTAAGCAGTCCCAGAGAGAGAAGAAAAGGGGCATGAAAATAAATGAAGAAATAATTTTCAAAACATTATTACCAAAAAGAAAAAAGCATTAATCTACCATCCAGAAAAATTATTGTATTGTGTTGTAAACAAATACAATGAACAGGACAAATACAATGTATTTGCAGGACAAATACAAGTAGGACAAATACAATGAGATTCACACCTATGACACAAGTCATAGACAAAGTCAAAGGGAAAATCTTAAAAATGGCTAAGACGGGGCACCTGGGTGGCTTGGTCATTGAGCTGCTGCCTTCGGCTCAGGTCATGATCCCAGGGTCCTGGGATGGAGCCCCACATGGGGCTCCCTGCTCAGTGGGAAACCTGCTTTTCCCTCGCCCATCTCACTGCTTGTGTTCCCTCTCTCACTGTGTCTCTCTCTCTCTGTCAAATAAATAAATAATATATATATTTTTAAAAGTGGCTAAGACACACACACACACACACACACACACACACATACACACACCACTCAACTCATCATGAACAAGGAAACCACATTAAAATTACCAGATCATTGGGAGAAAAAATGAGGCCAGAAAGCAGTGGGATGATATATCCAAAGTGCTTGAAAAAATAAAACTGTCAACCAATAACTATAACAAGCAAAACTATAATTCAAAAATGAAGGCAAAATTAAGGTATCTCCAGATACAAAGACTGAAAGAATTCATTGCTAACAGATTCTCATGACAAGAAATACTAAAGGAAGTCCTTCAGACTGAAAGAAATGATAGCATATGATAACTTGAATCTGCACAAAGAAAGAGCACCAGTAAATATGTAAGAAAATACAAAAAAGTAAAAATATACTTACATATAAGTAAACATGTAAGGGTAAATACCTGTATTTTCTCTTCTCTACTGATTTAAAAGGGGGATTGCAGAAAATAATTATTATAAAAAACTACTGTTGGGCTAATATAAAGATGTAGATATGTGACAATAGCATCATACAGGAATGGGAGATCAATAAATCTGTGTTGGATAAAGTTTCCATAGCTCACTGGAATCAAGGCATGGGATGGAGACCGGAAACAGAGATGCATTAGGAAATTATTCCAACAGCTGGGAAATAGGCACTCAGGGACCAGAGTAGGGCAGTGCCAATCAACTGGAAACTATTTGAGTGGGATAAAGAGAATTACCAAATCTGGCAAAGGATTAGAACAAAGAGACAGGCAAATGGCAGGAAGTATAGGTTAAGGAAAATTTAAATAAGATGGAAAGGGAAGAAGGAGTATCCATTAACATAACTGGAATAGTAATAGATGATTGTAGATTATTTAGATAAAAATAATTATCTAAGCCTGTGAACTCACTAAACAGAACTGTGAACTCACTAGGAACAGAAAGCAAGGCAGGTCAGTTTTGGTAAGCCTGAACTCCCTGTCCCATTCCATTTGAGTCACTACAATGGGAAACCACATTTGAATAAGTCATGAGGGTGATGACTCTCAGCAAGGAGAGGAGTGAACACAAAAGATGCCAAGCTGGAGTGGCATTAAATGAAAGCTCTTTGTATTTCAAATTAGTGTCTGGCACTGGTGCTATTAATTAGGATAAATGCATTTCAATTCAGTTTCAATTAATTTTTTTAAAGAACTAATAGTATGATAGTTTGATGATGAATATAATAGAAAACTGCAAAGATTTCAGATTTGGAAAAGAAACAGGGAGGAAATGAAGAGAAAAGATGAAGAAATGCAATTCAATCGTCATACGAGAAGAATCCAGGCTTCTATCTGGATATCCAACTAAACTTGGCCTTTGATTTTGCTCTAGTCTGTCATTCTCTACATGCTGAGTGATAACCGCATTTTTTCCCCTTTTTTTCTTCAGTATTAATAATTGTTTGAATAGATTCCTGAATTTACAAGAATGTTTTAAAAATTCAGAGCACATGTTTATTATGTCAAAAAGATAAATGATAAAATTTCTCCTATGTTCCATACCCCATTAAAATGGCCCTGGAAATTTTGATTGGATGTCGGGACTTCTGGCACCCAGAGGTCCTTATGTTAGCTAAGCCACTAGAACCTAGAAGTCCTGACTCTTCTTTTGGTTTGCAATTCTTCACTGCACACACAGCTGGATTTGTGTGAATTCTGCTTAGCAATTTTTTTTTAGATTAGAAAGATTCATGGAAATAAGTAGTTGTTATGGAGCCTGAGGATTAGATAATGCTAGGATTAATAAAAATGGCGAGCAGTATCTCTATGTAAATAATAATTCGGGAAAACTACTTTTTCTAATTCTGTGTCCTCTTATCTCCTACCATCACTTTCCTACTCCTTCACTCTCCTTTGTTTTTGTGGGGAAATACTGCCTTCTAGGAAGTTGCTTTGATTAACATCAAGAGCAGAAGTCACTGTGAAAGCTCGCTCAGTTATGCTGTAAATGGCCCCTCTTGTTAAAACATATAACCCCAAAAAAGGAAATCTTGAATGAGGAAGAAAAGAGCTCAGCAAGGACTTTACCATTGACATCAGTCAACACTCTGGAGATTTTTGTGACTCATATCTTGTGGGAGACCCCATTTCACAACAGGTAGATGGCCTTGCCTACTTGAGATCCAAGAGGTAACCAGATCTTGCCTATAGTAACCAGTTTTTGTGTGATAATTTGTAACACCTTACCTTACTGAAAAAGTTTGAATGGCCCAGTTTACTAAAGTTAGATGCTAACTTGTGTTGAGTAGCTATTTTATGCCATTATATTAATCAATTGAATCCTTTCCATAATTCTGTGAGGAAGACACAATTATCTACATACTGTGGCTGTGACCAAGGCTCATAAAATCTAAATGACTTTCTCAGGATCATACATATAAGCTCAGAATAGATTAAGGGGTGGGATACATAGACAATTTCATATGGAATCAATCTGTATCCAGTATTAAAACGTTACCTAAGTACTTGGATTTCTTGACCATTAATCCAAGGATTCACACTAGATTCTTGACCATCACTTGAGAAATGTAATTAGTTCTCTAGGACTGAAGAGGAAAAAGCAAAAATAAGAGTATAAACCACTCCTCACTGGAACTGATCTCATCCCTGAGGAACAAATGCTGACTAAACATTAAAAGAATATTTTTAAAGTATGGCTGCATGATTGCGTTTTCCAAGGACTTTATCTGTCTCCATCAAGGTCTGCATTATTAGTTTTTCCAAAACCCTCCTGTCTCAACCAAGCCTTGTCATGTGGTGTCACAAAGCAGGTATCCTGGGACTCATACTCTGAGATGGAGTTAGCGTACAGACAACTTATTAGGGCATATTTTCAGGACCAACACCTATAAAAGATAAAAGGGATGGAGAATTGGGTAAGGGAGGAGGTGAGCTGTGACAAAGATTCAGCTATGCCTTGGCCAATCCCAAGGGGAGCTCTGCAGTTGAGCCCTTCATAGTTGCTCTGACTTGGGCTGAGATGGTCAGACCTTTACGTATTTCTGTAGTCATTGGGTGATTTGGGTCAGCTACCCAGGAGGGAGTGCAACCTTGGGCAAAGAATTACCAATGGATTACCGGGAGTAATTTCTAGAGACAGCTGACAGCTGAAAATCCTCACCTGGCAGATTCCCAGTCACTGGGAGGAAATGTCCCTCATTACAGAAGAAAGTTCTGGTGGATCATCACAGTATCAACTTCATATAACTCATTGATGTTGCAGCCAGTCTTCATATTCAGACTTATCTGGCTTTAAGCACATGTTTTGTCCCTGATATCAGTTTGCCTGTCTGAGTGCACAAGGAACACTGCTGATGATCGCCAAATTCTAACCTCTCCAACCAGGCTTCAGAGTATCTTAAACAGCAAAACATATGTTCTTCGTTCCTCAAATCCATGTTTGGTTTAACTACAATAATTCTGAACTAGATATGGGAAGGGGCATCCTGTCACACAATATTTCCCCCCACTCTCCAAAGAGTGAAGGGTTTTTTGTGCTGAAAATTATATTTTTTGTGGAGATGCACAGGCACATGGAGATGCACAGCAAGACTCTGTTAGAGGCAGGCAGCCATAGACCCTTTCCTGATCCCTGGAAAGTGCTCTGCAGAGAGGACAGCTTGCTCCCTAGTAAACTCCCCTTAGCCTTTGCTTCTCATCCTGACAGAGGTGTGTGCAGCTTTGCAAAGGAATATGGTCAACGCTGCCAGATATAAGCTTTTGTCTCCCCCCAAGAGATGCGGGATGTCTGAAGATCCACTGCAGGGAAACCAAGGTAAGTTAACAGTGATTCTTGAATGCTTCTCCTGGCCAGTGAAGAGTGAGCTGCAAGGAAGGAGTCAGATGGAAGCTGAACCATAAATGGAGACTTAGTTTGGGTTCCTTTATAAGCAGAACCTGAGACAAGGACTCAAGGGCAGAGTTTTGGGGATATGGGGAGGGTGGAGGTTGTGGAGGTTACTCCAGTAAGTGAGAACATAAAGAAAATGAGACAAGGAAAGAGCTTTAAATGGTTTTTTTGTTGTTGTTGTTGTTGTTTTTTTGAGAGAGAGAACACGAGCCGGGCAAGGAGCAGAGGGAGAGGGACAAGAAGACTCTGAGCTGAGTGGAGAGCCCAACTTAGGCTCTGGGATCTCCCAGGACCTTAGGATCATGACCACAGTCAAAGACAGATGGACGCTTAACTGACTGAGCCACCCAGGCACCCCTAAACAGTTTCTGTTAGCGCTGATTATTGCCCTGGGTAACTAGAATGCAATCCCGCATAAGACTTTTTGAGAAACCTTGCAGAACGCACTCCAGAATGACCTCAACAAAGAATGGGGGTCTAGGGGGATTTTTCTCGTGATTCCAATTTCTTACCGTCTGAGGAAATGAATCTCCCCCTATTTCCCCACAAACCAAGCTCTGTTGGTTTTAGAGAAAGCATTGAGTAAGAAGCATGGAGGATCCAGGTAGGACACTGTCAGCACGCACAGAAACTGTCCACCACAGCTGCTGCTGAAGTCGGACATGGGCCGAGGGAACATTCGGTAGGACTCCAAAAGTGTCTGCTACAGCTGGGGGTTGTCCAAGGAGGCGTGTGGAAGGCTGTTTGAGAGATTAGCTCTCACCAAAGCAAGAGTGGAAAGGTGGTCACCTTGACTATCAACTCTAATCTGGAATGTTTCTGTTCTCCATGCTCATGGGACCTTCCTCCTGCCCGCATTAAAAAATACCTGTGCCCTTAAGAACTATTTCTCCAGGGCATTTGTGAGTTTCTTGCTTTCAGATCTGGCTCAAACCCCTGAGACACAGAAGTAATTCACCCGCATCAAGCCTCTCTTCTCATCCCTAGTAAATATCAGCTCTTACATCTGCTAAGAGGAACAAAGGTCAGGAGATTGTAAGTAAACAATGTGAGGCTAGGGTGGTTTCTTCAAACTACACGTTTTAAATTTTTGGTTTGGTCAGTGCTTACTAAGAAAAGCTATTTACCATTAAAGATGTC
>CM053603.1:68620716-68642517 GCA_028646535.1 Procyon lotor | reverse complement strand
GAATTCACAAGGAAAAGAAAAACAGGAATGATGAGATTGAGCCAGGTTTGATGCTATGCCAGGACCACACTGGCAAAACACCATATCTTTCAGGGCACCTGGGGGTTGCAGTCAGTTAAACATCTGACTCTTGGTTTCGGCTCAGGTTGTAAACTCAGGGTCCTGGGATAAAATCCATGCTCAGTATAGAATCTGCTTGGATTCTCTCTCCCTCTCCCTCTGCCTCTCCTCCCCTCAAATAAATAAATAAATCTTTAAAAAAAAATAACTTTCCATCTTGATTGCATTGACTTACACTTAGGAACCAATAGTCTGGGTCCAAGACAGGTAATCTTGGACTTTGGCTGTCCCCACATAATCTTAGTTTGTCCATGTAAACTGCCTTAACAGCAGCAACAATAACAAAGATGGACTCATTTTATCTATCTATCTATCTATCTATCTATCTATCTATCTATACAGAGAGAGAGAGAGAGAGAGAGAGAGAGAGAAATAACACCAGAGAAATAACAGGATTTGAATTCAGAGATACTTAAGAAGAAAACAGTTCTGTTCTGTTTCACCTGCTAGGTCTTAGTGTAATTAGTGTGTCTGTCTGGGTTCAATCACTTCTTTGAAAGAAAAGACAATTAAGATGGCTGGGGTTTGTTACATAATGAGTCACTTTGTGACAATAATTGATTTCCTATAGAGCACTCACAGTTTTTTCCTCATCTACCAAAGTGGTTACTTCCTTTACTTCCTTTTCTTTTTTAATTGTCTAAAGAACTAAAAGTAGGGAAAGAGAAGAGGGAAAGCAGAGGGGTATCACTATTGAGTGTTACCTTCACCTCTACCTCCTGTACGAGGTGACCCAACACCTGAGCCTGAGATGAAGTGACATTAGCCCAAGCTGTGGCCTCTCTGTTCATTTCAAACTGTTTTTAAAGACCCAAGTGTCAAATTTTTTTAGACATTGCTCAGTTCTCACTTTAGTGTTGAGAAAACAACTTTAATTGGCATACCAATTTCCGTTTACAAGGCATTTTACATATTATCCAGTTTGATTCTTGTAACAATTCATGAGCTTATTCAGGCAGTATTTTTATCCTCATTTTCCAAATACAGAATTTGACACTCAGAGAAACTCATGTTGAAAAGCTTATATTTAATAAGTGACAAAGTGTAAACTTGAACCCCAGCCTATGAACTACAAAATTTTAGTTCCTTTTATTTTTTTCACTACTATATACTACCTGAATGTATAAAACTTTATTGTATTTGTTCTTTTAATTGGCAACTGCATCCATATGTATTGTGGGTTTTTTTTTCTAAACAAACTAATAAGAGTTCTATTTTGCAATTTGGAAAGCAACCTCAATAAAAAATTTTGAAAGGGCTTTAAAAATTGTAAAAATTGTAAAATTTTTTCCAAATATTATCAAACATTAATTTCTTCATAGGGTGAATTTTCCATTGTAAAGATTTTTTTTTTTTAGATTTTATTTATTTATTTGAGAGAGAGAGATCACAAGTAGGCAGAGAGGCAGGCAGAGAGAGAGCGGGAAGCAGGCTCCCCACTGAGCAGAGAGCCCGAATCCGACTCTGGGGCTCCATCCCAGGACCCTGAGATCATGACCTAAGCCGAAAGAAGAGGCTTAACCCATTGAGCCACCCAGGCGCCCCCATTATAAAGATTTTATTTATTTATTTACTTGAGAGAGAGAACACCAGCACTCTCGAATGCAAGTTGGAGGGAGAGGCAGAGGGAATGGGAGAAGCAGACTCTCTGTTGAGCAGGAAGCCTGACCCACGGCTGGATCCCAGGACCCTGAAATCATGACCTGAGCAGAGGGCAGACGCCTAACTGACTGAGCCACCCAGGCACCCCTCCATTTTAAAGACACAATCAAAAATAAAATGCAAATGTCAAATGATAGTTTAAAAAAAAAAAAGAAAACCTTGCAAATGGCTGATGCACCTTATCAGTGAACATTAAGGAAAGGCCAAAGACTCAGTACTAATGACACAGATGCAGATGTAGCTGATTTCTTGGAATACATGGAAAAGTAAGACCTCTCAAAATGTATAATAAAATCTCCCCAAGGAAATAGGCAACTTGCTATCTATGAGGAGTGAGCCCAAATATAAAAACATTTAACACAATACACGCACACAAAAAGCAATGTTGCCTATTTCTGTGGGGAAATATAAGCTATTCATATTATAGTAAATGAAAGGGGGAAAAAAAAGTCTAGGGAAACATTACCAAAGTATCATGAGAAAAGTGAGAGGCGTGGTGTGGCAAACAAGAAAGACAGGAGGAAAAGGAGGAGGCGGAGGCAGAGAAGGAAAGCCAGAGGAGAGAGGAAGGAAGGCAGAAAGAAGGAATAATAAAAGAGAGGAAAAAGAAAGAAAGGAGAAAAGCTTTTAAAAGGCAGATAAAAAGTCTGGTTTGGACAAACAAAAGAAGCAAATTAAAAGGTAGAAAAAAACAGTCCCTGAAAGTACTTCACATTATAGCAAAAGTTACAAGTGAAGTAAAACAAGCACTCGGATATTAAATAATGAAAAAAACATAAAATGTAAGAAGTAGTATAGCTAAGACAATAACGGTTTAAAGTTCATTAGAGAATTAATAAAGTTAGAAATAGCAAACAGTGGTGCCTCGGTGGCTCAGTAGTTAAGCCTCGTCCCTCGGCTCAGGTCATAATCCCAGGGTCCTAGACCCTTATCGGGCTCCCTGCTCAGCGGGAAGCCTGCTTCTCCCTCTCCCACTTTCCCTGCTTGTGTTCCCTCTTCTCGCTGAGTCTCTCTCTGTCAAGTAAATAAATAAAATCTTAAAAAAAAAAAAGAAAAAGAAAGAAAGAAATAGCAAATAACAATGGTAATGATAGCTAACTTTTAGATAGCAGTGACTGTCAGGTAGTGTTCTAAACACACCCACACTTGTACACACACACACTGAATCCTTAAAATGACACACTATGTTACATCTAACCTGACACTATAAGCAAAAATTAATTTGACACAGAGCAGAGACTTACCCGTGAAAGATAAATCAAGGAAGCTTCCAGAGAAATATGTAGCAGACTATCTTCCTAACTTTAGAGTAGACAATGATTTCTATACCAAAAAAAGTTAACCAGAACAAACCGACAAATTAGACTTGTGAAAGTTAAGAAGTTCTGTTCACCGGGGCGCCTCGCTGACGCAGTGGGTGGAGATTGCCACTGATCCTGGGGTTGTGAAATTGAGCCCCATGCTGGGCACAGTTTATTTAAAACAAAAACAAACAACAACAACAGAATTTCTGTTCACTATATAGAGTGAAAAAGCAAGCCATGAAGTGGGAGAAGACATTCACAACACCTATCCGGTAAAGGACTTGTATGGAAACGATACAAAGAAATAATAGAAGTCAAGAAGACAGGGAAACCCGTTTTGAAAAATGGCAAAAGAGTTGAAGAGACACTTAATAAAAGATAGTCTAGCGGTGCGCCGGTGTCGCCAGTCTGTCTCTGCGTCAGTCGTGTTTGCACGGAGCAGACCCGAGGTCACCCCCCCTTCTGGCCTCGGATCACCCCCCAGTCTCTTTCCCAGTCTCAACCTTCCGAACCACCTCAGCCCCCCTCTGCTTCCAGGACCAGCCAACACCGCATTCTGAGCCCGGCTCCTGATTGCCCACCAACCGTGCGCTCCCAGATTGCTCAGAATGATTGCACACGGTGGAGGCCCCTCCAGTCGCCTGGTCAACCGGCATCTGCGGGCCTCCCACACTTACC
This sequence comes from Procyon lotor, assembly GCA_028646535.1. Classification (NCBI taxonomy): domain Eukaryota; kingdom Metazoa; phylum Chordata; class Mammalia; order Carnivora; family Procyonidae; genus Procyon; species Procyon lotor. The sequence goes on along the minus strand of CM053603.1, from coordinate 68,638,753 downwards.
TTTGCCTGGGCTTCTAGCTGCACCGCGACCCAGTGACTCTGGGGGACCTGGGCCAGCGCCAGCAGGCGCGGGGAAGCGCGAGGGGCTGAGGGGCTCTTGATGCGAAACCAGCGCCTCTGCCACCTCAGCGCGCTCTTCCAGGAGTGCCCAAGCCTTGGCAAGATGAGTGAGGGTAAAAGCCAGGACTGCACGGACGCCTCCCGGTCCTGGAGAAGAACCTGAACTGGGCCCTTCGGGAGCGCATGCGCTGGGCTCTGCGCCCAGACCCCTATCTCTGTGACTAGGGAGAACCACTTCCTAGGTGAGGACGGGAAATTCATCGAGAAGATGGCAACCGCCAGACTTGCCTCTCCAGGCTGGCGTCACTGAAATGCTCACCTCTGGCATGACGAGGAGTGGCCTGAGCCCAGCTGCCTTTCAGGGGCCCTCTGGCAGTTCCCTGGTGCCAGGGTTTATGCCTGAGTCTCTCCCTGCAGCCCTCAGGGTTTCTGCCTGAGTCTCTCCCTAGGCAGCTTTTTAATCACCCTGGAGACCTTCCCCAAACCGTGGACCAAATGGAAACAATAAAGCTTTATTGCAACAGAAAAATAAAAAAGGAAAAAAGAAAAGAAAGTCAAACGACCAGTAAGTATATGTAAAGATGTTCGACATCACCAGCCATCAGAGAAATGCAAAATAAAAGCTCGGTGAAGATCACCTGATATCCCCAGAAAACGTCCGAACTATTAAGGGCTCATGTTACCTAGTATTGGAGAACAGCGGAGCAACTAGGACACTCCTGTAAAGTTTGCAGGAAGATGGAAAACTTCCCTAAAGACAAATTCGAGTTTCACTACTGGGAATCTTGCTACATATGCTCTTTTGAAAATCAGTAAACGTATTTTTTTTGTTTTTCATTGATTTGTATCTCATGCACTGAAGAGATTTACCCTGTAAAAGAATTCTGAAGTGAATGCATATTCCTTTTGTAATATGAATAAGCAACATTGTATTTATTTTCTAGTTAAATATAACTGACATGTTGTTATAATCATTAAGAGAGCACAAATATAAAGAAAATAGTTAATAATCTCATTAAACCCCTTCCCTTTCACACTTCATCCTCTTGAAGTAATGTGTATAAAGGAGCCCAGTATTTGTCTTCCTACATTCTTTTCCGAACTCAAACACAAGAATTTATAAAAATAATAGAGATGTTTGTTTTCTGAAAATGAGATGATACTATATACATGTTTCTGAAACCTGTTTTTCTCACTGAACAATATACATCGTGAGTAACCATGGAGGTCAGCATATACAGAACTCTCTTTGAAGTAAAAGCTTCCATTCTCTAGATGCTGAGAATTTCTGCTGGTGACAGCAATCTCTCTTGGGCACTACTTTGGTCAGAGAACTACTTCACCCGAGGTAATAATACCTCCTCCCACTGATTACCAGCAGCCAGTGATTGATTGATGTGGGACTGACTATAAAGGCCAACCTCTTGTCTCAACTGAGGATGATTCTGAACAGCTGGCTCACTCTAGCACACCCTCGGGCAATGGATGAGGCCTTGGTAGAAACTTTTATGGGTCAGCTTTTCTGCCCAGTCTTGCGTTCTCCCAACTCCTAACTAGGGTATCTCTTGAAAGCTCTAATCAAAAGCCTTCCTGCAACTATCATTCTCAGGGTCAGTTTCTACCTGACCTAAGACAACTGCCTATGTGAAGGAGATGGGGGTAAGTAACGGGGAAATAAATAAGACAGTAGAGAGATATCATATAAATTTTTATAATAATTTTAGTACACCATAAATTCAGGCAAGATTCTGTAAGTACGGTGCTTGGACCGGTAGTGCCAGCATCACCTGGAACTTGTTCGAAATGCAAATTCTTAAGGCCCACCCCAGAACTATTAAGTCAGTAACTCTTGGGAGGGGTGGATAAGGCATCAGTAGTTTAACAATTCTTCCAGGTGATTCTGATGTCACTCACATTTGAAAACCACTGGCATAGGGAGTATGATGAATTCAACACTCAATATCTAACATTAAAAGCAAGAAGACATGTGTGTCATAGAGTAAGGATTATAAAATTGAGCGTTAAGCCTTCATTCTTCTATTTCTGGGCTACTAAAAAGATTATGTATTTATTGTGGAATCAGTTACTGAAGCATGAGAGAAGTGTGCAAATGTGGACATCAAGCTGTGGAAATAGTAATTTTCTTTCCACAAGACCAGTCAAGTGGCTTGGAATAGAGTAAAACCAGCTGTGAGAGCCCTGTGACCCTGTGACTACTCTTGATTAGTAAATCCTTTTTCTTTAATTTAAAAAATATATATATTTTATTTTTTTAAATAATCTCCATACCCAACGTGGGGCTTGAACTCTCGACCCTGAGATCAAGAGTCACATGCTATATTGACTGAGCCAGCCAGACACCCCTAAAACCCACTCCTTGACCCTACAGTGAACTACATGGGAGTCCCCTGATTAATTCTATTAAGAGCTGCCATAGCTGTCAACCTGTGCAGGTTAAATACCTTTTAAGGCACAGTGGTCCTCAGCAATGGACTCAAGAGGAGAAAGGAGTAAATTAGACCAGGAAAGAGCTTCAACAATGATATTTAATGTAGCTAGAGGGCTGGCTTCCAAGGAGGGTAAGGAGGGTGGCTGTCAAGGCAAATTACAAAGTACTGGACACAGCAGACATATTTAAATCTAGTAATCACTAGCCAAGAAACTAGACCTCCATTTAATGGATAGATATCACAAGAAGTCACTCCCATGGAAAGGATGAGTGACCACATTAAGTATCCAATGGAGAATAAATACACTTTTAAACATAATTTTTTAAATTTTGTATTGAGGGGCACCTGGCTGGCTCAGTCAGGTAGGTCTCTGCCTTCAGCTCAGGTCATGATCCCAGGGTCATGGATCACAGGTCATGACCACGGGATCCCAGGGTCACGGTCAGGATCAAGCCCCACATCAGGATCCCTGCTCAGCGGGGAGCCTGCTTCTCCTCCCTCTACCTGCCACTCTGCCTATTTGTGCTCTCTCTATATATATCAAATAAATACATAAAATCTAAAAAAAATTGTATTGAAGCAGAAACATAGAAGACACAAGGGCAGGAGTCCTAAATTCGGGATTGAAAAACAGGAAATGCATCATAGATAAAGGAGAATTTCACCATGCTTGAGAACATGATCTGAGGATCAGTAAAATCTGTTTTTAGCATTGACTAAATTAGAGCTAGTTCTGTATAACAGTAAAGTACATTTTCAGAGGCATGCGACCATTTCAAACTTTGGGTTGCAAAGTTCAATTAAGTCATCTGTGTCAGCAGGTCAGCTGATCCAGGCTGAGTTTGGTTGGCCCAGAGGTCTCATTCTAGATCTCAGGCTGACAGGGCAGCAGCCACACAGAAAAAGCTCTTTTCACGGCAATGACAGACACAAAAGTGTTTGACCAAGTACAGAAGTGTATTTCAAGCTTCTATTTACCATCCCATCTGCCAATCTCCAACTGGCTAAAGCAAGTTACTTGGTTGAACCCACAGTCAAAGAGTAGGGAAGAAGACTTCCCACAGTATAGGAAAAACTACAAAAATATGTATCAGCAGGCCTGATTACCAAAAGGGATGAGGTGCTGGAGCCAGTGATTCAATCTCCAACTTAACTTACCTTAAGCAAGAAACATTACTATTTTCTCATTAGCAAATGGAGGTAACAGTAGCAAATTCACAGTGTTAAAAGGGATTAATAAATTTCTGGATAGCCATAACTGATAGACAAAAAGGAAAAAGAAAATTGTCATTTGTTTGTTACTAAGTATTTATTTATTTTTTATTTTTTTAAAGATTTTATTTATTTATTTGACAAAGAGAGAGAGAGAGCACAAGCAAGGGGAGCAGCAGGCAGAGAAAGAGGAAGAAGCAGGCTCCTTGCTGAGCAGGGAGCCTGATGCAGGGCTCAATCCCAGGATCCTGGGATCATGACCTGAACCGAAGGCAGCTGCTTAACAACTGAGCCACCCAGGTGCCCCTGCTTGTTATTAAGTATTTATTCCAACTACTGTGATAGGTCCTAGTGAGAGCTACTTATAGGGAGCTACTATTATAGAGATACTGATTAGCTCAAGTCTGATAGGGGAGACCGAGATACAAAAATATAAAACACAGTGTATGTACAGTTTGTGAAAATTTATAAATCTGTGTACTAATGATATATGCATTTCTGATATATCTCAATAAAAAGTTTTGAAAATACTAAGTGTAACAGGTGTAGTAGAAGGGATGGTGATAACATGAATGACAGAGATTCTAACTCTCTTTATGTCCTGGAAGACCTCCCAGTAGAAAAGATGCATGAGCAGGAAAAGAACAAGTAGAAAAGAACAGAGGTTGTCCAAGTGGTTGGGATGGAAAGTTAAGTGGATAGAAGATATGCAAGGAAGAGAAAGCATCATCTACAAAGTGGATGAGCACTCAATGCTTAATTCCAAAGAGTGTATTTAGAGACAAGGACAGAAGTGAGTCACACAGAGCTAGGTTTCACAGGAGGGGAGTGGTCTGCAGGCCCTGAGCAATTTAATCCAGACACTCTAGAGATGGGGCTTAGGCAGGGGCTTATCTCAAGTTCCATCTGCCGATTAGGGTCAAGCTTATTGTATGTACACTTTCAAGTCCTATTCTCCTTTATCCTGGGCCCAAGTAGGAGCTGATTCTACTGAAAAGTTTTAAAACTTTTCCTCTAGGAATAAGAGACCAACTACCATAACCCTAAAATATAAGTTTTGAGATGTACTTTGTATTTCATGATCCTTGTAAGCAAACGGCTACAACATACTAGAAAACCAAAATGAAATGAAGTGAGTCCTTATTTTAAATTTAAAGGATTCAGAAACAAATAGAAAAATTAATAATTTCAAAAAATTAATACTGTTCAGTGTTAAAAATCTTCTCATGAGGGAAATCCCAAGACAAAAACTAGTTTTACTAGAAAATTCTACCCATACTTCGAAGTAGAGATAACTTTAATCTTACACAATAGATAACTCCCTTTAATTAATTTATGAGATAGTATAACCTTGATACCCAAATCAGTAAGGACACAATGAAAAAGGAAACTTGCAAATTGATCTCATTCATTAATATGTACAAAAAAATCCTAAATGAAATATTAGCAAGTCAATTCCAACAGTGTACAGCGAAGATATGTCACAACCAAGTTGAATTTATCCTAGGTGTGCAAAGTCCATTTATATTAGAAAATCAGTTAATGTAATTCCCAACATTAACAGGTGAAAGTGGAAAAAATGTGATTATCTGAGTAGATGCATAAAAGCACTCAGTATAAGTCAATGTAAATTTATGATTTAAAAAAATGTTATCGAACAAAGAATACCTTGGATCCTCTTTAACCTCATAAAGACAGAGACTGTGATTTCCCTCTGATTATCCATTATCTCCTTTCTTTGGTAAATAGTCTCAGAATTTGGAAGAGAATAGCAGTGTGGACTATAATAAAATGCCATTATTTAAGTTCACTTGTAGCTGGTTGGTTGTCCATGAAACATAAGGGCAAGCGTTATGTGAGACCTCTTAGAAGTCCACTTAACAGGAACGGATTCTGTTTCTCTTTTTTTTTTTTTTTAAATGAGTTTCTTCCTTCTTGTTCCTGGAATGGTTGCTGTGATGACTGAAGACCCAGCAGCTATTTGGGGCCGTGACACGACCTTAAAAGGACAATTCCTGTGAGGCATAGTGGAGGAAAAGATTGAGGAGCTACATTTTTCATGATTTTATGTAGCTACTGTATCCATCTTTGGACTGCCTATTTCTGCACTATTTTAAGTAATAGAATAAATCCCCATGTTGGTAAACTACTCTTGTTTTGGACTTTCTGAAAACAAATTGCAATGAATCTAATCTGGATACAACTCTAACCTAGAATCTGCCAAAAAGAAAACTCAGGGAAAGCATCATACTTTACAGTTAAATACTAAAAGTATTTATTTTAAAATCAGAGTCAAATGATACTTAGGACTTCTGATTAACATTGTACTGGAAATTCTACACAGTTAATTAAGAAAATATACAGGTGTAAAAATACATGATTTCCAAAAGAAACAAAAAAATTTTGTTATTTGATGATGAGACTATTTTCTAAATAAAAAAAAGCAAAATAACCTACAAATTAATTATTAGGATTAAGAAGAAGATTTAACAACATTACCGGATTCATTCTGGATACCGGGACAAAGGTAGAAAATTTAATTTAAAATGCCATAAAAATGGGGTGCCTGGCTGGCTCAGTAAGTAGAGATCTCAGGGCTGTGAGCTTGAGCCCCATGTTGGGTGAAGAGAGTACTTAAATAAATGAATAAATAAAAATCTTTTTGAAAATCTTTAATAATTAAATGCCATAAAAATATAAGGAACCTAGGAATAATCTAACAAAAGATGTACAAAAACTTTCTGGGAAAAATTAGAAAGTCTCATTAAAAGACAAAACAGAAGGGGCACCTGGGTGGCTCAGTGGGTTAAGCCTCTGCCTTCACTCAGGCCACGATCTCAGGGTCCTGGGATCAAGCCCCATATCAGGCTCTCTGCTCAGCAGGGAGCCTGCTTCCCTCTCTCTCTGCCCATTTGTGATCTCTCTATCTGTCAAATAAATAGAAAAAAATCTTTAAAAAAGAAAAAAAAGACAATATGGAAATTCTAAATAATGGAGAGTCATACGGTGTTCATAGTTGAGAAGGTACAATATTATGAAGGTGGCCCTTTTGCTAAAATTGATCTATTGTTCAAAGCAACTCTAAAAGCTTCCAACAGTATTTTTATTGGTCTTAACAAAATTCTAAATATAGTTGGAAAAACAAAAGACCAATACTAGATAAGATACTACTAAGGATGGTGGACAGCATGATAGATTTACCTTATCAGATATCACTTATTATGAAATCATAAGGGTTAAGAAACTGTGGGTATTTTTGGAGCAATAAATAAATAGGGCAATGGAAAAGAATCCAAGAAACAAAATAATGTTACTATAGAAACTTGTTTTATGATAAAGCTTGCATTTCATACCAATGGTAAGATTAATCAAAAATCGGGGCGCCTGGGTGGCTCAGTCGTTAAGCGTCTGCCTTCGGCCCAGGTCATGATCCCAGCGTTCTGGGATTGAGCCCCGAATCGGGCTCCCTGCTCGGCAGGAGGCTTGCTTCTCCCGCTACCATTCCCTCTGCTTGTGTTCCCTCTCTCGCTGTGTTTCGCTCTGTCAAATAAATAAAATCTTTAAAAAAAAAAAAAAGATTAATCAAAAATTGCACTAGGGTCTCCTAGGTGGCTCAGTCAATTGAGCATCTGGCTCCTGATTTCAGTTCAGGGCATGATTTCGGGATATTCTGCACAGAAGACTCATAACAGCCCTATTTTGGTTTCAAAAAGGAAAGAAAACCTTATTATTACTATAGAAACCTAGTGGAAACAGAAGAGGAAAGGAATCTACATATAGATGAAGGTCATAAATGACAAGAAGGCAAAGTTACATCAACTCGGGCAAATACAACATCCAACCTCGATAGCTGGGGAAGCCCAGTGGCGACAGCCAAGCTGGAGTCTGATTGAGAAGCCCGGGTGAGGCCCCCCACCCCCACGGGAGACTTCCAACTGGTTATCCCCATAAGGACCATATTTATAGGGCAAATAATAGGGTTTGAAATTAAACATCTGTTCACTTACATGCAGTTTGGAGCAAGCTGCATTTCCATGTTATCATGCTTCTGTATTTTCAAGGAGCCCGGGCTATGTGTGTCTGCCTCCCTTCCCGTAGCCCAACCTGGAGCAGGAGGGGGCATTAGAAAAGATTTGAAGCTCTAAGCGTCCAGACCAAAAGGGCCAGTTCTGACCTGGAGGCCAGATAATATACTTCAAACAACCAGTCTCCCAAGGTTATTCACACAGCATGAGTCTCACAAGCAATATTCCTTAGCCTACCAGTGTACGTGCAAGCCCAGGGGGTCAGTTACACAGGACAAATCACAAAAACATCTCTCCATACAGAACACGGGGTTGTAGGATGGAGCCTCAGGCTCCATGCTCAGTGCAGAGTCTGCTTGTCCCTTTCCCTCTGCTCCTCCCTCTCTCTTGCTCTCTCAAATAAATAAGTCAAAACTTTTAAAAAATTGCACTAGAACAATTGGTTATTTATATGGAAGAAAATAAAATCAATTCAAAGTATATTAAGTGCTTAAATTCCAAATGGAAAACTTTTAGTGCTTTACAGAAGACAAAAGAGTAAAAAGTGTTTATTATTTCAGTACAAAGAAATAATTATTTTTAAAAACATAGAAATGAGGGGCTCCTGGGTGGCTCAGTTGGTTAAACAGCTGCCTTCAGCTCAGGTCATGATCCCAGGGTCCTGGGATCGAGTCCCACATAGGACTCCTTGCTCAGCAGGGAGCCTCCTTGACCCTCTGCCACTGCCTGCTTGTTTTCTCTCTCTCTAATAAATAAATATTAAAGTAAATAAATAAATAAATATAAATTTAAAAAATAAAAAAACAAAGGCAAACGACAAAAAGTGACAACTACTCACAACTGACTACCAAGCTCTACAGACATTATTCCTTTTAAGCAACCAATATTCTAACAACTTTTATGACCTCCTCTGGGTAAAAACGATGGCTTCTGACGCCATTTGATTATAACCATCCTTTTCTCAGTGGATATACAGAGGGGAAGGGTTGTATTTCTACCCCCTTTCCCATCAGATTTCTGATAGAACATTTAAATAATAAGTAAGCTTAGTTTCTGAACAGTTGATTTCTCACAGGAATTTTCAAAGCATGGTGTGCTCCTTTTTTTTGTGGGAAAGATAAAAATTATATGTAGGGATAGGAAATTCAGGGCCTTAATCGTAAATATAATAATAATATTTTTTAAAGTATATGTTACTATATTTAAGCAGGGGAAATTTCTGAGTTTCAAATATATTTACTCATTTGTCTTAATTGTAACCCTATGAAGTAGAAATTACTATTACAGTTTACACAGTGTTATGAGGAGACTGTATTTTCTGAAAATTATCCACACTATTTTAATCCCAAATTTTCTCCTAAAATGAGAAAGAATACTGCCATGACTGATGCCCAAGGATCTCAGGCTGTAAACATAGCTCTCTGAGAATCTTAAATAGTTGATTAGAGGCCAATACATTGTCAATTGCCTGCCTCCTGTGTCTCACCTTAATCAGGGTAACAAATTCAAGCATCAGAATTCAATCCCTTTTCATTCTGTTCTCTTGTCCTTTGTTCCAGGGCACCCCCTTTATTTCTGTATTTCAGACTACAAAATTATAAAACAGATCGCTGGATTTATAACAAAGGCCGTGGCTCAGAGTGGTAGGGAAAGGATGCTGATTTCAACAAATAGTGTTGAGTCAATTATTTATCCATATGAATTAAAAATAGTATATTGATTCGTACCTCACACTGTACACAAAAATTAATTCTAGATGGATTGCAAATGTATATTTGGAAAGTAAAACATAAAACTTTAAGAGGAAACATAGAATAATGTATTTGTGGCTTCGGAGTATCCAGAAATATTTTTTAACAGTGTGCCAAAAGCTCTAACCATAAAATTAAAAAATAATAAATTATACTAAAATTAAGAAATTCCATTTATCAGAAGTCATCATGCATAAATCAAAAAGTAAGATCCTGACTTTGTTTGGAATACACACATTCAACAAATAATTTTTATCTTAAATACAAATATTTCCTCTAAGTTAATAATAAAATCACAGATAATTCCCTAGAAAAATGTGCAAAAGGCTTGAAAAGACATGTTATTAAAAGAAGACATCCAAATGCCCAACAAACACGTGAAAGAAATAATCTGGGGTGCCTGAGTGGCTCAGTTGTTAAGCCAGTCATGATCCCAGGGTCCTGGGATCGAGTCCCACATGGGGCTCCTTGCTCAGTGGGGGAGTCTGCTTCTCCCTCTGCCTCCTCTGCCTGCTCTGCCTGTCTCTGTCAGTCTGAAGTAAATGAAATCTTTAAAAAAAGAAAGAAAGAAAGGAAGGAAGAAAGGAAGAAAGAAGGAAGGAAGGAAGGAAGGAAGGAAGGAAGGAAGGAAGGAAGGAAGGAAGGAAAAGAAGAAAGAAAGAAAGAAAGAAAGAAAGAAAGAAAGAAAGAAAGAAAGAAAGAAAGAAAGAACCTATTTCATTAACCAAAAGACCAAAAGTAAAACGCAAATACAACTACAGTGCTGTATACACTTACTAGAATTGCTAAAGTGTAAAAGGCAGACTCTATCTGGGCTTAGACCGATAATAACTCCCATGCCCAGTTCATGAAAATAAAAATTAGCATAAGCCCTTTGGAACTGGCAGTATTTATTAAGTTTAATATATGGGTATCTTACCACAAAGCTTTTCCATTCCTATGTATATAAGTAGGTACCTGCAGAAGCTTAACAAAAGGCATATATACTAGGGGGGCCTGGGTGGCTCAGTGGGTTAAAGCCTCTGCCTTCAGCTCAGGTCATGATCTCAGGGTCCTGGGATTGAGCCCTGCATTGCGCTCTCTGCTCAGCAGGGAGCCTGCCTCCTCCTCTCTCTCTGCCTGCCTCTCTGCCTACTTGTGATCTCTCTCTGTCAAATAAATAAATAAAATCTTTAAAAAAAATTTTAAAAAAAGGCATATACTAGAATGTTCGTGGTAGTAATATTTTTAATAGCCTAAAACACAAAACTACCAAATGCTCAAAAGTTAGATGAAGAATAAGTTGTAGTCATCACAAAGGAATACCATACACCATTGAGAATAAACCATCTACAAATCTCAGAAACGTAACATTGAAAGAAACCAGACACACAGTACATAAACTGTCTGAGTTCTTGTGTATAATGCACATCTATAAGCAGAACTGCTCTATTGGACAGAAATCAGGATAGTGATTCCTGGGTGGGGGGTATGGCGTAGTGACTAGGAGGAGGGAGGGCTTTTCAGAGTGTTAGCTATGGATGTGCCAGGTTTGTGAAAATTCATCAAAGTGTACAATATTGAAACATGAAGCTTTTTATATGCATATTATAGTTTGACAAAATAAAGTCTCAGCTCATGATGACATTACAGTCCTTCCAGGCGGGGACTTGAATGCCTGAGACAAAAATAGAACTCAGGAGAGAGAAGTAGCAGTTCTGGGATTTTGATTGAAGTGGAGCAATGTAACAGGTGGATTTACTGTGAAGCAAAGGACACACTAAAACTTGGGGGCCCTTCCCAACCCTGGACCGCACCACTTCAAGTCATGCCAACTCTGCTGTTGGTTGCGGCATCGAACCGTGTGTTTCAGGCTTTCCTGATGAGTAGGTGAGTGATGCAGGTACCTCTGAAGAGCCCCTGAGGAAAGAGCAGAGGAAATTGGAGGAAATGAGACTTGTTTCCTATTACAGATGGATTCTTTATTTCCTTTGAGAAGATCTCCATACAGTTATTTGAATACGTCAGACAACTTTGAAGGTTAAGGAAAACAAGAGCAAAAGAATTTAAAACTGTGAGCTAACTGTTGTATTTCCCCCGGTCAAGGGGAAAAGGACCTAAGAATTAAAACCCTTCACAGAGAATATATTGGTAGGGTTTCCCCACATTGCAATTTTTGTTCGCTATATTTTGGGCTTGCTTTCTTTTCAGAGGAATGCTAACTAACCCTCAGGTGTGAAAATATGAAAATCTTGATCCATCTTTGAGAAACCTCAACCCTTACCCATTGGTTGTTGGCGTTATCCCAGTCTTCATCCCCCTCCTCCCAGGGTTCATTTCCTCAATTCTGAGTTATTCAGTCTGGAATAATTCCCTAAAGACTCATAAAGAAGAGTTCAGTTTGCCTTTGGTGTTCTAAGCTTCCCCAGTATTGGGGCACCTGGGTGGCTGAGTTGGTTAAGGACTCAACTCCTGATTTGGCTCAGGTCATGACCTCAGGGTTGTGAGATCTAGTCCCTTGTGAAGTTCCACACTCAGCATGGAGTCTGCTTGAGCTTCTCTTTCTCTCTCTCCCTCTGCCCGTCCTCCTGCTCGTGCTCTATAAACAAACTAACTAACGAACAAGTAAAATCTTTCAGCTTTCCCAGCACAACTCAGGCCTGGTATTGCCCCACCAAATTCAACCATTTTCAAGATCAGATCTCCCAGCTCCCGTGAATCACAGCTGTTTCTTTGTTTTTTTCAAGTCTTCAGTGGGCAACTGATCATAGAAACACATTCACAGGGGTTCCTGGGTGGCTCGGTAGTTGAGCATCTGCCTTTGGTTCAGGTCATGATCCCAGGGTCCTGGGATCAAGACCTGCATCGGGCTCCCTGCTCGGCAGGAAGCCTGCTTCTCCCGCTACCATTCCCTCTGCTTGTGTTCCCTCTCTCGCTGTGTTTCTCTCTGTCAAATAAATAAAATCTTAAAAAAAAAAAGAAAGAAAGAAACACATTCACACACAATGAAAGCAAAGATTAATTCTCAAATACTCATAATCAATGCTGTCTAAACTGAGAAAGGAGAAGATGATATTCGAGCAACTCTATTGCCTTCAAGGGTGCTCCAGACAGCAAGAAAATCTGCATATTTGCCGTGCTGAGTGTTGAGATCGGTTAATTCTTGCATTTCAATTCCTCCTTACTCCAGCTTTCAAACTTCAGTCCACTGGGCCTACTGGACATAAAGAAACTGCCGGTGACTGAGGACTTGTAAGGACAAAGTTGAAATCTCAAAAGATTTTTGTGAGGGCTGGATTCACTTTAGACATGACCAAGCTCTCTCTCCCCTTGGTCAGTGTGTGTGTGTGTGTGTGTGTGTTATAGATTGGTGACGGCAAGAAAGGGGGACACTGTCATAGAACTGATTACATTTTTATTATTGTTCCCTTGGCTTAGAAAAGTGAATCAGAGGGGCCCCTGGGTGGCTCAGTCATTAAGCATCTGCCTTCGGCTCAAGTCATGATCCCAGGGTCCTGAGATCCAGTCCCTCATTGGGCTCCCTGCTCAGTGGGAAGCCTGCTTCTCCCTCACCCACTCCCCCTGCTTGTGTTCTCTCTCTCTCTATGTATCTCCCTGTCAAATAAATAAATAAAATCTTAAAAAAAAAAAAAAAAGTGAATCAGAATCAGCCTGACCTGGAAACTTGTGAGAAGTTAAAATTCCCCGGCCCCACTGCCAAACTACCCGGGGTTGGAGCCCAGCAATCTAGAACCTCCACTCCACTTCCTTTTAGCTCTCTGCCTGGCAAGAATGACCCCAAATATCACAGCTCTTTGTGACACCTTCCCAAACCCAGAACCCCGTTCACTGAGCAGAACGGCAGTGCCCTGAATTGCTCTGTCCTCTGTGATTTCAGGGCAGTTTGGACATATGTACAACTCTCCATTATAGCACATACCACATTTTCTAAAATAGCAGTTTTCCACCCACTTCCACCCACATCTATTTTAACTTGCTTGTATCTTAGGATGCCAGCTTCAGTCAAAGGTGTAACAGAGGAGTCTTCTTTCACTGACAGCATTGGCCCGGTAGTCATGCCAGTTGAAGTGAGTCACTGGAGAAAGACAGCATCCATGACACAGCCCCGAAATTTGCAGAGACATCTCTTCCATTCTTAAGCCCCAGGAGAAACAAGAACCAATAAAGTCATTATTACAAAAAGAAAGAAGTTGATGAGCTATGGAAGATTAAAGAGCAGATCAGTGATCAGGATGAAGGCTGAATCCTGGCCCTCTTGCTGAGTTGAGACTACTTTGCCATTTCAGCCTTTTTGTCATTGCTGCTTAGAAGGCTTCAGACATCAGTGCTCATATATTGGGTTGTGTGTCTTCACCTTGTAAACGAATTATGTGATGAGAAGCTTATGAACCAGGGGTGCCTGGGTGGCTCATTTTGGCTCAGGTAATGATCTCAGAGTTGTGGGATTAAGGCCTGAGTCCGGTTCCATGCTCAGTGGGGAATCTGCTTGGGATTCTCTCTCTTCCTCTCCCCCTGTCCTTCCCCCTGCTCATGCTCTCTCTCCCTCTCTCAAATAATAAAATAAATAAATCTTAAAAATTAAGAAGCTTATAAACCAGATATGGCTGTTTGAGATATATTTGCAAATAGGTTCACGATGTCTCATTGGAATGGCTCCTTGATTATAGATTAGGTGCTTTGGGAGACTGCAGAATTCCTTTTAAGTTAACTGAGTATAATTAGAAAATTGCTGCTCTAGCAAACTATAAACCATTTTTATTTATTTGTTTGTTTGTTTATTTATTTATTATTTATTTATTTAAAGATTTTCTTTATTTGACAGAGAGAAACACAGAGAGAGAGGGAACACAAGCAGAGGGAATGGTAGTGGGAGAAGCAAGCTTCCTGCCAAACAGGGAGCCCGATGCGGGTCTTGATTCCAGGACCCTGGGATCATGACCTGAGCTGAAGGCAGACGCTTAATGACTGAGCCACCCAGGCACCCCTAGAAACCATTTTTAAAAGTAGATATTAAGGATGTAATTCTGGGAGAATTCAGCTCACTTTCCATTTTGTATTGGTAAATCATAGGGTATTTGGAGCTATATCAGAGATCTCTACAAATCAATTAATTTCTGTTTTGGTTTTTTATTAGGATCAGCTCCATGAAATGCTTTTTATACACTTGGGCTTTTGTGTGGCAGCCAAGTAACTAGATTTTCCTTGCAGGTAATGTTTTTGAAAAATTGAGTAAATTCTTTTCATGGCCCTTCTCTCCTGGTATTTTCAAGAAGATTTAATGTTTTCTTATCTTTGATTCCCATTACTTTAAAGCTTATTGATAATGGAAATGAGCAACAAATACTAATTGATAATGGACAATAAGGGAATGAAACTGTAAGTTATACCCAAAATAGGGGCACCTGGGTGGCTCAGTGAGTTAAAGCCTCTGCCTTCGGCTCAGGTCATGATATCAGGGTCCTAGGATCGAGTCCCACATCGGGCTCTCTGCTCAGCAGGGAACCTGCTTCCCCCTCTCCCTCTGCCCGCCTCTCTGCCTGCTTGTGATCTCTTTCTCTTTTTGTCAAATAAATAAATAAAATCTTAAAAAAAAATTATTCCCAAAATATTTATTGTCTGTCATATAATTTAGTTATGCTATTGTGTACCACTCCAAATAATAGAAATAAACAATTTCAATGCTTCTGTTCATTTTTCTATCTATGATTTTTTCTTTAATTTTAGAGAGAGAGAAAAAAAGAGACTGCACATGTGAGCAGGGGGAGGAAGAGAGGGAGTGTGAATCTCAAGCAGACTCCCTGCCCAGCATTGATCCTGACACGGGGCTCCATCTCACGACCCTGAGATCATGACCTGAACCAAAATCAAGAGTCAGATGCTTAACTGACTGAGCCACTCAGGTGCCCCATATAATTTTTATTGAACATTTTGTAAATGGATAAAGAAGGGACATCTTCCCATTATGCTCTTTTAAAAGTCAATAAAAATAATAATAAATAAAATAAAAATAAGGTGGGTCTATTTTGGATGATTAGAAAATAAAAACATATAAACGTAATAAAGGACACAATCTCACATAATCCCACTATTGAGGAAAAATCTATTATTAGTACTTTTCTGAATTTTCCCAGTCATTTATTTATGTGTATGTTTAATTTTTTTTCAAATTTGGAATCACTATATAGTTTTAATAATGCTTTACCTAGTTAATATAACTTATGCATTTATAACATTACTTTAAAAAAATTATGGAATGACCTTATTGTTTTCCTATATCTTTTTATTTTCTTTCATAATAAAAATTTAAAGGACTTTAAAATTATCCAGAAATGATTTTGATTAAAAAAAAAATCCTTCAGCTAGAGAAGAAGCTCCAGCCCCATGCAATCCAAGAGAATATGGGCCACATGTATAATTGAACATTTCTTTTTTTTTTTTTTAAAGATTTTATTTATTTGACAGAGAGAAACACAGCGAGAGAGGGAACACAAGCAGAGGGAATGGTAGCTGGAGAAGCAGGCTTCCTGCCAAGCAGGGAGCCCGATGCGGGGCTCGATCCCAGGCCCCTGGGATCTGACCTGGGCCTAAGGCAGACGCTTAATGACTGAGCCACCCAGGTGCCCTAATTGAACATTTCTAATACTGACATTTTGAAAGTTAAAAGAAAGTAGAAATTAATTTTAATAATGTATTTTATTTAACCCAGTATATCCCCCAATTGCCATTTGAAGAGGCAGTCAACACAAAATGACCATTAATGAGTTAGTTCACATTTTTTTCTTCATTTTTCAATCATTGAAATCTGGTTTGTGTTTTACACACAGTGCATCTTAATTCTGACCAGCCCCATATCAAGTGGGTGATAGCCTCAGGTAGCCCGTACCTGCCACATGGGATCCTATAGCCCTGTACTGTCTCCTGTGTTTTACTTGGCTACAACGATATGGGACAAGCACATGGTTAAACTGGTATACGAAGGTATATGATTTCCACAAGTCCCCTCTCGTACAATCGTACAATCTTATTCCGTTCTCCTATCACATTTTCCCGCAGGTTCTAAGAGAAGTTTCATATAAAAATTCCCAACAACCTGAAGGTTCCAGCTCCATAAAGCCCAACCCACACCCAACCCTATCCCTGTGGCTCCCACTCTCATTCCCACCCCCCAGCAGTCTGGGGCTCTAGAACTTTGGTCCTGAACAGTCTGTATTAGCCATTTCGTGCTCTCGTTCTAAAGAAATTTGTCTCTGGCCTTGTTCTCCTGACTCATTTCTTTGAGACCATCCTTCTAGGGGTATGTTCTGATTACCATCTACACATGCACCTTCCCACACTGGGCCATTGTGTAGCCTGTCCTCTGTGGAAATAATCTTCAAACTGAGCTCTGGCAATCACTATACTTTTTCTCAACTTCCATGTGTATGCTCATCTAGCTTGAGAATACTTCGCAAGTTCTCCTTTCTCACCTTCCTTTTTTCCAAGTACCCCTCTGCCGGGGTCCAGCCCAGGCAGTCCAGGGATTCCCCGAAGGATGGACGGTGTCGGCAAAAAGAATGAGAGAGCCAGAGGATTCTTTCAATCACCAGGCAGGCATCTCTCCTCATGGGTTTTTGACTCTATTTATAGGCAGCAGGTTACATAGAAAACAGTCATGATTTTCTTAGATAAGGAGGCTTAGATCAACAAAAGTATTTTTACAGAACCTGTAGTCTTTTCTTTTTTTTTTTTTAATCCTGATAATTTAGTCTAACCTCTGTTTCTGGATGATTGGACACTTAGGTACACCAGTGCTGAAAAGATGAGGTTCTATCCTATTTTTTTTCTATCCTATTTTTTTTTAATTTTTATTAACATATAATGTATTATTTGCCCCAGGGTACATGTCTGTGAATCATCAGGCTTACACATTTCACAGCACTTAACATAGCACATACCCTCCCCGATGTCCACAACCCAGCCACCCCATCTCTACCCACCACCCCGCCTCCCAGCCACCCTTAGTTTGTTTCGTGAGTCTAGGAGTCTCTTATGGTTTATCTCCCTCCCCATCCCTTCCTGTTTCATTTCTCTCCACCACCACCCCCAAACTCCTGCCTTGCCTCTCAAATTCTTCATATCGGAGAGATCATGTGATAACTGTCTTTCTCTGACTGACTTATTTTGTTTAGCATAATACCCTCCAGTTCCATCCAAGTCGTTGCAAATGGCCAGATTTCGTTTCTCTTGATGGCTGCATAGTATTCCATTGTGTATATATACCACATCTTCTTTATCCATTCATCTATTGATGGGCATCTAGGGTCTTTCCATAGTTTGGCTATTGTGGACATTGCTGCTATAAACATTCGGGTGCACGTGCCCCTTCAGATCACATTTGTATCTTTAGGGTAAATACCCAATAGTGCAATTGCTGGATCTTGGGTAGCTCTATTTTCAACTTTTTGAGGAACCTCCATACTGTTTTCCTGAGTGGCTGTACCAGCTTGCATTTCCACCAACAGTGTAGGAGTGTTCCCCTTTCTCCGCATCCTCGCCAACAT
>CM053603.1:68601413-68611469 GCA_028646535.1 Procyon lotor | reverse complement strand
GGGTGCTGACAATTTCTTTTCTTTTCTTTTTTTTTTTAAAGATTTTTATTTATTTGACAGAGAGAAACACAGTGAGAGAGGGAACACAAGCAGGCGGAGTAAGAGAGGGAGAAGCAGGCTTCCCGCCAAGCAGGGAGCCAGATGCAGGGCTCCATCCCATGCAGGGCTTGATCCCAGGACCCCGGGATCATGACCTGAGCCGAAGGCAGACGCTTAACGGCTGAGCCACCCAGGTGCCCCGGATGCTGATAATTTCTTGATTTGTGTGGTGATTACCAGCTTGTTCACACCGTGATAATTCCTCCCACTGTATACATATGGTTTGTGACCTTTCCTGCACATATGTCGGAATTCAGTAATGTTTTAAAATAATAAAAATAAAATATGGCAAAGTAAAGTGTATTGAGTTCCAAACAGGAGTAAAATTAATGACCATAAACTTGGCAACTATTTATTGTCAATTCGATCTGAATTTTTCCTGGAAGCCAATATTCTGCATTGAGTAAATGACTGTGGCGTGGGCTGCATTCCGGATCAGCAGCCCTGCGGAGCCTGAAGTGTGAGTCAGTTCAGGTTGCATTAGCCTTTGAGTGAGCAGCGCCCAGCAGGTGGCTTCCCTTTGCCCTTTTCTAGCAGTTTTCCCCTGTTTACTTTCTGCTCCCTTCCTGCTGAGAGGTCTCTGGTATTAACAACAAATAGATGGGCAGCTGTAGCCTACACAAAGGGATGCCTTAGGTAATCCCTTTGTGATGAATCACCTAATTTTTTATTAATTCTTGTCCTTTTGATTTCAAGAGAAGGCAGAGAGCACTGCCTAGGATCCCACCACTGATACATACTATTTGTAGCTTACCTGGCCACAATTGAGGAGATGAATTTTTCTAAAGCATATGATAATTATAACTATAGCTATGCTCATTTGTATAGCATCTTACAAAACATTTTTATACACGTTCTCTCATTGGTCTTCATAATAAACATGTCAAGAATGTGGGACAAGCATGACCATCTCCTTTTTATTCCAGGAGAGACCAAGGTTCAGATAGGTCTTACAAAATAAACACTTTATCTTAGGGGCGCCTGGGTGGCTCAGTGGGTTAAAGCCTCTGCCTTGGGCTCAGGTCATGATCTCAGGGTCCTGGGATCGAGCCCCGCATCGGGCTCTCTGCTCAGCGAGGAGCCTGCTTCCTCCCTGCCTCTCTGCCTACTTGTGATCTCTCTCTCTCTCTCTCTCTGTCAAATAAATAAATAAAATCTTTAAAAAAAAAAAGGATTCTAACTGATAGGAAATAAAGTCATCTCGTCTAAATCACTATCCAATGTAAGAATCATTATTATTTTATATACTACTGAGAAAAAATGTGTACAATTAAACTAAGAACTGTTGCTTTATACCCCTTAAGTTTTTTAACTTTTGCTAACTTTTTGAAAGATTTCTGTTAGACTTTTTTTTCAATCATGTTAAACTCAGGAGGCATTCATTAGGGCATATAAGTGACATAAGCTAGTTAAAATGTGTTCTCATTCAGCATTCAACTCTTCTCACATCATCTCAATCATCATCATTACCCATATGTTCCTACCAGATATCCTCCTTGGGGACATAGCTTTTTTAACATGCCCAACAGTTGTGTCTGTAATTTTTCTTTAAGTCCTACACATCTATTCTACAAATTTTGATGCTTATTGTTTCTTGTCTATGATAGACAATACCTCAGCATTTTATTAGTAACAAAGCCTCACATATCACCTACCATGGATTTCTTCCTTTCTTGGTTCTCAGAAAGCATTCAGTTGCAGCTTTGCAAGAAAATGCAGAATGGGCTTAATTGTCCAATGGAAATTTTTGCTTTGCAATAGCAAAATTTAGGTCTCCATTGCTTTCTTCTGTTGCCTTTCTAGGTACACAATAACTTTTCACCTTTAAATCATAGTGAAAATTTTAAAACCAGCGATGACATTCAGCATACACAGTATATTTTAAGAATGTCTATAGCTCAACTGATGCCATAACAAATAACCAGCTATGATCAAATTTTGTTCATGCCCACAGGCAATGATGACTACATCACAATTGTTGAAAGCCATCTTAAGATACCATAGACTGCATAGCACATAACAATTTCAGAGATATTCAGAGTAAGCACATGGAAAGATGTGCATCTTTTTTTTTTTTTTTAAAGATTTTCTTTATTTATTTGACAGATCACAAGTAGGCAGAGAGGCAGGCAGAGAGAGGGGGGAGAAGCAGGCTCCCCATTGAGCAGAGAGCCCTATGTGGGGCTCAATCCCAGGACCCTGAGATCAGGACCTAAGCCAAAGGCAGAGGCTTTAACCCACTGAGCCACCCAGGCACCCCAAAAGATGTGCATCTTAAAATAGATGAAATAGATATCACATATCTAGTAATGCAGAATCAAGCCCTCCCTATTATTTCTGTCTCCTTTCAATACAATTATGCCTTCTTTCTTCTTTTTTAATTATGCCTTATTTCAATGAAGATATATGTTTCCTTCCATTTCATTACTAGTTAGAATTCTTTTAAGTTTTTGTTGTTTATATATTTCTTTATTTTTTTAATTCTTTGAAACATGAGAATGTGATAGTCCTGAAAATATATTCTAATATCTAAGCATTTTTAGAAATTTGAATAAAATGAGATTTGAACAAATGGGGATTAATACTCAATTTCTGACTGTGAAGAATTAATACTATAACAAAGTCAATTTCCAGTAAATTAACTTAGGAGTTCAGTGAAATCCAAACATAATTTTCTGTAGATCTTAACAAGCTAAGTGTAGACAATGTATAAAAGTAGCCCCCCTTTTTTTTAAGCAAAAAAGGAATAATTTCCCTAAAAAATATAAAAAATTCTTACAGAATACATTAATGATAACAGTATAAGTTAGCACTGGCAGAGAAAAGTAAAATTAATAGGACAGAAAAGAGGGGGCAAACCCACAAATTTATGCAGAAGTATAGATTAAAAGTGGCATTGCGAACTAGTGAGGGGGAATGGTAAATTCTGTAAACAGCATTGAAGCAAATCAAAACAATGTGAGGTCCTACATGATCCAAAGTTTAAGAAATATAAACAAAACAACACAGAAATAATCTCAAATTAATATTTGGAGAAAATGACACCGAATTTTTGGTGTAATTGGATGGAGCAATTTTATTTTAAAAATACGTGAAAACTAGAAGAATTTAAGAAAAAAATCAAAAGACTTTACTAGTATTTTAAAAACACATGACACAAAAGACTTTATATACCAAGTTTGAGATTAAATCATACATTGAGAGAAGAACTAGACAGCATACATAAAAATAGAATAACTAACATCCCAAATATATCTAAAATATATAAAGTATGTAATACAATAAGCAACTCAATTTTATTAATGAGATTTTGCAATTAAAAATTCATAAAAAACAAATTATAATATTGTCATACGAAGTATAAAAGATACATTTGTATTGAGATCATCATAATATATGTTTTAATGCAGGCAATAAAATATGCAAATCATAACTCTACTACTGAAAATTTCACATATTTTTATGATGTTTCATAGTAGCAGTTGTTGTCTGGGAAGTAGGAATATAAATGATTTCATTTTTTATTTTCTTTTGGGAAGTAGTTTCTGAATTTCCAACAACAAACATATCAATGCTACCAAAAATAAAAGCTTTGTAAATGTACTATGGATGTTATTTTTTTCTTCTTCCAACTTTTACCTGTTTTCCAAATTTACTTTATGAACATATGTATTTCTCAGAATAAGCTAGGTTATCCTGCAATAAAAAATAAACCTCAAATTTTCAGCAACTTAACACATTAAATTCATATCTGATGTCCATTTTTAGCTTCTTGGCCATCCACTAGTCACATGGCACTGCATGTAGGGAAGTGGGAAAAGAGGTGAGATCATATTTATTTCATAATTGGTCAGTGTCTCACCACCATCTGTCCTTCTGGTCAATAAACATGCCTTTGTTAATATCTTTCCACTCACAGATCACACTCAACCTTTTCCCAAACAAGACAACTCAGTGTTAGCAGTCAGTCACTTCACCCAGCTCAAAGTGCAAGCCGTACTCCAGTTTTTTCCTTCTTTGGGGCTAGATATCTATCAGCTAAAAAGAAGGGTTTTTTTTTTTCCCCTTAAGATTTATTTATTTATTGGAAAGACAGAATCCCAAGCAGACACCCTGCTGAGCATGGGGGTAGGATGCAGGTGGGGCTTGATCCAGCAACCTGAGTTTATGACTTGAGCCAACATCAAGAGTAGGAAGCACAACCTACTGAGCCACCCAGGCACCCCATCAACTAAAAAGAAAGTTATCTGCTCCCCTTTCACCCAGTATAACTGGTGGAACAGAAGCAGGATAACCTCAGTAAAATCTCTCACCAGAAAGGGAAGAATGGAGATAAACCTGCACTGGTCGATAACAATTTTGAAATCCTGTTGGCCTTCCTATCTTGGATGTACCTTTAGTAGACCCTGATTCAGCTGTCAAGGAGAAAGTCCCTTGACCATTGTTACTCATGGCTTTCCTTTTTTAGTTGCTTCCTGTCTATGGAAGCTTGGGATCCCAATGATTGTTAGATTTTGAACAATCACAAATATTTTTTGGTCCAAACTCTTGGTTGTTATCAAAGTAAAACTATTTTTTTTTAATTTATTTATTATAGTAATCTCCATACCCAGCACTGAGCTCGAATTCATGACCCTGAGTTCAAGAGTCACATGCTCTACTGACTGAACTAGCCAGGCACCCCAAAGTAAAACTCTCTTAAAAATTCAATATACCGGGGCACCTGAGTGGCTCAGTTGGTTAAGCCTCTGCCTTCAGCTCAGGTCATGATCCCGGAGCCCCAGGATCAAGTCCCATATCAGGCTCCCAACTCTGCGGGGAGCCTGCTTCTCCCTCTGACCTTCTCTCCTCTCATGTTCTCTCTCTCTGTCAAATAAATAAATAAAATCTTAAAAAAAAAAAATTCAATATACCAAACAAACAAACAAACAAACAAACAAACAAAAAACCCAATATATTTACCCTACATTTGCTTAAAGTCACTTCAGTGTGCATTCCCTTGCTTCCCCGCCCCCCCCACCCTTCTCTTGCTTGACTTAATGGTGAATACCTTAAGGCTATCATAACAGTACATATGAAGGTCAAACCCTTACTCTACTATTTGCCCTGAGTCATTTTAACCAGCTGCCCATTTTAAATTTGTTAACAAGAGCCTCTTTAAATGCTGTATCTTGGTGATACAAATCATCACACAGGTGGTGATACACCACCTACACATCTAGGTTGGTGTCTAGAATCAGTGAATTTGCCTATTCTACAAGGCACTGAATTTCTGTATTTTCATGATTCCTTCCCCCACCCACCCACTTATATCTGAGCCAATTTTTTTCAAAATTTCATTCACCTCGTACTACCAAATTTTACCAAGTGTTCTGTCACAAGATAGTGTGTATCCATCTTTCCAGCCTCTGTATACTTTTTTTTTTTTTTTTTTTTTTAGACAGAAAGAGAAGGAGATGGTACGGAGGGGCAGAGGGAGAGGGAAAGAATCTTAAGCAGCATCCACACTCAGTGCAGGGTGCAATGCGGGGCTCCATCTCAGGAGCCTGAGATCATGACCTGAGCTGAAATCGAGAGTCAGACATTTAACCGACTAAGTCACCCTGGCGCCCCTGTATACTTTTCTGCCCTCACTTCTTACCACCCCAATTATTTAGCTAATGCCAGACATTTTGGTGTTTCATTTTTCTTTTCTTGTTTCTATGGCAACCCTCACTTCTAGTACCAATATTTGTACTGGTAAGTGTAACAGATGAAATTGAAATAATAAACAAATCCTGAAGCCCCAGTGGCTTAACATAACAAAGATGCATTTTTTCACAAGTGTATATTTCTGTTACTCATTGATGTTAGTCATTGATGACTCCCTTGGTTAGCAGGTGTCTGTTAAAAATTTCCACTTTCAATCTTATCCTGAGGATTCCAATTTACTGCAGAAGGGGAAGAAAGAGCAACAAAGTAACATAGTCAAGACTCATCACATAGTCAAGTCAAGCGAAAAGGAGCTGGGAATCATGAGGAAACATGTGGGTATTTGGTGAGTATTAAATGTCTCTGTCACTATGTATTACAAGTATTGAATACTATATTGAAAAATAAAAATCCATTATATGCAGGTTATTTCTGCCCCTCCCAAAAGAAAAAAAATAACAGAAGTTATTTTCAGAAGTTGTAGCATTGAAGGAGAAAAGCTAGAAGGATATATTCCAAACTGATAAAAACAACACAATACTTTATATTCAGAGAAATATATTCATGTTTTATTTATATGTCTAAGACATTAAGCATAATTTACAACCTTATACGACATGTATTTACATATCTTCATCTTATTATACCATAAACATTTTTATTTGGAAATATTAAGAATAATATTTAAAATTATGCTACAATTTTAATCCTAATTTTCTCACAAAATAGTTGTAAGTTGTGAAAATTAAGCTGAAAACTGCAAAGAAAATAACAATCAAAATCCTGCCTACCGTGTAACAACCACTGTTAACATTTACATCTTTTTCTTAAATTTTCACATTTGAAGTTTACATTACTTGATATTTTAACATTATAACATCTTAACATTATTTGATATCTTTTCATTTGCTAAATATTTAATACAGTATTTTCCTGTACTATTCAAAATCATCTGTAAACATCATTTCATAGCTATTCAATCAACCACTTGGATGTGCTATAATTTATATAATTATATCCTGCTTCTTGGACATTCAGGTTTCTTTCCAATTTTACAGCTAAAGTACAGTTATAGGAAATGAATATGTTTGTACATAAATCTTTGGACTTCTGAGCATTTCATTAGTAGAGATTAGAAAGAGTACAATTACTTGACCAAAGGGTATATATATTCAGAAGCTATGAATATTAGCAAATTTATTTCTAGAAATGTACTAATTTGCATTCCCACCATTGGTATACTAATATTGCTATCTTGCCGAACTTTTATCAACCCTGATATACATGCATATATACATGATATATACATATATTACATATCTTTGCCAGTTTGGGAGAACTAAAAATACTCTTTTTGCTTTACTATTGCATGCTATTTCTTGAAGTAATTGTTTTCATTTAATTGAAGAATAATTTACATTAAATAAAATGAATAGATTTTTTAAGATTATAGCTTAATAAGTTTGGACAAGTGTGTACAAGAGATTACCACCCCAACAGTGATGTAAAACATTTGATCATTCTAGAAAGTTCTCTCGTGTGCATTTTGTAAATTCTCCCTCATAAGCAGACATTATTCTGATTTCAGTTTTTTTTGTTGTTTTGTTTTGTTTTAAGATTTTATTTATTTGACAGAGAGATCACAAGTGGACAGAGAGGCAGTCCAAGAGAGAGGAGGAAACAGGTTCCCTGCTGAGCAGAGAGCCCGATGTGGGGCTCCATCCCAGGACCTTGAGATCATGACCAGAGCTGAAGGCAGAGGCTTAACCCACTGAATCACCCAGGCGCCCCTGATTTCAGTTTTTAAAATCAACTTTATCAAAGTTGATATCAAAATGCAGCTATGTTAAGTGTGCACATCAATGAGCTTTAATGAATGTATACACATATGTAATTAACATCCTACTAAAGATAACAAACATTTCCATGACCTCAGAAATTCCTCTTTTTTGGTAGTCAGTCCCCTCTATAGGTGGCCTTAGACAACCATTGATCTGCTTTCTGTTGCTACAGATTAATTTTGCCTATTTTAGAATTTTTCATAAATAGATGAGTAATACACTATATACTCTTGTTTCTGGCCATATTACTCTGTACCAAATTTTTGAGATTTATCTATGTTGTCACATTTAGCAGTAGGTTATTCTTTATTGCTAAGTAGTGTTATTGTATGGATATACTTTTTCACCTACTGGTGAACTTTGAGTTGCTTCCTGTTTGGCTCTACTCTGATTACAGCTGCAATGAGCATTCCTGTACAAGAATTTACAGGGTCATATCTTTTATTCCTATTGGATAAATACCCAGGGATGGAATTAAGGTATCATACAGTAAGTATATGCTTAACTTGAGCTTTACTGCAAAACCAACATCCAAAGTGCTTACCCATTCTGATTACCATGTATGAGACTTTCATTTTCCCCACTTTTTTGCCAACATGTGATATTGTCTATCTTTTTTTTTCTTTAGTCATTCTGCTGGGACTGTAATTATATTTTATCATTTTTTGATGCTTTTTGTAACCTAAGAAGTCTTTTTTTTACTCCAAGTGAATAGATTTCTTCTTTGTTGTCTTCTAGGAATGTTGTAGATTTCGCTTTTCTGGCTAGGGCCATGGTGCCCTTTGTATTAATTTTTGTGTATAGCATGAGTTAAGGGTCAAGACTGATTTTTTTCCCCTTAAAAGGGCATCCAGTTGTTTCAGCATTATTAGTTAAAAAAAAAAACAACTTTATTTTCCCAATAGAAATGCTTTGGTACTTTTATTGAAATTCAATTAACCCTATATAAAGAGATTTAGCTCTATAGTCTTTACTTTCTTTCTTGATTTATATGTCTGTCCTTGCAAGAATACCATATGAATTGATTCAGTAATCTCTTTGGAGGTGTGCTGGGTGATGGTCCATTAAAAGCCCCTGAATAACTACTGAGAAGGAATTTCCCAAGATATAAAGAAATGTATATTCAGGATACTTGCTCTGTGGTGGCCTTTTTTGGGCTGTTTTTGGTTTGTTTTTACCACCTAGTAAGAAGCTAATGTGGTTCACTTTTATTAAAGGCCGGTATTATTTAAAAACTAGAAGGAATCTCAAATAAATGTCATTCCATATTTCTTAAATTTATGTTTGCACAGCCTAGGTAGCATTTGTTTTCCCATAACCAGGCTTCTTGCATCATTTAAAAATCTGTTTACTTTATTATCAGCTGTAGTATTATATATTTAGTATTTTATATAATCTCTTTTAAAACCTAAATATTTTAAGAATATAAACATTAAACAATATTTTAATCACTATGGAAATGGGAAAAGTTTTTTAATATGTATTTTCATAATAGATAATTATTGAAATAACATAATGTCATCTTGATACGATCTAAAATCATCCCACAAACAACTCCTAGTAAGACTGTCTGAGAAATACTTGAGGCCTATCACACTGCTGTCGGCTTTTTAGGGAGATTTCCACAGAAATGTGAACTACATTGTCTGTACTCAGTAAGTCTCATTATTAGGTGACAAAGATTCTGAGTATTTAAATATGATTTGTGTCATAACTTTTCAATATTAGAATTTGAGTGTCCTTATTCCAAGTCTGCTATTTTGTCAATTATACCACCGTGTATAGAATGCCTTTTCCCCTCCATTTACTTTTTGAAACATGTGTATTCAAATTTTTGTTAGCCCAGTTTTTACGAGAATGTGGAAAGAACCCAACTGCTAAATCAAGTTATGCTTTTGAGTTTCGTGAATTTATAATCCACAGAAAATCCCCAATTTTTTGGTTTGTTTAAATTATATCTCAGGAAGCAATAAAATAAAACTTGAAATTTTGTAAATGGGAGAGATAAATTTTCAATTTAATTATTAAATTTCGACTATCTAGTCGAATTTATAATTTTATAATTATTTATAAATTTAAAAATATTTTATAATTATATAAATTAAATTTTATAATTTATAAATTTATAATTTCTAATTTTTCCTGAATTCAGTCAATATGATTAAAGACTATCCATCCTCTGAATATAATAATATGCTACACATTTTTCAAAAGAAAGTAGAACTTTCAAAGGATCTAATCCTTAAAATGAGAGAATAAGAGGTGATTTTTCCCCAAAAAATACTTTTACTTTATTTTTTCAGTGTTACAAGATTCATAGTTCATGCAGTGCTCTATGCTCTATGCAATACGTGTCATCCTCAATACCCACCACCAGGCTCGCCCAACCCCCCACCCCCCTCCCCTCCAAAACCCTCAGTTTGTT
>CM053603.1:68587480-68601313 GCA_028646535.1 Procyon lotor | reverse complement strand
TTCTTTCCATAGTTTGGCAATTATGGCCATTGCTGCTAGGAACATTGGGGTACATGTGGCCCTTCTTTGTACTGCATCTGCTTCTTTTGGGTAAATAGTAGTGCAATGACAGGGTCATAGGGTAGAAGAATTGATTTTTAAAAAATATTTTCGGGGCACCTGGGTGGCTCAGTGGGTTATAGCCTCTGCCTTCAGCTCAGGTCATGATCTCGGGGTCCTGGGATGGAGCCCCACATCGTGCTGCTCAGCAGGGAGCCTGCTTCCTCCTCTCTCTCTGCCTGCCTCTCTGCCTATTTGTGATCTCTCTCTCTGTCAAATAAATAAATTTTTCTTAAAATTCTTAAATTCTTAAGAAATATTCTTAAGAATTTAGAATATTTTCTTACAATATTAAATTCTTAAATTCTTAAGAATTCTTAAAATTCTTAAAAAATTCTTTTTAAGAATTTTAAATTATTAAAAAATTCTTAAATTTTTTTAAATTCTTAAAAAATTCTTTAAAAATATTTTATTTTATTTTATTAAAGATTTTATTTATTTATCTGACAGAGAGAGATCACAAGTAGGCAGAGAGGCAGGCAGAGAGAGGGGGGAAGCAGGCTCCCTGCTGAGCAGAGAGCCCGATGCGGGTCTCAATCCCAGGACCCCAAGATCATGACCTGAGCCGAAGGCGGAGGCTTTAACCCACTGAGCCACCCAGGCACCCCTAAAAAGATTTTATTTTTAAGTAATCTCTACACTCAGTGTAGAATAAGAGGTGATTTTAGCTACTTTCCTTGAAATTCTCCACATTTACTTAAATAAGCATTTAATAGCAATTAAAATTGTTAGATGTTCCCGCTTTGTTGCCTTTGGCAGTGAAGAATGAGTAAGCTTACAAAATGTTATCCAGGGGAGTGTTTAACTGTTGAAATTCGAACTTAATATAAAAGAGCTGCAGTGTGGGCTTGCTGATGGATAAAAATTCTCTTCATTTCCAAAATTTAAAGAAGTCTACACTTCTGCACCTCACTGTACAGAAATAGCACATTGAGCCAAGGCACCTGCCATTTGCTCCAGAAGTACTTGGCTCCATACATTCATTCATTCATTCACTCACTCACTCACTCACTCTTTCTTCATTGGGGCATAGTCTCTATGGTACTTGGATCACTTTGTGAATGGTTTTTATTTTGAGTAATTTCGTGTGTTAAGCACAGCTGTGATATTGATCTTTATGTATTTTTAATGAAAGGAATAAGCCATTTAGGGGTTTACCCCACTCATATGTATCTTAGTATGTCCAACAATTTTTATGCTTTGTTGCTCCAGATCTAACCTCCCACCTTCCAAAAAAGATTGTGACTGCCATATGAAATTATCTCCTAAAAGAAAGAAATGAAAAATTAACTACAGATTGGAGTCTTTAAGACATTGATAATTTTCATACTTAGGGAACAATTTTTCTATAATCTCTACCTTACAATGTTGAAAGTGTTGACTATTTTTTTTTTTTTTGGTGAAAGAAAATAAAACCCACAAATGTAAGGATTTAAAACTCTAACGATTTCATTATTTCAGAAACTGTATTTTTTCATTTTTTATTTTTTCCTTTTAATTAAAACTTAAATATTATTTTTTCTTTAATGTTATAAAAAGGGAGTTTTATCTGGTTCTCTCTAAGAAAAAATAAAATAAGGCAGCATAGAGCATCATATAACTGCGTAATAAAATGACCAGTTAATGTGCAGGTAAAAGTTACTGAACTGTGAATGATTGTTCTTCTTACCACCCATGTGCATAATAGGCTTTATTGGACTTTCCATCTATTTTCTCTCATGTCAGCAATTTAAAATGAAATTATTCCTCAAGGTAATCCGGAACTGTTTCTTTCTTATTTATTTATTTATTTGATAGAAAGAGACAGCAAGAGAGGGAATACAAGCAGGGGAAGTGGGAGAGGGAAATGCAGACTCCCCATTGAGCAGGGAGCCCCATGCGGGACTCCATTCCAGGACCGTGGGACCATGACCTGAGCCAAAGGCAGATGCCCAATGACTGACCCACCCAGGCACCCCCATAATTGGTTCTTTCTAATATAAGAATTTAAAATATTCTCAAAGTGTTGTACCTTCTCAATTCCTGTGGTCCCTGCTATGGCGTGGTTGCATCTTCATATCTCTTGATGTGGTCTGATATGTCCTTTAACCTCTCCAAATGGTCTCAATAACTATTTGTCATCTTTAGTATATATTCTACATTTATTGAGTGATAATAGGTATTGTGTTCGGTACTTTGCTAAATGGTAGGGAACCAAAGAATGAGACTGACAGATAGAAAGTCAAAGCTGAAGCACAAGTTACATAAGAGACAGTTCTATAAACTGACACCATAGAGTTTTACAACTTACTAGGTAGTCTTACATTCTCTACGTCAAATTTATGTCTTGATAACTGCTAACCTTAAGGCAGCCTGAATTCATCTTCCAAGAAAAATAGCCTGAAGTAGTAGCCACAACATTGAAATTAAAAAAAAAAAAAATCCCTTTATTAAGAAGGAAATATATAGCTGCACTTTAATATGAAAATAAAGTTTCTAGATGATGGGCCTTATTTATCCTGTGGCTTTAGAAGTACCTTTACCACATACCATGATCCATCAGGGGCAAAAATACTTCAGGTCAAGAAGCTTTAAAGGTGATTTACAAAAGATGAACTGCCATGAATATTTTATCAGAAGAGTTACAATTCAAAAGAAGAGGAGGAAATTAATCTTCCGTGGTCACATTTGGGAAGTGAGCATCAAGAAGCACACACCTTAATAATCCTTTATAGTTTGAAAAAATATTAATCCAGGGAGCCTCCCCCTCTCTCTCTGCCTGCCTCTCTGCCTACTTGTGATCGCTCTCTCTCTCTGTCAAATAAATCAATAAAATCTTAAAAAAAAAATGAAAATATATTAACCCAGGAAAAGCAGAGATATAAAGAAGAGTCACAAGGGTACACTGCTGAGACAATTTAGATTTAAGTATTCTCTCTTGAATTGACTGTTTGACCTTGGAAAAGTCATAGCCTGTCTTGGTGCACCACTATCCCTCTGCTAGAGTCAATGCATGGTCTTTGTGGTCTCTAGTTTTGCCCTCCGATGATTCAAAATTGTACTGAATTTCTTGTCACTTTATTGCACTCCACTTTGAATTAGTGAACACAGTAGAGTGGCAATGATCCCTAAGTGCCAAGCTCACCACCAGAAAGGGGTTGAGCAATGTAATTTTAAAATATGTTTTGAGTGCCTGCAATTTTAAGGCAGCTACAAGGGGAAGGAACTAGCATTTATTGAGCTACTATAATGTGCTAGTTATTGCATATTCCACAATACAAAAAAAGTGACTCAACACTGTTCCTTACAGACTATCTAGGAGCAAAGTTTATAGAATGGAATTACATAAGAAACATTTCAAAAGTGGGAAGCAGCAAAGGAAAAACTGAATCTTGAAAGTTAAAGTGATGGCCAGAGGGAAAAGTCTTTCAGAGAAAGTGAATTTTGAGCTGAATCTAGGAGAAGATGACAGCTAGAAAAAAGGATGGAAAAGTAGACGTGGGGGTGGGGGAAGTGATAAAAAAATACAGTTGAAGTGAATCAAGGATTTTGAATGAAGTAGTGGAAAGAAGAAGTCAACAACATGGAGATCATAGTTAAGTCCTTTAAACCAACCTATATTGTGTAAATAACCTACTATGTTTGGAGGACACATATGCCTATATTGAAAACCTATAAAGAGCAAAAATTAAGCAAGGCAAGAAGGACACAGAGCATCTGAAATACAGTCTTGGTACCTAAGATGTGTCTGATCTAGTAGAAGACCCAAGGCATGCAGACATTGAAAGGTAAGGAAACTAAACTTTCTAGAAAGAAGAATTCAAAAGAAGACATGTCTTGGTATTTCATGAGACATAACCAAATGCAGAATTTGGATGGTGCTACTACAAATCCAAAAAGAAAGAGATCACTGAGCCAGCACTATGAGATAAAACAAGAAATAAATAGCATGATATCTGACCAAGATATCTACCAAGAACTTATAACTTTTAAACATCTATTTCTTCAACATTTAGAGCTGTTCACCCTTCCCTTCCCCTTCTTTATCCTTTTATTTCTGTTTTCCATTAGCTGAGTGATGACGGCATTGCCATTTACATCAGCACTGAGCATCTATTCTCATCTTTTGCTAAAACATTGGGTTTAAATACATACAAAAGAGCAGCAGGAGACTTGAAAAAGACTGACTTTATATATATTTTTTTTCTTGTGTGAATGTCTAAAAACAGAAACCAGGATAGAATCTAGGAAAGGGAAGGAGGATGTAAGAGTCACTCTTTTCATCTTTAATGCATTAGGCAAGACTCTGCATTGTCTTTATCTGTATGTGAGCAAACGGGTACAGTTTTTCTTCTAAGTTCTCAGGGGCAGCAAAGATTATTGCAGGGGTTCAATTTTCAAGTGTAAAGCCATGACCCACATCTTATTTTGAAATATTTTCCCTAAACATGGACCACATTATATTAAAGCTGGAAGGGATCTTGGAAATCCAAAACTACTTTTCCTTCTCTCTCTGTATGAATCCCAGAGATATTAAATGACTTGTTCAAAGTCTCAAAATTAGTTGAGAATGAGCCTGTAGGGGAACTTCAGTTCTGAATGCCCAATATCTTGCTATTTCAATAAAACGAATGACAGTTTCTTCTTGGAATTTAGCACCAGGAAAGATTTTGATCTCACCCAAATGACTGAGATGCTTATGTATTCACCAAGCCCCCTTTGGCCTCTACTTAACTCAGAGCTTAATTTAATGCTCAGATGAGTAAATCACACTTCTTGTACAATAAATTGCTCTTTCTTTTATATAATTTCTTTTTTCTTTTCAGGGCCTGAACACATGACCCTGAGATCAAGACCTGAGCAGAGATCAAGAGACAGACACTTGGGGTGCCTGGGTGGTTCAGTTGCTAAGTGTCTGCCTTTGGCTCAGGTCATGATCCCTGTGTCCTGGGAACGAGCCCCACATGGAGCCCCGCATGGAGCCCCGCATGGAGCCCCGCATTGGGCTCCCTGCTCAGCGGGGAGCCTGCTTCTTCCTCTGCCTGCTGCTCCCACTGCTAGTGCTTTCTCTTGCTATTCTGTCACTCAAATAAAATCTTAAAAAAAAAAAAAAAGACAGACGCTTAACTGACTGAGCCATCCAGGCATCCCTCCTTTATATAATTTCTGATTTTTCTGAGTATATTTTAGATTTCATTATAGAGTATCACATATTCATTAGGGAAAATCTAGAAAATATGTCAAACTATAAAGAAACAATAAAAGTTCTTATAATCCCACCACTCATATTATGTACTGCATTTGAACTTACTTTCTGTGTATGTCATGTGAACTGCCTTGAAATACTTTAAGAAGTAGGAAGAGATTTCTTATGAATAAATTTGTTTTATTAAGCAGAAATTACATCAGTGCACTTTTCACAGATAGTCACCTGTTGCTATTTAGAGTCTATTCAGCTTAACAAACATCCAACAACTGGAGCCCTCTTTTTAAAAATATGGATGTCATGGAGAGACAGAGGCTCCAGCTCAGGACAGAGTCCTGGGAGCATGCCTTGGACTCACTGTGAAAGGTTATAGAAGAAAGATTCTATAACTTGAAATTTTTGTGATTTAAAGAAGGTACATGATTCTTACATACATTAGAAAGTACCTGTTCAATAATTTGATCAGAGAAGTTTAGATCATACACAAACTTCTCCCTCCATTTTCCACCTGTAAATGACCAATCCAACAAGAGATTGGGTAGCAAAGTGAATCTAACGAAGGAGTGGTGAAGTCAGTGTTGACACTTGCTGTAGAAGAAGACCTGCTATAGAATAACTTCATTCATGCATTCATTCATTCTTCATTCATTAAACATTTTTAAGTGCATCTTATGCCAGATACTTTAAATAAGAGATTGGATAAGAGAGCTTTCTTTTCTTTTCTTTTTTTTTTAAAGATTTTATTGATTTATTTGACAGAGAGAGAGATCACAAGTAGGCAGAGAGGCAGGCAGAGAGAGGGGGAAGCAGGCTCCCCGCTGAGCAGAGAGTCCAATGCGGGGCTCGATCCCGGGACCCTGAGATCATGACCTGAGCCCAAGGCAGAGGCTTTAACCCACTAAACCACCCGATAAGATAGCTTTCTTAAAATAATAAACTTTTATTTTATTTATTTTTTGTTTTTGTTGTTTTATTTATTTGACAGAGAGAGAGACACAGTGAGAGAAGGAACACAAGCACGGGGAGTGGGAGAGAGAGAAGCAGACTCCCCGCTGAGCAGAGAGCCCAATGCGGGGCTCGATCCCAGGACCCTGGGATCATGACCAGAGTCCAAGGCAGACGCTTGATGACTGAGCCACCCAGGTGCCCCAAGATAATAAACCTTTAAAAGCTCAGTGGTGCAAGAGACAGACAGATAAACTAATAAACATAAAACAGTATGTGGGTGAAATGATTGAGATCAAAATTGTGAGAACTAACATTTATTCTTTCAACAAGTATTTCCATGTCTGCAATGTGCCAGAGACCATTTTAGTCACTGGGAATACAATGATGAGTAAATGGTGGTCACCGCCCTAGAACAATTTCTTTGTCTTTTCTCATTTATCCCTCACAATTGTTCTGTGAAATGTACATTATTATAATTCCCATGAGATTCAGAAGAGATAAGTAACTTACTTCAAAGCACAGAAGTAAAAGTAGGTCAGATGATATACAACTGATATACAACAGCTGTTGTGAAAGCAAAATGACTCCATTTTAAGGGGCATCCAAATTAGGCGGGAGTAGAACGTGGGTATGTATGTGTTAGTCATGCTAAGGAGGTTTAAAAAGTGCTTTCCAAGAAGTGAGGATAGTATGATCAAAGACACAGTCTCTTGAAGAGCACTGCATGTTTTGGGAACTTCTAGGAATTTCATTTTCCTTGAACAAAAATTTGAGTATGATGAGAAATGCACCATGAAGAGATAAGCTGAACTCAGAGCATAGACCTCTGACTCTACCCTCTAGACAGCATGAAGAGTGACATGAGGGATTTACCTTTTAATGAGCTCATGCTAGCTGGAATGTCAAGAATGACTCTGAGGTAGATAAAACTTTAGGTAAGGAAACCACTTAGGAGCTCACACTCACCAGAGGTTCACACAAGACATGGAAAAGACCCAAACTAGGACATGGATTAGATGGAAAAATTAGAGATTTTTTTTTTTAAGATTTTATTTATTTATTTGATAGAGAGGAGAGAGATCACAAGTAGGCAGGGAGGCAGGTGGAGAGAGGGGGAAGTAGGCTCCCCGCTGAGCAGAGAGCCCCATGAGATGCGGGGTTGGATCCCAGGACCCTGAGACCATGACCTGAGCAGAAGGCAGAGGCTTTAACCCACTGAGCCACCCAGGTGCCCCCAAATTAGAGATTCTTTAGGATACAGTTAGGAGATAAAATAAGGACCTGAAGATTTGACGGATATTGGGACTAAGATATAAGAAAGGGGATGCCTAGGTGGCACAGTTGGTTTAGTGGCTGACTCTTGATTTCGGCTCAGGTCATGACCTCAAGGTCTTGGATGGAGCCCTGTGTCAGGCTCTGCACTCAGCACAGAGTCTGCTTGTCCCTCTTCCTCTGCTGCTGTCTCCTACCCCTGTTCTCTCTCAAATAAATAAATAAATAAAATCTTAAAAAAAAAAGAAGGAGGATGCTTCCCTGGGGCCTTACATAATGATGGATACAAAAGTTTGGGGCGCCTGGGTGTCTCAGTGGTTTAGTTAAAGCCTCTGCCTTCAGCTCAGGTAATGATCTCAGGGTCCTGGGATCGAGCCCCGCAGGCTCTCTACTCAGTGGGGAACCTGCTTCCCCTTCTCTCTCTTCCTGCCTCTCTACCTACTTGTGATCTCTCTGCCTCTCTGTCAAGTAAATAAATAAAATCTTAAAAACAAAAAGTTTGTGTGGAAGAAATATTCAAAGTATAATATGAAGTCCACATTGAATATTGTCAGAAGCTTAGAGGAGAGGCCTTGGCTTCATATAAATATTTGAGAAGTATTCTTATAGAGGAGATATTTCAGATACGACAGTAATTGAGATGAAAATGTTTAGTAATTTAGTTTATGGAATCTTGAAGAACACTGGAATATGAAGACAAGTTGAAGGAAAAGATTTTTTAATGAAAATTAAACATTCAACAAGTAAGGGTCTTTTTTTCCAAGACAAGAAAGTTTGCTGTCTTAGAATTTTATGGAGTAGAGAGTTTTAAGAAAGAATTAATTGGCAGAGTCAAATGCAGGAAAAAAAAATCATGGATATATGGGCTGAAAATGCCCATTAGGTTAGACAACTAGGGTCATTAATGACTTCAATAAGAGACATCTTGGTAGAATGGCCGAAGAAAAATCCAGATTATAAAGGGTTGATGAGGAAATGAGGAGGTAAGAAAGTAGTCATGGTAATTATAGGCTGATTTTCAGGAAATTTGCATGTGAAGGAAATGTGAAAGATTACATAGATCAAGGAAGGATATTTATTAGGATCAGGAAATCTGGAACATTTATAGGTTAAGAGAATAAACCTATTCTCTTAGGTTTATTCTCTTCTATATATTTAGAATATATATATATTCTATATATATTATATATATATATATATATTAGAATATATATATATATATATTCTAATATATAGAATCTAATATATAGAATCAATATATATATATATATATTCTAATATATATATCAAGAATATATATATATTATATATAGTATTATATATAATATATATATATT
The DNA here is from genome assembly GCA_028646535.1 of Procyon lotor. Lineage (NCBI taxonomy): Eukaryota > Metazoa > Chordata > Mammalia > Carnivora > Procyonidae > Procyon > Procyon lotor. The sequence continues at coordinate 68,592,472 of CM053603.1, read as the reverse complement.
ATATTATATATATAATATATATATATAATATATATAAATAAAATATATTTATATAATATAAATAAATAAATAAATAAATAAATAAATAAATAAATAAATAAATAAAAAATATATATATAATAAAAATATAATATATATATTATATATATATTATATATATAATATATATCTATATATATTATATATAGAATATATATATATTCTATATATTTACTTCTCAGTAAAGAAGTAAATATATACTTATACTTATATATACTTATATATATATATACTATATATATAATATATATAGTATATATATATATATACTTATATATATATAATATATATAAGTATATAATATATACTTATATAAAATATAAATATTACTCAGTAGAGAAGTAAATATATAGGAGAAAAGGGCTTGACAAATGGAACATAGTTCTGGAATTCAGCTATGAAAAATTATAAGGGTTTTGTGATACTTTTGAAGAGAACACTTCATCTTTTGAGAGAAAAGGAAAGAGGCTGGGATGAATGAAGTTATAAAATCACTGGCAGGGGGCACCTGGGTGGCTCAGTGGGTTAAAGCCTCTGCCTTGGGCTCAGGTCATGATCTCAGGGTGCTGGGATCTAGTCCCGCATCGGGCTCCCTGCTTGGCAGGGAGCCTGCTTCCCTCTCTGCCTCTGCCTGCCTCTCTGCCTACTTGTGATCTCCCTCTCTCTGTGAAATAAATAAGTAAAAATCTTAAAAAAAAAAAAAAAATAAATAAATAAATAAATAAAATCACTGGCAGCCAGCACCTGGGTGGCTCAGTTGGTTAAGTGCCTGCCTTAGGTTTGGTCATGATCCCAGAGTCCTGGGATCAAGCCCCCTGTCAGGTTCCCCTGCTCAGCAGGGGGTCTTGCTCCTCCCTCTGCCTTTGCCTGCAGCTCCCCTTAACTGTGTGCTCTCTCTCTGTGTCAGATAAGTAAATAAAAGCGTAAGAAAATAAATAAAATAAAATCCCTGACAGATGAGAGAGGATGAAATTGAGGGTGTTTACCATGAAGGTCTGATGAAATTGGGGTAGCAGCGTTTTGCAAAAGGCCTGAGCAGAATATTGAAAACTTTGGTAGGCACTAAAGGTCATAATGTTAAGTTTTCTGTGACAAAATATCTCCAAGGTAAGGGAAAGACAGTTAGATTTAATAAATAAAGCAAATATTCGTCCCAGTTTTCACTGTCCACCCTCCCGAAGAGGCTCCCATTCACTCAATGTCAAAGTGGCCCAGTTGTGTGATTTGACAGTGTGAAAATTTAGCAAGAGTTGAAGAAGCTATTAGATGAAACCCTGTACCTCTAGGAATCAGCTACCCAATTAACTGCCCAAGGTCCTTTGTAGTGACCTAAGTTTCCAAGGAGAGAGTCTGTACAGGACAGCCTAAAATAATAATAATACCCTATGTTTATAAATCTCTTACTCTAATTTAAACACCACTCTACGTGTTTTATATTATTAACTCACTTGATTATCACAAAGTCCAAGGTAAGGTATTGGTGTTATTTCTCTTCTGTAGATGTGGGTTCTCGTGGTGCTTCCAAAGTTCTCCCTCTTAAAGGTGAGGAAGACCATATGCATAATCGATCAATGAGCTTATTTAAATCTCTCACACCAAACTAATACTTCCCCTGCCCCAAATCACCACAGGGCCAGGTACCAGGCAGCTACAGAACACCCTTGTAGCCTAAAGCCCACCACAACTATTCACACTAGCCAATCTTAAACTCTGTCCTGCTTTGCCTTCCCCACAGAAACCCCAGTAAAGGCTGTGGTTTAAGAACTCCCCTCACTCCTTCTTCTGTTTCCTGAACAAAATCTGGTGTTTCCTCTGTGACTTTGCTTAGTGAGTCATGTCTCTCATTTCCAGGGGAATTGTAACATTGAACTTCTCTTTCAATGGCATTGACCTCTCTGTTGTCACCTTTATAAATTAAGACTGGGTGCAAAACAAATTGTATTTTACCATCCTTTTCAAATTCAGATAGTCATGAGACTCATTTTAACCATTAAGGTGTGGGCAGAGGTTTTAAAACACAGTGCATATTCCATCAGATTATCTTTTTCTTATCAAGGAAAACATATTTTGAGCAGAGCTTCCATCAATCTGGACCCTAGTAATGAGCAGAAGTATTTGCCAAGTCAAGTAGGAAATGCAGAGTGAGCAAGAAATAGCATTGTTGTAACAAGCCACTGAGATTTTGCATTTTTATTGAAGCATAATCTAGATTATCTTGACTGTAATCATAACTTTGGATGCTTTTGCCAGAATATTCCAGTTTGTACACACATTAAGTGTATTTGGGGAACAGGAGTCAGTAATTGTGGCATCAGAATTCAGTTCAGTTGGATATCAGAGCAGGACAACTCAGGAGCATTAGTAAAAGAAATGAATGCACTTGATTTTCCTTCTGAGCTTCTAGAGTCACTTATATTTAGAAGGAAAAACTCAGAAGTCATAGGTTGTGGCAGGTTGTTAATACATGAATGTGTTCTGAGTTAATAAGACCATATATTGTAACAGTCAATGATATTTGTTGTGTATAAAAAACTTTGAATTACGGGTTAGACAACAACAACAACAAAAAGATAAATAGATGATTGTAATAATCCCTTATATCATATGCCACGCATTACAGGTTTCAAAGATTTTTCACAAGTATTTTCTTCTAGTCAATGAAGAAGGTAAAGAAAGTATTATCCCAATTTTGTGGATGAGGAAGTGTTAAGTCACAGAGACTAAATGACTTGCCTAAAGTAGTGACAAAGTCACAAAGGGGATAAGTGCTAGAGACAAAACTAAAACAACACTTCTGAGTAGACACTCGACACTCTTTTTTTTTTTTTTTTTTTTACCAGCCCGTACATTAAAAAAGCTACTTCTACTGAGGGCTAAAATTCTTGTTGCCAGAAAAAGTTTAACAATGTTTTCATAGCCTACAGTCAAATACAGGAACATCAATTAAGATGAAACATTTGTTTGTGCCATCGTATTGAATGAAAATGGACAAGGAGAAGACCTAAAACCCTCAAATAGATATGGGGGTGGGTGGGTGGTTTCTGAAGCCCCTTTCAATCTTCTTCAGACTGAAAAGACAACATGAAATTTTGAAATGTTGCTTTGAAACCTCAGGAGTTCCCCAGGTAAAATCTTAAATGGGTCCTGTATGCTGATGTCAAGGAGAGACTGAAGAAAAAGGCAGGTCACTCCAGCTTAGTAAGTGGCAGGTTTAAAAAGCAAGTGAACTTACAGACTAGACTTGTCTTGAGTAGATGTTGGCATATAACCACGAGAATCTTAGAAGTTTACATAGAGGCCTCAGCTGTGGCTTAGAAGCTTGCTTTCTCAAATCTGTGTCCTTGAAAATGGCTCTAGGTGGTGGGAAAAGGAAGAAGCCTCTGATGGGAGACTAGCTCTGGGGTCAACCAGTGGTCGCATCCTCTCCATGACCTCCACCAACCAGAGAGAATAAACATGAAAGAAAACAGTAACAGTTGCCATTTATACATGGCTTTAGTTCCCAAGTAATTTCAATGTATATTTTTACACCTGGGTCTTAACATTTTCCCTAAAAAGAATTATTGACCTGAGCCCAGATCTTGTACCCCCAAATCCTAAACTCTTATGGAAATATTTAGAATAGGTGAAATTAGATTTTTAAATCAAATTAGAAATACCAGTGTAAGGCAACCTCCTTCGAAACTTGAAATACTCACAATGATGTGGAGATTTTAACACGTGGACCTCTATTCCTATCGAATCTGGATTCTGTGCCTTCTTTAGTTCTGCCAGTTTTTGGACCGGGCCTTAAGAAACTGGTAACTCCTAATTCCTGTCTCTTTGGATACTCACTCAGAGAAGGCCTGGATCCCAAAACCAGAGTGGTGATGACAGTCTTAAGAAAGACTCCTTCTTGGGGCGCCTGGGTGGCTCAGTCAATTAAGCATCTGCCTCCAGCTCAGGTCATGACCCAGAGTCCTGGCATCCACAGGATGGATGTCCCCATGTCCTCTCTTGCTTAATGGAGAGGCTGCTTCACCCTCTCCCTCTATCCCTCTCCACCCTTGTACTCCTGCTGTCTCTCACTCTCAAATGAATAAATTCTCTCTCTCTCTCAAATGAATAAATAAAATCTTAAAAGAAAAGAAAAAAAAGACTCCTTCTTGGTGGGGTATAAGCGGGAGTCAAAGCCATCTACTGCAGACCAATAGCATTCAATAGGATCTCAGGTTTGGATATCTTAGGGCAGGAATCTTGTCACGTCTAGCACAGTCCCTCACACATCGTTGGTACTGGAGAAGCGACTAAGACAGGGAGTGATAAATGCTGGGCTTCTTTTGCCATAAAACCTAGGCTTTCTTTTGGGGTTGCCATTCTGAAGCCCCTCTCCTTGTTTGTTCTTGCAAGTGATTTCATGCATTTGGCAACGTACATCAAGCCCACGAGGCAACAGTTTTTACACACAGACACACACAGCCCTATGGTGCAAATTTTAGGAACCCGAATCCTGGTTTACACCTAATGTATTTCATGCTGAACTTCAAGCCACTAGATGCCAGGCAGTTCTCAGGGTTTTACAGCAACAGCAGCAGTCTGGGTTTTCTAGGACGCAATGAACCGCCCACACAGAAGCAGGGGCTCCCTCTGCTTTCTCTTCCCACTTTGCCGGAGAGAGAGCCAACAGAACCACCCGCAGTTGTCTCGGCGCGCCGCGTGGGGGACTCCGCCCACGTGAGCTCGGTTTCCGCACAACACAGCTGGCTCCGGACGGACGGAAGAACCGTCGGGGGGTGGGGGTGGGGGCGCAGGGCGGGAGCAGCCGAGTGGGCTGGCGAGGAGTCCAGCTGGGCGGGAGACCCCCAGCCAAAGGCCTGACCTCCGGGTCTGCTGCCCCGCGCCGCCCACTCAGGAATCCCCTCCTCAGCCCCGCGCCCCCCGCCCCACTAGCTGCACGCGGCCGCCGGATCTTCT
>CM053603.1:68557152-68587380 GCA_028646535.1 Procyon lotor | reverse complement strand
TTTCCCCGCGTGAGCAAAAGGGAGAAGGGCAGGGAGAGGCCACTTTCGTTTTCCATGACACCTGCCGTTCCGGGGACTCGCCCAGGCTTCCCACCCCGAGGTTCCAGTCTCGGAGGAAACCTCGCCGTTGGGCGGGGGTGTGGGGTTGCTGGGTGGTGGAGAAGAGGCGGGCTAGGCTAACTGGTGGTGAAGCTGTTTTTTACAAGGCAACCTTACAGGTTTTACTTGCATTGTATTTTGCAAATCAATAAAAACAAAACTTTTCTAGGAATGTTTTATTTACATTTCGCCAGAGAGAAGCCATCCATTGTCCATTAAAAAACAAAACAAAATAAAACAAAACTCCGATTATTCTCTTTTACTTTAGAATGGCTTGGGAAGACCAATGGCAATTTGGAGTGAGGAGCCAAAAGACCTCTTTTGGAGCCCAGGAAGGAGAGGTGGAAAAACCCGGGCGCTTTGGACTAGTTTTCAAGCTGAAAGATCCGGGTGACTGGGGAAGGGGCCACGCCACTAACTCAAAGCTGCCCTGCTCCTGTCTGGGGCACTGGCAGTGTCAGGTGTGCCTGAAGAGGGCCACCTCCCCCTGGGGTGCCCAGCGGCCGCAGCTCTCTCGGACACCCCTGAGGCGGGCGGACTGCCCCCTCCCAAGCTCCTGGCTGAGGCCGGGTACCTGCCCCAACCTATCTCCTCCCCTTCTCCAGTACCACACCCACGGGACTCCGGTCTCCCCGGGAGAGGGACGGAGCGGGAACAAAGGGGTCTTTGTTCACTGGCTCCTGGGGGGTGGGAGTCACGCTCGCGCGCGTTTCCCTGCGCCCCTTGGAAACGGGGAGGCTCAGCGCCACCCGGCCTTGCCCTGCAGCTGGCGCCGTCTTCCACGACCCTAGCGCCTGAGGTCAGGGCGCGGCGCCCCGGGCCACTGAGGGCTCTTCCCCGGCGGGCGGGGTGGGGGGCGAGGCTGCGCTCGGCGGGAACTGCCGCCCGCGGAGGGACGTGGGGGTGGGGGGGAGGTTCGGCAGCTGGCGGAGGTGGAGGAGGCGGGAGAGGGAGCCTGCGCCGGGCTGAGCCTGGAGGTGCGGGGCGGGCTCGCCGAGCGCTCGCCGGGAGGCTCCAGCCAGAGCAGTGGCGGCTGGAACGCGCTCCCCCTCTCCTTCCATCCTCCTTCCCCTGATCGGCCCCAGCACCGCGCCAGGTCCCCCTCTGCTGCCGTCAGCACGCTCCCCTTCTCCCTTCTTGGCGCTTTCCTCTTAAGCCATCCTTCTGGACAAACTTTGATGGAGAATTTCACACCACGCTGGAAAAATGCCGGTTATGAAAGGATTACTGGCGCCCCAGAACACCTTCCTCGACACCATCGCCACCCGTTTTGACGGAACACGTAAGTCTTGCACTTCGACGAGTTGTGTGGTATTTTCCGAGAATGATTTTTCACGTAAAAATTACTTTCTCTCCCAACCTTCTTTTTTTCCACCAGCGGAGTGAAATTCCTTCCGTTTTTGCAAAGGTGTCTTTTGTGCGGAGAAATTTCCTTCCACCCAAGGTTCGGTGTAGTATTAACACTTTGGATTGGTGTAGTTGGCCCCCTTGACTTCCTGGGTTTGTGAGAGCTAGAAAAGAACCTGAAGAAAGACTGACGCCCGTGTTCAGTGTGGCGCCCGGATTTTGGTACCTCTATGAAATTTTTAAAAATTAATTTCATGAGGTGGAAGCGGGCATGTTCATGTTCAGTGAATTGCCATGTTATCTCACTAGAGTTTCAAAGCTGTCTGGATTATAGGGTGAGTTTGGAATGTTACGCTTCTATGGATCATCCTTCCTTGAGGTCTTTCGGATAGGCATGATTTTCCATCAGAGTTTAAGAAATACAAACTAGAATCAGGATTGCCAAGTGTAAGCTTTCTGTAGAATTCTAAGCGTCGCGAGTTTGTCAGAATCTTGATTCCTGCTTTTTAGCTAGAATAGTGTACCTCTCAATATTGAAATTATCCTGACACCCTAGGAGAGACTGTTGGGTAGGGAAGAGCTGGGCATTATAAAGGCTGATCATATGAGAAAGTTTGGACATTTTTTTTTTTTTTTGAAGGCGAGTATTGGACGTTTAGCTTGTTTCAGGTATAGTTGAAAACAAGGATATGGTGTGTGGGTGCTCGAAGAGTGTTCCTAATCACCTGCAAGTTGTTCTTTTTCAGGACCACGGTCAGGTCCCCGTTCCTTCCCAGGCTTCTCAAGCTTTTTTATGAGCCCGTTGGTGTTTTCCAACAGGCTCAGGAGTGTGTGCTTTCACCCCTAACAAATGATCTCAGTTGGTTTCGCTATGAACATCCCCACCTTCCTCCTAGCTTATGTTGCTTCTGTGTGCTATCTTTCCTTTTTCTGACTCTTACACAAAATTCAGGAACTCATTCTAAAGGCTTTTCTGTGGTTCAAGTCTAATTATTTTTTACATTATATTTCATGGAGCTGACATGAGAGGGCACATCTAATTCTATTTCTACTCCAGTAGTCTATATACACATTCCTGTTATGGTGGGAAGAAAGTCTTGGGCTTTGTGCTTTAGGAATAGTTGGAAAAGTTTACATGGGAGGGAAATGAAAAATTTACTTGATTTTTGTTCAGTGTTGATTTTTGATGTCCATCTTACTCACGGTAAAAGGTGAATATTCTTACAGTGTTTTTAACTTTTGCTTTAGCCATTCTCTCCCCTTTTATATTCTACATGTGTCAGACAGTATACTGGTGAAGTGCAGTGCAATGTGTCTTCTTTGGATAATAAGGAAAATATTGTAATAAAATTTATAGTCCCTGCCACTGCCATTACCTCCACCACCCCAACAGCACACAAAATGATCACTGCTTTCTTTAGCCATATGTGAATGTGGGTACTTATTACCTGAGAAACTGGTTAGTTTCATGTGTATGTTTCTTCTTGAAGTTGCAAATTTAAGCCCCAAAGCTTCTCAACATAGATCCCAAAAGCATCTATTGAAAATGAGGTTATTTGTAAATGGTAGTTACTTATCTCATGTCATTTAAAGTTGAATGGAGTGCAAAGTATAGTGAATCATCCCAGCATAGCTCTGAGAATTACTGCAGCAATATATTTAGATATCAGTTACTAATGAGAGGGGCTTTGGAGCGTCAGAATGAGGTACCTTTATCTCTTTATGTCACTGTAACATTTGATGAGCAGAGGGCATGTAGATGGATGTACTAGTGAATAGCTCCTTAAGCCACCCCCCCTCAAAAAACTCCTAAGCATTAATGTTAATAAAATGGAAGATGAGAAATTTTAAATTTTTATTTGGGAAGACCATTATTACCTACGAGCATTTAGAAAACAGACACCAAAACCAAAGACCAAAACCTGAAACTGTTGGAGAGTATGCTTGGTCTGTGCTCTACAAGGTTTGGGGCATTCCTGTAGGGAACCACTTTGTATGAAATCAGTCTGAAAATCAGTGAAGTAAATTGCAAAATGAGGAGTAACATAAAGGTTTACTTTGGCAAGAGTTTTTTGTTTGTTTTGTTTACAACATCTAGTGAATACCCCTCGTCCCAAAAAACCCCACTCCAGGAAAGAAGATTGTATTTTACCAATTACTTCTTTTTTGAATTGCAGGATGACTTGAATAATCAGAAACTTAAAAAATACTTTAAAGAAATTTTTAGCTTTGAATTTTTCGGTATCCAGAATCATGGATATAACATTTCCCTGGCTAAGGATTTTATCTTATTATGTTATCTTTTCTGTGTTTACAAAATTTTAAGTATAATTACTACCTTGAAACTCTTTCTATGATCATCTTTCTTTCTCTTTATTTTCCTCTTGTGCAAGACAAAAGTATTTACAAGTTTTAAATTTGCCAAATTGCCACCTGCCCAGATAAAAACTCTATGAAAGTGAATGATGTTATTATACTCAAAATGTAATATGTTTATTTGGTACAGTGCCTTATTTGTTAGGTGTACTTTATAGTTGTTTTAGTTTCTTATTTTATTTTATATTGAGTAATTCTAATGAAAATATAAGAGAATAAACTGTAGCCCTGTAAACCACCTTGCTAACTTAACCACCATGCAATGTTATTAATCTTACTGACTTAATACTATAATGGAAAATAATAAAACCTAAAACATCATTCAAAATTTCTCCCTGGGAAAAAACAAGTATACAACAATAAAAGCTTATAACATAATATCACTAATTTATCTGTTGAAATATTATTACAGGGCAACATAAAAGAAGTTAATAATATATTTTATCACCTGCTGACACTTTATTGTTTTATATCATAGTTATTCCTTTTAATATTTAAGAAGTGAGCCCTTTGTCAGGATTGAAAAATAATTGTGGACCATTAATTAGAAATTTTTTCATATCCAATATAATTCTTTAAAAACTATGGGAAGATAGAAATCTTTTTATATAAAACTACCCTAAAATACTTTTACTTCTGAAATATGTTCTTCTGGTTTGTGTTTAATTGAAGTGCAATGAGACTGAGAAAAACTAAGAACCTTGCAAACATTGAATATGTATGCCCTATTTAGGACGAAAAAGTAATGCCGATGAATTGTTTTTAACTCATTACATGTAGTCACACTTCTCACTGGAAACAATCTAAAACAGACAGACAGACAGATACACACACACAGACACACACACACACACACACACACACTGTTAACATCATGACCTGTATCTAGTTTACTTTTCCTACATTTTTTTAAATATGTTTACTGTATTAAAAAATCTTTTCTGCGTAGACTTTTGTGTTAAGCATATAACTATTAATCTGGACAAAAAGAAAGTATGTATAGAACACATAAGTATATATTTTTAAAGATAGTTTTTAGTATAAATATTTGTCATGGGGTACCATTTGAGAAAAATACTTTTTTTTTTTTTTTAGGATTTTAAGCTTTCCGAGGGAGGTGTCCATTTTCAAACATAATGGTATATTAGCGTACATTTTCTACATTTGGCTACATTTTTCAGTTATATCACAATTTGGCCAGAATGCTTCTCCTTTGGGATTAATGAGACATGATTTAAGCTTTAAAAGTAAGTTTGTGGCACAGTGGACTCTATCAAGGAGATTACAGTCAAAGTATTTAGAATAACAGTAGCTTAGAAACTCATTCATATTTGCATATATTTTATGTACTCCTATATATCTTTTTAAAATGGTCCAAGGAAATTTGTTAAAATTGAAATACTTCTTTTATAGAGTTTTTCTTTTATAGTAGTTTTTCTTTTCATCTTTCCTTTTTCCTTTTTCTTCCCCCATCTTTCCTTTCATGCTTTCCTCAAGGGACATAGAGCTCTTAACATTACAATCATAGAGAGAAGGGTAATGAACCCAGTGCTATAGGAAGGGGGAAGAGTAAGTGGGACAGTGGAGATCTTCCTAAGTCTTTGTTGGTGTAGTTTGTAGAATACCAGCAAAGGCATTTAGCCAGTAAAAAAGAATGAGCTCCATTATGTATGGGTCTGTCTATAAAAGGCTATTACATGAAAACATTCAAGGAAATAGCTAGCATTCTAGAGATATCTCTCCCCAAATAGAAGTTTGTAAAGAGTCTTTAAATTTTTTTAATATGCTAGTTGTAGTATCTTTTATTTTTATTCTTCATGTTTAGGGAGATAGTTCCTTATTAGTTTTCTTTTTCTCCGTAGTAAATTACCGCAAACTTTATGGCTTATTATCTCATATTTTCTGTAGGCCAGACATTGAGGCAAGGATTAGGTGGGTCCTCTTCTCAGGGTCTCACAAGACTGCAAATGAGTCCTAAGCTGGAGCTACAGTCTTTGCTGAGGCTTGAGGCTCTCTTCCAAGGTCTTATAGTTGTTAGCAGAATTTAATTCCTGCCCTTTATGATTGAGGTCTCTATTGTATTGCTAACTGCCAGCCAAGGACTTTTCTCAGCAATTAATAGCTGCCCTCAGGTTGTTGCCACAAGTCCTCTCATAGGTCCTCTTAGAACCCATGGTTTGCCTCTTCAGAGAGAAGGGAGCATCTCTCTTTTAAGAGTTTGCCTAGGGTGCCTGGGTGGCTCAGTTAAGCGTTTGCCTTTGGTTCAGGTCATGGTCCCGGGGTTCTGGGATCGAGCCCCACATTGGGCTCCCTGCTTGGCAGGAAGCCTGCTTCACCCTGTTCCACTCCCCCTGCTTGTATTCCCTCTCTGGTTGTGTCTCTCTCTGTCAAATAAATAAATAAAATCTTAAAAAAAAAAAAAGAGTTTGCCTAAGTCAGGCCCACCCAAGATAATTTCCGTTTTGATTAACTCACCGTCAACTGATTATGGATCTTAATCACATCTCTAAAATCATCTGTTCTGCTTATACGCAAGAGAAAGGGATTAGACAAGGTGCATATACAAGCAGTTGGAAATCTTGGGGGCCATTTTGAAACTCTGTCTATACAATTGCTATCCACTGTTGTATTATTATACAAACCCAATATTCTCACATTTGTTCTTCTAAAAAGTAGATTTATTAAGCACACTCTGAAATTTTGTATGCATGAAACCCTACTGAGTTTACATCTGGAATCTTATAGTGAATATAAGGCCCAACGTACTGGAGGGAATAAGTTGGTTCCCATCTTGCCTCACATCGGGAGATGGTGCATGAGTACAACTAGTCTCGCTCATTTTAGTCAGCTGTCCTGAGGGACTCTTAATTCTCTGATCTAGAAGTCATGTGGGAGCTGTTGGATTGTTTTCAGAATATTAATATTAACAAAGTGCTCCCTATGTATAGATAAGAAGAGGGAAAGGGAGAAAGAGGAGAGATGAAAGAAGAGGGAGGAGGGAATTACTTATTCTCATTCTTTGACTTTGTAGATGAATTCTTTACCCTGCAAAGGCTTTTATCACAGTGGTTCTCATAACTTCCATGCAATGAACAAAACTTTTGATTTATAAGAATTGGATTTATGTCTTTATTAGACATTTCTTTCTTTTTTTTTTTTTAAAGATTTTATTTATTTATTTGACAGAGGGAAGAGAGATCACAAGTAGGCAGAGAGGGGGAAGCAGGCTCCCTGCTGAGCAGAGAGCCCGATGTGGGGCTCCATCCCAGGACCCTGAGATCATGACCTGAGCCGAAGGCAGAGGCTTTAACTCACTGAGCCATCCAGGCGCCCCGACATTTATTTCTTTTGAGGAGTGAAATACACAAATAATAAAAGTTTTATTATGTAGTCTTTAAAATATTTGATAATGTTTGTTTTGTCATTGTATATAGGAAAATTGGTAGCTAATGTGTTAAAAATGGAAGTTATGTTCATAATATATTTTTCCTGGGCTCTGGCTTTTAGTATCACCTGTAGACCAAAGGCCATGGCATTGAACCCTCCTCTGGAATGAGAAATATATTAAAGATCTTGAGTTACCAGTTTCTGGGATATCCTAGACCCAGTGTACTTCTAGAATGATACAGTCCCTCTGATGAAATCTTTACCTTATTCATCAATAATCAGTCAGTCATTTCTTCAACAATATTTAATCAATACTAGCTATATACAAAGCCATTATGGTAGGATCTTTGCAATAAATCAGGCTTGCCCTTTTCTCAAAGAAGATGATAAATGTATGCAAAAATTATTGTAATATCGTTTGGAAAGGAATAAGAAAATATAAGCAAAGGGCTGTGCACATCTGGAGGAGACAGGAATAATTTCTGTGGGTGAATGGTCTGGGAGGGTTTTATATAATGAATGGCTTCTGGGTGGGAATGATTGGCTCATATATGAAAAGGGCAAAGACGATATCTGTTTACTCTGCTTATCTGTGTTGCATTGTCATTGAAGCTAAAAGGGAGGCGTCTTTAAGTATTTTAGAGGGTGTGAATGGTGAAAGGTAGAGGCAAGAGGAGAATGAAAAGTCAGTTAGGCCGGACATGGACTGTCTTTAAAGTCAGGGTACATAGTCTTAGTAAGCCATTGGAGGTGGTAGATTCACATCTTGGTAAAAGAGTATGGTGCCATCTGTGTCTGGTGTGAAAACTCTCAAGCTTTCCATATTCCACAGGCTAACTTGTAATGCAGGAGAAATGTCCACCTTGACACCTAAGGAGTTTCTTACTATCTCTTCTAAAAATGCTTTTACACTTTAACAATGGTCCCAGAGAATGTTGTGGATTGATGTGTCTTCATTTTTTTTTACAAATGTCTGCTTTGCCCAGGGAGCTAACTTTTATCTCTTAGGAAAGGGAGAGATTGATTTCTGACTGCATAGCTGAGTACTCTTCTCCTCCAGGTCTGTGTTATACTATACTATAAAATTGTGCCTGTGGAGAAGAAAAAGAATGGAGGGTGTGCTGGCACTCAGTCCTAGTGAAGTCGACTGGAGAAATGCCAACAGTAAAAGGTACAGCACTGCAACCACTGCAGAGATAGTAGGGTACACCCTGGCAATGTATATTTGCTGAGATAGTCTAAATACTAAGTTTTAAATCCATTTTGGTTTAGCAGAGCCTACAAACAAAAAAGATGAGACTTCAGCTTTACCTGTGACATAGTTCATATTTAGTAACTGGAGCAACTGAAGTGCTTTCTCAGTAATTTAAACAGTCAAATACAGTTCTTGGCTTATAAAGATATATTTTGGTTTTCCTTCATAGCCATTAATGCAACTATCTATCTTCCTTAAACCCTTCAAAATTCACATGTCCCCAAATGAACTAGTGATCTTTCCTAGCCTATGAAGCCTATTTGTCTTATGTTTTCTGGTTTCATTATTGGCATCACCACCCACTCATTTCTCCAAGCTAGAAATCCGAGTCGCTCTTGACTGTCCACACGTCTAATTGGTTATTAAGTCTTTGAGATTTTCCTTTAGAAAGGCCCTAATCTGGCTCCTCACCTCCTGTTTATTGCTTCTTCTTCAGTTTGGATCCTCTGGTTCTTATCTACACGGTTGTAACCTTACTCTCCCTGGATTCCTGTGGCCATCGGCCTTTGTCCTGCTTACTCCCCACCCTTCAGCCTATGTTGTCCCCAGAATGACTTGCGATAAAAGCAGTATGATTTAATCATTTAACTCTCTTATTTAAAGCCACCCATCAGCTCCCTGCTACCTCTTGGAGAATGTCCAAGGTCCTTAGTGTCATATGACCCCAAGATGATTCTGCGGAATCTTTTCAAACCATTGTCTCCCAGGCTGCAGCCATACTCACCCTGAATCCCCTGCTCATAATTGTCTCTGGGCCTCTGCCTGTCATTTGATGAGCAAGATCCTTTAATTTCTTCAAGAGCCGTCCTGAGGGTTGCCTTGTATCTAAACTTTTTCTATGACACTTCAAATTGAGTTGGGTGTCATTTGTTCTCTGCTTCCACATGGCCTTGCCTGCTCTTCACCTGTGTTCTGATTATATGCTTTCATATTTCAGCACTCAATTCCTTCAAGTCCTGACTGTGTCTTTATTCTTTTGTATGGCCGTTGCTCGGACTTATGCCTGGAACAAAGTCATCCCTCAATAAGTGATTCTTTGTGTAAAAGAATTGCAAACTTCTTAAAGGCTAGGGTTGTGCAGTAATTGTCTTTATTTCCCTTTGATGCTAACTGGTTTTCCTTTTATTCAGTATTATGTTGTTTAGCTTTAGTTTTGAAGCATAATTCTAGACTGGCTTCCAGTACCTCATTTTCACATGGTTCAAGTACTAATTTCTTTCATTAAAGTTTAATGATAATAGTGACTACCATTTTGAGCATGTCTGCATATACTCTGTGCACCACGCTGGTGCGTTATTTGTTTCTACCACAACCCAACAGCCCAGCAAGGGGGAAGGCAGCCCCCCTTTTTGTTACAGATGACAAAACTCAAGCTCAGCATTTTTGTACGTTTTCACACTAGCCTGTGATTTTTCTACTATAGCCTGTGATTTTTCTACTATATCACACTGCCTTTAAACTGTGTTTTTTATAGCAAGTATAAACAAACTAGGGCAATCTGTGGTATGATTTCTAGTTTCTAGAAACTAGAAACTCTTGCAAAAAGGAATTTCTGCTTTAAAGTTTTTAGCCATTTCTAGTATATGCTGTTTTTTTTTCTTTTGGTATATTATGCTTTAAGTACTTGTCACTTAAAGAATGTTTTTAGATTGGCATTTAAGACTCATATCTGGAACTACTTAATGCATTCACTGTGCAAAGCAGTTTTGCTCATCAAAGAAAATCTACTGTCCATTTTTTAAAAAAATAAAGAAATCCATTTTCTTTGAGATTTTGGTTCTTAGACTTTGCTGATTTTAGAACTTGTGATTCTTTTATTGTCAAGCTAATCTCTCTGTAGAAGATATTCTAATTCTCATAGCTATTATAGTGACATCATTTTGTGTTTTTACCTTGTTAGCATCTTACAGAAGAAAATCTTCTACCTATTTTGAGTCTGCTTTTATTGGGAGAAATATATTCTCCACTATCAGGTATTGTTGATGTTTTTTATCTTTACACTTACCTTTTCTCTACAATGACTTCACAGGAAGAAACAAGGGTACCTAGCTCTCCAACTTGCAAATATAATCTAAAGCTCTTTTTTTCTTTTCATGTTTTCTTTTGTTCTGTTAAGTCTTTTGGGTGGGCTTCCTTATTGTACTTGTCAGTCCAAATGAGTTTCTCATTCTATTTATTGAACTAGAAGGAACTGAAACCAGAGAACTTATCAGTCTTTCCATGTTTTGTTTGATTTCCTAGAAAAAAAAATCCACGTGAGAAGTTCATATGTTATCGAAATATCAAAACACCCAGTTTGACAAGTAGACTTGTCCTTAATTGTGGTGTTCTGTTTATTTCTTCAATGGAGAGAGTAATGTAGAAGATAAAAGTGGGCATATTTTTGACCTTTATACCTAGATAAATGTTTCTACTATGATTCTGTACATGGTGAAAAAGAACACATGTCTTGGGACTGCAGTTTTTGTATTGTATTAATTTGGTACATCTGTGGTTAGGTTGTATTTCAGTCATCTGAAAATGAGCTTGCTACCCTCTCTCAAACAATATGTAGATTCAGGTTTTAGGATATAGAATAAATAGTCACTGTGGGCTCTTGTCCGTCTGTACAGTGCTCCATATTGTGTAGTGTATTTTTAGTTAGAAGAAACCAAAATTATACAATTATTTGAAAAATAGCATTAGTAACTAATATTTGCATAGCATTTCAGTATATTCATTTTAATCCCATCACTTAAATTACTTCTGGATTTAAGATAAAAAGTGGCTTCCTATTATAATTTTAAATGTACATTTGTTTTCTGTGAGTGAAGCTCAACATTGTTTAATATATTTAAGTTCTACTGAATTTCCTTTTCTGGGAGTTGTTTGTCCATATTCATTGCCCTTTATTAATTGGATTATTGGTATTTTTTATGAGTTTTTACACAGTAACAAAATGAATACTTTTTCAAAAGATTTTATTTATTTATTTGGCAGAGAGAGACACAGCGAGAGAGGGAACACAAGCAAGGGGAGCGGGAGAGGGAGAAGCAGGCCTCCTGCTGAACAGGGACCACAATGTTGGGCTCGATCCCAGAATCCTGGGATCATGACCTGAGCCGAAGGAAGATGCTTAACTGACTGAGCCACCCAGGTGCCCCAAAAAGAATACATTTTTAAAAATTTATTCATTTTTGTGAGAGAGCAAGAGAGAGAGAGAGAGAGAGAACATGAGGGGGTGAATGGGGGAGGGACAGAGGGAGAAGCAGACATCCTGCTGAGTGGGGAGCCCCGTTCAGGGCTTGATCCCAGGACCCCGGGATCATGACCTGAGCCAAAGACAGATGCTCAACTGACTGAGCCACCCAGGTGCCCCCAAAATGAATATTTTATTAGTAAAGTGATTTTATATGGTTTTGTTTCCAATTTTGGTCTTTTTATTTTTATATAGATGAATTCATCAGTTTTCTTTATTGTGTGTTTTATGTCATGCTTAGAGAGGTATTTTCTATACTAAACTTGTTTTTAAAATATATCCTAAGTGCTTTGCATTACACATTACACAGGTAATTACATATTACATGTACATTGTGTACATGTACACAAAATTTCATTTTGTACATTCAAATTTGTTCTCCTCCACTAATAAGTTCTGCAATTTGATCTATTGAATATGATGTAGGGATCAAAATTTATTCTTTTAGATGCCTATCCATTTTCTTAATATTATTCAGTAATTCATCTTTTCTATGCTTATTTGAGATGTCTAGTTTATCATCTTATATTCTGTATTCTTATGCACATATAATGTTCTATAATTCTATATGTAACTTTTCTATTTTATGACTTTCAATCTTATTACATTCATCTATCTTTTTCTTTATATTAGTATCATAGTTTTAATTATAGGAATTTTATGATATGTGTTAAAACCCTTATTTCAGGACACCTGGGTGGCTCAGTCATTAAGCATCTGCCTTTGGCTCAGGTCGTGATTCCAGGGATTGAGCCCCTTATTGGACTCCCTGTTGGTGGGAAGCCTTCTTCCTTCTCTCCCATTCTCCCTGCTTGTATTCCCTCTCTTGCTGTCTCTCTCTGTCAAATAAATAAGTAAAATATTTAAAAATAAAATAAAATATAATAAAATAAAATCAAACTCTTATTTCACTACTTTTCCTAGAAACTTTTTACTTGACTAATCATACTAATGTGGAAGTCCCTATGAATTTAAGAACCAGATTATCTAGCTAAAACAAGCTTGTTGGTATTTTAATGTAATCTGTAGGAAACATGACATTCTTTTTTTTTTTAAAGATTTTATTTATTTATTTGACACAGAGGGAGAGATCACAAGTAGGCAGAGAGGCAGACAGAGAGAGAGGGGGAAGCAGGCTCCCTTCTGAGCAGAGAGCCCAATGTGGGGCTTGATCTCAGGACCCTGAGATCATGACCTGAGCCGAAGGCAGAGGCTTTAACCCACTGAGCCCCCCAGGCACCCTGGAAACATGACATTCTTATGTCAAAAATTTGTATCAAGAATTTCCTATGTGTTTCTATCATTTATATCTTTTTAAGGGTTTTTCAATAAAGTTCTTGTACATTTCTTACTTGTTTTATTCCCAGGTATTTCATCTTTCTAGTTTTATGTAAAATGGAGTCTTTTGTACAACCATTTTGATTTTCTAATTCAGTTATGTTTGTTTATTTGAAGGCTATTTATTCCTATGTGTTACTATTTTTTTTAACTAGCCAGCTTACTGAATTTCTATTATTCTTTGCAATAATTTTTCAGTTGGTTTTTGGGGTTTTTAGCTAAGAAATAATACTGTCTTCAAATAATAAAAATATTTCTTGTTTGTTTCCAGTTTTTACAATTCTTATATTTTGTTCCCTTAGTTTTTTCTGTTGTCTAATTGCTTTGGTTCATATTATACACATTATAAGTACATTAAAAATTGTAATGGTTAAGAAAATCCTTCCCATTCCTGAGTTTCAAAGGAATGTATTTTAGTGTTTTTCTAATAAGTATTTTTCTGGCTTTTAGTTTGAGAGATAAGTATTTTATTATATATTTCCATTTTAGTAAGAGACTTTATTATATATCTCTATTTTATTAATCAGTTTTATAAATTGGCTTTTCATCATCTAAGTAATTCAGTATTTCTTATTGAATCAATTATCAGTTGAACTATCCTTGCATTCTTTCAATAAATATTTGGCCGTGTTACTGGATTCTACTTGTTAATGATTATTTAAAATTTTTACACTGGAAACATATACACACACAAATCCACACATGTACATATATGCATATGTGTGTGTGTATAATACTGACTTTAATTTTCTCTTTTAGTATATGTGTATTGCTGATTTGGTGAGGTACTCATACATCCATATTTGTGCTTATGAATTTAGTCTCATTTAGTTTAGCATTTGCACCAATTTTTTCATTTTTAATAAAGTATCAATATTAATCATTACATTAAAATAAGTCAAAATGGGATGGTAGATCTCCAATTAGTTCTTATAGGTTTTGACTATAATCTTGTTTACTAATGTCTCAGGCATCTGTGTAGTGAAGATAGGTGTTACTTTAATGTGTATTCAAGCCTGAAAAATGCCAACAATGATACATATCTCTTATGGCAACACTTTCCAGATAGAAAATATTTAATAATACTCTGTGTATGTACAGATTTATATAAACACACACACACACACACACACACACATATATACACACACATATACACACATATCTTTTCCTAGGACAACATGTGCATTGTATACTAAGCAGTAGCACCAAGGCTTTTGAAATGTATGAAGCTACTAGGCCACACATTAGCAGAGTCAATAGGAAACATAAGAAATTATCATTTAGGTATACAATGAAATTTAAGTAGAATGTATCTATTTTTGGTAGTTTTAAAAATTTTTACAGTGAAACTTTTCTGGCATCAGTGACCTCACAAAAATAAAAAACATGTTTAATGAAATACTGAATTCCCATTTCTTAAGAAAGTTGATGATGCGTGTATAAATGGAAGGAAATGTTGACATTTATATTTGTCATGGGTGCCCACATTGGGGTAGTATCACTGAGCACTTTAAAATCAGAAGCAACATATCTGCTGAATAAGCATCACCATTTATTTAAAAATAGCTGAGGGGCACTTGGCTGGCTCAGTTGGTTGTTACTTAAAAAAAATTAGTAGCTGAGTTAAGAAGACTATATTTGTAAATAATGATTCATTCTGCAGAAAGTATCTTGCACATACCACTCTGTGAATCATGATTTTTCACATAGATCAAAGAGCTGCTCTTCTAAATGAATTTCATTCATTTTCCTTTTTTTTTTTTTTTTTGGTAGGGTTATAGTGGTATAATTTTCATAAAGTAAAATCAATGTACAGTTCAGTAAATTTTGCAAAATGTATACAATCATGTAACTACCAACACAATGAATTTTTAGAACAGTATTTTCACTCTCAAAGTTCAAATACCCTCCCTCCACTTATACTTCCTAGTAACAATTAATCTGTTTTCTATCCTTATGGTTTGGCCTTTCTAGAGTATAATAGTAATGAAATTATATGATACATTGCATTTTTTTTGGTCTGGCATCTTTCACTTAGCATAATACTTTTGTAATTTTTTCTGCATGTATCAGTATTTTCTTCTATTTTATTGTTGAAAATTTCATTCAGTTTTGATTTTGTTTTCTTATGCATATAGAAAAAATGAAGCAACAATATTTAATGTATTGCTTGAATAATAGAAGAACTTAGCAAGCATTAATACCATCAGAGTTATTGATGGAAAATCAGTTATTTTAATAATGCTTGAGTTTTGTATCTAATTCATGGATATAAATAAAGCTTTTCAAAGTTTATTCTATATAAGTTGAATCATACATTATTATAAATGTCATTGTAAATTCAAGTAAATGGATCATTAATGGTAACGTTACTTACTTGGTGACAAGAGAAATGTAAATTTTGGCAAAGGCATAGTGTCACAGTAAAAACAATATTTACTGAACATGAAAAATGTATGGAGCAGAAATGTGCTTGGACTTGGTGGTGGTGTACGTCTATCATTTTTGTGTCAAAAAAAGAACGATATTCTATCAATTACTAAGAAGCTATAGTGGTCAAAATTGCCAACTATTTTTATATACAAGGAATTTGTTTTAATAGTTATGCTACATGATATACGATGTTAAATACTGGAAGGTATTTGGTATGGCAGTGCATGGTTTCTCTTTTTACTGCCTCCATCAGTCAGAATTTTAAAGTATTTGAGTCTTTGGTAGAGTCTTTCAGGTTTTTTGCATAGAGTATCATGTTGTCTGCAAATGGTGGAAGTTTGACTTCTTCCTTGCCAGTTTGGATGCCTTTTCTTTCTTTTTGTTGTCTGATTGCTGAGGCTAAGACTTCCAGTACTGTGTTAGTAATGGTCAGAGTGGACATCCCTGTCTTGTGTGAAAAGAATAGGTATTAACTCTTGTTTAAATGCCTGGTAAAATTTCCCTGGGAAGCCATCTGGCGCAGGGTTTTTGTTGGGAGATTTTTGATTACTGCTTCACTTCCTTTGCTTGTTATGGGTCTGTTTCAATTTTCTATTTCTTCTTGTTTCAATGTTGGTCGTTTGTAAATTTCTAGGAATTTGTCCATTTCTTCCAGCTTGCCCAGTTCTTTGGCATATATTTTCTCATAGTATTCTTTTATAATTGTATTTCTCTGGTGGTGGTGTGATCTCTTTCATTCATGACTTTATCTACTTGGGTCTTTTCTTTTTTCTTTTTGATTAAGTTTGGCTAGGGGTTTATCACTTTTATTAATTCTTTCAAAGAACCAGCTCTTAGTTTTGTTGACCTGTTCTACTTTTTTAAATTTGTTTCCATATCATTTATTTCTGCTCTAATCTTTATTATGTCCCTTCTGGTTTTAGGCTTTATTTGCTGTTCCTTTTTTAGCTCTTTTGGGTGAAGGTGAGATTGTGTATTTGAGACTCTACCAAAAACTTGCTAAAACTGATACAGGAATTTGGCAAAGTCACAGCACATAAAATCAATGTGCAGAAATCTTTTGCATTTCTATATACCAATAAGGAAGCAGCAGAAAAAGAAATTGAGGAATCGATCCCATTTGCAACTGCACTCAAACCAATAAAATACCTAGGAATAAACATAACTAAAGAGGTAAAAGGTCTGTACTTTAAAAACTATAGAACACTTATGAAAGAAATCGAAGAGGACACAAGGAAATGGAAAAGCATTCTGTGCTTATGAAATGGAAGAACGCACATCATTAAAATGTCTATTCTATGCAAAGCAATCTACACATTTAATGCAATCTCTATCAAAATACCACCAGCATTAATCACAGAGCTAGAACAAATAATCCTAAAATTTGTATGGAACCACAAAAGACCCTGAATACCCAAGCATTCCTGAAAAAAGAAAAAAAGAATTGGAGGCATCACAATTCTGGATTTCAAAATATATTATATTACTAAGCTGTAGTCGTCAAGACAGTATGGTACTAACACGAAAACAGACACACAGATCAATGGAACAGACTAGAAAAACTCAAATGGACCCACAACTAAAAGGTCAACTAATCTTCGACAAAATGGGGAAAGATATACAATGGACAGTCTCTTCAACAAATGGTGTTGGAAAAACTGGACAGCAACATGCAAAAGAATGAAATCTGTCCACTTTCTTACACCATACAAAAGAAATTCAAAATGGATGAAAGACCTAAAGGTGAGAGGAAACCATCAAAATCTTAGAGGATAACACAGCAAGAAACCTCTTTGACTTTGGTTTTAGCATTTTCTTATTAGACATGTCACCAGAGGCAAGGGAAACAAAAGCAAAAATGAACTGTTGGGGCTTCATCAAGATAAAAAGCCTCTGCACAGTGAAGGAAACAATCAACAAAACTAAAAGGCAACTCACCGAATGGAAAAGATATTTGCAAAGGAGGTATCTGATAAATGTTCAGTACCTAAAATGTATAAAGAATTTACCAACCTCAACCCTCAAAAAACCAAATAATTCAAGTAAGAAATGGGCAGAAGACACGAATAGACACTTTTCCAAAGAAGATATCCAGATGGCTGACAGACACATGAAAAGATGCTCAGTATCACTCATCTTCAGGGAAATACAAATGAAAATCACAATGAGATACCACCTCACACCTGCCAGAATGGCTGAATTTAACAACACAAGAAACAAGTGTTGGTAAGGATGTGATAAGCCACCTGGATGGCTCAGTCAGTTAAGCATGTACCTTCGGCTCAGGTTATGATCTCAGGGTTCTGGGACTGAGCCCTGTATTGGGCTCTGCGATCAGCGGTGCAGTCTCCCTCTCCCTAACCTTCTCCCTCTGTAATCTCTCCTGTTTTTACCTCTCTCTCAAATAAACAGATAAATAAAATCTTAAAAAAAAAAGTTGTGGAGAAAAGGGAACCCTCTTTCACTATTGGTGGGAATGCAAAGTGGTGCAGCCACTCTGGAAAACAGTATGGAGGTTGGTAAAAAGTTATAAATAGAGCTACCCTATGATAGCAATTGCACTACTAGATATTTACCCAGAAGATACAAAAATACAGATCTAAAAGGGTACATGTGCCGCAAGGTTTATAGCAGGATTATCAACAATAGCCAGAGACAAATGGAGAGAGACGAATGTCCACCAACTGATAAATATATATATGATGGAATATTAACCAGCCATTAAAAAGAATGAAATCTTGCCATTTGCAATGATGTGGGTGGAGCGAGAGTGTAGTATGCTAAGCGTGGTAAGTCAGTCAGAGAAAGTCAAATACCTATGACTTCACTCATATGTATAATTTATTTATTCACTCATTCATTCGCTTATTTATTTATTAAAAGATTTTATTTATTTATTTGACACAGAGAGCGAGATCACAAGTAGGCAGAGAAGCAGGCAGAGGGAGGAAGAAGCAAGCTCCCTGCTGAGCACAGAGCTTGATGAGGGGCTCCATCCCAGGACCCTGAGATCATGACCTGAGCCGAAGGCAGAGGCTTTAACCCACTGAGCCACCCGGGCGCCCCTTATATGTATAGTTTAAGAAAGAAAACGGACAAACACATGGGAAGGGAGAGAAAAAAATAACGGAGAGTGGGAAACAAACCAAAAGAGACTCTTATTTATTTATCTATTTGACAGAAAAAGATCACAAGTAGGCAGAGAGGCAGACAGAGAGAGAAGGGGAATCAGGCTCCCTGCTGAGCAGAGAGCCCGATGTGGGGCTCGATCCCAGGACCCTGAGATGACAACCCGAGCCAAGGGCAGACGTTCAACCTGCTGAGCCACCCAGGTGCCCCCAAAAGAGACTTAATGATAGAGAACAAACCGAGTGTTGCTGGAGGGGAGGTGGATGGGGGGAAGGGATAATTGGGTGATGGACATTAAGGAGGGCACTTGTAATGAATACTGGGTGTAGTATGTAAGTGACGAATCACTGAATTCTACTCTTGAAGCCAGTATTGCACTGTATGTTCACTAACTGAAATTTAAATAAAAATTATGAGAAAGGCAAAAAAGAAAAATAAAATATCTAAGTCTTTGAATGCATGTTTTACAAACAGTCTGAGTGTCCAAAAAAATTATTAGTCTTTTCTAAATGAGCCTTTATTTTTCTTTTCATTTTGTTTGAAACATCTGAAAATATTTAATTGGGGCGCCTGGGTGGCTCCATCGGTTAAGCATCTGCTTTGGGCTCAGGTCATGATCTCAGGGTCCTGGTATCCAGCTGGCAAAGGGCTCCCTGCTTGGCAGGGAGTCTGCTGCTATTGCTCTCTCTTTACCCCTCCACCTCATGTGGATGTTCTCTCTCTCTTTTTTTCACAAATGAGTAAATAAAATCTTTAAAAAAAAAGGAAATATTTAATCAAAGTGTTTAATAAACAGAGTACCAAAAACTTCATTTTAGTGGATAGCAACTATTATAAACAAAGTTAAAACATAGAAATACCTAGAAATGTATCTGTAGATAATCAAAGGGAAAAAATTAAACAATAAGAACTCAAACTATATACTAGATTAATATTTGAAATTCTTTAATTTTCCTTTGGAATATTTCAACTTGAAAGACTCTTGATGCAGTTTGTATTTTTAATTGGGTATATTTCTGTTCAGACTGAAACTGAATGCAATTGAAAAGAACTGTGATTTTGCAGCACCAGTATTTGGCAAAACACTAAAACGAATCATAAACACACCTTTTATTTATTTATTTTTTGAAGTAGCCTCCATGCCCAACATGGGTCTTGAATTCACTTTTTTTTCCTAAATATGTTTATTTTAATTTTTCAGTGTTACAAGATTTATTGTTTTGCACCACACCCAGTGCTCCATGCAATACGTGCCCTCTTCAATACCCACCACCAGGCTCGCCCAAACCCCAACCCCTCGCCTCCAA
The DNA here is from genome assembly GCA_028646535.1 of Procyon lotor. Classification (NCBI taxonomy): domain Eukaryota; kingdom Metazoa; phylum Chordata; class Mammalia; order Carnivora; family Procyonidae; genus Procyon; species Procyon lotor. The sequence continues at coordinate 68,567,468 of CM053603.1, read as the reverse complement.
AACCCTCAGTTTGTTGTTTGGAGTCCACAGTCTCTCATGGTTCATCTCCCCCTCTGATTTCCCCCCATTCACCCCTCCCTTCCTTCTCATAATGCCCTCAATATTTTTCTTTACGCTCAGCACATAAGTGAGACCATAAGGTAACTGGTTCTCTCTGCTTGACTTATTTCACTACGCATAATCTCTTCCAGTCCCTTCCATGTTGACACAAAAATTGGATATTCGTCCTTTCTGATGGAGGCATAATATTCCATTTTATATGTGGACCATATCTTCTTTATCCATTGAATTCACTTCTCTGAGACCAGGAGTCACATGCTCTACAGACTGAGCCAGCCAGTCTGAGCCACCCAGGTGCCCCCAAAAGAGACTCTTAATGATAGAGAACAAACTGAGTGTTGCTGGAGGGGAGGTGGAAGGAGGGAAGGGATGCCCTGTAAAAGGTGCCCCGTAAGACACCTTTTATAAAATGTTTGTATTATAGAAATATTTTTTGAAGGTATTTACTCTGAATAAGGGAAAATGAGAACCTATGAAGTTTTTAGACTGAAATATTTATACTTTTAAATCTAAAAGGTAGAATTGAGATATTCTCCATGAAGCAAAATTTGGGGGAAAAAATAGAATCGAGAATATGATCCATTTAGCAAAATTTGCATGTGCCTACAAGGTGTTTCAGCAACTACAGAGTATTTTTTTCAATTAAAATTTTTTATGGTCTATAGTGAACAGTTTATTGAAGATGTCCACAATTTCAACTTTATTAATCAGAAAATGCACTGTTGAGGAAAATTACAGGCAATTTTATGAAAAAAATTAAAAATAATAATATTGTATACAAAGAAAAAGACATATTCTTTAAAATAATACTAACAGCTTGGTGAAGGAGGCAGATATGGCTAAGTGCATGACTTAAATATGTGAAAACATAATGAAATATAATGAAAAGATCATTGTCCTTAGGTAATTATTTTCTGGTAATATAAAAATACAGATATTATTTTACAGAAATGGTGTGGTTCAAAATAGCTTTGGAAAAAATTTTATATGTTAATGTAATTAAACCAGTCAAATATTAAAAAACAAGCATTTTTAAAATTATGTAATTTTATTCTTTAGTACCAGTTTTCACTCTCAAAAGAGTCTGTGCATCACCCTATATTATGCTTACCTCATACCAGCATTTTCACAGCTCTTTGAAACAGGGCTTTTTGGCCTACCCCAAGCTATCAAGTATAAATTTCCTTAAATTAGACTTTTTATGTAGTTTACTTTTTTAAAAAAATTTTCTTTCCTTTTTTGTAAGTAATCTCTACTCCCAAATGTGGGGCTTGAACTCACAACCCCAGGATCTTGAGTTGCATGCTGTACTGACTGTGCCAGCCAGCCGCCCACCCCTGTAATTTACTTTTGATGTTATCTTCTAAGGTGGGTTAGTAGAATTTGGGGAAAAATTTATTCCACAATTTTGAACGTTAATATAAATATTAAGATAAATATTTAATGGTTTATATAATCTGTTTGGCATCTCTTTAATTTTAATATGACAGAAACCTTGAAATGGAAGTGACTCGAGTCTTTATTGGCCTGTGATTATTCTAGATATTTGTATTGTCCTTACTTTAGAGACAAGGAGGCAGAGGACCCTAGAAAGGCTATTTATTTTGTCCTAAAGCTAGTACATGGGAAGGCTGGATTCTTATGCTTATCCTTGAATTTCAAAACCTAGCTTTTCCCTTGAGATTTACTCTGATTTTCCTTTAAAAAGGGAAAAAGGAAGAGAATTGACATCTAATGAGCAACCATACACCCAGTGTTGTGTTTGGCATTTTTACCTACATTAGTTTATTTAATCTCTGCAATACTGCAAGTCAGATGTTTTTATTCCTATTATGGATAAGGAAATTAAAGCTCAGAAAAGTTGAATAAATTGTCAAAACACTATAAATAGTGAGGCAGGAGTTTATAGATATAGTTTTGACTATAGCAGTCTATGTCTAATAAACAGACAAAAAACTGGAGGTAAAATGTAAAGCATTACATTTACATAATTAATATCTTAGAAAGTCATAGTTGACTTCATGTTGAGACACAAATCATTTTCATCCTTTTTAAGAACACACCATTATGATCCAGGACTGTTGTCTTGGATTATCCAGGAATTTACCTCCCTTGTTAGAATAAATACCAAAAATCACTCTTCTTACCTGAGGGATCACCATCCACTGGTGTTGGAGATCACTTGAGGGCTATGTCACAAACCCAGAAGTCTGATGATATAACAGATTCTGAGTTTTCTGTAGAACAATACCATACTAACTTGAATTTAAAGATACTTCTGGCCAATTAGTGGTTGCTTAGAAGTGGGAGTCCGGTGGAGAGAAGTGGAATTACCAGAGAGTATGAGGGAACTATTAGAGGATGATGGGGACTTACCTACTGAAGGGACTGTCTCAGGGCTGGCTGTTAACCTAACCTTCAGCTCCCTCAGGGACCTGGCAGTTACCTGCCCTTCCTTGTTTCCCTACACCATCCCTCCCCCATCTAGAGCAACTTTGAAATCACCTATTTTATACCTTGAACTTTGCATCAGCTTTCCTTTGAAGAATGAGTTTTGTGGCTGAAAGCAAATTTTGAAAACATCAGAACTGGCACTTCAATATTATGTAATTGTAGCTGTCACTGTATGTGCTCCCCACTGCCACATCTCACGGCCTGTTTAAACCAGTCTTTATGGGACCTATTGTTTCCTTCTTGAGTGGGTGAAATCTAGGTCAATGTCTGTGACACTTTGGGTTAATATTAGGTAATGAAAAGATCTTTCAGTTACTATAGTTTAGTTAATAAAGATCCAGTGCTATATAGTCACAATTTTCATCTTCTTTGAAAGGACAGCTCTTCCCTCTCCCAGCATAGGTCCAGCTTGGCTTGGTAACTTATGGTAGGAAAGTTCCGTACTTGGGAGATTCTCCTCCTCCTCTTTCATTCATCAGGCTGCCTCAGGTTCTTCCAGCGTTGAAACTGGAGGAGGGAGGTGAGGAGGGGGACAGAGAAGTTCTTCATTGACAAATATTATTGAAAGTTCTCATTGCCATTTTGGGACAAACCTGGTGTTCATTTGATATGCACTGCTCTACCCAAATTGGTAGAAGCCATGTTGATTGGTCAGTGCCTTGTTTTGATTGTTTGGTGGCTGTGCCATCTGATTATTAAGTCTTTGGAATATGACGTGTTTGGGGCATCATAGCTCTCTTACTGGGCACTTTCTTGGGTTCTTAAAGCCTCATCTCTCTCTCTCTCTCACACACACACACACACAGCACATTCCAAGGGATTTATCACCTGCTGTTTCCTTGACTTGAGTGATCACATTTGTCTCTAGCTCATGACTCTTCTGTCAACCCCAAGATACCTGGGGTACACCTCTATCTTCTTCTAAGGGGATCACTTCAGACTTACAAGGGACCCTCTTGTATAGGATCTTTGATAACCCCATGCTGGCTCTCTTATGGGCCTGGATTGAATCCATGGAATCCATATGAAGGAACACCTTCATATTCTTTGCAGATCACGTTCAATATAGAAATCTTCCACTGTTCCAGCAGTGCAGTTGGCCAGCCACCATTTCTTACTTTTGCAATTGTTTTCCCCAAATTTCTAGAGAACACTCTTTGACTATGCTACTGAAAGCCCATTCCCTGGGCTTGAGGTAAAAGCCAAGTCTCTTCTATCTCTTGAAACCTCTTTGTAGTCTCCCAAGCCCCACTGTTTCATAACCTCAATGTGGATGAAGGGTTAACAGTGTGCACAACTGGTTTTTGTTCACCTCATTTTAAAATCCTGTGTGTAGTTTCTTCCTCCTTTTAGATGTGGAGACATTGACAATGTTTTAGGACCTCAACAGAAATGGGAAGTAATATGAGTACATTTTATTATCCTGTTATATAACAAAGATACCTAGCATATAATTGTCCTTCAATAAATGGATAGTTTCAGCTAAAGTAAATTTATTGATCCTTTCAGGAATCAATAAATACTCTCCTGATGACTGAAAGATTATTTATACACAGCCCTTGTTTTCTTGTCAAAGAATTCCAGCATGAATTTTATGTTTTATGTCATGTTGGTGGAAAGTATTCATAAATACTTGATTACAAAGCCATACATATTATCTCATTTATTTTTTTTTACAAATACCAGACTAGTTTGGGAAGGAAGTAGGTATGTTTCTTCTTCAGATATGTGGAGGAGATTCATATCCATGTGTTCCAGCCTTATGTCTTACACTCTTTCCTTATATCACCTTATGCTAATATTTTATTCTATCAATTTTTTGTGACCTATTGAAAGAAAAGGAATCATTCTTTCTTTACAAATATGGATATTGAAGAAAAGGCATCTTCTCTTAAGCAAAGTTTATGAGTTGTACCTTCACCTTCCTATATTTTTGTTTTCTTTCTTGGTCAGTTTCCCAAGCTCTGTCCCTGACATACACATTCATGCATGCACACACACTCACACATGCACATGTACACACACAACTATATAATTTAATATAACTTCATTTAAATGTTAATTGTCCCCAAAGTATCTATCTTGTATAACGTCGTAGTGTCTCAGGCTTCAAGAATTTACATTTTCCAATATCTGAAAGTTAGATGATGGGGAAGAGATTCAGGGAATATTGTGAAATTGATCACATTTCCTCCATGCACAGGCTTAAGGGTGCTCAAAGCTGAACGTTCAGCCTTTCTGTAGCATTTGTACAGACTCGTGTGACATGTATTTTAAGTAAAAATAACATTCTTGGCTACATAGTCTCTTTTTCTTGTTGTAATTTCTTCATTTATTTTTTATTTTAATGAATCATATATATTTTTGTGAGCCACATAAATAATTTCTTTTTTGGAACATTTCATCATATAAATAAACCTAAGTTTTAAGAAAAATTGTGTTTTGACTATCTGAGAAACTTCCTTACTGGCTTAGACTTTTCTAGGTTAAATTAGGTCCCTTGGAGGATACAGATCATATTTTTTGTTCCTACTCATTCATTTCTATATATGTTCTTATTTTTCAGTGACTAGAAGGGTAATAACAGGAAAAAAAATGAATGATTCCTGCTGGCAATGTATTTTTCAAATTGTCATTTTTTAAGAGTTGATGCAAATGGTAGAGATACATGACTTTTCTTCAGTTCTTTTTCAGCATTCAAGTAGGTGCTCAATAGCTTGAGTCTGTAAACAAATGAGCCTATCAGAAGTCAGATGCCATGAATGACAGATCTACTCCTCTGATTACTAAGTTCACTTCAATGATTTCATGTATACTTTTAAATTAGTGTCTGTGGTGTTTTTTTGAAGTCAGCAAGGAGACGTGTTAATTGCTTCCATTGCTGAGTTTACAGATAAAATGAGAGCTATCCCATTAAGCCAGAGTGAGCTGTGGTTCTGAGTTGCCTACGTAAAGTGAGAAGCTGAGATGGTTTTGAAATGTAGACTAACTCACAGGTGATTTTGCTGTGCCTTTGTGTTGGTGTTGGTTAGGTGATTGAGTTTTCTCTGTTCACTCACTTGTGAAGGATCTTCATTCAGGATGCGTATGAGAACTTGACAATGTTTGCCCTCAAAGTGTTGCAGTAGAGTAATCTCATCTGAGTAGAGCAATTCCCTTTTGCAATCATAAGAGGAAGGGGGAAAGTCTTCTGACTCTTGTAGTTGCTGTCTGTCAATGAGTGTTCTCTAGGTAAACATATGTCTTTTTTTCTGATATTACTTCACAGTAATGGGAGTACTTTGGCTATCTTCCTGGGTTAGGCAAAGTTGCGAAAGAGTAGTATTACCATAAATCATGTTGCTATTCTTGGTGTTAACCTATATTATCTGAAGAAAATTTTTATTTGGCACTATCTCTTAGAGAATGATAGAGCCTTGTTCACACTTATTATGGTATTACTTTATCATTATATTGTTATTTATATAGTTGTTTCCAACACAAGTGTACCCACTCCTTAGAGATATCTTTTTTAATGAAAATTTTTTTAAAAAGATTTTTAAAAATTTATTCAACAGAGAGCAAGAGAGCACAAGCAGAGGGAAAGGCAGAGGGAGAGGGAGAAGCAGGTTCCCCACTGAGCAGGTAGTCCAAGGTCACCTGAACCAAGGGCTGACGCTTAACCCACTAATCCACCCAGGCACTGAGATACCTCTTTTTTATGATTGTCTCTCTTTGGTCTTGCAGAGTGCCAAAAACATACTAGATATACAAAAAATATTTACTAAAAGTTTCAACCTGGTAAGTGTGAAACAAGACTTACAGGAAGTGTTTTACTTTTAACTACTTAGGTTTTTCAAAATTCCTTCATCACTTACATTCAGGAATCGTTATTGTTGTCATCGTTATTGCATCCTTAGACCTGCCATTTATTGATGTGTTATTAAGTATGAATCTCTGTACTCCACATTTTTTATACATGAGCTCATTTAATTCACAAAACGATCTTATGTGGCTTAGCCACATTTCCATTTCACAAATGAGGAAATTGAAGTAGGAAGAAGTTTAAGCTGCTTCTCCAAGGGTCACACTGCAGAAGTAGCGGAATCAAGATGCAGACTCAGGTCTGAGCTACTGTATGGTTTGGTAGAAGGCACCATCCTCCCCTCAAATTTCTGATTGCATAATCTGTTTCTTGTTTGTTTCTCAAATCCTCTCATTCCATCCCTTGCAGTTTGCTTAGTTACTTCCTCCTTTCAGTACATAAAGAAAAAGAAGGTTGTCTGAGTTAGGTTAACTGACGGAGTAAAGATAACAGATTTATTTTTTTAAAAAGATTTTATTTATTTATTAGAGAGAGAGAGAGAGATCACAAGTAGGCAGAGAGGCAGGCAGAGAGAAAGAGAAGCAAGCTCCCCGCTGAGCAGAGAGCCCGACGTGGGGCTCAATCCCAAGACTCTGAGATCACGACCTGAGCCAAAGGCAGAGGCTTAAACCCACTGAGCCACCCAGGTGCCCCCAGATCTATCTTTCTAGGTTAAACCAGGAGATTCAGTTCCTTCTCAGTAATTCTCAACCCAGGATGCAGAGCAGAGCTGCCTCTCGAGCAGCGGAAAGCTGCAGGTCTCTAGGCTCTGTCCCTGGGCTGCTGAGTCAGTATCTCTGGTGAGGGACCCAGGCATCTGATTAAAAAGAAATAGATGCCATGGGGTGTTTTTTCTGTGCAGCTGGAGTGTAAAATCATGGCTTGGATCTGTGAGATGGGGTTTGAAACTCTTGTCCTCGGAGCAATGGACCATCAGTATGAGTGGTGTTGCTTTGAGAAATAGGTGCCTGGATAGCTTCCAGGTTTTTCCCAGTTCTTTTGTCCTAAAAATAGTTATTGAGTATCTCCCATGTGCTGAACAACCTGAGAACTTGCACTTCTCCAAGAGTAGAAGGCAGGCAATAGTTCAACCAATTGAAATGTTCTATTTTTCTTTTGAATTCAGATTAGGAAGTACACATACTGTGTCCATAGCTCACTCAGCATCTCATTTTTTTTATGCTCAGTTTGTGAATGTTGCAGAGATCAAGGATTTAGAGAAGAGAAAGTGGAGAAAGACACAAACCGTATGTGGACATGTACATCATGGTAGAAGAACACAGCCATTAACATAAGCTCTTCACAACGTATGATTTATGAGGAAATGATAGAACATTTCGACCAATATTTAAATAAATTCACCAAGGACAAAGAAATATATATATATATATACATGACACACTCTCTCTATGTATATATGACTATAATTCTCTTGATCACTGCATACATATGTGTGCATGCATATATATTCATCTTCAAGAAAATAATTCTCCTTGCCTACAGGACTTGTGTGAGCACAGATTTTGGGCAGGTGTGTTTGTCAGCTTTGGCACCTGGCAATTCCCACAGGTGACTTTATTGCTTTTTGGTATTCTAGTAAGTAGCACCTACGTATTATGTTGGCGTTCTGTTTCCCTCTCATCAGCACAGTGACTCCTTCCCCACAACACCCCTGTTTCCACTCTCCCTCGTTCTCTTCCTTCTCTCCTCTGTGGCTAAAAGAAAGAAGGGAAGAAAGATTGGGGGCAGATACCCATGGCAGGTGGTATTCCATAACATAAAATAGCTTTCTTCTCTTAGCCCAGTAGTGTTTTGACATCTTTCCGTCTGACCTTAGTTCTAGGTCCTTAGAAAGCAGCTGCATTTTTAAGGATTTTATTTTCTGTGTATTTTCAAATACATTTGAATAGAGTAATGTTTAAAAACACAAATATGGTGGTTTTCTCAAAATAGTATTAAAAAAACCTCTGAATGATTCTGTGAATATTAAGAATTTAAGTTCACACAGATCTCTCGGCAAGTTCATAAATCTCAGTATTTCCTCCACCTTTAGGGAACTGGAAAAACATCCTGGGGGAGGTTAACCAAGCTAATCAACTATCAAAGATTTATTTTAAAAGTTTTAATTCGAACCTCCTTAAAATTTTAAGGAATAGTGATTTTTTTTTTAATGTTCTCGATCTTAAGAAAGAAGTTAAAGTGAAATCTTCATATTTTAGTGAGTTTACTTTCCCACTGGTAAAGCATGTTCCTTATTCAACTTGCCTGGCATCTCCTCCCTGCTTTAGAATATGATTAATAAAACTGGGACACCTGGGTGGCTCAGTCGTTAAACATCTGCCTTCGGTTCAGGTCACGATCCCATGATCCTGGGATGGAGCCCTACATCAGGCTCCCTGCTCTGCGGGAAGCCTGCTTCTCCCTTTCCCACTTTCCCTGCCTGTGTTCCCTCTCTCGCTGTCTCTGTCAAATAAATAAAAATCTTTATATATCTATAAAAAAGAATGTGATTAATAAAACTATATTCACTCTCTCAAGGAGGTGATGTCTAGCATAAGAGAGAGGAATGTTATTTCTAACCATAAAATCTCAAGAATCTTGTAATGGAGAGATTATAAAATTTGATTTTGATTTCTGTATAGTAAAAACTTTGTGCCTTTTTTTTTAAGAAAAGGAATTTTGAGTCTATTCATAATTGTTTTGTTTCTATTAGTGGAAAATACTACAAAAGAAAGAAAGAAATGTGCTAATGTACCCCCTTGAATTAAACATAGTTGTTTTATATTTTATCATGTAGAGGCTTTGACCAACTAGTGAGAATATAGTATACTCTTCTTCTTTTTTCTAAATGATGAATTTAGTTTCTTCACCTTAGATGAACTGCCACAAGTTTTAATGGACACTGTCACACTGGGATAAATACTTTCTGAGTCTGAACATTTGACAATGGATTAGCTTGGTCTAAATATAGTAGTCCAGAAATATCCTGTTTACATTTAGTTAAAATATATGAGCTCAAAGAAGTGATTTGAAACATGTATAATAACTGTTTTGTTATTTTTATTAGTCACACTTTTTCTGTAGTCAATCTTTTATATTGGTCTATAAAATGACAATGAATACATTATTCTTTATGTGACTCTAAATAGTTGAGATGCAATTTTATGGAAATAAATTTATAAACTACATGAGACCATAAAGACCAATTTTTGCACACTTCTTAATATGTTTCTTCTGGAAATACTGTAATACCTCCTTTTCATCACTTCTAAAATGAAATTTGGTTCATCATCCTGATTCTTCTGTTGAACATATATTTATCCAATTAAATGTAAAGGCTGGATGTAAACTAGTTCTCCCAATACTCTCTATGACATTTCAGAGGGGGAAAAAAATCCAAGAGCTATTTATATTTACATTTGAATTCAAGTTTTAGTTCCCATACGGTACTTAGATTTCACATTAGACATTTTCTTCAACTAATAAGTTTCCAGCAGCTGTGTGGGAGTATAGGATCAATTTAGCTACATTAGCCTGTTTAGAAATAATGCTACCTGAAATAATAAAAACTCAAATTTTGGTATCAGTACTTTCCTCTCGACTTGTTTCCTATTATTAGAATTTTCTCAGAATATGTATGCTACTGCATTGGGGTGAAATATTTGTTTACTTCTTGTCCTTTAATATTTCACTCTGGTTTCCCTCTCATGTAGACTCAGGAGGCCTTTTTGTGTAAAGTTCTGAAAGAGACCTGAAGAATTATCTTGTTTCAGCTTCTAATTTGAAGATAAGGAAATGGGGCTTAGAGAGGCAATGTGACTTCTTCAGGGTCACATAGCTGATTAGAACCCATGCTGCTTCTCCAGTGTCATGACCAATCTATAAGCAATTAAGTGAAAATGGAAAGAATATTTGACTTTGAGACTAAAATGTCTTTTTTTTTTTTTTAAAGATTTTA
>CM053603.1:68535020-68549687 GCA_028646535.1 Procyon lotor | reverse complement strand
GGTGACCTGATATGACCTACATTTACCACAGGGCCAAGGCAGGTTTTTCCAATAAAGGTAATGGTATCTTGAAGTAAATATTCACAGAGTTTCTTACTGAAACGATTATGAAAGCCACTATTGAACTGTCTGATATCACTGTATAAACAGGAGACTGTCAAAATGGAAGATTAGCTTTAGCCTTAGGAATATTGCACTTTTTGATAATAGCAGTTTCCAGGGTTATTACAAACATAAGACATTACCAGTTTTATTAATTTTGACTCTTGTAAAATGGCGTCATTTTGGGCAGGTTCCTGTCTTCTCAACTTGACTGCAAGCATTCAAAATTGCTATTGTGGCTTTATTTATTTAATTCATTTTTTGATTGAGGTATAGTTGCCATACAATGTTACGTTAGTTTCAAGTTTATAACATAGTAGGTAAACAGTTCTACCCATGCACTATACATATAAAGCAAATCAGTACCAAGATGTTTCTTTAGTTTTAAAATTTTGTTTTGTTTTTTAAATCTCCCCAAAAGACTATATGATAGACTATGAGGATGTACTCTTTGTAAAATTTTCTGTGGGAGCTTAATTTTAGTTTGTTGCTCCAAGCCTAAAATATTTATTCCATTTACTACTTATGCTGATAAGTGATTGCCATATACAATTTCATAGAGTATAGGAAAGGGATACTGGGTAGAGGAAATGAAATAAAATAGAAACTAAATTACTTTAGTTGAAGAGAGAATATAGTATGGTAATATAAAAATATGCAATTTTGTGGATGGTCCCAATATTATCTTAACAAATATAAACTAACTAAAGGAGGATTAACATCTTTATCTGGTTGTATATATTTCCAATAACATAGCATATGTTTTTTGTTGAAGTCTATTTTTGTGAAAGACATTTTTAGTCATATTAAGACAGAGAATTCATGCTAAATAACCATTCAGAAAATAATTTTTAGAAGACAGACTTTATCAAGAGAAAATTGAACCGGGAACGGTTGTGTGTTAGTCATTGTTCTGTTCACATTCAGATCTATTTCTTGCCATTCTCCTGGTTTGTTCTGTTTTTCATTCAACTCCAGAAGTTAGAAAAAGAAAGATAGAATAAAACTTAAGAAAGGATGAGGAGCAAAGATGGCATCAGAAATTTTTGATATAAGACAAAGAAAGAGATCATCAAAAAAATCAAAAGTGTAGGTTTTTGAAGAAATTAATGATACATAAATATTTCTCAAGATTGATCTAGAAAAAGAGAAAAGACACAAAGAAATAAATTTGGAATAAAAAGGGGCACAGACATATTTTTTAAGCCTGTATGACCCATACCTGGGTATCTGTTTCCACATCAGAAAAAAACTCTTAATATAACATACCACATTAATAAAGGAGATTCTAGACTGTAGAGAATGACAAATTTTCTTTGTTGCTTATCCCATCAAGAGGTGGGCTCTGTTTCTCCACCCTTGAATCTGGACTTGGCCATGTGCTTGCTTTTGCCAATGGGACATTAGCACAAATGATGAAAGAGGCCTAAAAAGTGCTCCTGTATTAGGTCTTCTTTGTTGCTGGGAACCCTGACAGCATCTTGCGAAGAAAGAAGTGTGGGCCAACTTCCTGCAGAATGATAGGACAAAAGAAGAAACGTCCCAGACATCCAAGCTGAGACCTCGTAGGCATGATGGGTTAGGATAGCCGTCTGAGTGAGCCCAAGTGAGAACAGCAGAACCATTCAGCCAGCACACAGAATCATGAGAAAAAGTAAATCATTGTTGCTTTAAACCACTAAGTTTTGGGACATTTTGTTACTCACCATAGGCTACATAATACCTTATTGCATGATCCTATGTTGAGAAAATTTTATTGTTTTTGATGCTTCTTCATAAGGAAATGCCATAGCAAAATAGCAGTAGAACTTTCTTAGCTTGAGTAAAGGTCTTTATTTAAAGTTTACAGTTAATGTGTGTAGTAGTGAAACTTTAGAAGCAACCCCATTAAAATTTGGAATCCATCAAAAATCCTGTTACCTGTTCTATTTAATATTTACCAGTTCTAGCCAATGTACTCTAATAATAAAAAGAGAAATGAGATGCACAAATTAGAAAAGAAGAGAAAATAATGTCTTTACATTACATTGAGAATTTAATACCAATGAAACAGAAAGCACACATGAAAACATGTTGAAAAATAACAATGAAGTGTGGAGATTTGCTCTACCAGATGGCAATATTTGTTTGGTAAGTTACAGCAAGTAGATTATAAGGTCAGGTGCAGGCATAGAAAAATGACCAATGAACAGAATACAGAACCAAGAAACAGACCTAGATATTTATAAAAACCTGTATTATAGGGCAGGATTGACATTACAGATGAGTTGGGAAAAGGTGAACTATTAATGAAGACTTAGGTAAATAAATAAATAACTTTAAAAATGAAATAAAGAAGAATATCTTTATGGCCAAAGGGAGGGAAGCATTTAAAAATACACAAAAAAGCACAAACTATTAAAACAAGTTTGATGAATGCAATTAATTACAATTTAAAAATTACTTAACAACCACCACAGCCAAACCTACCATGAATGTAGTTGAAATGTGAACTACAGCCTGAAAGTGGGTATTTGCCACCCGTCCAGCTGACAAAAGAGTGCATAGCAAATTTTAAAAGCACTCCTTCCGTTAGTCTAAAACAGAAGTGGATGAAGGCAAATCACAGAGGAGGAAACTCATGGTTAGTTAGCAGGAGAAAGAACAAGGGAAGGATGCTCAACTTCACTAGTAACCAAGGAAATGAAGATTAAAACATTGCCCATCTATGTGGCTAGTGTATTGTTTTGATCTTTAATGTAATCTAAAAGTTATAATGTATATTGGCAAGAATTTGGAGAAACGGGTTTTAAACATGCTTATGGTAGTGTGACTTGGAATGCCACTTTGGAAGAGCAGTTTGGCAAGTTATAGTATGCTTAACCGTGGGCACGCTGTTGGACTGAGCTATTCCACTTCTAGAAATACGTTCCTGAAAATAATCCACTACCAGTGCACAAGGATACAGGTCCAGAATGCCTGTTGCATCATGATTTGTAATAGCAACATTTACTCTATGTTCAGTAAGTAAATTTTGGATATAATCTGTAATGAAATATTACGAAAGTGTACCCTCCATAACATGGAAGAATCTTGAAAACACAATTTGGAGGGAGAACAAATATATTATTGCTTATATAAAGTTGAGAATTATGTAGACAACACCGTATATTAATTTTAGATGTATATTTGTGTAGTAAAAGTATAATAATGGGCATGGGAATGAAAAACAACAGTTTAGGGTAGCGAATATCACTGAAGAGGAAGCGATGGAATCTGGATACATACGCATTTCAACTCTGTATGTAACATATTTTATTCAATAAAATCTGAAGTGAAAATGGAAATGTTTAATACTTAAAACTAGTTGAAGAATACAAGGACATGTCATTCTCTATAACTTTCTGAATGGTGATGATGCTTCATAAAAAAAGTGGCGTTAAATAAAGCCAAACCGTGTTGTTTCTGATGCAGGACTTCTCAGAATCTTTGTTATGCTGGAATGCTCTGTGACACTAATTTAAGAGGTAAATGTAGAGAGGTCCCTGGGTGGCTCAGTCGTTAAGTGTCTGCCTTCGACTTAGGTCATGATTCCAGGGTCCTGGGATCGAGACCGGCATCAGGCTCCCTGCTCAGCAGGAAGTCTGCTTCTCCCTCTCCCACTCCTTTTCCCTCTGCCTGATGTTCCCCTGCTCATGCCTTTGCGCTCTCTCTGTCAAATAAATAAATAAAATCTCAAGGAAAAAAAAGAGGTAAATGTAGAATGCAGTCATCCTTAAACAAATTTGACAAGAGGATGAATTTTGAACATGTATATGGACACACTAGATTATTGCAGAACAAGTGGGAGAAATGCAATTCGAGAGATGGACAGTGCTGAGGAATACTTTCCTAAGTAGGTCTTAGGGGTCTGGATGAGCATCTACCTTATGGTCAGAATATTTAACCGAATGGGTGAGGCTTTGTTATATATGGTTTCTTTATGGGCAATTTAATCTAAAAGTTATTCAAACTTGTGCCATAAATTATCTGTGGAATTTTACAAATTTTCACCTTTTTTTTTTTTTTAACTCTTTCACTGAGATCTAATTTATATCCCATGGCGAGTGTACAGTGCAATGATTTTTAGTTAATGAATAGAGTTGTGCCACTATTACCGGCAGTGTAGTTTTGGAGTATTTCCATTGTCCACGAAATTCCCACCAGCCTCTTTATAGTCAATCCCTGTTAACACCGCCAGGCAACAACTGATTTGTACTCTGTCCCTATAATTGGTCTTTTTTGGGTAGCTCCTAAAAATAGAATCATACGATGTATAGTCTTTTGTATCTGGCTTTTTATGTTTAGCATGACTTTTTTTGGGTTCATCCATTTTGCACTGTGTCCCAATATTTTGTTCCTTTACATTGCTGCATAGTAATCCATGCATGGATATGATACTTTTGGTTTGTCCGTTTACCACTTGATGGTCATCGGAATGGTTTCAGTTTTTGGCTATGAGTAATGCTATGAATATTCACGTACAAGTCTTTTGCAGATGCGTGTTCTCATTTCTCTTGGGTAGATTCATAGGTGTGGAATTGTTGGGTCACTGAAAGCTTATGTTTAACTTAAAATACTGCCAAACTATATTTAGAGTGATTGCACAACTTAACATTTCTACCAGTGGTGTGGGAGGGTTCTAGTTTCTTCACATCCTTGCCAGACTTGCTGTTACCTGTGTTTTGATTACCACCATTCAAGTGGGTATGGAGTGGTATCTCACTGTGGTTTTAATGTCTGTTTTTCTAATGATGAATGATGTTGAACAACTTTTCATGTACTTAGCTATTTGATGTCTTCTTTGGTGAAATGTCTATTCAAGCCTTTTGCTCTATTTGAAATTGGATTTACTGTTATTGATTATTGAGCTGTAAGAGTCCTAGTCTGGATACAAGTCTTTTATCAGATACAAGATTTGCGAGTATTTTCCTATAAGAAAGGAAGGCATTTTAAATGGGGCTTTATTTTCATGTGTATCCTATCTCTCACATGATCTTAATTTGGGCAGAAAGTACTGCTGAGAAGACAATTTAAAAAAGGATCATTATCACTGTAGCTATTACTTTAGCTGATTAGTGTATTTGTGTTCCTATGATTTATTTGCCCTTTTTATCTTCAAAGGAGTATTGAGTCCTATGAAAAATAGAGATACAAACTTATTATAAATCATGCATTACAATTACTAGTGATTCTGTCAAAGGACAGGTGATTCTTAAACATTGCCAGGATTAAGGATGCTGACCCCCCTCGCTGTTGAAAATCCATGTATGCCTTTTGACTCCCCCAAAACTTAACTACTAATAACCTATGGTTGACCAGAAGCCTTACCGATAACATAAAGTCAATTAGTACATATTTTGTATATGTATTATATATTGTATTTTTACAATAGAGTAAGTTAGAGAAAAGAAAATGCTATTAAAAAGGTCATAAGGAAAGTACATTTATAGTACTGTACAGTATTTATTGACAAAAATCTACATATAAGTGGACCCATGTAGTTCAAACTGTGTTGCTACTGGTCAGTTGTAATTATATTTACTCTCCACATTTATTCCAAAAATATAACTATTGTTCAAAATAGTGTTTGAAGTTTTCTCATGCTTTGCATTCTGAGCCAGTGTTCAGTCCCTATGCACAGTGTACATACACACCTTCATACACGTTCATTTTTTTCAGTTTCAAAATATAAGTTAATGCTTTGCCTATTGGAGATGTTACCCTCATCATAGTTGAGTGGACTTCAGTTGGTGAGATATTCGTCTGGTGGAAAATATGGTTTTAGTGAGAAAACAATATACATCATTCCTACATATTCTTTAAGAAACAATAGTAAATAACAATTCTCGAAGCCAAATCCTTCTAAAGGAACTAGATTAATCAGCATTAAAACTTGCTGGGGTAGGTAACTAGCCTCCTGAGTCACCTTCTCAGACTCTTCAGGAGACATTGCTGCATTGACACAGTCCACTGGGTGCATTCTCCCACAGTTTTATTTTATGCAGAGTGTTCTTCTTAAAAAAAAAAAAAGTTCTGCACCTTGCCCTTACTGGCTTGAAATGAATGTCCTTTACACTTGAATATGCCTTTTGTTTCATTTTCAAAAGTCTCTCCAAAAGAAAACCTTGTATAAACACCTGGCATTTCACAAATTATTGTGTTGCTTAAGGGCACTTTTCCTGGGCCTTGTCTTTTATTCCTATATTGAAAGGGCAGAGCATAAACAGATCACTTTTGTATGCTCTACCCTCACATGATGTTAAAGGAGGGGCAGGGAGAATAAGACATACTCTTTGATGTGTTTTTTTTTTTTTTTTGTTCTGCTGAAGGATAAATTTTAAAAAAGGAAAATATCATAACTGTCATACAGATACAAAAACATATATTTATACAGATATAAAATAACCATGTGTTAAAGATTTTATTTAACCTATTGAAAAGGGAACTATGCAGACATGACAGAGTTCAAAGGAAATGTAATGAATTGCAAATTTATATGCAGTAAAGAAATATTGAAATGAATTCACAGGACGAGTTGAAACTGCCGTTTTCCATTGGGGGGGATGGAGGAGGGAAAGAGTGCATGGTATGGCTTATTCCAAATTTCTGTGTAGTTTTAAGCACAGCTTGTTGAATTTTTTTCTGTAATGTGTCAGACAGTAAATATTTTAGGTTTTATGAGCTTTATGATCTCCCGCTCAATTCTATCACAACATGAGAGCAGCCATAGATAATAGAGGAGCAAATGGGAACGATGATTAAATAAAACTTTATAGACACTAAAATTTGAATCCCATATTATTTTCATGTGTCATGAAATATTAGTTTTCTGCTTTTTTATTTTTCCCAACCAAATTAGTATTACAGCCCAAATTTGGCTAACCTCTAAAGCTACAGGGAGTAACCTAAAAAATTCATAACTAAAATTAGCACAGGTTTTCCAAAGTATGTGATTTATGGTAATAAATTACCATATATAATAGCAAATATATTTAATATCTGTCTGTCTATCTATCAATGCAAATAAATAATAGCAATAGCAATAGCAGAACGACAGTAAAGCCTTATGCTAAAACAACTGGGAAAAGTGTGATTGGCTTGGTAAAGATTACTATACCTTGTTGATGACTTGAGTTACATCACTCATTTTATTACCCACTCTGCTCATGAGACTCAACTGCATATGATGAAGTTAAAACTGCTTTGAAAGTAAAGATCCTTGATGTAGGAAAGATGTTATTAGGATTCAAAGCCAACGGCCAAGAAAGAATTCTTGAGACATCTTCGGTGCAAAAAGACAATTTTATTAAAGTACAGGGACAGGACCTGTGGGCAGAAAGAGGGGTATCAGATCATGAGGAGTGGCCCATTATATACTTTCAAGCTGGGAGGGGGTTAAGGATAGCTTAAGCTTCGCAGGTATTTTGGAAACAAAGTTTCCAGGATCCTGAGGGGGCTAGCTATTGTTGGGAAAGATCATTTATTACTGTTTAATAGTAACTCAGTCATGAGACTCTTCATCAGTGTGTCCTATGTTCGGGAGATGATTTGCCAACATGTATCTTGGGAGGTTTAAAGATAAGGGAAGTTTCCAAGGGAATTTTTATATAATAAAGTAGACTTACAGGATCCTGGGGTTGGGGGGGTTTGGGCTAGGATTGCCTTTTGCCCTTAGCAAAGTGATAACCTTGAGGCTGTTGAGTCCCTAGAGGAATGTCACTCTGCCTGTTTCAAGGACTTGTCAGTGGGCTGTAGGTAGTATGGAAATTTAATAATTTTTCTTCTGCCTTTGTTTCCCACATCACTCTATATAAGCTGAACTGTAGATATGAGTATTTTCCTTTTATTAAAGCATATTTTAAATCACACTTGTAAACAATCAAAACAATTGAGAATAAACCTTTATCAGCCCTCACCTAACCATTGGCTGAATAAGCTGATTCTATAAATCAGGAACAGCTCTACATTTTTTTATATGTTTACATTTATATGATCTTATTGTCTTTACAACTGCTGTAAGCAAACATGGGTCATTAGACATATTCTTGGGGTTTATGAGTTATGGACCTATTTTAAAAATAGGTTTTAAAATATGTATTTTTTAACGAGTGCTCTAATAAAAATCATAAGGATATATTCTATTACCTGGATTCCCCATTTATGACCAAGTACTGCTGCACAAACTTTGTTCTATACTTATGTTTATGTTTTTAGTGTGTTTTAGCTGATATTTTAAATATTTGAAGTGTAATCTTTAACATTACATTGATCCAGTTGGGACCTTTGGGTCCTTATTGTAGGGTATACAAATAAATGTATTTTAGAGCAGAGGTCAGCAATCTTTCTGTAAAGGGTTGGGTCATAAATATTTTAGGTTTTACAGGCTATAAGTCCTCCATCATAACTATGCAGCTGGGCAGTTGTAGCTGGAAAGCAGCCACAGACGATTTGAGAATGAATGTGTTCCAATAAAACTTTATTTGCAAAAACAGGTGCTCGGTTGCATTGAACAAACTACGAGTCTTAGTTAACTCTTTTTCTAAGAGTATCTGATGATTCTCAAAAGTCTAAGAAAAATTGATCAAAATTATATACTACTTTAACAAGATTATAAGTTAGAAATAATAAATTTATGAAGCCAGTATTTGCTTGACAGCATGATCCTTTATAGAAGTATAGTTAAAGTTAGGTCATTATTAATGCTTTATAAAAAAAAGAATTCTAGACTTGTATCCAGAACAGATTTATAAAAAGAATATATAGTCATCGACTGTAATTTTTATATATATATATATATATATATATATATATTTTTTTTTTTTTTTTTAAGTGCGGGGCTTGAACTCCCAACCCTCAGATCAAAACCTGAACTGAGGTCAAGGGTCAGGCGCTTAACCGACAGTGCCACCCAGATGCCCTTAAAATTTTGTTTTTTAATAAAGAGCTCATTCTTGAAGAAAATTAGCCTGCATTCTACAAGTTCTTTACACAGGTTATGGGTATCTTTTTCTTTTGATTCAGTCATCAACCACTTACATATTTGAGTAACTTAATAAATTGCAAACCAAATCCCTAGATGTAAGACATATCTTTTTATGCTCATTTTGCAGGTGGAGAATTTTTAGATGTCAGCCAAATCAAAAGTGTTTGTATGAAGAACTTTTAAGAATTAAAATGCAATGGTAGGGCATTCTTTGACAGAACAAAAGTAAAGTTTA
Source organism: Procyon lotor (assembly GCA_028646535.1). Taxonomy (NCBI): domain Eukaryota; kingdom Metazoa; phylum Chordata; class Mammalia; order Carnivora; family Procyonidae; genus Procyon; species Procyon lotor. The sequence goes on along the minus strand of CM053603.1, from coordinate 68,540,346 downwards.
AAAGCCCATCAGTTCTCCAAAAATCTATTTGCTGGATGACTGATTTGCAAAATTTATTCTTCTTAAATATGCCATCTCTTCTTGCGTACATTAAAAGAATATTCAATTGCTGAGTTGATTAATTTTTATAAATGCATTTATAAACATATTGTTTTATTTACTATTTTTGATGAATCTAACAAATGTTTCATATAGGAATTATTTTGCTTATAGTAATCTCTTGTAGATTCTTTTTAAGGTCATTTTTTATTATATGTCTGTTAAAGGATCTTTTTGTCTTTAAAGGATAGCTTTAATTCTCAGGTAACATTGATTTAGCTTTTCATTTAGTTATTTATAAAGATGCAAGTTTTATAGCAGTTCATTTTGCAGGACTACATTAATAGTTTTTAAATATTTCTGTAAATTTTAGCTTATTGGCTTTTTTGTCTTCACAGTTATAAAATAAGCCATAGGGATGAAAAATATAGCATAAGTAATACATAAATAATATTATAATAACTTTGTGTGGTGACAAATGGTAACTACACAACCTAATATATAGAATTATTAATTCACTGAGATGTACACTTGAAACTATAATATAACATTATATGTCAGATACTTCAAAAAGATCAATAAGTGAATGCTTAAAAAATTATTTGGTTGAAAGGCGATATTTTAAAAAGTCACAGCATGAATTAGTTTTCTTAGAAATACGTTTAATATTCAGAAATTTGTAATTCATACTCAGCAACCAAAACCAAAAGTAAGGTTACTACCCAAGTCTGATTTACAATGGTTTACCTGTAAACAAAGCCAAAAAACTGAGTGATTTTGCTAGTAATTACTAGATTATGGCTTATACACCAGTTAGTTAAAAAATGGCAAACTTACCTTAAAGCCTGAAGTATAAAAAGAAATGGAATGCAAAGAATGTGCAAAACTAAAGGAAAAAAGGCCCAAAATAATTTCATCACATATGAAGTGATGAGATTTTATATTTCAGTGGTTATAAATAGAAAATTAAGGCTGATGTATTCATAACAGATTCATAAAAAGAATATATAGTCATCGACTATAATTTAAAAATTCATTAACATATTCCTTATAAGAGTTGATACATTTGGTAAAGGATGATTATTTAATTGAATTTTGGCAAAACTGATTTAGAACTAGCAGAGATGGCCCAGTTTTGGGAGAGAAAACATCGTTCCTTGTCTTGAGGAGAAAACCCGAGTTGGGGCATCAGAATCCATATTTCTGCGAAGTCTCGTAGTCGGGTGAACACTTTAAAACTTGTACTCATGGATTTTCCATCGATTCGAGAACATAATAAATGCTATTTTTTCTCCCATTTTTCACCTACAGAAGTTCTAAGGAAAAAATTTTATCCCCTGCTCTGTTTATTGGATCAGCAGCTGTTTGTGCTGGTAACAAATCTACTTCCTTGAAGTAGAGTTCCAGAGAAACTCTTAAGTCCCTTGTCACATATACTCTGATGAAGCAGCCCTTCTCAGGAGTGGTCCGTAGGTGCTATTTGTAGGTCCCCATCATTTTGTTCTAATTTCTCTTTGGTTCTGCCACTACAGCCTAGTCAGAAGCTCCATGGTTTCTTTAGAGCAGTTACGAAATTCCTCTCTCTCTGTTTCATCTTCCCCTCATCTTGTCAAGAGCATCAGTTGAAAGTATTTTAAAAGTGTAAACAACCCAGGTGAAATTAATTTGACCTTTGATGAGGCAAAAGGAATAAAATTTATCTCCCTGGTTGCTTTGAAGAGATTTTTTTTTCTTGTCCTCTGGAATAGCTTTGTGGGGAATAAGATGTGCCCAATTTATTTATAGCCAAAGAAATATTAGCTGCATGGGCAAGAAGCCTAATGACTTTAATGTGAAAGAAAATAGGATGCTGTTGGAGGTTAGCTAATTTCTGAAAGCAACAAGTGGAAATGACAATGTAGCAATAGCTTGGCTTTCACATTATGTAATGGATGGCGGGGGTTTAGGATAGGACACACAAAGAAACATTCACTGACAACCTCTTTCAACTTTCCTTTAAAAATCTCCCAAATGGCAGCCTCATGAAAGTAGGACTTCCACAAGTTTGTATGGCCTGCCTATTTAAAGTATGTTGTGTGAGTTTTATTTTAATTTATTTATTTATTTATTTATTTATTTATTTATTTATTTATCTATCTATCTATCTATCTATCTATCTATCTATTTATTTAAGATTTTATTTATTTGACAGAAACACAGCGAGAGAGGGAACAAGCAGAGGAAATGGTAGCGGGAGAAGCAGGCTTCCTGCCGAGCAAGGAGCCTGATGCGGGGCTCGATCCCAGGACCCTGGGATCTGACCTGGGCCGAAGGCAGACGCCTAAGGACTGAGCCACCCAGGCGCTCCGAGTTTTATTTTTAAGGATCTATATATTTTAGATAAAATCATGTTTTTGATATTTATTAATTAGTGGTTTTCAGTACTACAATTGTTCCTTAATTTTATAGAATTACTTTCATCAGCCCTGTGGGCAAGATTGTTCTGAGGAATTGCTATGATCCTATCTTAAAACTTTCAAAGAAACTTTTATCTTCATAAAACAGTAATAAACTGCCTATTGAGGAATATTTTTAAAATTACAAAATTAAAACATGAGTGTACAATTCAAATAATGCATACATACCTGTATAGATCAAAAAGCAGAGTCCCCCTTCTGACTCCATGACGTCTTTACCTGTGCGCACATACACCCCACACTTGCCTGGTAATCCCATTCCTCTGTGCATCCTTACACACCTTTGTTAGGCATTCATGCATATAATAAAAATGGGTTCATATTTTGATATTTTGCAAATTTTTTCCCACTTCATATACCTTGGAAATCTTTCTATGCTAATAATAAATATCTCTTAATTTTCTTTTTTTTTTTTTTAAGAAAAGGAGGAGGGACAAGTAGAGGGAGAAGAGAGAATATTAAGCAGGCTCCATGCCCAGTGCAGAGCAAGACACTGGGCTTGATCTCACAACCCTGAGATCATGACCTGAGCCAAAACGGAGGCAAAGGCTCCCCTCTCCTTCATTTTTTTTTTTCTTTCCTTTTTTTTTTTTTAAGATTTTATTTATTTATTTGAGATCACAAGTAGGCAGAGAGAGATCACAAGTAGGCCTGGAGAGATCACAAGTAGGCAGAGAGGCAGGCAGAGAAAGAGGGGAAATTGGGCCCTCGGCTTCCCTCTGAGCCAAGAGTCCAATGCCGGGCTTGATCCCAGGACCCTGAGATCATGACCTGAGCCGAAGGCAGAGGCTTAACCCACTGAGCCACCCAGGCACCCCTCCTCTCTTTATTTTTTAACACAATTCCCACAGTGGGAGCTGTTTCAAGGATGAGGCTTTTTTTTTTTTTTTTTTTAAGTTATCTCTGCCCCAGCATGGGCCTTGAACTCATAACCTGAGATCAGGAGTAGCATGCTCCACATACTGAGCCAGCCAGGTACCCCTCAAAGATGCACTTTTGGAAGAGTAAGGTGTTGAGGCTGACTGGATAGTATACATGACTGAATCCATGTTAAGGCTTCTGCATAAACTTAGGATTCTGGTAGTTGGATGCCTTGCTTCAAGGTAAGATTTATTTATTTATTTTAGGTGAGGCACCCCACCGGAAGGGTGGAAGGAAGGAGGAGGGAGAGAATGTCCAGCAGGCTCCCTGCTCAGTGCAGATGGGGTGGGGGGGCATAATCTCTCTACCCTGAGATCATATCCTGAACCAAAACCAAGAGTCTGACACTTAATCTGCTGCACCACGAAGATGCACCAAATTCCCTTGCTTCTTAAACCTGCTGTCCCGACTAATTTGAAGTGGCTCTGTCTTCTATCCCTGCCTGCCCTCCACATGTGGTGAGGGGCCAGGCCTGGAACCAACAATAATAATGGGAGTTGAAGCACTTTCACATGTTAATTGTTCATTAACATAGTTTTTCTTATCCTTTTATATCTTTAACTATTGGTGGATTTAGTCTTTATTTTTAAACATTAATTTTATTTTATGGAGTTTCTTTTGGGCATAGGGCAATTTTCTTTTGTGTATGTGTGTTTTCCTTTGCTTATTTGTTCTGTTACCCTTCTCTAAAACTCCTATTAGGTGAACGCATGTTAGCCTTTCTATTAGCTACTCACTATTCTTGTAACTTTTTTCTCCTACTCTCCAACTCTTGTCCACCGCATTCAGCAGAGAGGTTCCCATGGGTCCATCTTCTGGGTCAACACTTTTTATCGGGCCCTACTGTGCTGTTTTGTCTACAGATTTTTAGTTTTAATTTTGGTGTTTATGCTTTCCTATAACTACTTTATAACAGCCTAATTTTAGAACATTTGTTTGTTTATTCCTTCTGTTCTCTGGGATATTAGTTCTGAGGGCATTAGTTCTACTCATTTTTAGTCCTTCTTCTGTTTTGTTCTTAACTCTGTTTATCTGGATTTCACTTGGGGATAGCGATACCTTTTTCAAGTGTTTGGTTTCCCGCCACAGCCCTCAAATTGTACAGTCTCCGTAATGCCAGTGCATTTCTACAGACGGGGTGAAAACTGTTCTTTGTTTTGCAGTAAATCCCCTGTTTTAAAGACAGGAGCTTTGCCCCTGGCTGTTGTGCAGAGGAGCAAATGTGCAAGGTGGTGACCTCCAGCCAGTTGAAGCTTTCTTTGAAGGTCCTAGGAAACGCTTTACCTGGAATTTTGTCTTAAATTTCTAGTACCTGTCTCCCATGTCAGAATTCCTGCTTTGATAGAATATACTCATATTTGTTTTTCTTTTTTTTCCAGGTAGTAAAAATAATAGTTACTAACCTTGAGAGTCATTGGCATTCAACATGCTGTACTTTTTCTCTTGACTATCAGCCAGTTCTTCTCCAAAGAGTGCCTTCATCTTAGGGTTGTTTAAGGTCTTCTCTGGGTGAGACAATCATAACTCAGTTGGATTTTGACATCAGTCTGTTCCCATCTGCTTTCTTTCTTCCAGGAAATCCATAATTGATTCAAATTTCCAGTGCTCTTTTGTATTTACTTTTATTTTTCAAAGGGAGCTGAGGAGTGAAGAGATTTGTTCTGTCAGCTCGCTTCCATTTTGATTTAAGAAGACCACATTTGTTTTATTATTGCCATAAAATGCCTCTAGTTAAACAAATAATGCATTCATCTTAAGTAATTGATTGTATTTTTCCAAGTTACTCCTTTTCAGCTTTCTATGGATTTGGCTTGAATTTGTGGTTGAATTTGGTCCCATTGTATTTATTTTTACTCAGTCTGATTCCAGTAAAAGACATGACTACTTACCTTGTTTTGATTTTGAAATAC
>CM053603.1:68482954-68528630 GCA_028646535.1 Procyon lotor | reverse complement strand
ATATATAAATTAACCATATAAAAAAAAGAGAGGAGGCCATTCCAGGAATTTGATTCTACTGTGAACTGAGGTTGCCACTCTCTGTCTCTCCTCTTTGTTGTAATTATTTGTGATCTTGGAAATGCAGTTACATTGGTTAAACACGACTATAGAGCCCATCTCTCTCTCTAATGGACCAGTTTCAGAGTTGACCAAAGCTGACCTGAAATTGCAAATGATAGTTTTATTTTTTAAAAAGATTTTATTTATTTAATTTGACAGAGAAAGAAAGAGCACAAGCAGGTGGAGCAACAGGCAGAGGGAGAGGGAGAAGCAGGCTCCCCACAAAGAAAGGAGCCCAAATTGGGGCTCGATCCTAGGACCCTCCCCCCCACCCCAGTATCATGACCCGAGCTGAAGGCAGACACCCAACCGACTGAGCCACTCAGGTATCCTGCAAACGATAGTTTTAAATTATGATACCCTCTTTCATAGATAGAGAGAAATAGAGTTCTCAACAGGATTAAAAAAAACCTGAGGGATTAAAAAACAACAACACATCACACAGATGGTTGTCAGGTTTTCTTTTAAATTGATATTTTGTTCAAAATATTTTTTACAGTATTTAACCCAAACATTTTAAACTCGGGAAAAAAATTGTATTAGAGAGGAGAATCACACTCCATTGTAAATGAGGTATTGGAAGAGATCTTATCTTCATTCTTGTAAAGGAAATCAAGGTCCTTCTAATGAACTTCAGAAACATCGGACTGTTCATTCAAATACCCCAAGAAATATTTGTACTTGGTCTTCCTGAGTCTTGTCAGAATAGAGGACAAGTATATATACAAAGAGACCAAGTACTGAGGTACAAGGACTGTTTTCCTAGCCTTATTTTATGAGTAGATGGTTATAAAAAGAAACCATAAGAGAGATCAAATGAATACAGTGCTTAAACTGCCCACCTACCCATCTACCTACCTGTCCATCCATTCATCCATCTACCTATCCATTCACCCACCTGTGCATCCACTCACTTCTCCACCCACTTATCCACCCACTCAATCATTCATATATTCAACTAATAGTTAATGAGTGTATATTTTTTTACATATTTCATTAGCAAAAATACCAACATCTGACCTTGATCTTAAATTGCATACAATCTAATATGGGGATTAAGTGTCAATGAGTATATTTCAGTATGGCTAGAGGAGTTCTGCTTATATGCCGTGATTGAGGGGCAAGAGGAGTTCTTTTCTGAGAACTTAGAAAACTATTATCTTAGAATTACTTTTTATGTTAGTAAAATCCCCATTCTTAGGTAAATACAGTTCATCTTCACTTAACTTTTCTAGTTCATTTTGACAAATGTTTATCGATTACTTAGAAGCCAGGCATGGGGGTACAGAAAAAACTGACGAAACACCGTCCCTGCACACGAACAAAGAGAGCACAGGTGCACATGGATCTGATAACTCCTGATTAGTAGTTTTCTACTATCAGTTTACTGATAGTAGATCTACTATCTGATCTACTATCAGTTTACTGAGGCTCTAACCAACACCGGGGAAGCACAGAGAAGGTGCACCTAATCAGACCTCACAGTGGTGGAGAAAGGAAATGGTATCAGAGAAGACCTCTAGGAAAAGTCTTAAGGGATGGATGAACATTAGCCAGACTTTAAAAGAAAGAGGGAAGGGCATTCCAGAAGTGGGAAACGTATGAGCAGAGGCACAAAGGCAATAAAATGTATGGTGGAGAATGACAAGCAAACTGGTGCTGCAAAGCATAAAGACAATGGCTGACATCGTGGGCAGGGGATGGGCTGAGGGGGAAGACTGGGATCTGCCATGCAGGGACGTAGTGGGCTTGGTCAAGAAGATTGAGGCTTGAGACATCACTGGGCCAGTTTTAAGAAGAGAAAGCTATGAAAGACAAGGAATGGGCAGGGGTAAGAGAAGAGCTGGAAAATGTGACATTACACCTGCCAAGGAAGCCTTGCAAGAAGGAAGCTGCCTTTGTAATGATCTACAGAAATGCTCATTGGAGTGCCAACTCCCATGTAGTTGAAAATCCGTGGATAACTTTGAGTCCCCCAAAACTTAACCACTGATAGCTTATTGTTGACTGCCTTACTAGAAACATAAATAGATTAACAGATATGTTGTGCGTTATATGTTTTATTGTGCTGTGTTCTTACAGTAAAGCAAGCCAGAGAAAAGAAAATGTTCTTAAGAAAATCCTAAGGGAAGTAGCATTTACAGTATTGTACAGAAAAAATCTGCACGTAAGTGGATCTGCACAGTTCAAACTTGTGTCATTCGAAGGGTCATTGCATATTGAATTATATTGAATAAAGGAACTCTTTTGAGGATATAGAAACAGATCTCTGTGCCTAGATTATTATAATGGTCTAACATTGTATCAAATATTATGTCTATGAAAATATGATAATACTTCATGCTTAATTATGTTATGGTAATATAAAAGAATCTGTTAATATCTATAAAGTATTTTGAGACTCCCAGAAGTAGCCATTGTGGGGATAAATTTTTATTATGTCCCTTTCCATACCAATATGCAAAAATAGATGCCTGAATTATGCCAGTGACAAAATAAGTCCAATGTGTAGTTGGACACATTTAATGTGGAAGTGATCATTTGTATGTCCTGAAATATGCCAAGTTGTATCTAGCAGGCTGTGAATAGCTGTCTTATGCAGCTAATGGCTTTTCTCACCAAAAATGTAAAAATTATATAAAGTAGTTATCACCAGCCTGATACATTCTGGATATTGAAGGTGGAGTAGAGGGAAATTTTCTTGCATGAAATTTTTATGTAATCAGTATGGGTTTAAGGATTACTTTTAGCCATTTTGTATATGTTCTTTGGAGAAGTGTCTGTTCATGTCTTCTGCCCATTTTTTGACTTGGTTATTTTTTTGGGGGGGGTGTTGAGTCTGAAAAGTTCTTTATAGATCTTGGGTATCAGCCCTTTGTCTATGGTGTCATTTACAAATATCTTCTCCGTGGGCTGCCTTTTTGTTTTTTTGACTGTTTCTTTGGCTGTGCAGAAGATTTTTATCTTGATGAAGTCCCAAAAGTTCATTTTCGCTTTTGTTTCCCTTGCCTTTGGAGATGTGTCTTGAAAGAAGTTGCTGTGGCCAGTGTCAAAGAGGTTACTGCCTATGTCCTCTTCTAAGATTTTGATGGATTCCTGTCTCACATTGAGGTCTTTCATCCATTTAGAGTTTATCTTTGTGTATGGCATAAGAGAATGTTCGAGTTTCATTCTTCTATATATGGCTGTCCAATTTTCCCAGCAACTTTTATTGAAGAGACTGTCTTTTCCATTGGATATTTTTTCCTGCTTTGTGAAAGATCAGTTGACCATAGAGTTTGAGAGTCCATAATTGGGCTCTCTATTCCATTCCATTGATCTATGTGTCTGTTTTTGTGCCAGTACCATGCTGTCTTGGTGATCACAGCTTTGTAGTATAGCTTGAAATCAGGCAACATCATGCTCCAGCTTTTATTCCCCCCCAACATTTCCGTGGCGATTCGGGGTCTTTTCTGGTTCCATACAAACTTTAGAATTGTTCATTATCATTAGCCATCAGGGAAATTCAATCAAAACCACATTGAGATACCACCTTACACCAGTTAGAATGGCAAAAATTGGCAAGGCAAGAAACAAGAAATATCAGAGAAATTGTGGAGAAAGGGGAACCCTCTTACACTGTTGGTGGGAATGCAGGTTGGTGCAGCCACTTTGGAAAACAGTGTGGAGGTTCCTCAAAAAATTAAAAACAGAGCTACCCTATGACCCAGCAATTGCACTACTGGGTAGAAGGGCCACATGCATCCCAATGTTCATAGCAACAATGTCCATAATAGCCAAACTGTGGAAGGAGCCAAGATGCCCTTCAACAGATGAATGGATAAAGAAGATGTGGTCCATATATACAATGGAACATTCCTCAGCCATCAGAAAGGATGAATACCTACTATTTGCATCAACATGGAACTGGAAGAGGTTATGCTAAGTGAAATAAGTCAAGCAGAGAAAGTCAATTATCGTATGGTTTCACTTATTTGTGGAACATAAGGAATAGTATGGAGGACATTAGGAGAAGGAAGAGAAAAATGAAGGGGGGAAATCGGAGTGGGAGACAAACCATGAGAGACTATGGACTCCAGGCAACAAACTGAGGGTTTTAGAAGGGAGATGTATGGGAGATGTAGAGGGGATGGGTGAGCCTAGTGATAGGTATTAAGGAGGGCATGTATTGCATGGAGCACTGGGTGTTATATGCAAACAATGAATCATGGAACATTACATCAAAAACTAATGAGGTACTGTATGGTGACTAACATAACATAATAAAAAAACAAATAACTAGAGTAATTTAAAAAAGAAAAAAAAGGATTACTTTTTCTACATATGGTTCAGGGTATTCAGTGTACCTACTATCAATTGGCAATTCTACTAAGATTTTTAAAAATAAAAAACTAATTACAGCTGAACTTAATAAAACTCTAACAATATAGCCTTTGCCTGTTTATCTTCTTACTCTGTAAGTTGAGAGAGTCAAATGCTAAATGCTACAGAAATTAATTTCCCAAGATTCAATTGCAGTTTAAGGAAATGAGTCATTTGCTCTTCTTGTCAACACTGCAAGAGAGGAGCTCTGCAAAAGTTTGCCAGTTTGAAAATTTCTACATTATGTTTTTACTCATAAGTGGACACTTCAGTCTTTGTATTTATTTTCAAAGAGTACATGTTTAATGTTTCAAATGTCAATATTTTTATTCCTATTCGTGCATCTTCAGTATATAATAAAATATCGCGAATGATCTGTTCAGAAATTGTCTGAGTGCTACCAAATAAGAACTGTTAGGGTTAAATCAACACCCTAATAGTATTTGGAGATGTTTCCAAGGATTTGAAAGATTGAAAATAGTGACATTTGATTCTCCATCAAGCTCGGATGACAGAACCCTTGTCTGTTTTGCAATACTGCTGAGTACCACAAGGCACAAGTAAGCGTAAGTTATTCTCAGAAGTTTGCAAGCTTGTTGGAAAAAGGCACCATGTATAAGTCACTAAGAGAACAATTAAGTGCCGAGCACGTTTTTAAAAAAATTCTTTTAATAAGTACATGTAAGCAAATTTGTTTTATTTATTTATTTTTAGACAATCTCTGTGCCCCAAAGTAGCGCTTGGACTCATACCCCCGAAATCAAGAGTTGCATGGTCTACTGAGTAGAGCACCTCAAGCCAGGTGCCTTGAGTGTTGAGCATGTTAGAGCCTCCTGCACGTGTAGAAGGTGCTTAAGGATGGGGGAGAACCATGGGCTCAGGACATCAAAGGAGGCTTCATGGGGGAGATGTTCTTTTTCCTATTTTTGTTGATGTTCATAGTAGTCCCAAAGAGAAATTTGTTTACTTAATTTGTACTAGAATCCTCTTTATGTACTAGAATCCCTTTTAGAATTTGTACTAGAAAAGGGGAACTGAACTTGTTTTTCAGAAGAGCTCAGGGTTAAAGCAAGGGATTGAGAGATAGCAAATCTTCAACATTTTGGGACCCAAAGGGTATTTTTCCATACTCTCCTCATTCAGAAAACAGAACAAGTCTGCTAGGAGCATAGCTAATTTTTACTCAATCCTTTGAGACTTGTAGTAGTAGGGAAGTGGATCCTTAAAGGACTTGAAAGTCATATATGTATATATATATATATATATATACACATATATATATATGTATATATACTTTCTCATTCCTTCCTTGGCTCTTTTAGTAAGAGCTTATGTTTAAATCATTAACAGCCTTTTACTGTAAAAGATTCATTGTGATCAGCATTGCATGCAAACCAATAATCTCTTTTGTGCTTAGAAGTTTATTTATTAATGAAAATAAATCACTAAAATATACCTTATTCATTTGGTAGAATAATTTGTATTTCTTGAACACAATGTTATTGCACTTCCTAAGGCTAAGGAAGTATATTCAACTAGAAAATAATGCTGATAAATGTAAGAAAAGATTTGAGTCATTTTAAAATAGAGTAGGTTCTTGCAAGCAAAGCTAAATTAATCTTTGGGAGTTTGGAGGGTTATTTAACACTTACCCAGAGATTGGCTATTACACTGAAAAGCATTCAAAGTCGTCATGTGCACTGCCTCAAATTATCCAAGAGATTTAAATTCCCTTGCAGAAGTAAGCAAATGATCCTTTTTTCACATCTGTTCTCCAAGCACAGCTCCGTCTACTGGATTCCAAGCAAAAAGCAGCTTTGCTTATAGGGAGATTTATTGTCAATGGTAGCGTGAAAATTGAGAGAAGTGCTGCTTATTCGCTCCAATTGCCAATGAGGGAAATCACATCCACCAGCCATATGCTTGCTTAGGGGGCCAGCAGAAATATTAGTGGAAGAGTTGTAGGTATCTGATGAGTTATCCGTCATCTGTGTAATGTGTACTCCTGTTTTCTCACTGTTACTACAGCCTGGATTGGAATGGGAAGGGAAGGCCTCAAGCTTTGAGCTCCAAGAAGAGAATTCTTGGGGGGCACTGGATAACCCTGAGGCTGGAGATTTGGTTCAAGAGACACAGCATTCCAGATGTCCCTTTGCCAAAAGTAACCGAGTGGTCTTGGACAGTTTATACTTTTCTCTGGTGTTCTCTTTCTGTCTTTGTAGAATGTGGAGTTTGAGCTAGATGATTTCCAAGACCTCTCCCAATTCTAACATAAGGCCCTTTTAGAATTTCCCACTTATTTCTAAGAAAGCTTTTAACACCTCAAGAGTGAAGAAACTTGCCTTTGCTTTCAAGAATGAAGAGAGAAGGACAAGGAATGGACAGCAGCCTTAAGCTCTCAGCTATGATTCCTTTTCTATCTCCTTGCTTTCTCCTCTGCCCATTGTCTGATTTTTTATAAAGTGATATTACCCAAATACATAAAATGAAATTATATCCTGCCAGATCATCCACCTAGCTATGTGATGATTAATGTGCTGATTGGTAGAAACCAAACCAACAGGGCTTGGTAGAAAATAATTCGAGAGCCCTACTGCTAGCTTGAGTAAAGCCTTCTGTTTGGTGTTCTAGTCTCATTTAAAGTGTAAGATGTGAGAAAATTCATTTTACTATTTCACCTTCTTTTGTATGATACTATTTTTTTCGACATTGCTTTCTTCAACATTGTCTTTATATTTCTGAAATCTCACTTGTTGGGTTCCGAGCCATTGTGAAATGGCTGTGTTAGTGTTACAGCAGGTCAAGTTTCATACACCTATCTATAAAAAAAGGTAATAAACCTGGGCAGTCACATATGTCCTAATAAGAGTTATCCACGTTTCCTAGCAAGTCAAATGAGAGATAAAGGACCTTGGCAAGAATATGATGGTTGGTTCCTTTGATAGTACCACCTGGATAGAGGTGGATTAGTAACACACTGCGGAAACATGGTGAATTTCTGATAATGGTGCTAATAGCTACCTTTTTCACAGTAATATGAAGCCAACATTTTCTCAGGAAAACTTTTCCTTGCTACCTAATATTCAGATATTTTTATTTCAGTAATGCCTAGTTAACGTCACTATTCCCAACCTTCATTTAGATTACCTCAGTTCTCCAGTATGACTATTGTACTTGATGCTTTCATGGACCATATGTTTTAGTCACTTATTCTACATATATTTATGACATGCCTGCCATTTTCAGAGCATGCATAGTGTATTGTGGGCAGAAAAGACCTTCCCCACCCACAATAATTTATATTGGGGAAGGAGTAAGAAAAACCTAGACAATGACAAAAATGCAAGAGTAAAATGACAGTGTGACAATGATAAAACAGATGTCATGAGGAAATTCATGATTTATTTCCAAATGGGTTAACACCAAGAACTTTGATTTAAAGGTAGGGAGTTTACTGCTGAATGGAGTAATCAGGGGAGGCTCCATGGAGGAGGTGGGGCTTGAGGGAGCATTGAAAGACATGATTGGAATAAACAGAGAAGATAGTATGGTATGAACCAAGAAAAACCAAGTCTTTCTCAAAGACTCTGTATCACTGCTGAAATGCACAATATACAGAAGTAACATTAAATAATATTCAACTACGCAGTGACAGAATTTTCTCTTTGCAATCATCTTTCAACACTTTTAATCAGGAAAAAAAGGCCTCGGTTTCACTCTGATGCATCTGTAACCCCTTTCCTTACTGTTAGTTCACTAGTTCCTCTCTCCTCCCTTTGTTCTTTAACATATAGACCCAAATATGATAGCAGACTACAGTAACCAGAATTCAACAAAAAGGGCTTCAGATGGCATTTATTTTTTAGTTCTCTTCACCTTGTGGAAAGTAATGTTAGATTTCTATTGTGGTATAAAGTGTTTTAATCAATAAATGTATTTAGGTGAAAACTTCAATAATTCAAGGAAAAATGGAGGCAAATACTAGTACAAGTGTTATGTAGGTAACACAAAATTTGTTTGGGTGGTATATGAATGAATTTGAGAAAACACTGAATTATAATATAATTTATACATGGGATGGTAATTAGTTCCATGTGGTAACAAGGAGAGTCATGATGGAGAGTAGCCAGAATAAGATTAAAAACATAAGCTGCGAGTAGATCAAGGAGATCAGGGAATAATAGATTCATGACCATTATTTGTGTTGTATTATTGTGTTGTATCTTCTCTTGGGATTATTTGTGTTGTATCTTCTCTTGGGATTCCATTACTACCTCCTTTATTCAAACTATGGTTTACTGGTTCCTTCTTAGATACCAGGTATTGTATTAAGTATTTTACATATAATTATCACATTTTTTATCACAACTATGGTAAGAGGAAGGTATTAGCTTGGATTTGGAGCGATGAGTTCTTAACCAAAGGGTAGACAGTTAATTGCTAATACAGTTGAGTTTGGAGCCCAAGCCTATTTGATTACAAAGCTCCTGTTCTTCATTATGTCTAGAAATCCTACCCATTGTCAGGCCCTGACCTGAATACTAGCTTTTTCTGGCTAAGCCCAACTTGCCGACAGATAGGCAATCTCCTCTTTGGTCTTTCTGCAGCTCGCACTATACACTTCTGGGTAGTAATTTTCTTCACCCCTTCACTAGAATTGCTTATCCAGCCTCTACTGATGAGATTGTGACAATCCAGATGGCCTGTTTACATGTCTTAAGGCATCCAACACTGTACTTCTCTCTGGATCAAGACTCCTATTGTTTGAATTGAGCTAAATTTTTTTCCTTTGCTATGGCTTATCACAGAAGTACAGCTGTACCACCTCGGAGTGGAAGTGGGAACAGAAGCTCTGGGAAAGATAACTCAGGAACTACCTGGAAAGGCTTTGCCTTTGTCAGACTCCAAGAATCTAATTAATTAATTTTGAACAAATCAGCAACTCTTTGGATTTGTTAAATCGTTTTGGATTTTTTTTATATGAGTTTTATAATGTCTGGGTTAAGTAGAACAGAAGTGGATACCTGGTAATTATAGACTTTTAGATCTCAGGAGAGAATGTTAAAGAATAGCTTATCTAACTCCTTTATTTTATCAATGAGGAAATTGAAGACTAACAGGTTTCATGAGTTCCTTAAGGCCACAGAACAAGTTAAGGGCAGACCTTTAACTGAAGATTTCTCAATTCCTAGTAAATTATCTTCTATATTGATGGCTTTGAGCTTGGAGGTCATGTGCTCCTCCTTTTCACCCAATGTTGGAATCCCTATAGTATCTCTGACTGATGGACAACAGATGCAGAGCAGGGAGCAGAAACTCAGTATCTTTGGATACTTGTAAAAGCAGTCTTTTCCATTTTTTTTTTTTTAGTCTTTCCCATTTTAAATAAAAATTCACTCTCTTAAATCCAATATAACCTCACAATCACGTCTATTGCTCTAAACACCGCAATGTTCCAGGGTTCCCTTTTCGGAAGCTGTCCTCTTTACATTCATATCCATTCTTGTGATCCTGTCTTTCTTAAAAGTCTTTTCTTTTAAGTCTTTTCTTCTTAAAAGACCTTCTTAAAGTCTTAAGACTTTAAATACATCTATACACGGAGGACTTTCAAATTCTCATCTCTAGACCATTCTTTTCCTTAGAACTCTAGATCCATGTACAGTTGCCTGCTGGATATCTGCCTTTGAATGTCTAGTAGGCATCTCAAACTTAAAAAAAAGTCTTAATACAAAGTCTTGATTATACCTTTCCATGAAAAAGCTCTTCCCTATCTCCTAGTCTTCTTTATCTCACGAGACTTTATTTTTTCGGTTCCCTGGGGCCAGGAACCTGAAGTCATCCTGATGTGTCTTATTCTCTTTCATTGTGCATCCAAACCATCATCTACTTTGTTAGCTCAACTTTAAAATTACTTCCAGAATCCAACAAATTCTGTTTTTTTTTCTTTTTGATAGATTTTATTTTATATTTATTTTATTTTATTTTTTATTAACGTATATTGCATTATTTGCCCCAGGGTACATGTTTGTGTACATGTACCAGGCTTACACATTTCATAGCACTTACCATAGCACATACCCTCCCCAATGTCCATAACCCAGCCACCCTATCCCTAACTCCCCACCTCCCACCAACCCTCAGTTTGTTTCATGAGTTTAGGAGTCTCTTATGGTTTGTCTCCCTCCTGATCCCATCTTGTTTCATTCCCCCCACCCCCCACGATCCCCTACCCTACCTCTCAAATTCTTCATATCAGAGAGATCATTGGCTTGATCAAAGCCAATTGATAATTGGCTTTCTCTGATTGACTTATTTCGCTTAGCATAATACCCTCTAGCTCCATCCACGTTGTTGCAAATGGCAAGATTTCGTTTCTCTTGATGGCTGCATAGTACAGAATCCAACCAATTCTGACCAACTCTAGTGTTCTCATTACAGTCCAGGCTATCAATTTGTCTTGCACACACAACTCTCCCACCACCCTGCCTGCACAAACTGTTCTTCTCACAGCAGCTGGAACGTACATCAGAGTCCTCACTGTGGTCTGGAGTCACCTTCACATGATCTGAAAGCTCCAGCTTTCCTTCTGCCTTTGTTTCCCGCTCCTCTCCCTCTCACTCAGTCTTGGCTAGGTTCCATGTCTCCTCTCTCTACCTTGAATGGACCACACGAACTTCTACCTCCAGCCCTTTGCACATGTCTTATGGACTCTCCAATTAACACACTCTGATATGCCCACCCACCCCCATGCCATCAGCTGCCTTCACTTCTGTGCCCACCTAATCAGAGAAGATCTTGCTCCCTACTGTCTCCAATGCCTTATCTCAATACTCTGATTAATTTATGTTCATAGTATTCACCATCTGACACACTGCGTTGATACGTTTGTCTTTTAGCCTCTGCATATCACACAAAGAATGTGAGCTCGATGAGAGCTGGGATTTTATTTTATTTTTGTTGTTCTTTGCAGTTTTCCTCAGTATCTAGAATAGTGTCTTTAAAGGTAGTAAATAAATATTCGTTCAATGAATTTCTCCTTCAACTTTGCTATTTAGCCAGGTCTTTTATTTGTACTGTTGTTCCTGCAACTCGCATGCAGAAATTTGCCTTTATCCTAATAAACAACTGTAATTTTAGTTTGGGATCATTAGGCAAAGTTGGCAAAATCTTCTCAAATCTGGATTTTTGCTAGAAAATGTTAATTTCCTATGTTACTTTATGATGTTTACTTTTTGTTAACTTAATATGATTATTAACATTAGCCACAGTTACCATGTTTGGAACACTTACATGACTAGCACTCTGCCAAGTGTTTTACGATATTATTTTACTTGATCCTTACAATGACTCTGAGTTGACAGCTTTGGGCAGAGCCTTCTCTACTTACCTCCTTTATGGCAATGCTGGAGGTAAACTGGATGCTTGGTGTTTCTAAAAAGAAGTTGACAGGAGTAACCTGCCATTTCTGCGACTGCTTTCCATAGATAGCTTGGTATCACATGGCGATGAAAAGACCAGTACTATCTGTTGAGTACTTACCGTATGCCAGGCACTGTGCTTGACACTGTACAAAATGTTATTTAATCTGTGCAACAATTTTATATAATGGATGTTACCCCCGTTTTCTAGAAGAGGAAATTGTGCAGAGCGGGTACTAGTAAGAGTGCAGTTAAAACCCCATCCTGGTCTCCTTTCCTGGGCTGGAAATACTATGTCCATTACCAATTCCTTGTCTCAGCTCCCAAAACCACTTTTCAATACATACTCTGTGTTAACTGAATTCCAGTAGAGGGTGCTACAGGGACACTACAGGTGTGTGTTTTGGGGGGTGGGGTGTGGAAGCGCTCTTCCGCCCATTTCAGAGGGTTGTTGGAGGTTGGCAGTGTGAGTTCAGACCTAGCCTTATCTTTCTACAGCCCTCTTGACAAAAACCAGAGCCTCAGTGTGACTCCTGTCTGACCACCCCCCAACTCCCGTCAGTATCTAGATTTCCACCCCACCACTGACATTATCGATTGCTGATCATCCACTCCCCCTTGCTCTCTGCGCTCCAGTGGGAGGTGGCCTATTGCTTTCCCAGCAAACCAGACCACATCCAGCCTAGCCAAACCAGTGTGCTTCTCTGCTCTCTGCTGGGCCGAACCACATTTTTCTTCCAGTTTGCCCTTCCTGGGATTTTCTCCCTCAGCCCAAGTACGCTATGTGGTTTTAGTGATTACTTACACTAAATTTTTTCTCTTTAACTTACTGTGCGATTTCTATAACTGATTGGATCCAGACAGACTGGACAGACTGTGGCTGTTATAAGTATTGGCTGATAAACTCCCAGAGGCCCCCTTCCTCAGATAATTGCCCTCAGCCAATGGGATCTGCCTTGTCCAGAAGGTTAACACACTCTCCAGTCCTTCCTCTCCACCTGTGGGCCAGGGCCAATCACTAACCCACAAAAACCAGCTCCTTGGATTGTGGCAGGTACAATTCAAGGGTACATTTACCTTCCAGAGTTCCTCTATTGGATCAGGTCAGGGCTAAAGTTGATCAGATATCATGGCATTTCTCCCCTTCTCAATTCTGCTCACCTTGTTCTCTCATAAGCTTTTCCTGAGAGTACTTCCTCAATAAATTAGGTATATCTTAATCTTTGTTTCAGGCTCTGCATTTGGAGAACTTGACCTCAGACATGTACCAAGGCCACAGAGCCAGACAATTATGAAGTCAGTGATTGTACTAGACTTATCTGACTCCAAAACCTGTATTCTTAACCATTATATTCTCATGCCTGAGAAAATCTCTCTCTTCTAGCATGTTCTCCCTAACCCAGTATGTCTTCTATGCTGAGCCATCTTGGCTTTGAGGATGGACTGTCTCTGGTTCAGAGGGAAGTTTATGATTACTGTTCAAGAGTATCTGAGATCTGTGCTCACTATTACGAAAGGTCCACATGCCCCTTATTTGCTCTTTGGAGGCTTACACACCCTGTGCTGCTCTTGCCTTGGTCCTGTACTTCCTTTTCTCCACCAAAGAGTGTGGGTCAACATCCTGATTGGAATTCTACCTTTCCAGTTTCCTGAAGTGAGTCAGCTTGTTTAAGAAAATCCTGCTGTGCTTCTCCAGTCATGCTTATTTGGGGTAAACCAGCTCTCTGAGCCTTAGGATTTGTGCACTGGCATTCACTCAGGTTCAGAAACTAAGGTGACAACTTGACACATGAATGCCTTGTAGGTAAATAATAGTTTTTGTTGGAGGCCATCGAAATAGGCTTATTTATGACTCCTGCTACCACACACTGGCACTTGATGGGGGTTGCGGGTGGGGGTGAGACAGTCGAAAGGCTGTTCTGGGGACCTGGGAGAACTAGGAGGACCTAGATTTACCAGAGATGGTGTGTCAATCTCGAAGATAATTGGGCCAACACTGCATGAGAACAGCTTGTTTCAGCCCATTCCATTTTCGGATGCTCTAACATGGAGTGAAAGATTCAGCAGGCAAGTCAACAAGTCTTGGCTTTAATAGTCTTTTCCCCATGATCCCAGCATGTGCTCTGGTTGTGCGGTTTGTTCATTTGACCACCATATGCCGATTCTTTCGGGGATTTCAAGCGAATGTTCCCCAGTTGACCCTAAACAACTCCTGTTTTCTCACTTGGTAATAATTACTTGACAGGGACACGACTTCTGTCCTTTCCCCCCAAAAAGCAAACTAATAGGAAAAGAACTGGTGATCTGCTTCGCAGGCTCTCCTTTCTTCCGAGAGGCAATCTGTTCCACTGCAGAAGGTGGTTCCACTGTTGAGCATGGCCCCATTTTCCTTGTGGCTAGAAGAAGTACAGCCGGAGCTAATGCAATCCCGTTTGGAGTTGTCCCATGGTTAGATGAAATTATTAGCCATCCCTACAGAGTGTCAGCAGCTGCAAATAGCATGTGCCTTTGAAGGCAGCCGAATCCAACCGGGAATTGAGAAATTAATAGGAATTTAAAATAATGGGCATGCTTGCAATGAACCATTTATGGGTTCAGAAACCTAGTTCCTCTGGTAATTTGAATGAGCAGTTTTGCTAATAAAGTTTGTCTATGTTTAGTGAACCTGCTGGCTCTACCTGTCATTCACAAACAACTTGAATTATCACTTTCCCATCAAATTTTGCCCTTTCCCTTAGCTTGCTGGCTCTTGGAGCTGATTTTCTCCATGCAGGAAGGAATGGGTAGAGAAAAAATAGGAAGAGGCTTTAGCTATAGCTGGGGCAAGCTGGCTTTCCTTTATATCAGGTTGAAGTGTATTTATTTTATGCAGGTAATGTATGAAATTCAAATGGTGCTACATTTATTTGAGAGAGGGAATGCAAGCAGGGGGAGGGGCAGAGGGAGAAGGAGAGAGAGAATCTTAAGCGGACTCCCTACTGAGCCCTGGGCACGTCTTATCTCACTACCCTGAGATCATGACCTGAGCAGAAATCAAGAGTCGGTTGCTTAACCGACTGAGCCACAGGCACCCTGGTGCCACGTTTATTTGAAAGGGAAGATATTCTCAATTGAAATATCCCATTCTGATCACTGTCTACTGGTGGTTCTTGACTTTTTTTCTTACTAGATCTGCACATGGTGTGATCTCCACTCTTCTAACTACAGTTGATTTTACCTTTGGGAAAATGAGCAAATGTCACTGGCAGCTTCAACATTTTTAACCATTAGAGTGATTCTTCATACCAGGAAAGCGAGTTAGAGTCTGCCTGCCACCCTGATTTACATGCTCCAAGCCCCTTTTGTAGAACTTCTCTTTTCTCAGTGGAACAGAAATGTGTGTTCCTCAAGGAAATAAAAAATGCTGCCCACCCCCAAATACGCCAGGAACCCTTTCCCCTTTCTGTGTTCTCTGCAGTTTTCCCAGAGGTTAGTGTGGTGTTCTCCAGGAAACAGCTTTCAACAGGATTGATTTTTCCATTTGGCCCCTGAGATTGCGGCAGCGTGGCGGCAGGCCGGGTCTCGGGTGGCTGAAGCTGCCCGAGAAGGGCGAGGAGGGAGCTGGGGAGCTGGAGGGCAGGCTGAGCAGGCTGAAAACATGGCTCTGTGCAGGACAAGCAGAGGGGCGAAGAGCTCACACTGCAGATTTCCACAGCATGGTAGCTGTATGAGCGGAGAGCTGGGATTTAATATCTCTGAGCCTGTTTCTTCATCTTGAAATAGAAGGTGATGACAGGATGCACCCCATGAGGTTATTGTGGGGATGAAATGAGGGATTCATGTTAAGTCTTAGCACAGCCCCTCATAGACGGCTAATAATTTTGCTTGTGTACCATTATCATCACCGCTAAAAGGGCTTGAGGGGCAATGATCGACCTTTGTGGCAAAGCATTCTGGTTTTAGTGTAACTAGCCAATATGGCTTCAGGAATTTCACCTTGCATTTCTGAAATTTATAAAACTCTGTCATGTTCAAACTTTTGAAGCAGGTGCCCGTTTCGTGAGCAGGTGAGCACTCATACACGGGTAAGAGTAGTTGTAATTAACACATACATTGCTTTGTGGGGGCAAAACATTATAAGAGCTTGAAAAGATTGTCTTTAATATGTGATTTTTTTTTCCTTTATAAACAATTTTATTTTTTATGTGTTCATCAAAACCATTGTCCAGGAAAAATACATACTGGTTTATATATTTAACAAATACTTCTCTTTTACTGAGTGCTGAGCAAGTTCTATTTTCTACAAGTATTAACTCACTTAATCCTTGTTATGACAGTATCAGGTCACTTCTATTATTATCCCCTTTTTCCAAATATGTACATTGAGGCATAAGCCAATTAAGCAAGTTGTTCAAGATCCTGTAGGTAGTAAGCTTTCCAGGCAGGATTCTAATCCAGGCTGGCCGGCCTCGGAGTCTGTAGGTGTCAGGCTAGGTCAGTCTGGCCTGTTTGGATTGTGAAGTTTTAATTTTTTTTTTTTAAGATTTCATTTATTTATTTGAGAGAGACAGACAGACAGAGATAGCGACAGATATCTTGAGCCGGGAGGAGAGGGAGAAGCAGGCTCCTCGATGAGCAGGGAGCTGGATGCGAGGCTTGATCCCATGACCTTCGCTGAAGGCGTATACTTAACTGAGCCACCCAGGGGTCCCTGTATCCCGAGGCTCTTAAATGACAGGAGCTGGGATTATTTAAATTGTTCTGTGTGTCTGTCAATAGGAGATTTCAGGGTTGTCATACAGTCACCTTATTTGGTCAATTTAGGACCTCGGCATTAATGAGGCATTTCCTCTTTCCACGCGGCCATGTAATTGAGGAGGTAGGATGGGGGAAAATGCCATGAAGTGGGGTTATGGATTCCCTCTTAAGAACCTGTGTGACAGATATTAGGATCTGTTGGAGTTGAGTGAATTAAGCTGTTTTCATTGCCCTAAAAGAATCTAAACTAGATTCTGACACCTTTGGTATTCTGAATCACCTTATAAATCTCTGCTTAGTGATTCAAAGTCATTCTATTCAGCACAAGTAGAAGCAGCTCTATACATTGAGACCAGATATTATCACTGACCTTTTTTTTTTTCTTCTGATAAATAATGTGTGAATTTGAGGAAATCTAAAACTCAGGGCACCTGGGTGGCTCAGTTGGTTGAGCGACTGCCTTCGGCTCGGGTCATGATCCTGGAGTCCTGGGATCGAGTCCCGCATCGGGCTCCCAGCTCCATGAGGAGTCTGCTTCTCCCTCTGAGCTTCTCCCCTCTCATGCTGTCTCTCACTCTATCTCAAATAAATAAATAAAATGTTAAAAAAAAAAAAAAAGAAATCTAAAACTCTACTAACCATAACAAATGCCATGGATTTAGGAAGTTGATTTTTTTTTTTAATGCTTCAACTGGCTTGTGTGTGCTTTTGAAGAAGTTGATGGACTTCTCTGTCTTCCTTCTTCAGAGATGATCCCTGATCCACAGACAGTGGGCTGCTTTTTCAATACCATCTGGCCATGGTCTTAGTTTTTTTTGTTTTTTTTTAAGATTTTATTTATTTATTTGACAGAGAGAAATCACAAGTAGACAGAGAGGTAGGCAGAGAGAGAGGGAGAAGCAGACCCCCTGTTGAGCAGAGAGCCCGATGCGGGGCCCAGTCCCAGGACCCCGAGATCATGACCTGAGCCGAGGGCAGAGGCTTTAACCCACTGAGCCTCCCAGGCGCCCCTTTGTTTGAAAAGCACCGTGAGCTTTCCCTGCTGTACAAACTCCTAGTTTTTCTCCTGCTTCATTTGTGACTCTTAACCAGCCTCTTTGCCGTGTTCTCCCCTTTCTTGAGACTTTAAGTTGGAGTGCTGTTCTGTGAACTCAGCCTTTGAGCAGTCTTTGATTATATATATATAATCCTCTGCTGAAAATGCTGTCCTGACTCTTCATCTGAAGTCCTTGTATGAAAACCCTTTATCAGCTGATCCTCACTCTCTCTCCGGCCTAATTGCCTATTGTTAATTTGTCATAACACAGTGACACAAACTGAGTGTCTTGAACAATGGAAATCTATTATCTCACAGTTTGGGGAGCTGGAAGTCTGAGATCAAGCTGTCGGCAGGGCTGTACTCCTTCCCTCAGGAGGCACTAAGATAGGCTCCGTCCCAGGCCTGTCTCCGGGCTTCTGGTGGTTTTGTTTCCCAGTTTGTGGCTGTGTGCCTCTAGTCTTCACACTGTGTTCTCCTTGTGTGCATGTCTGAGTCCAAATTTCCCCTTTCCATAAGGACATTAGTCCTACTGGACTCGGGGCCTGCCCTACTCCAGTGTGAGTCATTTTAATTAATTACATCTGCATTGTCTCTAGTTCCAAATAAGGTCACATTGTGAGGTACTGGGAGTTAGGACCTCTGCATATGAATTTTGGAGGGACACAGCTCAACCGCTAGCACTACTGTGTTTCTTCTTGTTCACTGGGTGGGGGGGGGTACTTTGCTACCTTCTTTGCTGCTGCTTGAATGCTTGAATGTGCTTCCTGCCTAAAGGTCCTGTTCCTTTGCCTGGAATATCCCCCCACCGTAACTGTCCACATGACTCACAGGAATGCCCCCTTCTCAAGTCCGTCTTCAAATAGGCCCTCCTTAGTAATGCTTCCCTCTCCTGATTGTCCTACTTAAAATCATATCTCAGCTCCTCCTCCCCAAGCCCCCCCATTTCCCCTTGTCTTTTGTGTTTTTTGTTTTTTCTTTTTCTGTGCTACTTACCATCTTGTAACATACTTGGTAATTTGCTTATTGCCAGTTTTACTGTTTATTGTTTGTTTTCTCCCCACTCTGATTCTGGAGTGGAGCTCAGTGAGAGGCAACAGTACCTGGGACATAATAGCCACTCAAAAAATGTGTACAGCTTTCTCATTTCACCTCATGGGTTTAGTTGCAGAAATGCATATTTTAATATATCGGAGGAAGGCAGGTAGGAGGAGGGTGAAACATATCTTTTTTTTTCCCCTCCTCCCCCCGGGTGAAACATATCTTAAACAAGCATATTTTATTGAGCACTGAGGTGGCTTTCCTGTAGGACTCTACACTTGGGACTTGTAGCCAAATGTCACACTCATGATGACTGCAGATCCTAGCAAGGGCTTGCCATCCCTCCCTTCTGAAAGCTCAAGGCATTTTGCACATATAGGGTGAAACCAAAACCCTTTTGATGAGACAATGAGAAGCCTCTCTTGACCTGTTTCCAGTGTCATTTAGTACATAGAGAAGCAATCACTGAAGCTCTGGGAAGGAACTGATAGGTTGAGAAGTCAGGCATCATGACTTGCTGTGATTTTGCTACTACCGTCAGAAAGCATAAAGCTCCTAGAGTGACCACAAAGTGATCTGGGAGATATTTCTTTGGCTTCACTGGAGTGGAAGGGGTTTAAACGGCCCACAGATGTCACATCCAGTTTTCTTAATAATCTCATCAAGGCGGGGCACCTGGGTGGCTCAGTGGGTTAAAGCTTCTGCCTTCGGCTCAGGTCATGATTTCAGGGTCCCGGGATCGAGCCCCGCATCGGGCTCTCTGCTCAGCGGGGAGCCTGCTTCCCCCTCTCTCTCCGCCTGCCTCTCTGCCTACTTGTGATCTCTCTCTTTCTGTCAAATCAATCAATCAATCAATCAATCAATCAATCTTTAAAAAAAAAAATCTCATCAAGGCCTCTCCTAGGCCTCTGGTAGCCAAACGTCAAGAGTGAGTCCCAACAGGACCACTGAGTTAGGCAACTCCCTGTGTACTTCTTGGTCTTGAACTCCATCATTTTACATGAAAATTATCTGGGGTCATCCTTTGTCTTCATAAATACCATCTATTTTGGGTGAGCCTCTGTCCTCATAAATGTGGAGTTTAATGATGGCGAACGTGTCCTAGCCAATGCAGGTTTTCACTCTGATGCCATTGTAGATGCTGGCCCAGAGTGGATGCCTGAGAAATGTTTCTTGATCTCCCTCTGAAGTATAGCTGCAGGGCACAGCTCATGGCTCAAGCGGGCTACATCTCCACCCGGTCTTGCTGTGGCCGTTTCGTTTGGTTTCTCCTTGAACTCAGGAATGATTTCCAACAATAAATGCTAAAATATTGCTTTAAGGCATATACCCTGCAGAGGAAGATGTGGCAGTGTGGAGGAGAGCATGGAAGGTGGTTTCTGACATCATGAGGCCCAGGAGGTGAACCTTCTAACAAGCCTCCAAAAAAACAGAGGAGACTTCACAGGGAAAGGCCTGGTCACACAGGTGTGGGAAACATGCCATTGATTTTTTTTTTTCCAGCCACACTCATTCATAGATGGCAACATTATCCATGACTGATCATAAAACAGCAGGGGTATCAGGAGGTAGAAGTTGACTGAGGCAACACATCTGATCCCTGAATCCACAGGTAATAAACCTGTCTTATTCCTTGTTTAGCCACCTGTCACATGCTTCCTGAACTCTGTCTCCTTTCTCTGTCCCATTGGTGCTGTCTACATGAATTCATCTAGAAGGAAACACTGTGTGTGTTTGACAGTGGAGGTAGTTCCTTTTGATGGGGATGGATTCTTTTCTGCAGATGAGGTTTTACTCTAAACCCAATGAAGCTTAAGATTTCAGGGCCTTTCACTTGCTTTGGTAGAGGGCCTAGCACATCCCATTAATCATTTGTTTGTAAAATTTTCAAAAGTAATATATTTTAACCGCCATAGTTTAATTGTACTGTTTCTTTCCATTCTAATTTTCCCTCTACCACACTTTGCTTTGTGTTTGCTGCAGGCAGTTTTGGAATCCAGCTAAAGTGGAAGTTGAATTGGGAATATTTATTTAGTTTAGGTTGAGCAGAATACACTTAGGTCGTTTGCAGTAATTTCTAAGTATGGCTGTTGCTAGTTATCTTGGTATAGGAATGAATGGCTTGCAGGAATACTCAGGTCACCCACTCCATGACTCATCAGGTGTCAGGACACATAAGAGCAGGACTAGAGATCTTACTGCAGGGAGAGCAGCTCCTGTGATGCCCCACACCAGACTTACCTGAACAGAGAGGGAGAAAAGAGGATTGAAACCGACAAAACCAACAACTTGTATATAAAAAATAACACAAAGGATATGTCAGGCAGTCCATTAATAAAGTCATTATGTTATTTTTCAGGATTTGATGATGTTTGTATTTGTCACCTTTTTACAGTTTGCCGCTTTTGTGATTATTTTCATCCTAAATGAATGTTCTTCTCCACTTCCAATATGTTTTCATTTTTTTTTTACAAAATTTCCCCTATTTTAGAAAAGCGTTAGGACTTGCAAGACCTGGATCTTCCCAGCCTCTGCCTTATCAATTCTTTTTATACTTATTTATTTTATTTCATTTTAAAATTTTTATTTATTTATTTGACAGAGAGAGAGAGACATCACAAGTAGGCATAATGGCAGGCAGAGGAGAGGAAAAGCAGGCTCCCTGCTGAGAGAGAGCCTGATGTGGGACTCAGTCCCAGGACCCTGGGATCATGACCTGAGCCAAAGGCAGACTCTTAACTCTCTGAGCGACACAGGTGCCCCTTATCAATTCTTTTTAATTTGTTACATTTTTACAAGTCTTCTGGGGTCAAAATTTCACAAATTTCAAATCAAGTTTAATGTCATTTTAAGTTAATATTAGTAATTTCGCTGAAAAAATTTTAGTAATTTCACCGGCCTCTGCATCTTCTAAAAAATATGTAGATGTTAAATAACGAGTCTTTATCAAGTCTCTAGGCAGGAGAAAAATAATGTGAGCATCCCATTTTTATAGGACAAGTGGAGTCAGGCAACTTGAGTAGAATTTCATAGCCTTAAAGCTTCTATAAATCACTCAAGAGTTCTTATCTATCTACCTTCCAAAAGGGACCATGTTCATCTACATAGAAAAGTACAGTTTTATATTAGAAAATTTTTTTTCCAATTATTTGCAGATATTATGAGAAAATTGCTAGATGCCGTTTTTGCTGCCTTTACATTCTATATGCAGTAGGTACTTCAGTTAAAATAAATGTTTTATATAGCTAAAATATCCTCAGATTTTCTGGGAGGAAAAATGGTGATAAAATGTTTCATCATTTCAATTGAACTAGGATTGATTAATTAGAATAGGTCAAAGCATGTGCCCTTGTGGTACAGAGGATAATTTTGTTTGGCCTTTCCAGTCATCAGTATAACTGTAGTAGAGGTTTTAGAAAACATCAGTAATGCCCTGTAAAACTGGCTGTGGAGTGACGAATAGCACAAGCTCACCCTTTAAATAAATTGCCCTCGAAGAAAAATAGTGATAGTAAGCTTTGATAAAAGTAAGTGGTTCAGAAGAACTTTCCAGCTCAAGGGTAAGCCAGTTGTAGGAACTTTAAAACCTTTGGAATATCTATCTGCTTTGACCACAGGGAAAGCTGCAGCAAACTCAGTAGCATCCTTGTTGTTCAGGATACTGTTTTAGGATGAAGCCCTTATGGGGAATAAAAGAAAGCCTCCGTCTTATGCATTTCTGATGACAAAGACCTGTATTTCCTGTCCACAGAGATTCCCCAAGTGACTCCACTGGGTACTGCCCCATGCACATAGAGACCATGACCGAATCTCTGAACTTTGGGGTTTTAGGTCCTCATTTTATAAAACAAGGTTTGGAGCCCCATCTCCAAATCTCTTTCCAGCTCTGGCGTAAATATTCTGTGCTCTTTATCTCTACCTATGTATTAACTGGGTCAGATTCCTGAGGGAGAAGATCGGTTAGCACTCTACATGTAAGATGCTGAGAGAGAGAGCCCTTAAGATTCCACTGCATTAATATTGCTGACCCTTGAGCAAGAGTTACTGGGGAGGAGAATTCTGGCTTGAGGTAACAATTGCAAACATAGGGCATTGTAGGAGTGGCACATTATACAGCAATTCTCTGCTGAGATCTCTACATAAAATTAAGTTTGCATGTGGTTAAAATCACCCACCACTGTCCCCTCTGACCTAAGTCTAGTGCGGACTGACATTTTGTCTTTTACTAGCACGGATTTTCCCCAGCATTGAACAGGTAACCAAGTCATGAGCTGAGCCTCTAATGAAATACTTGCCTTGGGTTTGGGGGCCACATTATTAAAAAAAAAAAGCTTGAAACCATTCCAACTGATCAGAATAGTTACCTATACTATTTAAATGCTTGCTTCTTTTCCTCTCTTTTAAATAATTTGCTTATTTATTTACTTATCTATATATCAATGCTGAAGTTGTATATTAAGTTTGTGCCAGTTAAATGTGCCTATTTGGGATTGGATTCCACTGTACTGCTTTTCAATTGAGGTCTCAAAGCTTACTGTGCATAGCGGGGCCTGCCTCAGCCATTCATTACCAACCCCCATTACCAGAGTGCACCCTGCTTATAGCTCACCATCTTTGCCTCCTAGTCTTACATGATCATTTGGGGCCATGAAACCACAAACCTCTGGCCCAGTTATTCAAGGGCTCACCATTTATTTGCCATTTTCTTCTGTGTGGAAAATTTTTTAAAAATAATTTCTGAATTCGGTTTTTTTTAAAGATTTTTATTTATTTATTTAAGAGGGAGAGAGAGAGAGAGAAAGAGAGAGAGCTAGTGAGAGCATGAGCCAGGAGGAAAGGGGGAAGCAGGCCTTTCACTGAACAAGGAGCTGGATGCAGAGATGATCCAGGACCCTGGGATCATGACCTGAGGCACCCCTGATTTCTGCCTTTTTAACAGTTGTACTGCTCTATCACTTTCTAATTTCATCTGAAATATTTTAATCTTTAATGTCTTAAATAAAAAAGTATACAAAGCCAAGGATGGGGAAGATTTTAAAAAAGTGATTTGAAATTGTATTTGGTAATGCAAAGAGGAATAAAGGCAGGTTAAAGATTAAGACCTATAGTGACACATCTTTTACTGATTTGTGCTTCCCTGTAGCAGAATATGTACATATCTTAAAAGAGAGCCAAGATTTCTGTTAAGATTAATGGGCATTGAGTGGTTATTCTCTTGGTAAAGAGAATTTTTTTTTACATGGGACAGAGAGTAGCCTAACTCAAATAGGAAACTTTTTTTTTCTTTGAATAAAGGCAAATTCTGTCATGTTTCAATGGCAAGTACATTATATGTTCCAATGTCGAAAATATTTAACCTTATCCAGCCATTAGCATTTTGAACCACTTGACAACATAATTCATTAAGAGTTACTGTGAGGTCTATGAGATATTAGACAAGTAATGTTTTTCTTTTTTCCCAAACTATGCTTGCTTTGGAAATTTTGAATCCTAGTTATTCTGTGTTTAAAGATAAATGAAGCTTCTATAATGATCTGAAATGTTATTTAATACTTTCTCCTTTTCAAAGGCATTTATTTATTTTCAAAAGGCATTTATTCCCACAAGGATGAGAAGAACTGACTTTTGTCAAGGCTCACCTTGATTTTTTAAAAAATTTCATAGATTTTCTTGATTTTTATTTTTTAAATTTTTAAAAAAATTTTTTAAATTTTTAGATTTTTAAAAATTATTTATTTATTTGACACAGAGAGAGAGAGATCACAAGTAAGCAGAGAGGCAGGCAGAGAGAGAGGGGGAAGCAGGCTCCCTGCTGAGCAGAGAACCCTATATGGGGCTCAATCCCAGGACCCTGAGATCATGACCTGAGCCGAAGGCAGAGGCTTTAATCCACTGAGCCACCCAGGCGCCCCAAATTTTCTTAATTTTTAATATAAAAAATTTTTTAGTCTAGTTGACGCACAGTGTTACCTTAGCATCCGGTGTAGAACATAGTGATTCAGCTTCTCTGTATGTTATCCTATACTCACCACAAGTGGATGGACATCTGTCACCAGATAACACCATAATAATATCATTGACTAGATTCCCTGTGCTGTGCCTTTTATTCCCGTGACTGATTCAGTCCATAACTGGAAGTTTCTAAATCCCTCTGGCAACCACCAGTTTGTTCTCTGTATTTATAGGTCTAATTCTGCTTTTCGTTTGTTTATTCATTTGTTTTATTTTTTAGATCCCACATATGAGTGAAATCATATGGCATTTGTTTTTCTCAATCTGACTTATTCCATTTAGCATAATACCCTCTAGATCCATCCATGGTGTTGCAGATGGCAAGATCTCATCCTTTTTAATGGCTATGTAATATTGTATGTATATGTATGTGTGTGTCACATCTTCTTTATTTATTGATGGACTCTTAGATTACTTCCATATCTTGGCTATTGCAAATAAGGCTACAATAATCAGTCATAGGGGTGCATTTATCTTTCTGATGAGTGTTTTTATTTTCTCTGGGTAAATGCCCAGTAGTGAATTATTGGATCATAAGATATTTCTCATTTTAATTTTTTGAGGAACTTCCATACTCTTTTCTCCAGTGACTGCAACAATGTACATTCCCACTAACAGGGCATGAGGTTTCTTTTTCTCCATATCCTTACCATCTCTTGTTGTTTCTTGTCCTTTTTATTTTAAGGCTTACTTGGTTTTGATTTTTAACAAAAGTATAGACTTTTTGTTCCTGTTTTTTTTTTTTTAAGATTTTATTTATTTGACAGAGAGAGAGCGATCACAAGTAGGCAGAGAAGCAGGCAGAGGGAGAGGGGGAAGCGGCTCCCTGCTGAGCAGAGAGCCCGACATGGGGATCCATCCTAGGACCCTAAAATCCCTGAGCCAAAGGGAGAGGCTTAACCCAGAGCCACCCAGGCGCCCCTGACTTTTCGTTCTTTTACCAAGATTAGAACCACCAGTCATTCTCAAGGCTATATTTTGGACAGGGTGTTGCTAGGTGCTGTACTAATGAATGCAGCCATACCTAAGGTCTGTCCTGTGACACTGAGGAGTATATAGCTTCTAGTGGTGATGGATATAAAGAACTCTTAACAAAAAGATGGTTTTGGAAAATGATAGAATGGAGTAAAAGACAGTTCAGTTGAAGAAAAAAGAAGAAAAACAGAGGTAACCATGATAAAGAGCAAGAGAAAAAGAGGATCTGAACCAAACATGGATATGGCTTCAGGAATAAAACAAGATAAAGGTGGAGGCAGAAGCTGGTGACAGTCTATGGAGAACTGAATGCTGACCTGAGCGGTGCAGACTTGATTCCCGGTCCCTGGAATTAAATGCTAATGTGAAGGAAGATCTGAAGAGACATAATAGAGTTCAGAATGTTAGAGCAGGAAAGGTCCATAAAAATCCAATCCATTGTTTTATAGATAAAGAAACTGAGGACCCAGAGGTTACATAGAATGTTAGTAACAAGGGCACCTGGGTGGCTCAGTGGGTTAAGCCTCTGCCTTCAGCTCAGGTCATGATCTCGGGGTCTTGGGATCGAGCCCCGCATCGGGCTCTCTGCTCAGCAGAGATCCTGCTTCCCTCTCCTTCATAATAGACATCTGTGAACATACAAACCTAAATTATATTTAAGTGAATATACAAACAGTATATTCACTATGCCTGCTCGAGATCTCTCTGTCAAATAAATAAATAAAATCTTAAAAAAAAAAAAAAAAGAAAGAAAATGTTTAGCGATGTCAAAAACCTCTGTGCTGACTCCCATCCTAGAAATCTTTCCATCACATCTTTCATACTACTCTATTCAAGGTCAAGTACTTCAGCAGTTACTGCTTCTTGAATATGTAGTGGATTGACCTAATTGTCACTGTTTTTTAATATCTTTTTTTTTTCTAAGGACTTCTAAGAATGAGCGCCTTTTCCCTGATTCTTGAATGTGGCATGTATAGTCACTGTAATAACTTACCCTTTATGTGTAAAAACTCATAATCCTCCTTCCTACAAAATGATTGGCTTACTGTGTGGCTTGTGAAAGATGGTATGTTTTACTGATGTGGATGTGACTGTTCCTTATAATCCTTATACTCTAGAGTATGCTCTCTTATCTATTCTGGGAGTTCTTTTGTTTCTTGTGCTCCCACATTTATAGGTAATTGATTTGGACAATATTTATGTAATTTATATGTTTAAAATACTTACGATATTGAGACAGGTAAGCATCTGCCTTCAGCTTAAGTTATGATCCTGGAGTCATGGGATCCAGCCCCACGTGGGGCTCCCTACTCAGTGGGGAGTCTGCTTCTACCTCCCACCTTCGCCCTCCCTCTGCTTGTCCTCTGTTTCAAATAAATAAGTAAAATCTTAAAAAAAATACTTATGTTATTTTCTCCCATTAAATATTTTGGTTATTGTGGTAGGTCAGATGTACATACAATCCAGTGATTTTAAGTGAATATACTGTTTGTATGTTCACAGATGTCTATTATGAATTTCATGCCTATGAAAAGTGATACCATGAGTAAACCATTGTCAGGAACTGCAATTAGAATATTTTTGGCTTGAAATTCCTCTTGACCATATGGAACTTCCTCTAGTCTTGGATGTTCCAATAGCATAAACATTAAATGCCTAAGTTTGCTTGGGTGGCTCAGTCCATTAAACATTTGCCTTCAGCTCAGGTCATGATCTCAAGGTTCTGGGATTGAGCCCCACATTGGGCTTCCTGATCAGTGGGGAGTCTGCTTCTCCCTCTCACCCTCCCCCTGCTCGTACTTGCTCTCTCTCTCTCCTCCTTTCTTGCTCTCAAATAAGTAAATAAATAAATAAATCTTTAAAAAATATATCAAATACCTATCTTGTAAGGCATAACTTGAAAAATGTTTCCAACCTTCATACTGGGAATACCGATTTTATTGAGTAACACATCAACTACCAGCAGTGTTGGTGGGATAGCTTTAGGAAAGGCAATACCTACAATGTTTATTTTTATAAAATGTCTGCATATGTTTGGTATAATTATATAAATATAAAAATAAAAATAGATAGATAGATAGTGTGTGTGTGTGTGTGTGTGTGTGTGTGTGTGTGTGTATCTATATATGACATTTCCATCCAGGTTCCTACAAAAAGTAGTTCTGATCAGTCATGGTTGGAATACCCAGAGACTTTTTGCCTCAGACCCTGGCATTGGTATTTGGTGCTTGGTATTTTGTGGAAAACAAGACCCTTTTAAGAAAGTACATTTTCTGTAATCCTTGTCTTAGTGTTAAGAGACCAAGTTACACTTGGAGGCATCGTGTGTTGTTTAGCATTATGGTTTTTGCTACACCACCGCGTGCGCGCGCACACACACACGCACACACACATGCACACGCACCAGGGAAAGTTCATTCTGCAGGGAAGGCATCTGTCTACTCACTAACGCTCAGACTCTGCAGATCATCAGTGAGATTATGAGACCACAGTCTGAATTGTGCCTCCTGGAGCTCAACAGTATTCTGCAAGAGGAGCACTCATCTTAAAACGTTCCCGAAGATTTCCAACAACAGGAAACAGCACCAGCACACATGAGATCCGCAGCTTATGCACAATTCTGGAGATCCACAGTGTCCCGTTTTCCTATCCCTGACTTTTCCATAAGACCGTATGACTTAAGGTCTGTTTTCAGAGCCGTACTCACAAGTCTTCACCTGGATTCTTCACTGGGCTCCTTTTACCTGGATTCATCCAGTGACTCCTTCAATTCACTGTCCGGAATTTATTGCTTATGCTCACTCCTCTGTACTCTGCTAAGTGTCATGGTTCTCCTCTACACCCAGCATCACTTTTTGGATGCCTCAATGTGGTTTTCCCACTAACCCTGAAGACTAGACAAAACATCTCCCTCCATCCTTGCCTTCTTCTTTAGCTTATCTCGCCCTTGGCCCTCCCCTTTTACTCATTTCTTCCCAACCCAGGCAAGATTGCAAATCTCCATAGTATTAGTGTTCTGTACTTCCAGTGAGCCAGTAGTTTATTCTTTTCTGATACCACCGAGAAGTGGGGGGATGGGGAGGGAGTAAGATGATTATACTTGACGCTTTTTCCTTATTGAGAACTTCTGCTCCTGGAAGTGACCCAATGTCTGTACTGGAAACCAGCATACACATAAGAATTCAAGAATTCCCAGCGATCACCACGGATTATATATTTGAATGTGAGTGCTTTGTTCCCAGTACAGAGTTTGACCAGACACACACACACACACACACACACACACACACACACACACGCACGGGTTATAAGTGGTACAGAGATAGAAAGCGTATCAACTACCTATGTCATATCAGTTTACTTGTGAAAACCAGGAAAAAGAGTTTAGCATAAAACAACAATAACCAAAACTTGAAAAACATCTTGTGCGTGCCCACAACTCAGTGAAACATTCAGTATGTTCTATACACCAGGTTTTCTCAAGCAATCGTGCTTGTAAGCTTGGTGTTACATCTCTGTAATGTGGGTAAAAATTAGTGGTCAGGATTTGGGTGCAAGTTTGTCTCGATTCTAGGATCTTGTGTTTCCACTATACAGGATGCCTATAAAAATAAAAACACTTAGCTGGGAAGGGACCTACCATTCGCAGCTGCCCTCCATGCATAATGCAGTGCACTTTTGTGTATTTCTCATTCAGATCACATAAAACTCACATGAATGAGGTATAGGTTATTGTTCTAGTTCAGACCCAAGTGGAGAGAGGAGACTACTTTGCTCAGGTGGCACAACGAACAAGGAAAAATCCAGAATTAGAGTCCAGGCAAAATGTCTCTAGAACAGTGGTCTGGAAACTGCTGTCTGCAGTCTGTATCTGGCCCACCTCCTGTTTTTGAGCTAAAAATAGTAGTTGCATTTTTAAATACTTGAAAAGAATAAAAAGAATATTTCATAATACTACTTGTTTATGTGTGTTCTGTGGCTTCTTTTGTGCTATGACAAGGTTGAGTCTTTGTTACTGAGATGAGATGGTCCTCAAAGCCTAAAATATTTAGTCTCTTGCCTTTTACAGAAAAAGTTTGCTGATTCCTACTCTGAGAGCAACATTCTTAACCTTTAAGCTATACTGTTTTCATTAGGCCATGTTAGGCTAGTATGGAGTAATATAAGAATTTCTAGATTATTTTGCATCATGTGAGAGTTTCAAAATGAAAATGATAATCATCTGGGACCCACTGGATGAGAGTGACCCAGATGTGAGATTTTAGAAGCAGCTCAATCAAACCATAAAATAGATTCTACATTGTATTATAGGAAATATTGTAAATGTTCTACTCACACCGTTGCTAGCTGTATGACTCATTAGAAAATATTTATCCCCATTGACAAATAAAATGATGCTTTATTCATGCGCTACATCACCAGTATATTTAGCTAATTGGTATTCATTTGTATTCATCAGATTCTTTTCCAAAATAGATAAAAAGCAGAACATTAGCTGGAAAGTCGTGACTAAAGCCACACACTTAATTCTTTGGCTAAAAAGGCCTATGAGAGAGGCAATAGGAACTGTCCTAGCTATGAAAAAGATTGTTATCCAAGACTTACTGTGCACCGTACTTTTATGGGCAGTAACTGATTTCATTCCTATAACACCCATTTCATGGATAAGGGTACCAACACCTTAAAGTAGAATAATTGTTGTAGGTCAGTCAACTAGTAAGTGACAAAGCCAAACCAGATCCCTGAACGCAAAATTTGGCATCTTTATAGAAAAATTCCAAGACATTTATCATTTCAAGTTGTGAACTGAGCTAGAATTACTCTTCTAGTGGGACAATTGATTCTCATTCTAAATGTTGCCCATTATTTGGTTCTGTTACTTCTTCTTTTTTTTTTTTTTTAAGGTTTCATTTATTTATTTGAGAGAGAGAGAGAACATAGAGGGAGAGCGAGAGGGAGAAGCAGACTCCCTGTTGAGCAGGGAGTCTGACATGGGGCTTGATCCCAGGACCCTGAGATCATGACCTGAGCCAAAAGCAGACTTTTAATGGACTGAGCCACCTAGGCTCCCCAGTTCTGTTACTCCTGTTTGTAGTTTATTAGTTATTCAAAGATAGGAAAGTAGTTGAGGAAGTAAATAATATTGTCATCAATTTGTATCTCACACGCACAGAATAGTCGAAGACATTGACCAAAAATAATAGGTTTCAATAATTTGAGTTTCAGTGAATTTTACTCACAGTTTTTATAGACGTTTTAGAGATAACTTTCTTGATTTTCATGTATGTGACTACTTTTTTACTTGTTATTGGTGGTTAACTCAATTTTGTAATTGCAAAGAGTAAACATAAGAGTTTAGTAAAGTCTCCATAATCAGTGGACCGTTTAATGTTACTTGGAACCAGATAGCACAGATAGCTACTAGGTACAGATGCCTACTGATGGGAGGTGAAGAAAGGTCAACTGCCATGCCATCCTGATACATCATGGTTTTGGATGTGATAAGTCCTTATAGCAAAATGTATAATGTGTCCTTGATTACATGATACAAAAATTTGTGTTTTCTTTGCTTTAAGAAAAGTTTTAATTTTGAAATAGGTATCTTTTGGATACCTATTGGACAAAACCAATCATCTCTAAATCTTTGTGTAATATAAACATGTATTTACTTGTACCTGTGAACGAACAGATTGTTTCCACTTAGATAATTTTCAAATCTTGAAGAAATCAAGGATAGTGTGAATATTTAAGAGTGTGTACTTGTGTGTGTATCTCTCAAAAAGCTCAAGTTCTGGTGGGCATGTAATTTGGCACAGTACTTTTCTTTGGAAAGCAATTTTGCAATATGCGCCAGAAGTTTTAGAAATGTTCTTGCGCTTTGAACTTCTAGGAATTTGCTTTAGGACAAATGTGGAAAAACCACCATTATGTTAGTTAAAGAGTGAAAAGTTTTAAAGACTCAGAACGTATAAGCATAAGAAAAGGATCAACAAACTATAGTATATCCAAAGTTAAGATGTTAAAAATGTATATCTACTATCGAGGCACCTGGGTGACTCAGGTAAGCGTCTGATTCTTCGTTTCAGCTCAGGTCACTGAATTATGGGTCTTGATATCAAGCCCGAGTCAAGCTCTGTGTTCAGTGGTAAGTCTGCTTGAGATTCTCTCCCTCTGCCCCACACCCGAATTGTGTGTACACATGTGTGCTCTTTTCATATTTTACATTTTATTTAGTACCTTATTATACGATCAGAACAGACAATTTTTAAAATAACAGCACATTTATATATTAGAGAAGAGAGGAAGCATCTTTTCTGTAGAATGACTTCTATCTGTTGTGGAAATGGTTCATTGTAATTTGGCTCTAGTTTAAATAACCCTCTTTTAATGGGCCAGCCTCCAGGAGCAAATCTGTTGCTTGGCTTCCTTTCTACCCCAAGGTATTCTTTTACAGAATGAAAGTTCCCAACAATGCAATGCTGAATCATTATTAGCTCTAATTTGGGGAATTGAGCCTTGAGGTAATGAGTGTTTGGGGTCTGATTCTGTGAGTGCTACTCACTGTCAGCTTTCTTTTCATCAGAGGATCTCATCTTTGTTTGCAGACATTCCTTTTCTCCTAGAATCATCTTCCACAGTGCTCGAGCCAGGTAAATACTGTTCTGCCTGAGATATTAAATCAATACATCAGATTAATTGTAATGAGTTGAGACTTGACACCACAAGTGAATACACGATACCTAGCTAAAGTCAGGGGTCATTTTGCTGAAATGCTTTAAAAATTTCTGAATCACACGTTTGAGATGTTTGCTCCTGTATCTCAATTGGAATCTATTTTTAGCAAGAGAATAATTGAAGGGAATTAGTGCCACAGATTTTCGTTTTGTTTTGTTTTAAAGAAAAATCCATGGTTGAATGGAAGCCTCCAGCATGACTGGCAAACAAAACACACCTTACAGGTTTATTAACTTCAATCAATAGATTGCGAATACCCTAATGTCACTGGAACACGTCATCTCTGCTTTGTTGCCAAGAAGATAATCTTACTCTTGCTTTTATTTCCCCAACCATATCCTTCACTCAGAGTCTAGACCTGAAAATCTCTCGACTTCAGCAGAGGGATTTTTGATGTAGAAAGATTTGAACTACAAGAAAACCAAGGGTCCCTACTAATAGAGGAGAGTCACTATTTGCATACGCTGTGAAGGCCAAACCCACTGTTCCCCTCCCATACCCAGTTCGTTTTATACTTCAGTTCTCCAGGCTTGTATAGAATTTAAGAGATGATCAATAGTAGCCTACAGGGTACTTTTGTGAAAATAAGAAAAAGGCACACCTGGTGGGCAGATCCATTAGAAAAAGAGACCTCCTCAGGTGGTCTAAGTAGCTCCTTGGGCCTGAGGTTGCTCACCAACCCTCTACCTCCGCTTTGGCTGGGATTCTTTGTGAAGGCAACAATGTACAGCTCTGGATGACAGCCTTGGATAAAGGGTGAATCTCCATCCATTAGTGTGAGAATTGTCTGAAGCATTGGAGAGGTACAATAAGAAAGGAACACTTCCAAACTCGATTCATGGGCCCCACACGTTTTGGTCCCCACACTTAGCTATTTCTAAGTCTCTTAGAAATAGCTCTTGACTATTTCAGAAAATACCAATCCAATCCTGTTTTTTTTTTTTAAAAGATTTTATTTATTTAATTGACAGAGAGAGAGACAGCGAGAGAGGGAACACAAGCAGAGGGAGTAAGAGAGAGAGAAGCAGGCTTCCGGCCGAGCAGAGAGCCTGATGCGGGGCTCGATCCCAGGACCCTGAGATCATGACCTGAGCCGAAAGCAGAGGCTTTAACCTTAACACTGAGCCACCCAGGCACCCCCAATCCGATCCTGTTAATGCCAAATCCAGAAAGTATAAGTAACACCCTATTTTGATGTATTGCCAATATTTGACTTACAAAATGGCAGTTTTCTGTTGTTCAACCTAAATAGCTCCTCCATCACCTGGCCATTTTTTGATGTTCTGATTATAAATGCTTCTTGCTTCTTATCCTTATACCTTATGCTTTGATATACTTTCTCCATATGTAAACCAAGCTGATATCTGAAGTGGTTCTGATCCCTACCTGGCCCCGTTAATGTGAACTCCTGATACTGTTTAAAACGGCTTTGATTTGATATCATTGTTACTGTCAGCATACTGAATGGGTGCAAATTTCAGGATACCACAGTAAAGGAAGAACTTTTCTAAGTGGGAAGTTTATATCAGAAGAGTCACCAGCATTATTTGTTAATTATACTTAGAAAAAAGAAAATAAGTGGATTAGCTGCTGGATAAATATTTTGCGGAATACATATAGTGCTTTTGTAAGTTTTAATGCTTAGATATGGTTTACCTATTTGTAGGGGATAAATGAATTCTTGCCTCCTAATAAGGTTATTCAATTTGCTATTAAAAATGTAAGTTAACAGTGAACTTCCAGAAACTCTGACACTCACACTCATGTGCTTTGCTAACAAGGAAGGAACGAAAGAAGGAAGTTAAATATCCATCCAAAGAGGAATGGGTAAATTAACTGTGACATATGCCTACAGTAGAGTAGTTAGAATGAAACAATTAGTTGTATAGTTATCAGTGTGGATTGATCTGAAAAACAACATTTCCTGGGGGTGGAGAAACAGACTTCAGGATGATCCATAAAGAATAATATAATTTTTGTAAATTTTACAAACACGTAAAACATTTCTATATGCTATTTATATATACCCCAAAAATGATGAAAATGTAAAAACAAAGATGAATTGAGTATATGCTCGCTCCAGGATTTTGTGTGCTTCTAGGGGAGGATGACAGGGACTACCATTGACAAAGACATGTGAACTGTACCTGTAATATTGTAAAATTAGAAATTAATATGGAAATATTTTAATATTCATTAATGCTGAATGATAAGGACTACATGTTGGTCACATTACTCTCTTTGATTTTTATATTTGAGTATTTTATAATAAAAACCATGTAACAATGAGCGTGTGCAAATCTGTTCTAACTGAAAAAGATAAATATTATCAAATAAGTAGATTTTTCCTTAAAGCACAGGAAATGACTATGAATCCTTTTTTTTTTTTTTTTAAGATTTTATTTATTTGACAGAGAGAAACACAGCGAGAGAGGGAACACAAGCAGAGGGAATGGTAGCGGGAGAAGCAGGCTTCCCACAGAGCAGGGAGCCCGATGCAGGGCTTGATCCCAGGACTCCGGGATCATGACCTGAGCCGAAGGCAGCCGCTTAACGACTGAGCCACCCAGGCACCCCAACTGTGAATCTTTTGAATGCCCTTAAATTGTCTTAGCTACTTTGAATTCACAGAGTTACAGTAACCCAAGGTGCTGAGTGAAAAGTATGCTAGTTGGAGTGACCTGATTTTTAAAAATAATTGTTTTAGAGCAATGGTTAAATTAAAACTAGCAACAATGACTTTTGGCTAAAATTCTGTTGGGAAGACATTGCATATTTGTTTGATAAAGTGGTTAGCTTCCAACATGGGGCTTGTACATAGAGATTAAAAAAAAGTCATTGCATAAATGATATTTGTGTTCAGATGGGACACTGTGGTGTTGGAAGGCAAGAAAAAGCACAGTTTTGGACCTCTTAGTATAACTAACATGAGCATCTTATACTAGTATGTAAAGGGCTCCGCAGATTCCTCTGAGGGATTTAAATTGTTGGTTTCTCTTTGAATCATTTAAGTCTTCCTTTGTATGAGGTTTGGTCTGTGTACCTTTTTGGCTGAGAACCACAACCACAACAACAAAGGTGTGGATATTCATACCTTGATAAATCACATATTTTCTATTCTCTTCTCCCCTTATCCTGTCCTGACGGCCCTCTCCACCTGTTAATTTATTTAAGATAAATTACTCCACTGCCTTTTGCTGGGGAGGGAAGTGAAGTGGAAAACACTGGTGTGTGCACCTTCTGAGTGTTTGTATGTGTTGAGGTGGAGTAAGAGGGCACTGGTTAAAGTCTGGTGTGGAAAAAAGACAGGAACTCAAAGACGGGAGAGAATGATACTATTTGTGAATCTTGCTGTTTTGGAAAAATAGTCCTGAGTTTCTCCTCTCCCCTCATACTACGCTTGGTTCTGTTACCACATGTGTGGTTTTTTTCACACATGAAGCAATTCTGCACCACCTGCTGCGTGTCCTACAATTTAAATTAGATCCCACAGTTTAAGGGCTCAGTCCAAAGATGCCAGTCGCAAGTCTCAGTTGTCACCTGTTCTTCTGACTCACTGGCTGTGAATCAGAGGTTCCTGTGACCCGCTCCTTGGGTTCAGTTGATTTGCTAGGGCAGGTCACACTAACTTAGGAAAACATTTAACTTACTATATTAGTAAGTTTAGTAAACCAGTAGGTTTACTCTAAAAGACCTAACTCAGGAACAGCCAGGTGGAACAGACGCATAAGGCAAGGTATGAAGAAAAAGGGCGGGGCTTCTGTGCTGTCGTGGTGCGCCATTCTCCCAGCTTCTCCAAGTATTCGCCAATCCAAAAGCTCTTCGAGCCCCGTCCTTATAGGGTTTTTATAAAAGTTTCATTATGTAGGCGTGATCACTAAATCATTGGTCATTAATAATTGGTTTAACCTCTTACTCCACTCTCCTCTCTGCAAGTGAGGGTGGGGTTGAAAGTTCCAACCTTCCAATCACGTGGTTAGCTCCACTGGCAACCAACCCCCATCCTTAGGAGATTTCCAAAAGTCATCTCATTAGCATAAACTCTGGTGTGGTTGAAAGGGGTTAGTTCTGAATAAGAAGAACTTTTTACTGCTCAGTTCTTTCATCTTTCTCACCCTGGAGCTATTTCACACTGCTGGTATTTGAGGACAAAAGATCAAATATTATAACAAAAAGTTCCCATTGCACTTATTACTTAGGAAAATTACATGAGTTTTAGAAGTTGTGTGCCGGGAAGACCATATATATTTCTTATTATAAGTCATAATATCACATATATAATTAGGTGAAACTATTTCAGTGTAACCACATTATATGCCAGTTTCACAGGCCTGGGAAGGAAAGATATGTTGTAAGTTTGAGCAATGCATAAAATTATTCATCCAAACTGCAGCCTTAGAATGACATGGTCTCCATTAATAGGGGATTATATAGAACACGACTAAATGGAGATAACTAAGACAAGAAAAAGGAAAATAAAAATGTAATTTTAAATATAGAAATTATCCATACCTCTTTTGCAATATAATAGGTCTCAATATCCTCTGTGCCATACATAAAACATGCTAAAAAGTATTTTAATAGAATTGTTTAAAAAAATCAATTGGTTTTAAAATCCAGTTGAACTTGATGTTATTATTCTCATTTGACTAACCATAATTCCTCTGAAAGTCACTTAACTTATTTATATTTCAATATCTTTATCTGTATTATAGACAGGTATGAGATTATAAGGCATAAATATATTTTTCATGGTCAAGTTAAACAATATGTGCTAATGCAGCAAAGAGCTGTATAGCTTTTTTTCATTTGTTTCATTTCTGTAATTGTTATTTGTAGATCTGCTGGGACTGGCTATTTGATGGGAGGTATATGTCCAGACTCATGGCTTGCTGAGCTGAGTGAGTGCAGGCTGACTTTCAGTCCCCACATCATTGTCAGTTTGGCATATTTGCTCAAGACACGACCTAGTCAATTGTATGTGGCATCCTGGTTCTCTCCAAAAGCCATGATGGTTTATAAAATCCTGCCCCTGACATTAGCACAAGGACCACACACCTGAGTATTAGAAGGTAGCCATAGATGGCACATGCATTGGATAGCAGTGCATTTACTGGTTTACATGAATCTCTACAAAAGCAAATAATAAGGATCATATAAATACAGGCAATGAAGATCTTGTACTTCATATACTGAGCTTGGAACAAATGCAAATAGTAACACTGAGAAATCTGTGCAATTACTATATCCCTTGATCCTATTTTGAGTCCCACAGTGTAGACCCAGGATGTGTGTGCATGTGTGTGTGTGTATACTTTTCATTTCAAAACAATTTAAATCCAAATTGTATCCCTATTGCTTAGGAAAAATGTAATTCAGGGGTCCATTTTGAAACTATTGGCTATGGGGTAAGTATACACGTCTATTTATAACTTATAATTTATAAATACCGTATCAATTTTATAATGAGAAATTGAGCACTTAGGTTTGGAATACTTGACTTCTGTATTTAGAAGTAAAGACCAGAATTCAAGGCTTGGTTGGATGGAAACCTTCAACAAAATTGCAAGATTATCTTTTAGAGTTTTTCAAATGGCCTTTGAAGTCTTCCAGGCCAAGTTTCTACTGCTCATTGTTGTCCTCTTTCTGTTGAATCTGTGTCAATCATCTGCTTCAGTGAGTGCTCTTGGGAACAGGAAGCTCATTGTACTTGAGGTAGCTTGTGATCTTTTGGGTAGTGTTAGCTATTAGATACAATTATATTCATGTTAAAATGAAATCTTTTCCCTTGTGATGTCAATCCATGGACATTGTTTCTACCTCCTGGGCAAATCTAGAACAAAACCACTCTTCTATGTGGCAGTGTTTCAAATATATCAAATGGTATAATTTTCCTGTTACTGGACTGAGAA
This sequence comes from Procyon lotor, assembly GCA_028646535.1. Taxonomy (NCBI): domain Eukaryota; kingdom Metazoa; phylum Chordata; class Mammalia; order Carnivora; family Procyonidae; genus Procyon; species Procyon lotor. Next base: position 68,490,300 of record CM053603.1, on the reverse strand, counting down.
AATAGTAGACTAGACAATCAGAAAACTGAGAGAGGAAAAAAAGTTCAGGATGCTAAAAAGTATTTTAATAGAATTGTTTAAAAAAATCAATTGGTTTTGGAAGATTATTCCAAGCCTTTGTTTTTTGCAGACACTTAAACCCCTTTCTGAGAATTCTTATCTGTATAGAATAATAACTCTGTTTTGTGATTTAATCACCACATGCTGAGCAAATACACCTTGCTTTCCTATTATGGATGAATAGCAATGCCAGGAGAGCCTTTACAAGGGCAAAAGAACCAATTACCTAACATTCCTGTCTCTTAAATTGTATTCTAAAATAAAACAAAGGGAAAGAAAAGAATTTTGGAAGATGCCACTTCATACCATATGTTTATATCATGAGATACGCATCTTAGTTTTTTCCCTCGTTGGACGTTTTGTAGGAAATTACAGAATTCGGTACAAGTCTTCAGGGTCATCTGATAAAATAAGTGTCTAGGAGTAGATGACAGGGAAGGGTATTTTTAAAGTCTTTTTTAATTCTAGAAGACGTATCCAAAATACTGATTTTAATTTCTATTAAAATCAAAATCTTCTAAGAAGCAGACCTAGAAAGCTCCCAGAAAACATAAAAAATTCCAGAAGAGAAGATTAGCTTAGTAACTTTGGTATATTGATTATTATATCACCGTTCAAATTACGGTTATAAAAATAGGAATAAATGGGGAACTATTCATGATATTATATATTTCAGTTAGCAATGCTTCCATTTTCAAATACCAGGAAACTCAAATATTAGTGGTTTAAATACACACGACTTCATTTTTCTTACCTGATAAAGTGTGGATGTAAGATTTTGCTGGATGAAATTCTCTAGTCAAAAGAGGTAGAGTGGCTAATTGGATAAAAAAAAGCAGGACCCATCTATATGGTGCCTACAAGAGACTCACTTCAGATGTAAGAACACACACACTGAAAGTGAAAGCATGGAAAAAGGTATTTTAAACAAATGGAAACCAAAAGAACTGGAATAGCTGTATTTATGTCAGACAAGATGACTTTGAAACAAAAACTGTAGTAAGAGACGAAGATAAAGGTTACATAATAACAAAAAGGTCAATCCAAAGAAAGGATATTACATTTGTAAATATTTATGCACCCAACTTAGGAGCACCAAGGTAATTAAAGCAAATATTAACAGACATAAAGGGAGAAAAATACAGCAATATGATAATAGTTGGGGAATTTAACACCCATTTACATCAATGGATAGATCATACAGACAGAAAATCAATAAGGAAGCATCAGCCTTAAAAGAAACATTAGACTAGATGGATATAACAGACATATACAGAATGTTCCTCCCAAAAGCAACAGAATACACATTTTTCTCAAGTGCACATGGAACATTGTACAGCTTAGATCATATGTTAGGTCAAAATATAAACCTCAATAAACTTAAGGGGACTGATAACATAACAAGCATCTTTTCTGACTACAATAGCACGAAACTAGAAATTAATTTCTAAGAAAACTGTAAAAGTCACAAATATGTGGAGATTAAACAACATGCTATTGACCAACCAATGGGTCAATAAAGAAACCAAAGAAGAAATAAAATATACCTTGAGACAAATGGAAATACAACATGGGAGGCAGCAAAAGCAGTTCTCAGAGGGAATTTCATAGTGATAAATGCCTACCTTGAGAAACAAGAAAAGTCTCAAATAATTTAACTTTACATCAAAGAGGAACTAGAAAAAGAATAAAAGAAGCCCAAAGCTAGTGGAAGGAAGGAAATAACAGAGAGTAGAGCAGAAATTAAATGAAATACAGACCAAAAAGGCAGCAGAGATGATCAGTGAAACTAAGAGCTTGTTCTTTGGAAAGATTAACTGAATTGACAGGCATTTAGCTAGACTCACAAAGAAAAAGAGAGGGCTTAAATAAAATGAGTAATGAAAGAGGAGACGTTACAACTGATACCACAAAAATACAAAGGATCTTAAGAGACTGGTATGAATAATTATATACCAACAAATTGGAGATCATAGAAAAAATAGATAACTTCCTAGAAACATATAACCTGCCAAGACTGAATCATTATGAAATAGAAAATTTGAATAGACCAATTCCTGGGAAGGAGATTAAATCACTAATCAAAAACCTTCTATCAGACAAAGTTCAGGACCAGATGGTTTCACTGGTGAATTCTACCAAACATTCAAAAATGAGTTAGTACCAATCCTTTTCAGATTCTTCCAAAAAATGCAAGAGGAGGGAACTCTTCTAAAGTCACCTTTTGGGCCCAGCATTACCCTGATTACCAAAATGAGACAAGGATGTCACAAGTAAATTACAGACCAATATCCCTAATGAACATAGATGTAAAAATCCTCAACAAAAATATCAACAAACTGAATTCAAAAACACATTAAAAAGATAGTAGACCATGATCAGGTGAGATTTATTCAGAGATGTCAAGATGGTTTAACATCTGCATGGCAGTCAATGTGATGACATCTCCTTAACAAAAGATAAAAATCATATTATCACCTTAATAGAGATGAAAAAAACATTTCAAATTCAATATCCACTTATGATAAAAACTCTCAACAAAGCAAGTATTGAGGGAATGGACCTCAGTGTGATAAAGTCCATATATGACCGCCCTCAGCAAACATTCTCTTGCAGTGAAAAGCTAAAAGCTTGCAGGAACAAGGCAAGGATGGCTACCCTCACCACTTTTATTCACAGCAATTAGGCAAGAAATAGAAATAAGAGGGATCCAAATTGGGAAGGAAGAAGTAAAACTATCACTATTTGCAGATGACATATTATATATGGAAAATCGTAAAGACTCCACCATAAAACTGTTAAGATTAATAAAAAAATTCAGTAAAGTTGAGGGTACGAAATCAGTACCAAAAAATCAGTTGTGTTTCTATACACTGGTAGTGAACTATCAGAAAGAAATTAAGAGTACAATCCCAGTTATAATTGCATCAAAAAGAATAAAATCCCTAAATATGAAGCTAACCAAGGAGGTGAAGATCTGTATATATTGTTTTAAAATATTTATTTATTGGGAGAGAGAGAGAGAGAGAGAGAGAGAGAGAGAGAGAGAACAAGCAGGGTGAGAGGCAAACGGAAAGGGAGAAGCAGATCCCCTACTGAGCAGGGAGCTCAATACAGGGCTGGATCCCAGGACCCTGGGATCATGACCTGGGAGGAAGACAGATGCATAACCAACTAAGGCACCTAGGCACCCCAGAAAGAACTGTATATAGAAAACTACAAGATATTAATGCAAGAAATTGAAGAAGACACAAATAAATGGAAAGATATTCATGCTCATGGATTGGAAGAATATTGTTAAAATGTCCATAAGACTCAGAGCAAATTACAGATTCAATGAAATCTCTATCAAATTTCCAATGGCATTTTTCACAGAAATAGAGAAAATCATCCTAAAATTTGTATGGAACCACAAAAGACCCTGAAAAACCTAAGCAAAGTTGGGGGCATCATGTTCCTTGATTTCAAACTGTATTTCAAAACTGGAGTGATTAAAACTATGGTATTGGAATAAAAAACAGACCTATAGATCAGTGGAACAGAATAGAGATCACAGAAATAAACCCACACATACAAATGTATGACCAAGAGCTAAGAATATACAAAGGGGAAAGAACAGAACAGTCTCCAATAAATAGTGTTGGGAAAACTGGGCAACCATATGCAAAAGAATGAAACTTGGCCACTGTCTTACACTATACACAAAAACTAACCCAAAATGAGTTAAAGACTTGAACATAAGACCTGAAACCATAAAACTTCCAAGAAGACAATATAGGTGGTAAGCTTCTTGATGTAGGTCTTGGTGATGATTTTGAATCTGACATCAAAAGCAAAGCAACAAAAGCAAAAATAAACAAGTAGGACTATTATCAAACTAAAAAGCTGCAGCACGGCAAGGAAAACCATCAACAAAATGAAAAGGCAACGTACTGAATGGGAGAAAGTATTTACAAGTCATTTATCTGATAAGCGGCTAATATTCAAATATATAAAAGCTTCATACAACTCAACAGCAAAACAAAGAAACACAGAAACAAACAAAAAAACAAATAATCTGATTAAACTGCAGGCAGAAGATGTGAAGAGACATTTTTCCAAATAAGACGTACAGATGGCCAACAGTTTTATGAAAAAATGTTCAAGGTCATTAATTAACAGGGGACTGCAAATCAAAACCACAATGAGCTATCTCCCCACATCTGTCAGATGGCTAGTATCAAAAAGAAAAGAAATAAAGAGTGTTGGTAAAGATATGGAGAAAAGGGAACCCTCATGCCCTGTTGGTGGGAATGTAAATTGGTGCAGCCACTACGGAAAACTGTATGAGGATTCCTCAAAAAACTAAAAGTAGAACTACAGTATGATCCAGCAATTCCATCTCTGGGTATTTATCTGAGGAAAACAAAAATGCTAATTCAACAATACATGTGTAACTTTATTTTCATTTAAGCATTATTTCCAAGAGCCAAGATAGTAAAGTAAGCCTAACTGTCCACTGATGGATGAATAAGTAAAGAAGTTGTGATATATTTTTTAGCCATAAAAAGAATGAAATCTTGTCATTTGCAGCAACATGGATGGACCTCAAGGGCACTGTGCTAAATGAAACAAGTCAGATAGAGAAAGACGAATAACACATGGTCTCTCGTATCTGAAATCTAAAGCTCCCTGCAAAAAAAAATAAAATTCATAGATACAGAGAGAAGAGATTAGTGGTTGCTAGAGCAGGGGTGGGGGTAGGGTGGAGAAATGGATGAAGAGGGTGAACACAAACAACAGCAATTGTAAAAGAAAAGAATGCTGGGCGCCTAGGTGGCTCAGTTGATTGATGGTGCAACTGAGTTTGGCTCAGGTTGTGATTTCTGGGTCCGTGGAGAGATCGAGCCCCACATTGGGCTCTGCACTCAGTGGGGAGTCTGCTTCTCTCCTTCTCTCTCTCTCTTTGCCTCTGCCCCACCCCGCTTGAGTACTTTCATGCGTGCGTGTGTTCTCGCTCTCTCTCAAAAAAATATTTAAATCATTAAAAGAAAGAAAGTTACCACAATTAATTGGTGAGCCTCATGGTAACCACAAAACAAAAACCTTAGTAAATACACAAAAGAGAAAGAGAAAGGAATATAAGCATATCACTAAGGAAAGTCATCAAACCACAAAAAAAGAGTGAAAAGGAAGAAATGAAGGAACTACAAAAATAGCCAGAAAACATGTAACAAAATGACAGTAAGGCACACACGCTTATGTATTTTACACGTAATTACTTTAAATATAAATGCTGGCATTAGTTTTGCTACTCAAAGATGTAAAAAATCCAGACTTTTTCCATCCATTAGTTCTGCCACATGCAGAAGAGCTGTCTCAAAGTCTCAAATGACTGACATAGCTCTAGATACTACAACTAAGTTGCGAGGCAGGAATGAGGAGGGAGAGAAAGTAAAAAGGCACTGTGGTCTGGATGGTAAGAGCAGTTCTCTTTTCATATTGTTTTTTAATGGAAATGAAAATATCTTACTGGATATCTTCAAACTGACTTATCCAAATGTCTCATCGGACAGAGTGTACTAACCTGGCCACATAATGACAAGTGAATAAAACCGGTTTCACCATTATATGATTATTCATGATTGTTTAATATGTAACTGGCAAAATTTTTAGAAACTAGTTTACAATTATTATCAGTAACTGAGAAGGGTTGAATGATGGGCAATATTTTTATTTCTTCTCTGGTCTCCTAATGCTTTACAGTAGGACTAATTAGTTTGATGATGAAAGGATATGTTTATAGTAAAAATAAATTCATTTGAACTGACATTGGACTTTTGCTGAAAGACTCGTTGATTTATCTAGCACCTCATCTCGCATATCTGCTCTTAACCAAGGCAGGGAAATGGGGGTGGAAGTCACCCTGGTATCTTTAAGGTCATTCTTTTCTAAACAATTTTTTTTTTAAAGATTATTTATTTATTTCACAGAGAGAGAGAGAGAGAGAGAGACCACAAGCAGGCAGAGAAGCAGGTGGGGGGGAGGTGGGGGAAAGCAGGCTCCCAGCTGAGCAGAGAACCCGATGTGGGGCTCGATCCCAGGACCCTGAGATCATGACCTGAGCTGAAGGCAGAGGCTTTAACCCACTGAGCCACCCAGGCGCCCCAAGGTCATTCTTTTCAGTAGAATATGCGCGGTGTCACAGTGAACATCTTCTCCAGAGTCTCCTGACTCAAAACATGATTATACTGATTCATTTAAAAATCTGTCCTGCAAGTCATATTTAAAATGTGAAATGTACTTAGCATTGACCTTGTGATTAGTTTGCCTGCTTTCATTTTTGGTTCTCCTCCTACCTTAGGGGCCCCTCTTTCTCACTCTTGTTCAATGGCTTCTCCTGAATTTTGCAACCTTTAAATGTTGACATCTCCTGTACTTAGTATTCAGACCTCATCTTTGCTTTGTTTATACTCATTTCCTGAATGAGCTAATTCCTGCCAAGTCCACATTTATATCTTCGGTATAGATAGCATCTTTAAACTTCAGACTCATTCATTCAGTTGCCTGCTTCACATCTTTTCTAGGAGCTTAATGGGCGTCTTAATTTTAGCACATGTAGACCAAACTCTCGGAATCTCTCAAATCTGCAGGGTTCCTTTTCTCCTCCCATCCCATAAAATGCACCTCTGCCCTTCTAGTTTTGAATACAAAATCACTGGCATAATTTCTTGATTCTTTTTTTCTCTCCCGTTACAACTGAGTCCGTTGGCCAATGCTTTCAGCTATTCCTAAAGATGCCTCAGGGCTAGCCACTTCTCACCACGGCCATTGCTACCACTCTGGTCCAAATGGTGTCTTTTAAAATAAACTCTTGGGATAGTCTCAGACTGTTCTTCTCAGTCTGGCCCATGTTCTCCTACAGTCTATTCTATACAAAATAGCCAGAGTGGGCCCTTCATTATAGAAGTCAGAATAGTTACCCCTTGACATGAACCCAGGCCATTCCATTACACTCAACAAAATTTAGAACCCTTACCAAGGCTTACTCTCTTTGAATGATCTGGAAGGCTCTCCTGCACTATCTCTGTGACCTCATCTCCACCAAGATTCTCCTCATTCACTGTGTTCTATCCCCTGGACTGTATTTGCTATTCCTACAAGCCTACAAAGCATGTTCCCATCTCAGTGTCTTTGAACTTGTTCTTTCTTCTGCCTGGAAGTACTTCCTTTATGTATCCACATGGATCACCTTTTATTTCCCTTAGATCTCTCTTCAAATGTTACTTTATCAGAGAAATTTTTCC
>CM053603.1:68444608-68482454 GCA_028646535.1 Procyon lotor | reverse complement strand
GTAGAACCCAGACATACTGATACCATTCCCTGAGGAAAAAAACTTGAGAGTGAGTGTGTGTGTGCACATGCATGTGCATCTTAGATAATGTTCACTTAGAAAACCCACATAGCCTGCTTGATGATAGGATATACAATAAGATAATTTCCTTATGGAGTTTACAGTTTAGTATGTGTTTGTAGTTTTGTGTGTAATAATAATCATTAACAAATAATATAATAATATTATTTAATAATATTAAATAATAATCATAAACAAATAAACTAACGTGTTGAGATATCGCTAGCAATGGTAATACTCAGGATGCCTGGCTGGCTCAGGCAGTTAAGCGGCTGCCATTGGCTCAGATCATGATCCTGGGGTCCTGGGACCAATTCCCGCATGGGGCTCCTTGCTCAGTGGAGAGCCTGCTTCTCCTTCTGTTAGCCTACTATTCCACCTGTTTGTGCTCTCTCTCTCTCTCTCTCTCTGACATAATAGAAAAATAAAATCTTTTAAAAAATGGTAAAGTCATAAGAGAAAAAAAGGTTATGATGATAGAGAATAATGGAGGGTGACCTATTTAGATAAGATGGTCAAGAAAGAATCTTCTGTGAAGTGGGCAATTTAATTGAGACCTAAAGTTGAATCACAGGGAGAGGAAATGCATGAGTGAAAGCCTGAAGGCTGGAAAGAGCTAGGAATAACATCCTTTTTTTTTTTTTAAAGATTTATTTATTTATTTTAGAGAGACACAGAGAGTGCATGTGAACAAGGGGAGGGGCAGAGGGAGAGAATTTCAGGCAGATTTCCTGCTGAGCTTGGGGCCCCATGTGGCTTGATCCCAAGACCCATGAGACCATGACCTGAGCAGAAACCAAGAGTCAGATGCTTAACCGATTGAGCCACCCAGTTGCCCTTGCAAAGAGCTGAGAAGAACAGCTCTGATATTCTTAAATGTCAGACACCAGGAAAAGAGTAAGTGAAATCTTAGTAGCATATTATAGACCATGGTAGAGGGTGTTTGAGTTTCATTTCAACTGTGATGGAAATCCTTTAAAGAAGTTAAAATGGTAGAGTGGCAGAGCACCTGGGTGGTTCAGTCAGTTAAGCCTCGGACTCTTCTTGGCTCAGGTCATGATCTCAGGGTTGTGAGATCGAGCCCCACCCCCATCAGGCTCCACACTGAGCATGGAGCCTGCTTAAGATTCTCTCTCTTCCTCTGCCTCTCACCCTCTCTCTTAAAAAATAAATACAATAAAATGGGGGAATGGTAGGCATAATTTGCTTTATGAAGACTCTTCTAGGTAGTAAAACCAAGAACAAGTGTTAAATCTATATTGCAGTAGGTCAGTACCTTTCATAATCACAGCATTCGTATCACCAGTTTGTGAGACAGTGGTGTCCCATCACTGGGGCGCTCCGGCAACCACAAGATAGGATATTGTAGAGGAAGATTGAAGGATTATGGACTGGGCATTAGGTCATGTATTGACCCTCATAATCCTCACCAAACTTTGAGCTTCTATAGTTTTATGCACTGAGCTAATTATTGAAAGTCTGTCCAGGAATTATAGAAAACCATAAAGTCAAAGAGGTTGTTATACAGACAAGAATCCTTCCACACCTTAAAGACTGAATATGTACTCATCTACAAAGGGGATACCACCTTTTCAAATTGGGGTTAGAGTATATAATCAGAACCTCCTTCCATTAGGCAGAACGTCTCAATTTTTTGTGTCATAAACCAAACTTAGTGATTTGGTTTAAAATGGAGATCCTATACCTTGGAGATTCTAATTTAACAGAACCCAGGTTTGCCAAACTGCAACCTTAATAAGTGAATTAGAATATTCCAATGGACAAGGTGGACCAGGGCTGCACCTGGAGAAGCATGGGATTTGGTGACCAGGAACCTTATTCAGATCCTAGCTCTACTCCCCTCTGCCTGTCCTCCACTGAGATCGGGAATACTGTAGCCCTAAGGACAGTTTAACTTGCTGTGGAGCATTGTTAGGTTATTCAGCCTTTCTGAGCCAAAGTCCCTCCATCTATAAAGACACTTACAGTAAGATGCTCATGTGAGAGTCAGAAATTTAAAATGCAAAATGCCTGACCTGAGCGCCTGGCATATCACAGCTGTTTAATAAACAGCAGCTTATCTGCTTTATTTCTGCCTATCTAGTTTATTCACCTGCCTCCTTTCTGCTCATCTCTGTTTCCTAATGCAGAGGCAACATTCACCTGTGTTGGTTTGTTTCTCAATTTTTGCCATCTTCCTCTGGCCGCCACCTCCCCTACAAATTCTCAGAGATCTGTCTCTAGCAGGTATCACGTTAATTAAAGTATCGCACTCTCTCTGCCTTATTACAAAGACATAGAATAAATGTACTAATATTACAGCCGTGGACTATCTGTAACTATCAAATTAGTTTACTCTTGTTTTTCCTGCTATTTAACTAACAATTACCTCTTGCAAAACCGTTCATCTTTCCTGTTTAATCTAACATGGGTACTGTGAAGCAGAGAAGATTATGCAGTAGACAGATGAGGTTCTGGAAAATGCTACCAAATTATGAAAAACATTTGAATTGCATTAGCTCCCACAGAATATAAACAAGGCTTGAATCGGGAGAGAGAAGCCAGTCTATCCTGGGGCACTGGACATACTAATCTATATAGCGTATCTTCAACAATTCAAAATTAAAAGGCCTTTAAGTGTAGAAAAATAACAAAATATGGCTGATTTAATCACTTTTTAAAACCATATATGTATGTTTGAAGTAAAGATCCTCTTCCAGTCTGTTTGAAATTAAAAGGAAATATTCTTTGAATTAAACATAATTGCGAGCAAACTCTAGATTGCGCTAGGTGATAACCAGGGTCAAGTTAAATTAAGTATTTGGGGAATCTGGGTATTCATAGAATATGACCGGTTTCATTTGCCAGGTTCCCTGGAGTCTGCCTTTCAATAGGACAAATGAGATGACAAAACAAATAACTTTGTCATAACAAAAATATTGTCATGTGGTCTCACTTTGTCTTTAAATAAACTACTAAGAAAACTTTTACAAAGATGTAAAATTTAAACCACGATTAGCTACATGTTTGGTAATTTACATTTATTTAAGAGAATAAAATTATACTAAATGAGAATTGGGCCGAAAAATTCAGGCCCCACAACTACCAAAGCAGAAAACTTCCCCCGTCAGTTTTCATCTAACTGCCTTGCCCTTTTTCTGGGGGAGTTGGCAGTGTTATACCGTACAGTGTATATATCGAAATGGGGGAAATAGTATATAGTGAACACTGAGCTTTCTTTTTCCTTGCTCTTTGCAAAAGCAGGGAAAAAAACTTGTTCTTCCCAGGAGGCTCACCCAAGGTTCATATTTGATTTGGGGGAAGGAGGTAGGGTGGGACAGGAGTTATAAATATGCTAATGAAGAGATGATGGATATGCAAATTAAGAGATAATATATATGCAAATACAGAGATGTTTTACAGCATACCTAGTTCTTCTCACTAGACCCTGTTTGGAACTAAGGTTAGCCTCCCTTCACTAGGGTAGTGGGCCAAATGTAGCATCCTGGGTTAGCAAATCAGAAAGTAGCTTCATAATGACTCTAAAGAGTCCCTAACAATTCCAAAATGTTTAATTCAATTCATGTTGTTCACTCGGTAGGGTAGTTTTCTTTACTAAGTAGAAGTGCCTTATAATGTCTTCATTTTGTATTTTGGGGAAAGGGCTTTGTTTAACATTATTTAACTGACTGTTTTTGCTTAGTTGATTTTCTAGTAGAAAATGAAGTTGTCTATTTCTGCTTACCAAAGACTTTATGGAAAGTAGCACGTCAGGATGAAAAATGGGGGCACATGATGAGCTGGTAGGGACCAAGCTGGTTTTATCTTTAAAACAAAGAGGGTAGTTATAAATGATCCCTGCTATATGATAAAACAGGAGATTGAGCTAAACAGCACTGCCTCCATTTAATATACTTTCAAGAGCTTATAGGTTACACGTTTATTTGAGGCATGTGTTTAATAATTGCTGAGCATCTACTATATGCCAGGCACTGTTCTGGAGGCTGTGCCTACATTAATGAACACATAAACCAAACCCCTTTCCTTGGCTTGCACATACCAATGGCAGAGTAAAGACAGTAATACTAATTTTTTAAAAAGTAAACAGATGATGTGAGAAGATCATTTCGTCTAAAAGATGAACTCTGTAAGATAAGACCTAGAGAAAAGTAGGGCACTTTTTAACATCATTTCAAATGTGTTTGTAGGGAATCAACTGTGGATAAAACACTACATACATTTTATTATCGTCTTTGAGGTTTTCTGAAGTTTCTCCCTCATTCATTTTACTTTTGATAAGTCCTGTCACCCTGTCATAAGTCAAAGTCATTGTTTTTCGAAATTAAACTCATTTTCTGAACTCTTCAGAGACCATACACCTGAGAATTAAGATAGCTCAATATTGAAGCTCACACCATTGAAAAAAGTGGAATCTGCAAAATTTAGTGATTTTGCTATTACCAACTTACAATAAAAAATGTACTAAATTTGCTAAACATGTATTTGTCTTAATGAGCTTTTATCTTTATTGGAAATTCCAAAATTTATTTATCTAGACTTTTTTAACTTCATCAAGTTTACCACCTATTTTTAATCGAGTTATTTTTACACAGCCATTTAGATGATTGGTGAAATAAACTTTAAGAGGATACTTTTGAATAGGTGTTACATGCATATGGTACAAAATTCACAATTTAACAAGGGCATGTACAACAACAAAAAAAAGTGTTTTTGGTTTTTTTTTTTCCTGTTTTTATCCTGAGCCACCTAGGTGCCCTCTGTCAGTGCTTTCCTATCACGAGGCTTTTGGATACCTCTCCAGTGATATTCTAAAGGAGCCTCTCGACCATTAATGTGCATGGGAATCTTGATAAAGTACAGGTTGTGATTCAGGGGTCTGGGGTGAAGCTTGAGAGGCCGCATTTCCCACAAGTTCCCAGCTGAGGCTGATGTTGCCGGCCCAGGACTGCACTCTCAGCGACAAGATGGAAAAGCACATATGTTTATATTTGTGTGTTTGTTTGCTTACTGGACTGAGAAGAGCGAGATATTCTCATGTACAGATACAACTTATTGCTTTCTACTACAGCTTTGGCACTAGAATTCCAGCTTTGAGCTCTGCTTTGTGACAGTGTTCTTATTTTTGTCTGTCTGGAGTGATAAATCATACAGTTTTAAAAAAATCAAACCATAAATAAATAATGAAAGCTACCAATATGACCATCCCAAGCATGCTACTAGGTGATGCATAGACGGCAAGGACCATGAGAATCCCTCTTTGCAAATTTTTCATCTGCTTTTTTTTTTAAATAAGGTTAGAAAAGTCCTCAATCTAAGCAACCTCCTAAATTCGGGTACAAGACACACTGAGGATTTTAGCTTGCAGTGGGTATCATCAATTTAATAAAGATGCCATCATACTTGGAAATGATACAATTAAGCTCCCTGAAATCAATATAAAGTGCAAAGATGCCTTAAATATTTTAAAGTCAGAAACGTTCATATTCTATCTGCCTGAATAAAGTATTCTCTTGAGATGAATGTGATCAATATCATGAGGGGTACTGATGTGGTCTTCCTTGGACCTGTATGTAAATGTTATTCAGAAAGCATAGGAGCAACTCCTAAATGAAGATTAAAAGTTCATGTTTGTTTCTTGTTCTCTGCAACAATTTGAGGACTCAAATTTGCCCATCTCCTTTGTCTGCAGAGTGTGTTCCTAGAGTACTTGCTAGCCTGACACAGGATTTGGTTTTAAAAGAGAACCAAAACCAGAAACACATTTCAGAAATAGATCTGGACCACCAAAGTCTCCATTTCTGTGTCACTGGCAGAAAGAGCCAAGGAATACAGGTTCCTGTATTCCCTGATGCCAAGTATCACCAACTTCTTTGGTTTGAATGATTCCAGGAGTCTGCCATAGTAAAGAATTTTTAGACTGGATACTGTACTGAGATGGTTGTCTTGCAGTATTTCAGGCCTCTGGGACAGTTTAAATTGGATCTGCCTACTCCTTTTGAGCAGGCACTTGTCTATGGTGTAGAAATGTTGGGGTTTGGAACAAAGAGTCAAGAAAGAATTCTCGAGATGTCTTCGGTGCAAAAAGATGGTTTCATTAAAGCACTGGGACGGGACCCATGGGCAGAAAGAGCGACACTGAGGTTGTGAGGGGTGACTGGTTATATCTTTTCAAGTTGGGAGAGGGTTAGCAACAGCACAAACCTCCAAAGTGTTTTGGGAACAATGTTTCCAGGACCCTGAGGGGGCTATAGTTATTGTTAAGCAAATGTTGTTTTTATTACTGTTTAGTAAAAACTCGGTCCTGAGACCTTCCATATGTATTTCAGTGGACCAAAAGCTTGGAGAATAATTGCTAACATATCTCAGAGGGAAGGGGTAGGAATAAAGGAGGTTTCCAAAGGAAATTCTATTCTGGAAGTTCCAGAAGACCTACAGGATCCTGGAGATCGGGATAATACTGTTAAGATTGCCTTTTGCTCCTTGCAAAGTACTAACATTGAGGCAGCTGAGCTCCCAGAGGTGAGTAAGGGACAGGTGGGTCTAGGTAGGGAGAGATAGGTAGGGGGCTACAGGATTAGGCTGACAGAAATCCCCAAATTGCTGAGGTGTAAGGAAACCACAGATAAAGGAACAAACCAGACCACTGTGCCCTAGGCATGTGTGTGTGGGTGTCTTTTTTTTTTTTTTGACAGTCCCCTATGACCAACGAAGAATAACCAGACCCAAAAAAGAAGTAAGCCATTAAAGATGTTATCACCGGTTCCTACTCAAGCCAAGACATCACAAGAATGATAAGTTCTCTGGTCAGTTCTAAATAAAAGACTGTCAGTGGAGGCCCATGTTGGCAACCCTGTCGGGACCCCTCTCACTCTCAAGAGCTTTTTCTGTCTCTTCACTTAATAAAACTCTTATCACTTTATTCACTCCGCTTTGTCCGCAAAATTCATTCTTTGACTGTGAGAAAAGAACCTCGCTCTCCCGCTTCAGAGGAAGGTCACTCTCCCCATTTCAAGGACTTGTCAGTGGGCTGTAGGCAGTAAGGAAACGTAATTTTTCCTTTGGCCTTTGTTTCCCACATTGGTCTACCCTGAGTCGTGAGTCTCCAGCACACGTTCTGTTGAGCTGGGCTGAACGGTATGCACAGGGTCACAGAAAACAAACAGAACTCCTTCCTGAAGTTTCAAATGACTTAAAGATTTGTCAGGCCCACATTAAAACAAATCAAAACATTCAAACGTGAATATGCAACACAGTAGAAAATAAAATTTTGATAGATTTTATTTATTTATTTTTTTATTTGACAGAGAGAAACACAGCAAGAGAGGGAGCACAAGTAGAGGGAATGGTAGCGGGAGAAGCAGGCTTCCCGCGGAGCAGAAAGCCCGATGCGGGGCTCGATTCCAGGCCCCTGGGATCTGACCTGGGCCGAAGGCAGCCGCTTAACTACTGAGCCACCCAGGTGCCCCTTGATAGATTTTTATTAAACATCAGATTTCAAAAACAATATTGAACTTAGATTGAAGCCCCCAGGTCCCTAGGAATACAAATTTATGACTTCAGCCGGTGGAGGGATATTTTAATGCAAGAGGTTTAGAAGGACTCTGATCTACACTGAAGGGGCATGAGAAGATCAGAAACTTGATCTGTTGAATCACAGCTACAGTTCTTTGCCTCTGGAGTGAGCCTGTGCAAAATATTTTGGAACCGAGAAAGTTCCTGTCATGTTTTTGAAATACTGACTTTCTGGAGGAAATGGGGTGGCATTGAGGTTAGTGACAGACACAGGCTGCTTTGGGAGATGTCATCAGTGAATTTTTCTTTAAAGCTGAACTTGATATTTTGTTTATTTATTGATGAGTTGATACATGTCAATGATCTTTTAATAAATGATCTCTGTAGAGAAAAAAAACTATTATTGGTTTGGGCTGTTCACAGAGCAGAAAAGGTAAAACTTTTTTAGAATAACCTAGTTTCTAGAATTAGCTTTAGCTTTTTTTCTAAAATTATTTTTTCTAGAATTAACCCATTCCTGCTGGAAGTAGAGAACAAATCACTTCTTTACAGAAAGAATGCAGGATATAGTAAACAGAACTGGTTTTAATACCTAGCTTCACACCTTGGGCTGGAAACTAAAGTTCTCCAAACCACAGTGTTCTCAGAAAAATAGGGACATGTACCAGGATGAAAAGAGTAGAGGTTTGACTTTGCCTTCTTTTCCTTTTTTCTTCTTTACCTTTCCATTTCTTCCACCATTCCCATAAGGCCTGGGAAGTTGACAAGAATAGTACGTCTCTATTTGAATGGAAAATGGTGCTGTGTTTTGGGACTTCCGACCAAAGGACCAGGGTCTCTCCTAACCCTGAGATTCCTTCTGATGATCTACACAAGCTTTTTGCTAAGGAAGCATTTAGAGAAAGAATCAACTGCCTAAAGAGTAAACACATATAGATCCTACTGTTTACCGGCACTTCCAAACGGAATTTGCACAAAAAGATGACCTAGAAACAAGCAGGGAAAAACTCTGTGGCATTTAGATGCATATCACATGTGTGTAATTGATTCCTTAAAAGGTTAAATACTCTTAGCATATGTATGGACAGTGATATACCCATGATGGGTTCATAATCATTATGGCAATAGCTTTGTTTTACATAATTCTAAAGTAAATGTCATGTTTATTTGGAGATTCCAGGACTGGTATTCAAAAAAGCATATGTTTCCAAGTAGATAGCTGGGTAAGAGGAGCTACTCTTTCCAGAACAGAAGGACTATTCACGTAGCTCACACACTACGCTTTATGAGGCACCGACTGCCACTGAATTCTCTTTGGAATTGAAATGCAATTACATATCGAGGACAAGTGCTAAATATAAACAGAAAGGCCAAATACATGACTTTTTTTTTGCTTTGTTTTTGCAGTATATTTGGAGGAAGAATTAAATACCCTAAACACATATATTCCTTAATTGAAACACACAGTTCAGGCAGTCTGGTGAATCCTTCAGCTTTTTTTGAAAGCTTATTGTAGCCCAGGAAGAGCTGGTCTCTTCTTATGTAAATAATTATAAGGATGCTAAGGAAATTAATAAAAGAACCAACTCGCTAAGAAATACGCAGAAGGAAATACTAAAATATATGTCATAAAACCAAGGGAAAAATAGGCAGTATCTTGTGTGAGGATACATATAGAAGTGGTAAAAATGAAATGAATGGGAATGGTTATCACAAAAATTCAAGTTTTTGAGGAAGGAGGGAAATACAATCTGTGGTGCATGCTGGGGTTTTGCTGGACGTATGATCTATGGCAGATGTTTATTGATGACGTTAAATAATGTACAATTTTTTAGGTAAGTTATAGTTCTTAATTTGTAAAAATGGAAAAGGCAAAATAACACAACAAAGAAAAGCACAAATTAAGTTGGTACAAATGATAAAAAGTAAAATTTATTGATCTCAGGTTGATTGAAGTATCTTCATGTTATATATATATATATTTTTTTTTTTAAAGATTTTATTTATTTGACAGAAACATAGCGAGAGAGGGAACACAAGCAGAGGGAATGGTAGCGGGAGAAGCAGGCTTCCCGCTGAGCAGGGAGCCCAATGCGGGGCTCGATCCCAGGACTCTGGGATCATGACCTGAGCCGAAGGCAGAAGCTTAATGACTGAGCCACCCATGCGCCCCATATATATATTTTTTTTTGAAGGTGGGGCTTAGCAGGAGAGAGAATCCCCCAGGCTCCAGGCCCAGCGCAGAACCCCATATTTCATGACCCTGAGATCATGACCTGAGCTGAAATCAAGAGTCTGAGGCATAACTGACTGAGCCACCCAGGCGCCCCTTCATATTGCACTTTTTGAAATTTAAATACATGGCATGTGCAAGACACAATTAAAATACGTCCCTAGAAGGGTTGAAAGTAACAAGATGAGAAAGGGTATAAGCAGTTAAATACGAATCAAAGAAAACTACTATAGCCCTTTAAATAATGGGAAAACTGGACCTTAGGACAAAATGCAGTGTCTTTTTTTTCTCTGTCTCCAATGGCTGTTTGTCCAAGCTGAGCCTATTCCATCCAGGCACCTGCTTCTGACCTTCTAGGACTTTTGCTAAATCAGCTCCACCTATTTCTTACTCCAAGCTCACCATTTTCAAATTTTAGTCTTGAATCTCTCAACTCCGGTAGTATTATCTGTGTACCATTGATTTGGTACTTATTGTAAGATGTGTTTTAGTGTTATTGATATTCATGCATTTCTTTAATTAAATTGTAGTAATATAGAGCTAAAGACTATACCTTCTTCATCTTTTAACACCCAGTGTCACCTCCCTAGGACCTACCATATGGTAGAATCAAGTCACCTGGCATATAGTAGAAAGTCAATAAACATGTCAGCAGTCGACTGAAAAATGGCTTCTGAAAATGCATTAAAAGCTCTTTCAGGATTTTTGAGTACTTTGCCAATGCTATGTATTTACATTTTCTAAGCGATCTTTCCACCAAAGTTTTAGAATAGGAAGAAGAAGGAACACTATGGTTAGAGAGGGATCCATAGCTGTGCAAAGTTTCTGGGTCAAGACCATAACCCAGTAGGAGGGTGCCTACATCTGGACCTCGCTGGGAACTCGTGCAGGTTCATTACTGATCTTCAAGGGCAGAGACTGCATCCAAAAACTTTTTGTCTCTACTCCTGGATTAAAGTCCAACATGTAGTCCACAGTCAATAAATGCTTCTGCGGAGTGTGGCAGAATTAAATATTTGTCTCGGATAATTTATTTTTTATTATTTTTTTTAAGATTATTTGTTTATTTATTTGACAGAGAGAGAGAGAGAGAGACCACAAGTAGGCAGAGAGGCAGGCAGAGAGAGAGGGGGAAGCAGGCTCCCCGCTGAGCAGACAGCCCGACGCGGGGCTTGATCCCAGGACCCTGAGACCATGACCCGAGCCGAAGGCAGAGGCCTCAACCCACTAAGCCACCCAGGCGCCCCAGTCTAGGATAATTTAATTCACTCCCGTGGCTTCAAAATAACAGGCCATCAAAGGCTTCCCAGTGTAGGGCTTTAGCTCTGGCTTTTCTCCACAGGCAGAGGGCTGACTGGGAGGGTAGACGAGCCAGCCCAGCTCAGGCAGGATGTAGGTGTGAGCACTAGAACTGGCATTCTGGGCCCAGGGACTGGTTGGAGCAAAGCTGGATGGAATGGATTTGGTTCAGTCAGCTGACAGTCAACTATGGAAACATGAAACAGATGTTTTAAAAAATGATGAGGAAGCCCACAGAAGAGGTTGCACTGCTTGTCCTACTGGCCTTTGGGAAGTAGCTAGAATTCTTCCCTTCTCATGGCATGTAAGACAGGTGGTCTACTGCAAACTTTTTTTTTAAAATATATTTTTTTTTCGAATATCCAATATATAAGCATTTAGTATAATATTCAAAGGATATAGTAGGTGTATGGTAAAAATAAGTGTGCCTACCACTTTGCCCAAAGTTACTCTCTCTAAAGATAGCTACAATTGCCAAGTTATTCCACTTATTTTTAGGTGGAATACACTGGAATACATGCCAGTATTTCATGTTTGGATATACATATACATGTTTATACGTGTTTATGTATTTTCAGACAAATAGTTCATCTAATAACACATTATATTGAATCTTGATTTTTTTCATTTAACAACTTATACTGTGGTTCTTTCCATTGTTACTTGTGTTATTTTAAAAATCCCAGCCTCTAATATTATCTGAGTTTTTAAATATTTTCTGGGATTTTAAAAATCCCAGCCTCTAATATTGTTTCGTGAGAGAATGAATGAATTATTTAGTAATAGTCTATCATTGTGAACCTAAAGTCACCTACCAACAGATTTTTATAAATGCCTTCTCTGACAGCCCATCTCCAATATGCATCTTTTTGCTTATAAATATGATATCCAAACCTCAAAATTAATCCCAAAAGAAATTCACCCAGCAGGAAGCTTCCCTAAATATCGCCTCGTACAATATTTGCCTCCCCCAGGATTTCTCTCCAAGCACTTAATACTCTGCTATTTTTGATTGTCCTCTGATTCTTACTTGTTAACAAAATAACCATAGGGGCACCTGGGTGGCTCAGTCAGTTGAACACCTGCCTTTGGCTCAGGTTGTCATCCCAGGGTCCTGGGATCGAGTCCTGTGTCTGGCTCCCTGCTCATAAGGCTCCCTGCTTCTTCTTCTTCCTGCTCTTGTTCTCTCTCACTATCTCTCTCTCTCTTAAACAAACAAACAAACAAACAAGCAAACAAACAAATAAAATCTTAACAAAGAAAAAGAATAACCATAAAGATGTTAATAACACTCAACAATTTATTTTTTAAAATATTTTATTTATTTGACAGAGAGAGAGAGATCACAAGCAGCAGAGAGGCAGGCAGAGAGGGCGGGGGAAGCAGGCTCCCCACTGAGCAGAGAGCCCGATGCGAGGCTTGATCGCAGGACCCTGAGATCATGACCCAAGCCAAAGGCAGAGGCTTTAACTCACTGAGCCACCCAGGCACCCCAACACTCAACGATTTTTACTGAATACTTATTTGTGCCAGAGACTTCACTAAGCACCTGTGTACATTTCTCCTTAATCCCTGCAACATACCTTTCTCTCCCCTTAGTGGGAAGATTCCAAGCTGTGGTCCTCTGTTACTTCTAGAGTCCCCATATGACCTCAGCTGCCATAGCAGTAAAACCCTTTTCTCCTCCGCTTTATTACCTCTCCTTCCTTCCCTTTCTCAATTCCCCACTTGCTTACTTCCTGAAGTCACCTTAAATGACTTACACTCAAATCTTCGTTCAGGGTCCGCCTTTAGGGAAATCAAACCTAAGGAAACTGGAGGTTAGTGTGTGAATAACTTGTTTGAGTTTATGTATACATCAAGTGGCAGATTCAGGGTTTGAACCAGAAGCCATGCCCAAAAGCGCCCTACCTGACTGCCCCCTAGAGAGTAAGTGCCTCGAAGCAGACCAGTGAATATCGTATTCCTTCTGTAATGTGTTTCAAAATGCAAGCTCAATTCAGAGCTTAATACATACTTCCACTGCTCTGTGTTTTGGAGTGTCTTCCCCCCAACACATCAGGACATGCACTGTTAGCTAAATACACAAGCTCATAATTTGTTACTGAAACTGATGTAAAAGAAAGAGTCCCTCACACTTTTGTGGTGGCTGAGTGTCTCCTTGTCGTTTTACAGATAGCAACTTCATTCTTGCGAATGCCCAGGTGGCCAAGGGGTTCCCCATAGTCTACTGTTCTGATGGCTTCTGTGAGCTCGCTGGATTCGCCCGGACCGAAGTCATGCAGAAGAGTTGCAGCTGCAAATTCTTATTTGGAGTTGAGACCAATGAGCAACTGATGCTTCAGATAGAAAAGTCACTGGAGGAGAAAACGGAATTCAAAGGAGAAATTATGTTCTACAAGAAGAATGGTGAGTGGCTTTCTTAGACTGGTGCTCATTGGGCAGTTGTGAAGGGTCACCTTTCAACTCAGTAATGAATCCATAACTTCCATTCAGGTTTAATGGCATGTCACATATATATATAGGCTGTTACTGAAGTTCCATAAATGATTCAGGCAATAGCTTGATTTTAGCCATTAGCAGCATAAACTGCTTGAAAATTTAGCATTAGGATTTTAACAGTTCAGAGTTAATATATTAACTGAATGAAAATATGTTAAAATGAGGTGTATTACAATTTTACTAGGTCGCTCTTAAAATGTGTATTAGGTATAATAGTTGTTAATGTATTATTAATAGATGATCTTATCCAGGATATTCTCCAAATTGTATGCCTTTAAGAACCACATCTCAACTTTAGTCATTAAGGCAGAGGTCCAGGTGTTCATGGGCAGAAAAGGAAGTTAATTTAAAGGGCAACAGCATAGGCATTTTCTCTTTCAGTTCCCTGGCCACAGAGCCTTTCTCACTACTTTTTAAAAGACAAAATGAGACACACATGGTATAACTCAGGGTGGAAGTAAATTTGCCTGGACTCAAAACTGTCACTGAGGCAATACAAAGTATTTTCTTTCCTTTTTTTTTTAAAGATTTTATTTATTTATTTATTTATTTGACAGACAGAAATCACAAGTAGGCAGAGAGGCAGGCAGAGAGAGAAAGGGGGAAGCAGGCTCCCCACTGAGCAGAGAGCCAGATGCGGGGCTTGATCCCAGGACCTTAGATCATGATCTGAGCCGAAGGCAGAGGTTTTAACCCACTCAGCCACCCAGGCGCCCCTACAAAGTATTTTCTTGTGGCTACAGTTTTGTGACACTTTTCTAAATAAAAGAAGATGTAGGGATGGGTATGGAATCTGCAATACTGGGGTTCTAGGTAGGAGTTGGTTTCATTATCTCATGGGCCCTGGTAGTTGGGATGAATCCAGGAAGCATTATATTGGGGAAACACTAAATCAAAATTAGAACAGATTGTTATTTTCCAGTTTCTAAAATTCTAGCTCTTTCTCTAATGGTTTTTCTAAAATAACATCGCCATCTGAGATTTATCTGCGCTCATGGCTACCAAGCTAGAGAACAGATTTCCCAGCCTTTTTTGCAGTTGGGCTGCACGTGTGACAAAGTTTTGGGCCAATGATATGCAAGAGAATGACTTACATGACTTTTAGGAAAAATCCCTAAAAAATACAATTATTTGCCCTCTAATTTCTCTTCTTTTCCCATTATGTTATGGACTGAATTGTGTGGCCTCAAAATTCACATATTGAAACTCTAACCCCACTGTGACTGTATTCAGAGAGAGGGCCTTTAAAGAGGTGCTTAGGGTTAAATGAGATCATAAAGGTGGGGCCCCCACCCAATATGACTAGTGTCCTTATAAGAACAAGAGATACCAATGATATGGGCACACAGAGGAAAGGTTATGTCAAGACACAGTGAGAAAGCAGCCATCCACAAGCCATCCACAAGGAGAGAGGCCTCAAGAAAAAACAACCCTGTCAGCACCCTGACCTCCATTTTCAGCCTCCAGAACTGTGAGAAAATAAATTCCTGTGGCTACACCCTGTCTGTGGTGCTTCGTTAGGGCAGCTCTAGCAAAGCAGTACATGTGGGTCAGATTGTTCAGGCGAAGCCACAAAGGCAGTTTCAACCATTTGGCAAGGACAATACCATAGAGGAGTGCAGAGCAATAATGCAGAAGGAGCCTGGGTCTTATTACAGATCCGTTCTCCCCACCCCAGACAAAAGCAAGTACATTTTCGTCTTGTGGGAATCATTTTGTTTTGGGGTCTTTTTTTTTTTTTAAGATTTTATTTATTTATTTGACAGAGAGAGAGAGAGAGATCACAAGCAGGCAGAGAGATCGGCAGAGAGAGAAGGGGAAGCAGGCTCCCCGCCGAGCAGAGAGCCCGATGTGGGACTCAATTCCAGGACCCTGGGATCATGACCTGAGCCGAAGGCAGAGGCTTTAACCCACTGAGCCACCCAGGCGCCTGCATTTTGGGGTCTTTTTGTCACGACGTCTAAGTTGTGTTCTAACTCAGGTTTTCTCACCTTTGGCACTATTGATGTTGTGGGTTGGTAATTATTTGTTGTGGAAGGCTATCCTGTGCATTGAGGATGATTATAGCATTTCAGGCCTCTATATTTTGCTCTCAGTACTTAGTATTGGGGTCACTGTCAGGAAGAGGAATGGGGTCCTGAACATGGGAACTGCATCTTCTTTTATAACTTATCTGTCTTTGGAGGACATTCTTTGATCATGTAAATTTTGGATACGCGGTAGTCATCAACTATTGGAGACTACCATTCTGGGACAGACAGAACATCCAGGGCTTTGGCATTAGAAACATAGTTCAGACCATTGTGTCCTTCCCAGGGTCAATAGATAAGGCCTTTGTGGCAAATATGATAAAAAAAGGACTTCAGCTCTGTGTAATTATACCACAGTCACTGAAGAGGGCCTGAGATACAAGAAAATAGGAGATGCCATGGAGAATGCAGACTGGTTGGGAGTGATAAAACCAACGATTGATGGAACAAAGAGAAAAAGGAAATCCTTTGTCTAAATTATCTGCTGACCGCAGACTTGTCCTTCTCAAGTAGGCACCTTGTATAGGTGACTCCAAATCCATATGAATGTCTTCCTTTTTAAGCCACCCCCAAGTATTCAAATGTGGCAACACTGAGAAAAATTTAGGCCAAGGAGGAGAATCTAGATGGGAAGCTGAAAGGATGGAGACTTTAGAGGCCAGAAAAGTAGGAAATTTGGAGCACACTGTGGTAGTCAACACCCAAAGGAATTTCCTGAGCTCAGGGTTTATTTATTTTTTTTTAATTTTATTTATTTGACATAGAGAGATCACAAGTAGGCAGAGAGGCAGGCAGAGAGAGAGGGGGAAGCAGGCTCCCCACTGAGCAGAGAGCCCGATGTGGGGCTCAATCCCAAGACTCTGAGATCATGACCTGAGCCGAAGGCAGAGATTTTAACCCACTGAGCCACCCAGGCTCCCCTTGAGCCCAGGGTTTTATAAGATGTCTGCAGCCTTAGACTTCTTTGGGTGGAAATCATTAAAGGCACCAGTACCTTCTAAGCCAATCAATATGGATATTTGCCTGACATTTTGAGCCAACAAATCGATCCAGTTACAAGTGATTGAAAATTGCTGTGTCTCCTATGATCATCATGCTGTATTTTAGCTATTTTTATAACTATCTCTCTCCACACACAACGGTGAACCTTTGCTGGCACAACCTATGCCTTACTTGTGTCCACATGTCTAGTGTGTGGAGCTTGAGCTCAGAGCAGCGTCCATCAAATGTTAGTTTCTCGGAAAGTGCTTGCTGATTGGAATTGAAATTGATCATAAGAGGGACCTATGGTTACTTCAGAGGATGTCTGGATCTCTGATTACTAAAAATAAGCTTATGCCTTCAAGGGTCCTCCTTCTATCAAGGCTCATTTTATTTTAATTTACTTTAGAAAGGAGGTGCTTGTTTTTCATTCTCCCCAGATACATTTCAACCATCTGTGATTGAGCTTCTCTGCTCACCGGCCCCTCAGTGCTGTTCTTGTTGTCCTGACCTCATGGGAGAAGGCTGCCCTTTCTCTTCCTGCCCAGGCCTATCATTCTCAGAATGTGACTCGAGGCTGATCATGTGCAGCAGAATACTCTAAAGGTTTAGGGCATCTATTGGGACTTGACACACTGCAATCAGGATGGCAAATATGCGTATTCACTAAGTTCAGAGGAAAATCAAAGGAGGAAATTCTCCCGGGCATTACCCACCTGGCTCAACCCCAACTCCTAGTCATGTCTTCAATCTGTAAGTTGGCCTCCTTTCCCTCTCTACTCCACCTTAAATATAGCCCCTTCCTTCATACTTCACAGGCTGAATGCCCCTATCCTTTTTAGGAAAACCTTATTGTCTACCCACTAGATTTGTCCCTGGAGGGTCTATTTTCCTCTCTTGGCTAGGGAAAAGTGTGGGACGCAACATTCTCCAGAAGAATTCATCCCCGAATGCCGTGTAATTCAGCCCAAATTAAAATAAAACCGTAAAGGGATTTGGAAGAATAGGTCACATCTGATCCCTTTTCTTACCTCTGCTCCAACATTATGCTTCCTTCTCTCAGGGTTATTGTGGTTTCTTCTAGATAACTAATAAAAAACAGACATATATAGAACTATATGTAGACACACACACAGCCCTCCTAAAATACAGTTATTAAAAAGAGTATAAGCTTTTAAAAGTCAATAATGATGACAACTACAAGAATAATAATGGCTAACACTTAAACAACATTTACTGTGTGCTAAGAACTTTCTCACATATTTAACTTTTACTTATATTAGTTTATTTAATCCTGGAATAACTTTATCTTATTTTTTAATTCAAATTTTAATTTAAACATACAGTGCAGGGGTGCCTGGGTGGCTCAGTGGGTTAAAGCCTCTGCCTTTGGCTCAGGTCATGATCTCAGGTTCCTGGGATCGAGCCCTGCATCGGGCTCTCTGCTCAGTGGGGAGCCTGCTTCCCCCTTTCTCTCTCTGCCTGCCTCTCTGCCTACTTGTGATCTCTCTCCTCTCTGTCAAATAAATAAATAAAACCTTAAAAAAAATAAACATACAGTGCAATATTGGTTTTATTTGTTTATTTGAGAGAGAGAGAGAGCAGGAGCCTCCCTGCTCTCTCACCAGAGAGAGGCAGAGGAAGAAGCAGTCTCCTCGCTCAGCCAACAGCCCAAAGGGGGGCTGGATCACAAGACTTGGAGATCACATCTGAGCCACCTAGGCGTCCCTACAATATTGGTTTCTGGAGTAGAATTCAGTGATTCATCATGTACATACAACATCCAGTGCTGATCACAAGTGGCCTCTTTATTTTTTTCTCTAATGATTTAATTAATTTATTTATTTGGGAGAGAAAAAGCAAACAGGAGGAGGAACAGAGGGAGAGTTACAAGCAGACTCTGCAGAGCATGGAGCCTGCAGTGTGGCTTGATCCCATGACAGGAAATCAGGATCTGAGCCGAAATCAAAAGCCAGATGCTCAACTGACTGAGCCATCCAGGTGTCCCGACAAGTGCTTTCTTTAATAAGCATCACCCACTATCAGTCCTCAGTTTGTTCTCTATTGTTCAGAGTCTCTTATGATTTGTTTTCCTCTCTTCTTTTATGTTCATGTATTTTCTTTCTTAAATTCCACATATGAGTGATTCATATGGTATTTGTCTTTTTCTGACTGATTTATTTCACTGAGCATAATACACTTTAGCTCCATCCACATCATTGTGAATGGCAAGATTTCATTTTTTTATGATGGCTGAATAATATTCCATTGTATATATATACCACCTTTTGTTTATCCACTCACTAGTTGATGGAATTTAGGGCTTTCTCTGTAGTTTGGCTATTGTTTATAATACTGCTATAAATTTTGGGGTGCATGTACCCCTTCAATCTGTATTTTTGTATCCTTTGGGTAAATACCAAGTGCTGCAATTCCTAGATCATAGGGTAGCTCTATTTTTAACTTTTTGAGGAACCTCCATACTGTTCTCCAGAGTGGTGCACCAGTTTGCATTCCCACCAACAGTGCAAGAGGCTTCCCCATTCTCTGCATCCTCGCCAACACCTGTTGTTTCCTGTGTTGTTGATTTTAGCCATTCTGACTGGTGTGAGATGGTATCTCATCGTGGTTTTGATTTGTATTTTCCTGATAATGAGTAAGGTTGAGCATCTTTTCGTGTATCTGTTAACTATTTGGATGTCTTTTTTGGAAAAGTGTCTATTCATGTCTTTTGCTTATCCTAGAACAATTTTAAAAAAGAGATACTTATATTGTCATATTATAGATGAGGAGGCCAGTATAGAGAAAGAATAAGGTTTTAAAAAGTTAATAATTAGGAAGACAAATAATTTCACAGATAAACATAATATAAATCTACACTTAGGATGAACATAGCAAAATGTGAATTGTCAAATCATTATGTATCTGAAACTAATATAACATTTTATGTCAATCATACTTCAATAAGATCATCTATTTTCAAAAAATAAAGTGATTACATAATTACTATAAAAAGTAATCATTGACTTATAGATATTGTTCAGTATTGTGTTGTCACATTGTGTATGATTTTATTAGGCATTCCATTTATTTTGAGTGAAATACCTAGATATAGTTCAGACATAAAAAATATATATTATGCAACTTCTCTGTCTAAAATGGAGATAGTAATATTTTACACTTTCATTTTTAGGAGTTAACATTTCCCATTACTTGTCCTCTCTCTGGATGGTCAAGGGTCTACCTACTTATCAGAAATGAGTACCAGTAAGATGCCTTTTCAAAACTAGTCTCCTCCACTTCTCTTGATATCAAAAGCCTTTAACCAGAGCTGTTCTAGGTAAACAGATGTATGGCTACCCTAACTGAGGGTAACCATTTTATTAATTTTGTGTTCATTCTTTCATTGTTTTTTTTATAATTTGAGCAATACTAATATCTTTGTGGTTCTCTTCTTTTCTTATGCATAGCATACTTTTCACACCGTTCTGCACTTCAGCAGAATACTGTGTATCCTGAGGACTTGTATACCTTGCAGAAGAGTATATGCTGGAGATCATTCATTTTTCTTCCTAGCTGCGTAGTATGATATCATATGGGTCTATCATTGTCTATTCAACTATTTCCTATTGATGGACATATGTGTTCCTTCTATAATGTGGTCTGTTTTCTTTTCTTTTTCTGCCCCACTCTCTTTTAAATACTTTTATTTAATTTTTTTTTTTATTTATGTATTTGAGAGTGAGAGACAGAGATAGCGAGAGAGAGAGGAGAAAAAGAAGCAGGCTCCCTGCTGAACAAGGAGACCGATGAGGGGCTTGATCCCAGCACCATGAGACCATGACCTGAGCCAAAGGCAGATGCTTAACTGACTGAGCCACCCAGGAGCCCCAAAATACTTTTGTTATCTAGAAAGTTTGTTTATTTTTCTAAAAGTTAGCCTTTACATGAGTCGTTTACCTTTATAGTGCTTATAGTCCCACTTTTTAAAGATTTTGTCTTCATTCTTATAATAATCAATGTTGTGACTAGCCAGGAGCCACTCCTCCCTCCTTTCCCTGTCCCCTGATAATTTAAAATACTGTTCTTTTTGTACCAGTTAATATCTGTAAGACAGCATGCTTGTTCTGCTTCCCTTGAATTTTTCCTTTGTTCCTCCCTGACCACTTTCATAGTTATATTTACCTTGTCAGAGCAAAAAACAATGACATGTATTCTGTCATTCTTATCTTCCATCATTTAATCTTATTGCTGTGGTTAAATAAATATGGTTAATGATTGCCATATATTGTTAACCCAAAGCTTCTCCAATCTTTCTTGGTTTCCTGAAGCTTGTTCTATGAACCATCTCAGAAAGAGCTCCTGGGAACTGTTCTCCCTGCGTTCTTGCATGTTAATAACAGTGTGACTGTGGCCGTTAGACTTGCAGATCAGTTTGGCTGAAAATTAAACTTTTGGTTCATATTTTCTTCATTTTAATAACTCAATTTTGTTACTCCTTATGTACTGGCATAGAGCATTATTTTACCTTAAAAGTGTTGCTATTAAGTATCTTGGTGTTTTATCCTGGATGTCCAATGGATTTCTATTATTTTATTTTGTTTTATTTTTATTGATTTTTTAATTTTAACCCAATATTTTTAGTGGACTATAGTTTGGAATAGTCCATGGGTCAGCACACCTTTTTATAAAGGGCCAGATAGTAAACACTTTATGTATTGCAGGCATATGGTCTACGTCTCGAGTATTCCTCTCTGTCATCGTGGTATGAAGCAACCCCATAAAGTATGTAAATGAATAGGTGGGCCATCTCACAATACATCTTTATTAAAAAAAAAAGCAAATAAGAAAATGGGTTAGATTTGGCTTTCACACGAAAGCTTATGGATATTTGATATAGAATATTTGGAATCAGATTTTTCCCCTGATACATAATATGTTCTTTAGTATATGTTTAAGTCTCTTTTATTGCACGAAATTTTTCTTGAGTTGTAATTAACATTATTATTCTTCCTATTGCTTTGGTTTTCCTCTTTAAGAACTTCCAATTCTATGTATATTGGGTCTTCTTTGCCTGTTCACTATAACTATCACTTTGTCTTTTTTTTCCCCCTTTTTTTCACCATGTGTGGCTTATTTCCTTTCCCTTATTTTTGTGGTATTCATTCACACTGTATTTCTTCTCTGTAAAGTCTTCAATTCTATATCTTCTGTTTAGGTGCCCTCCTGAGCTCAATTTGCTCATGTTATTTATATCAGTCTTGCCTAATATATTAGTTGCTAGAGCTACCATAATAGAGCACCACAGATTGCGTAGCTTAAACAGTAGAAATTTATTTTCTCATTATCCTGGAGGCTGGAAATCCAAAATCAAGATGTTGGTAGAGTTACTTTCTTTTGAGGCCTTGGCTTGTACATGGCTGCCTTTTCCTCTCTTCATACAGTCTTGCCTCTCTGTGTCTGTCCTAATTTACTCTTATAAGGAAAAGAGTCATATTGATTAAGGTACATCTATATGACTTCATTTTAATTAATTAATTCTCTCAAGATCCTGTCTGCAGATACAGTCCCTTTGTGAGATAATGGGGGTTAGAACTTCAATATATTTGAGGGAATCCAATTCATTCTGTAACACCTATTCACTTATTTTTGAGCCTTTATAAAATTAATGTGTGGTGTTGTTTCAGAGTTTGTAAGCTTTTCTTAATTACTTTTGCTTTGATTAGAAATCTTTTGGTTTTGTGTGCCGTATGGAACATTTTAAATGTGTTTTTACTTTATGTAGGTATGTTATTCAGATAATTTTTGTTTTAACTTCTCTTTCATCCTTTTCTGTTGTCATGCTTGAATAAGATGTTTTTCTTTGACTTTTAGAAAAATATCGGAAATAGAGCATGTTTGGAAAACTTTCCTAAATTTATGACTCTAAGTCCCTCCTGCCATCACCAAAAAGTTTTTTATTAATTGCTTCTTGGTAGAACTATATTTTTGCTATTTTCTGAGATGGGTTTACTCTCCCTGCATGGCCTCTCCCACACGTATTTGAAACATTTCATTTCTTTACACTGATCTTTATGCTCTGACCAAGTAGAGTTCTGGTTCCAGCAATTTCCAAGAAAGATTTTCTCAGAATGTTGAAGGTTCAGGCAGTCCCAACACCATCTTATCTTTGTGTAGCCTACTGGCACTCATCTTAAATTGGAAACTGTAAAGCTTCTTTCTACTCTTTTTAAGATTTTATTTCTAAGCAATCTCTATATCCAAGATGGGGCTCGAACTCACAGCACCAAGATCAAGAGTCACATTTTGTACCCACTGAGCCAGCCAAGTGCCCCTCCTCTCTAGTTTTAATTGTTTTCAGATCTGCCTGTGGAGTCCTCCACTCTCAGAGCATTTCTTCTTTTGGGAGTAGATACCTTTTGACGATTTATGAGACCCCAAGCTCCAAGGCTTATAAGAATTCTCCTCTTCCTGTACAACTAGTGTTCCTACATGGATTTAGCTTCTTAATAGTAAACCTATTTCTTCACAAGGAAGCCAAAGTACACAAGGAGGGAAGATAGTGTCTTTAATAAATGGTGCTGGAAAAACTGGATATCCAACATGCAAAAGAATGAAATTGGACCATAATCTTATACCATACACAAAAGTCAGCTCAAAATGGAGTAAAAATTTAAATACTAGAGGTTGCCCCATCACCCTATATTTGGAAGTTCTGGGGGGCACCTTGTCATACAGTTTTGCTTATGATGTTTTTTGTAGATTTCTAATTTTGCGAACTTAGCTACTTTAATTTTGTGAAAGGACTCGAGTGTTTCAAAAACCAAGCCTGCACCACCATTGCTCTTTCATGTCTTTAGCGATTGTACAGGTTAGAGAATGGACAGTTGCTTTGTGGAGATAAGCCCAATCTCTGAGAGTTCCTTCTTACTTTTTTTCTTCCTAAATTGCCATTAGCATGAGGGGCATATCTGATCTCAAGGCAAAGTGTCAAAAAGGCCCCCTGACCTCTCGTTGACCACTGATTCACGCATGCTCCATCTATCTGATGCTCCCCTTATAGCATTTACACCAAGTTTGTGCTTGGTACTCTCTAAATTGTTTCACCTCCTCTGAGCTCTTAAAAGGTGAGCACACCCATCCTTCACAAATAGAAGCAAAGGGAGTATCTGAGAAAATAAACTGGAGCATCCCTTATGCTCTCACATTTCCTCAAAAGTAGCCAGCCACCTCCTTGTTGATAAAGAGGTAGCCTGACAAGCAGTTTCTCTCAAGAGTCCCAAATACAGAAGGAAAAAGATCCCTAATGTCTTCAGTGTTTTCAAAAAACTATCCAACATAGCTTCTTCCTGCATGAAAGTTATGCAATCTCAGAGTGGAGACATTATCTCCAGCCTCCCATCCTCTTTTTCACAATCTTACAACCTAAAAAGGGATAGGCTAGGATATCACGTCATATTGCCATCTTCCAGACTCTAGCTTCTTGGCTAAGTGTTTTAATGGTAGGAAGTTATATCTTCCGTCACGGAAGACCGTAATGATTAGCTGTATGAACCCCAACCGATATATGTTAATCTTAGTATATCCTTTCTACAGAAATCTTATATTTCAAGACCATTTTTTTTTCTTAATTAATTTTTTATTTTTAAAAAATTTAATTCCAGTATAGTTAATATAGTGTTATATTAGTCTCAGGTGTACAATATAATTATTCAACAATTTCATATATCATCCAGTGCTCATCACAAGTACACTCTTTAATCCCCATTACGTATCTCATCCATCTTCCTATCCACGACCCCTCTGGTAACCATTAGTTCTCTATAGTTAAGAGTCTCTTTCTTGGCTTGTCTCTTTTTCTCTCTTTCTTTTCTTTTTGTCCTTTGTTTTGTTTCTTAAATTCCACATATGAGTGAAATTATATGGTATTTGTCTTTCTCTGCCTGACTTATTTCGCTTAGCATTATATTTTCTAGATCCATCCATGTTGTTGCAAATGGAAAGATTTCATTCTTTTTAATAGCAGAATAATTCTCCATTGTATCAAGCCCATTTTCATATTAAATAGATCCCAGGAAGAAAAATGCTGGAGGAGAACAAAAACATAAAAAGAAAATTAAAATGGAATAGTTGGTTTTGCAAATATAATATCCCAATGTCTCAGTTTGCTAGGGCTGTCACAACAAAGTACGACAAACCAGTGGCTTAGACAACAGAAATTTATTGTCTCACCATTCTGGAGGCTGGGAATCCACCATTAAAGGGTCAGTTGTGTTAGTTTTTCTGAGGGCTGTGAGGAAGGATTTGTTCCATGCCTCTGTCCTAGCTTCTAGTGGTTTGTTGGCAATCTTCTGTGTTCCTTAGCTTTTAGAAACATCATCCTGATCTCTACTTTCATCCTCACATAGTATTTTCCCTGTGTGAGTGGCTATGTCAAGATTTCCCCATTTTTATAAGGACATTTTGATTAGGTTCACCTTAATGACCTCACTTTAACTTGATTACTTCTGTAAAAACTCTATCCAAATAAGGTCACATTCCAAGGTAGTAGGGGTTAGGATTCCATCCTATCTTTTTGAGAAACAAAAGTAAACATAAAACACCTGGTTACATTCACATTAAATATATTGCAACCTAAGTGACTTGCCCAAAATTGTAAACTAGTAAACAAAGGATCCAAGCTACACAAACATCCTCTGACTTCAAGGTCCTTGCCTGAAGCCACCGATTCTCTGGAAGTAGGGATGGAAGTAGGGGCATTTTGCAAATCTCTGGGGATGTTTGACTCAATAATTGGGGTGGGGTGCTTTTGCCATTTAATGGAAAGGAGTCAGGGATGCTAAATGTACTATAATGTATGGATTGGTCTTACAATTGAAGAACTGTCCGGTGTCTAACATGGCTTTCTTCCTTTTTAATTTTTTAAAGAAATTTTATTGAGGTGTAATTGGTATGCCAAAATTTACACATATTTAATGTATATGACTTGATGAGTTTGGACATACACCTATGATACCAGAGCACAATTAAGATACTAAATGTATCCATCACCTCCAAAAATTTCCTTTTATGGCTGGTTTATTTGTGGGAAGAACATTTAACATGAGAGCTCTCCTCTTAACTTTATACAAAGTGAAATAAATCAGTCACGGAAGGATAAATACTGTGTGATTCTACTTACGTGAGGTATCTAAAATAGTCAAACTCATAGAAGCAAGAAATTAAATGGTTGAGGGGAGGAGAAAAAAAGGAGTGGCTGTTAGCGGGGGATACAGTTTCAGTTTTGCAAGATGAGGAAGTTGGCGAGAACCACCATATGACACAGTACCCGAAGTTAACGATACTCTACCGTGTACTCTATGACTTTCTAATGCCCCGTCAGGTTTTCCAGGAAGTAAAGAACTGTTTTCTAATTATCTGAACTTAGAACTTAACACACAGTGTTTTGGGCAAGGCTTTCATTTCCCTCTGAATTTCCAAGAAGAAGACCATAGTGTAATGAGGAATGATTAAACTTTATCTTGTTCCGAATTTCACCCATTTCAGAAACCTCTTGTCACTGACTCACAGTACTTGTTCTGGATGCCCGCATCTGCTGGGCTCTGCACACGGAGCTCTTGCATTCCGGGGAGTCTGCATATTATTGGTCCAATTCTCCAGCAGACAAATCCTATCTTCTATTGCAGCCAGTCACACCTGAGCATTTCATATTGCGATGCATATTAGTTTCTCAGAGAAGACCTCACTTTTATTTTCTGTTAGATTACTGTTAATAATACATAGTGCTGCTTTTCTGAAAACAATCCGTATAATCATATTAATTATGACTTTTTCAATTCTAAATAGAAAAGAGGGAAATACAAGTATTTGTCACAAAAGGGAATCTTAAGTCTGATAGCATTTTAGGTAACTCTTTTCACTCATGGGTTCACTCATTCCTAGGTCACCTACAAGGTTGGCTGTTTATTTCCGCGTACCTTCTGAACTATTGCTTGATTTTTCAGTTGACTCACTTTTTTCACATTAAAATTGTAAGCAAAAGAAAACTAAATCACTATTCTAAATGGAAAACTGGGATCGCTAGCCTCAAAAAGAAGATAGCCATAAATAAATATGCAATGAGGGGTGCCTCGTGGTTCAGTCAGTTAAGTGTCTGACTCTTGGTTCGGGCTCCAGTCGTGAACTCAGGGCTGTGAGATGGAGCCTGGTGTCAGGCTCTGTGCTCAGTGGAGAATCTGCTTGGCTTTCTCTCTCCCTCTTCCTCTGCCCCCTTCCCCAACTCTCTTGCTTGTCCATGTGCCTGTGCTCTCTCTCAAAGAAATAAATCTTTAAAAAAAGTAAATATGCAATGAAAACATTGTAATTTCACTTCTTGAAATTAAAAAAATAAAAAGTATACCATGGAATCTAAGTAATAATAAATCTAATAGACTATAGTGTTTCAACCAACACATATGTTATTTAATTTTCCCAACAAAAAAATCAAGTAAAAATGAATTGTCTCCCATTTATAGATAAGGAAACTGTGGTGCTGAAAAAAATTTGAACACTGAAGTGTGTGTTATGTGATAGTCCTCAGCTTGTCAAGACATGGAAAAGTGCTTAGAAGTATCAATGCATTTTTTTTCCTTCTTAAATACAGTTAGATTTTCAACTTTCTGTGATAATGAACTTTAAATATACATATTTGCGACAACAAAAGCAATTTATTTACAATTTACTATCTGTTTGTTTAGAGTGTGTGCCTGGAGGAGGAGGATCCTTTGTTTACTCAGATGCTAGATGTACCTTCAGATGCAAGTCAGAAGCCAAAAAACTAAATTGTTCAGTAAATAAAAGGCAATGTGTGTTGGGGGATGGGTGGGAGAAAGCTGGAACCTTGAAGCTGAGGGAGGCTTCTCTTGGGTGGCCAAGGTGGAAGGAGAGAAGGAGAGGTAGGAGACGATAAGAAGAGAAGATGAGAGAAGGAGAGTGAGACATTAGTGATGTCTTGCTCATTTCCCTCAAAATGTCTAAAAGTAGGTTAGATGTACTAGCTGTGTATTTCTGTTTCAATGCACATTAAGGCTAATAGATATTAAAATGTAAGATATCTGTATGAACTACCAAAAATAATCTGTTCTACCAAGAGTATGCATACCACGAGCTGGTAACACACTATGTTTACTCTGGTACACACGTAAACTGTCTGAATCGGACATACGCACATTCGGTCTTATGAGGTCAGTTCATGATCAAAGACAAAAGGAAGCAGATTTCCTCATGAACTTCCTCTTTTTTTTTTTTTTTTTTTGTACAATGAGCTGCTCATAGCCGGTAATTATAGTAAGGAACACTTTCCTTCTAACACTAAGTTTATATGTGAAGTCATCCAAGGTCCTCCAGTCCGAACATTTTTTTTTTTTTACAATGAGCTGTTCATAGCAGGTAATTATAGTAAGGAACACTTTCCTTCTAACACTAAGTTTATATGTAAGATATTCTTAGTGCGTTCTGTTACACTCAGTTTTTCAAATGACTGTGCAGATGATTTTTAAAATATTTGATTAGACCCTCTAGGTATTTTAGAAATGGAGCTCTATATAAGAAAAGAGACAAAGCCTTGGGGTTGAAGAATGTCAAATGGTTCTCAAAATTAACATTTTAAATGTGCCGCATAGTTCCCTCCCCATTACTGTTAAGAGACAGGCTTGTAGCATTGCAGATAGAATAGTTTCATGTGAGATCCAAATTTCAGAGCGAGGGGTGTCATGCCCATCCATGTTATAAATGAACAGCAAGAAAATGCCTTTTAATGGAAACTGTACTGTCTAAACGATTGTCTTCTGCGGCTGTGGGGGTTCCCAGCACGGGCGTCACTCATAGTCGCTTTACCTTTCCACCACATCGAGAGAACAATGAGGCAAGCCAGCCCACCAGGAACCAATTTGAACAAGAGTTAGAGAACCTGGCTTGAGATTACAGAAAAATAAAAGAAATTTTATCTTGAGGTTGAGGGAGCCCTGGTGTGGAAGGAAAGGTAATTCTGAGGGAAGCAAGATCATTTTCCCTCCTAGCCCCACCCTGGACTCAGACCAGAGTCCCTGAGAAAGGCAGCACAAAGGCAAGTGCCATCCTTTGATAAGATCTGCTCAGGCTGTTGAGACTCTCAGAGCCACAGACATTAGCCTGGCTTGGGATGGTCCTTTGGCAGCAATGGAAGTCTTCTCAGTGATCCTGGAGGGCAGAGCTTAGAGTCTGCAGAGCTTAAGAGTCTTGTATTCTTGAACGCCAAGAGGACCAGATTGTGGAGACACTCCTAGATTTTAGAAATATCTGGGAAGAGCCCAGTGTGGACTCGTGCTTCCTGAAAACCTAGGGAAGATAGGAGCCTGGAAATGTGGTTCCTGTGAAATGGACACAAGCATATTCTTCCTCGCAGGCATGTGAAGTCAGGGAAGCAGAGTACGGTTTATCTCATGTCCCAGTTAAGTAGTGATGTGCTACAGCTACCTCAGAATCGAGTGGTTTAGAACACTGGCTGTTACACCTTACAGCACTGTGGGTCGGGAACCCAGGCTGGACTTGCCAGGATGATTCTTCTTCCTTTTTGGAGCTGGTGGAGGTTGGTTGCTGAATGGTGTTCAGAGGGGAGACACTTGCATGTTCGGACTGGAGGACCCTGGATGACTTCACTCGCTTGTCTAGCATCTTAGAAGTCTTGGATCGCTTGGGACAGTGGCCTGAAGTGCCTGCACAGAGCCTCTCGTGGAGTGGGAGGGGGAGCAGCAGACTCCCCGCTGGGCAGGGAGCCCAAAGTGGGGCTCCATCCCAGGACCCTAGGATCATGACCTGACCAAAGGCACACTAATGACTGGGCCACCCAGGAACCACCCTCTCTTTTTTAAAAAGATTTTATTTAGCTCCCAACTCTTGATAGGAGAGTGACCACAATTGCGCAGCCATGTTTTACAAAGTTCACATTTGATTCGTTGAAACAGATTTGCTGGAAGAGAGAGAGAGTGAAAGTAGGAAGAGGCAAGAGGACATTTAATTCTGATGCTTATGAAATTTACAGTTTTCCTAAATGCCTAAAGGGCCACAATGAGGGACCATGCTTCCCACAACTGAGTGTATTAGAGAACACTGGGTCAGATTGCTGCTGCTTGCTCTCAGCTACTTTCCAGTCTGATTCCTCTGGGGTTTTACTTCAGACTTCGCATGCCCTGAAATAGAAAGCATTTTATGATGCTTTTATGATTTCACCATGATGCTCCAAAATGTCTGCTCAGTCTTGATAGAAGATGAGTATTTTCTATTTCCCTGCTGCGTCTTTTGCATTCAAGAAGCGAGGCTCAGAAATGCGGCTCCAGTAAACAGCCGTACCGGGATGGGAGCGGGAAGGTGAAGGGCTGGGACAGGCGGCAGGGTGCGTGCAGCCTGCGTGGGGCCGCTGCCTGGCAGTTCAGCTCTGCCGTCATGTGTATGCAGTCTTCGTCCTTGGAAACGTAGGCAGGCTTCCTGGGCTGTTTCCCGCGCATCTGAACAAGTTACTCTAGGAGAAAGTGTGCCCACGGTGAAGGTTGCATTGCTGAGCCAAGGGGCAGGAGTTTCAGGTCAGTTGTCTTATGGACTTGCTCACGCCGGCTCTCCGGCTGCGGCGGTCAGAACCCGATGAGACCGGCCTGTGGATCAGGCCTCAGTGCGTTCATTGGGAACCGCCGAGCCCTGCCTGTCGCGTGGAGACCGAGCGGTCACTGCTGTCGCCTCACGAGTCCCTGCGTGCCTTCCCTTCTTCACATGCAGCCTCCCTGACTCCACGCAGACGACTGCACACAGTGCGTCCTTCCTGCGTGTTCGCTGCCGGCCCAGCTCTGCGCTCTGCTCTTTGCCCATGCTGTGATTCCGTTTACTCCTGGCATCAGCCCTTCGAGGCCAATCATTTAAGACCCCATTTCACAGTTAAGAAACTCACAGAGAAGCGAAGTGGTCTCCTGACGCGTGCGTTCTCAGACACTAGGTCATGCTCAAGGGCATGGCACGCCTCAGCTTCCGGCTAGGGACCCCATGACTCACCGGCCCCTGCCTGATGGGGGAGAGCGGCTGCCTAGGTGCTGTCCGTAAATTTCTGGGAAGACCTGGCAAACCAGGTCAAGGAAAGAACCTATTAAGTGACTCATTTTTGTACCCGTGGCTAGTCAGGATTTCATCTTTATGAGCCAGAAATGAAGTGTAACCACAAACAATACTTGAGAATCTTTGGAGTGAAAGAAGTTCCCTTTGCAATAAGAAAAGTTTTGGGGAGCCTGGGTGGCTCAGTGGGTTAAAGCCTCTGCTTTCCGCTCAGGTTATGATCTCAGGATCCCGGGATCGAGCCCCACATTGGGCTCTCTACTCAACAGGGAGCCTGCTTCACCCTCTCTCTCTCTGCCTACTCGATATTTCTCTCTGTCAAATAAATAAATAAAATCTTTAAAAAAAAAAAAAGATAGAAATAAGAAAAGTTTCAAAGGTTCTCTTTTTGTGGTGAGAAGAAGATATCAGAGGCTCAAGGTCTGGCAGGGACGGATCTTCCCACTATGTTTACTGTGCCCAGGCCAAGGCCCTGCTCTGAGTAGCTAGTATAACCAGAGCGATATTTAGAATGGGAAGGGCTTGGGGTAGAATCTTGGCCATATACTAAGTATGTACACCAGCTAAGTGACTTGGCTTGTCTGAACCTCCGCTTGACCTTCTCCAAGACAGAGATAGGCATGCCGCCCTCACGGAAGTCTGATGGAGGGCCAAATGAGATCACCTCTGCACAGCACCCATTATTGGGAAGAGCTACATAATTTGTAGAGTGCATTCCAAAGTGAAAACCCAGACACTCTCCCCTCCCCAACAGCTCACCTTTAAAAATATCCACTAAAAATTTCAAGATAGTAATAGTAGATCATTTCATTAAAGCCTGGGGCCCGCCTGAGCGCAGTCACACTGTTGGCATGTCTATGAGGTGGTCCTGAACATTATAACCCTTCAACGAACAGCCCTTCCTCCCCTGGCATGTTTCCCTCACGAGAAGAACCCATCTGTTCCCATTTCCCAGAGTGCCAGACCCTCAGAACCTCTCCCTTAGATGTCTGGCTTTTTTTTTTTTCTGGTGCCATATTAATTAATCATGGTATCTGCCAAGGCTAGAACAGTCATTGGTGGGTGAGAAATGCTTAAATTCTTGCTGAGTAAAAATATTTGTTTTACTGTTTCAAATGAAGCCCTCTATTGCCCCGTATTAAAATGGCTTTGAGACACTATCTGTACACGCTCCTCTAAACTCATTTTGTTCCCCTGAGTCAGCTTCTTGGTACCCCTCCTTGCAAGTTTCTTTGGGTCTGTGACCTTACCCTCTCCTTTTCTTTCTGTTTCTTGACATTGGTTCTGTTGCTAGGATATTTTTCTTTTTTTTTTTTTTTTTCTATTTGGAGAACTTCTTCTCATTCTGTATCTTACAGTGATAGAAGGAGTGGCATTCTGGAGTTTTCTGCTAGATTGAAAGCCACACCTATTTGCACAGGAAGTGACCAAGTTGTCCTGAAGGCATCTTACTCCAGGAATGCGGACTGGGGACTTGATTATTACTGAATCCCTCTGCTTTCAGTCCTTTCTATCTGAGTTTCCTCTGAGAACCTGGGCCAATGTGGGCATGAAGGAGGTAAATAAATAAGGGAGCCAAGAAGTGAGTGTCTCTCCCTAGAGCAGCTAGCAAGAAAAGGCAAGGGGGAAAGTAGATGAAGAGGCAACCACCAGAGAATGCAGACAAGGCCAGCAACTTGCATGCAACTCAGGGATCCTTATGCATGGTGTTGGAGACAGTGGAACCCCTCTGAATGTGAAAGGAAGAAGTATTTCGCTCTCCCACTAGGCTCTGGCATGTGACTATCCCTCAAAAGCTGAAAGAGCTCTCTGAAAAGTAGAGCTTTCTTTTCTGTTGGCCGTTAACAGCTTGGCAAGATGGTCAAATGAATTCACATTTTCAAACACATTTTTGAGAACAGAAATGTAGTAAAAATCATCTTATTTTAGAGAGCACTTTTCCCCATTTCCAGCATGTCTGAATGGAAGGAATCATGAGCTGTTGTGTGAAG
This sequence comes from Procyon lotor, assembly GCA_028646535.1. Lineage (NCBI taxonomy): Eukaryota > Metazoa > Chordata > Mammalia > Carnivora > Procyonidae > Procyon > Procyon lotor. Next base: position 68,449,713 of record CM053603.1, on the reverse strand, counting down.
ATTTGAGTTCAAGTTCTGGCTCAGTTGGTGACATGCTGAACGTGACCTTAGCCAAGTCATTCTACCCTCCAATCTCTAAATTTGCCTTTAAGAAGCAAACAGAGATAATATTCTGTATCTTAAAGCTATGAAGGGGATCATATTAAGAAAGTAAGTGATAGAGAGTATAAAAAAACACATAAATGTTAGCAAAAATGATTTTCAGAGTTTAGATTTGTATCTACCAGGCAAAAAAGCTCCCATAACTTATAAACTATGTGATTTGAAACAGTTTACTTCAACTTCCTGAGCTTCGGTTTTCTCACCTGTAAGATGGCAATAATAGTTAGTGCATTTATTTCTTAGGTTTAAAGGAGATAGTGCTTATAAAGTGCTTTGCATGGTGCCTGCACACAGGCGCTTGGTAAATGTTCGCCATCAGTCTCGTAATATTATTGTAAAGTTGGAGTTCATCTTATAAAAATTAACTTTGTTCCTTGAACACAATTGTAGAGCCCCTGCGATGTTCGGGCCTGGCAATCTGCTCTGTCCAAGGGGGAGTGCAAAAGAAAGAAAGTCATAATCCTTGCTCTCTTGCACATTCTGGTCTACTGAGAAAGACTCATCAAATAATTGTGGACCTGTCAAGTAGTTTGCAGGCAATTTGCAGGCTGCTATGGGATGGAATAATACCGGCATCTGACCAAATCTGGGAATGAGGAAGAGTTTATCAAGAAACTGATGTTTGAGTTGAATTTTGAAGGATGAGCATAGGCTGACCGCATGAAGGAAAGAATAAAAGCTTATTCTAGGCAAAGAGCTACGTGTGCAAAGGTTCTGGGAAAGACTGCCCCGTCTGAGATAGAGAGAGAAGGCCAGTGGCACTGAAGAACAGGCAATGAGGTGTCACATCCTCCAGGAGTGGGACACGGCCGGCATCACAGGCTTTATAGACCATGCCCAACCTATGGCCAGTTAGCTGAAGGCAGTCAGCGTTCTGAGCAGGGAAATCACATGATGAGTATTTAATCTTACAATGATCATTTTTTCTGCTTCGGGAGGCAGGTGATCCACATAAGCAATGCTTAATTGGTACCTAGGGTGTGATCTGAAGACCGGTGACAGAAGCATCACCTGGAACTTGTGAGAAATGCCGATTATCAGGCCCCACCCAGACCTACTGAATCAAATCAGGAGGGGGGGGGTCGCGGAGGGGGAGGGGAACACTCTGCAACTGGTGCTTTCACAAGCCCTCCAGGGAATTCTGTTGCATACTCAAGTTCAGGAAGCCCTAGTTTATAGTCTAGGATGTGGCCAATAAAGATGACAGAGTGGATTTAAAACCTATTTCAAAGGTTTAGCTACTGGAATTGACAGGATTGGTTTGGGGGTGGGGGGTGATGAGAAAGAAATGAAGTGCCAAGAATGACTCTAAAATATGCATCTGCAGTGGAATCCATCTGACCTGACCTTTTATACTTTGTTGGGTGTGTATGTTTTGAGATGAGAGGGGAGCGAAGGCTGGGGTATGGCTTTATTTTTTTTATAGTATTTACTAATCCACAGAGCACTGATGATCAGATCCCCAAACCATCATTACTAAAAATGACATCAAGTGAAAAAAAGACCTATGGCGTGGCGCATCTGTAGGGATGGGCAGTATAACCAAGCTATAGCTGGAGAACTGATTTCATCTGTGATAAGGACAGTGATTTTTCTTGAAGTCTTTACTTCCCCAGAATTCTTCAATGCCAAGTCCACAAAGTTATCTTTTGAAACATCATACTTCAAATGAAATGAAAATAAATAAATGAATAAATATGAAAATAAATAAATAAATAAATAAAAGCACTGTGTTTCAGAAATTACAGTAGGAGTCAAAGAGCGAAAGAAATCTTGTTAACAAGGCTACTAAGAAAAAAGTAAAAAGTAAAAATACTATTAAAAAAGAAAAAGTAAAAAAAAAGTAAAAATAAAGTAAAAGGGAAAACATTAAACCAAACATTAAACTTGGAATGTGTCTTGAGGTCTAAGAAAAAAAATCCCCTTTTGTTTGAAGTTGTTTCATTGTGTATGTTATCTATAATAATTTAGAAAACTGTTCTTTTCCCTGCATAAAAGAGATTGCCAGAGTAGAAGTTTCTCATGTATTTGAGCTCTGGTTGCTTTGGCCTGAGTCTGTACAGACTCTTTGACCTGTCTCTATTTGACTCTCTCTCTCTTTTTTAAAGATTTTATTTATTTATTTGACAGACAGAGAGATCACAAGTAGGCAGAGAGGCAGGCAGAGAGAGTGGAAAGCAGGCTCCTTGCTGAGCAGAGAGCCTAATGCGAGGCTCAATCCCAGGACCCTGAGATCATGACCTGAGCCGAACGCAGAGATTTTAACCCACTGAGCCACCCAGGTGCCCCATCCATTTGACTCTCTTCTCTTCTAATTTGCATGTATTTTGCTTTTGGGATGCAGCTCACAAAGTTCCTACTTAATGTCACAATCCCCCGGTAGCTTTTGTTAATGGAATTTCAAGACATGCCTTGTCAGAGATCCCTCTAAGGTCATTAAGCATATTTTTAGGTGAAGTATAATTAAGTATATTTCATTATCAAAAGCAAAAGGAAATGACTACCTTCCATTTAGGAAAGTAGGATCATCTGGACAATCTTCTTTGAGAATGCTATGACATTCACAGTCTAGGTTCTACTTGGTTCTTGCACTAGCAAATAGTGCCTCTTAAACAGTCTGATAGTATAGGAAGCACCCAAGGAATGAAGGATCACCTCCTAGAACACAGGAATTTGTAGGCTTTTTCCTATGGGGTTGGCAAAGTATGGATTGTAAATCATCTCTGGTAGGATGCCAGTTTTATAAAGGACATTTTATTGAAAATACGTTGTTTATTGTTGCTTATGCGTTTATGTGTTTATTGTTGCTTATGTGTTGTTTATTACTGTTCTGTCACTACAATAGCTGAGCTGAATAGTTGAGACAGAATCTCTGAACTGCAAAGCCAAAAATATTGACTGCTTGGCCCTCTACAGAAGTTTGCTGACCTCTGAAGATGAGTGTACCAAATCCATTAGGGAATATCCAGTTGGGGCCCACATGATTTAGAAGCATCCTAAATTGTCATGTTTTAATTACATGTACAGGATCAGAGAGTGCTTTTGTTATTATTGGAGAAAAAATGCCTATAATCGTATGGAATCGAGTGAGAAAATGTTATGCGTGAATTCAGATTTCACAAAACTGTCTTGGGACAGACTGGCCAGTGCATGGAGGGCACAGCAGTGCTCGCCTGGGCAGTGGGGTTTGGCCTCAAGTTCTGGTGAGGGATCAGCTCCATTTTAGGGGAGGAGCAAGTAAACTGCGGAAGCGTCTAACTGTTTCGCTTCAATATGCCTGCCAAGTTGTGACTCAGGGCAATCTGGCACTGTGTTCACGAGTCTTTGCGAAGAATCGAGTTTGCACAATGGAAGAAATGTTCAGTATGTTTGTTGTCTGCATGTTCTTGGAAAGTGCTAAAATGACACCTAAAACTGCAACCATGTATTTATACACTGGAGAATTGTCATGAGATCCTTAACTGCTTCTTTTCAATTTCTGTTTCCTTGTTTCCAAATTCTCATCTCAAAATATCTGCTTTCTCCCATAGAATATATTTCCCATCATTTTTATCTCACTTGCTCAACCTTTTAAACACATATTCTAATCTCAAATCTACTTAAAAAAAATACTGGACTGGGGTGCGTGGGTAGCTTGGGCAGTTAAGCCTCTGACTCTTGATTTCAGCTCAGGTCATGATCTCAGGGGTCATGAGATCGAGCCCTGCATTGGGCTCTGCGCTCAACTCAGCTAGGATTCTGCTTCATTGTCTCTCTCTCCCTCAGCCGCTCCTCCTGCTTGTGTGTGTGCGTGTGTGCGCAAGTGCACCCAAACTTTCTCTCTCAAATAAATACAATAAATCCTTAAAAAACCCCACAAAACATGGGGTGCCTGGGTGGCTTAGTCAGTTAGTTAAGTGTTTGTCTTTGGCTCAAGTCGTGATTGCAGAGCCCTGGGATCGAGCCCCACCTTGGGTTCCTGACATAGTGGGAAGCCTGCTTCTCCCTCTCCCAATCCCCCTCCTTGTGTACTCTGTCAAATAAATAAATAAAATCTTGAAAAAAAAAAAACCCTTCAAATTTGATCATGCTGAATTTGTTATGTGTCTTGGATTATTTTATCAGTAATATCAATAATATATGCAAATACAATTTTTCCTTTTCAGATATCAGATTATTCAGAAAATCAGATTTTTCACTCATGTGATCATTATTCCTTTGAAGATTTCTTTTAATCCTTGGAGAAATGCACTGTGTTTTAGCATAAAGCCCATGAAACTGAGTCCTATGACTTGAGGTCTAATCCCACCTCTAACAACAATTAACATTAATCATTCTGAATTGTTTACTCAACCACTCTGAATTCAGTATTTTCATCTTTCCAGTAAAGAGTTTTATCCCATCATCTCAAAGATCTTTCTAACCCCAGAAATCTGAGCTGACTTTATGTTACAATTTAATACTAGCTTAGATGTTCAAGTAAATGCTGAATAATTCTGTTTTCCAAACTAATGTTTCCTTAATTAAAAATAAAATCATGAGATGTTTCATACTTACACAGAGATTTTTATAACCAGTACCCACCCTATACTGTCACCTAGCTTTAACAAATATTAATACTGAACTATAGTTGTGCCTGATTTTTTTTAAAAGATTTTATTTATTTATTTGACAGAGAGAGAAGAGAAAGAGCACAACTAGTCAAAGCGGCAGGCAAAGGAAGAGGGAGAAGCAGGCTCCCCACTGAGCAGGAAGCCCGATGCGGGACTCGATCCCAGGACCCTGGGATCATGACTTGAGCAGAAAGCAGATGCTTAACCAACTGAGCCACCCAGGTGTCCCGTGCCTAATTTTTAAAAAAGATTTTATTTATTTATTTATTTATTTATTTATTTATTTATTTATTTATGAGAGAGTGAATGCTCACAAGTGGGGGGACGGGTAGATGGAGAGGGAGAAGCAGACTTCCTACCGAGCTGGGAGCCTAATGGGGCTCCATCCATGACCCTGGGATCATGACCTGA
>CM053603.1:68385761-68444108 GCA_028646535.1 Procyon lotor | reverse complement strand
GCTGATAGGGAGGAAGTCTGAGTGGTCTGGAGAGAAGCTCAAACCAGCCACAACATTCTCTTAAGCCAAAGTCTAATCCAGAGCAAGGTCCTGACTCATTCCAATTCTGTGAAGGCTGGGAGAAGTGAGGAAGCTGCAGAAGAAAAGTTTGAAGCCAGCAGAGGTGGGTTCATGAGGTTTAAGGGAAGCAGCCGTCTCCATAACCTCAAAAGTGCATGGAGAAGCAGCCAGTGCTGATGTAGAAGCTGCAGCAAGACATCCGGAAGCTCGAGTTAAGATGACTAGTGAAGGCGACTGCACTAATCAACACATTTTCAATGTAGGTAACACAGCCTCCTATTAGAAGATGCCGTCTAGGACTTTCATAGCGGGACAGGAAAAGTTAATGGCTGGTTTCAGAGCTTCAAAGGACAGGCTGACTCTCTTGTTAAGGGTTAATGCAGCTGGTGACTTTCAGTTGAAGCTAATACTCATTGACTATTCCAAAAAAAAATCCCAGGACCCTTAATAATCATGCTAGATCTACTCCACCTAATGGGAGGACAAAGTCTGAATGACAGCACATCTGTTTACATCATGGTTTACTGGATATTTATTTTAATTTTAAACTGACTGTTGAGACTTACAGAAAAAAGATTCCTTTCAAAATATTACTGCTCAATAATAATGTAGCTGCTCATCCAAGAGCTCCAAGAGAGATGTGCAATGAGATTAATGTTTTCATGCCTGCTAACATAGCGTCCAGTCTGCAGCCCATGGATCAAGGAGAAATTTGACTTTCAAGTCTTCTTATTTAAGAAACACATTTTGAGGGTGCCTGGATGCCTCAGTTGGTTAAGTGTCCTACTCTTGATTTCTGCTCGGGTCATGATTGCAGGATCCTGAGATAAAGCCCTGTGTCAGGCTCTGTACTCAGCAGGGAGTCTGCTGGAGATTCTTTCTCTCTCCCTGTTCACAAACACATGCACACACACACACATGCACACACACACACATGCACACACACACACACACACACACACTCTCTCTCTCTCTCTCTCTCTCTCTAAAATAAGTAAATCTTTAAAAAAAAAAAGAAGCATAAGGTTGTAGCTGCCATAGAGAGTGATTCTTCTGATGCATCTGGGAAAAGTACATTGAAAACCTGGAAAGAATTCATTCTAGATGCCATTAAGAGGAAAGGTCAAAATATCAACATTAACAGGAGTTTGGGAAAAGTTGATTCCAAGCCTCATGGATGACTGTGAAGTGGAAATAGCAAGAGAACTAGAACTAGAAGTGGAACCTGAAGATGAGACCGAGTTGCTGCACTCTCACGATAAAACTTTAATGGATAAAGAGTTGATTCCTGTGGACGAGCCAAGAAAGTAGTTCTTGAAATGGAAACTTCTCCTGGTGAAGATGCTTTGAAGATTGTTGAAATAACAACAAAGGATTTAGAGCATTACATAAACTTAGTTGATAAAACAGCAGGGGGGTTCGAGAGGATTGACGCTAATTTTGAAAGAAACTACTATGGGTAAAATGCTATCAAACAGCACTGCATGCTACAGAGAAATCACTCAAGAAAGGAAGAATCAATTGATGTGGCAAATCTCATTGTTGTCCTATATTAAGAAATTGCCACTGCCACCCCAACTTTCAGCGACCAACCTCCTTTGATCACTCAGCAGCCATCAACATCAAAGCAAGGCCTTCCACTAGCAAAAAAGATGACAACTCATTGAGACTTCAGATGATGGTTAGCATTTTTTTAAAGAAATAAAGTATTTTTAATTAAGGCATGTACATTGTCTTTTTAGACACAATGCTATTGCACACTTAACAGACTACTGTAGAGTGTAAACATAACTTTTATACACACTGGAAACCAAAAATTGTCATTTAACCCAGGGCACTTGGGTGGGTCAATAGGTTGGGCCGCCAACTCTTGGTTTCTGCTTGGGTTTCCATCTCAGGGTCCTGGGAATGAGCCCCGCATCAGGCTCCGAACTCGGTGGGGGTGTCTGCTTCAAGATCTCTCTCTCTTCTCTCCTCCTCCCCTCACTCTTTCTCTCTAAAATTAACAAATAAATCTTTTAAAAAATTATTTAACTCCTTTTATTGCGATATTTAGTTCACCGGGGTGGTCTGGAACCCAACCCACCTTGTCTCTGAGGTGTGCTTCTACACATTTTTCATCATATGTGCAACGGGAAGGCAAACATCAGCCTAGTGCATGCCCAATCATTGCAGAATTTGAATTTAAAGGGACCCATGTTAATGAACTTTTACTGAATTTATAAAATGTCCAAGGTTACATCTCATTGTAACTTAAAAGGCAAATCTCAAAGTGGTCTTTCGACTTCTCCAGAATGATGTGAAAGGGATGCTGTGTGATTCGAGATGCTGTCTGGTGGGCAGCACTTTCCTTGGCTCTCTCTCACCTAATGCGCTTTTGCCTCTCTCTAAAATACTTTGGTGCACCTGTTCAACGGCTCTATGGAGACAATAAGGATGCTTGACTGAGTGCGCAGATAGAATGGATTTTCAGGAAAATTAGTAGCGTCTGTTCTGATTTGGGTGATATTTTTGCAAGATAGTTGACAGAGATATGCTTTAAAATGTGATCCAAAATATCAGATTCATACTGTTTTCCATGTTCCCACTGTTACTATGTCTAGGGTCTGATTGATAGCTTGCCCTGATGCGTCTTTTTGTTCCTACCATAGCTACAGCATTAGTGAAAACAGCTCTTGCCTTGAAATGGTGGCTGTAGAAAAAATTAGAATCAAGAGCCATTCTGGGGTGTTGGGATAGTAGTGTTTGGTCAGGGATATGCTCATTTATAAGGTTTCCCCATTAGTCATAGACAATAGAGTTGATTTATTGTCCCATGGTTTTTGAGTTGCTCTTTGTACCACTGGGCTGATGGATATAAGAATATTACAATCAAGGGAACCAAGTTAATTGGAGAAGAGAAGTTAATTGACTCCTCCCTGGACCCGGTCTAGTTACTGTGAGACCTATGGTTAGGTCCCAGGTCTCCTAGCACCTGTGAAGGGAGATTGAAATGACATTGCTGTGGTATGGATATTTAGGAAGATGAATGAAAGGAAACCATAGATCTCAGTCAAGAGAACATGGAGGAATTTATGGTGCTGAAGCTGTTAGGAGGATGTACAGATCAGGTATCTATTCCACTTTATGTAGTAGAAGCACCTTATACACATGTTTATTATATGTGTATTCAACCACACTTTTCAAAAAGTACAACAGCAACTAAAATAAAATATGATTTTTATGTCAGATAGCCCCTATATGAACTCCTTCATCTGGTGCTTAAGTAAGAAAAAAAACCCCTGATAGGTTCCAAGGTTGAATGGGTATGTCAGCTGTTTTGGAAGTTGTGAGATCTAATACAGTATATACAAAATGACCTCAAATATCAAAGGGTATTTTGTGTTATACCAACTTTGAAATCAGTTCCCAAATAAGGTGGAAAGTCACAGTATTAAGGTTTTCTCCCCCCATCAAAAGAAAAATGAAGGAGAAATATATGTGAATAGATTAATAGTTTTGTTTTTAAGCAATAACTTTTTTGCCATTTTCATTTTGTTTTTGCCCAAGAATGCTTTTTAGTAGGAAATCTGGAGAAGGATTTTAATATATTCCAAAATATGAGCCTTGGGTTTGAATCTGAAGCTACTAATGGTATTTCTCAGGGTTCTTTTGCTCAAAAAATAGAATTGAACTTGATTATCGCTTTTTAAAATATGTCTTTGAGGGACACCTGGGTGGTGTCTGCCTTCAGCTCAGGTCATGATCCTGGGGTCCTGGGATGGAGTCCTGGATTGGGCTCCCTGCTCAGCGAGGAGCCTGCTTCTCCCTACGCCTGCCACTCCCCCTGCTTGTGCTCTCTTTGTCTCTCTGACAAGTAAATAAATAAAATCTTAAAAACACATGTTCTTGAGGTAAAACATATATACAGAAAAATAGACATGCATAAGTGTGGAATTTGATGGGTTTTCAAAACTCAAACGCTCCTATGTGGTTAACATAAAGGTCATAAAGCAAAACTTGACCAGGATCCCAGAACTCCCCAACCTGTGTCCCCTTCAAATCACAATCTCCCAAACCACCAGCTCAACTTTTAACACTATAGGTAAGCTTTGTCTATTTTGTACTTTAATGTAAATGCATTCTACTCATTTGTGACTGGCTACTTTTGCTCAATATTATATTAGTGACATTCATCCATCTGACTGTCAATTACTATATAATGCTCATTCACAGTGCTGCCTAATGTTTATTGTGGGAATATATCTTAATACTGCTGTACAGTTTTCAAAGAATATATGTACTAATTTGCAACTAGCCAGTAATGGAGGAGAGTTCAAGTGACTATGCATTTTCCCTAAAACTTGCTATTTTCCATCTTTTTTTATTTTAGCCATTCTGGTGGGCAATCATTGATTTTTAAATTGACTAAATAAACCTCCAGCAAACTCGTACCAAACAAAGGTCTTTATTTAACAACCCGTGTGTGCTGGGGATTGGGAGGGGCAATGTTTCATAAAGTGGAATGCTTCGACATCAACAAGTTCAAAAAAAGAAATACAGTTTGAATTACATAAGCAGAAATATCTCAGCACAGACAAGTGTTTTTGTTTAAAATACAGCCTTATTTTCAAAGAAAGCATTCCATTTGGGAATGAAGAGATATGTATATGGGCCAGACATTTATGGAATCTGAAAACTGACATTTTTAAGATTTTGGAGGGGAGGTGTGGGATAGAAGAAAACAGTAAGGACTTTATTAACTGCTGTACTAGTGATTGAGATTTCCATAGAAAAACCATGAGGCAGTCAGTGGTTGATTTGTATTTTTATTCCTGTTGCAGGGTCTCCATTTTGGTGCCTCTTGGATATTGTTCCTATAAAGAATGAGAAAGGAGATGTGGTACTTTTTCTGGCCTCATTCAAAGATATAACAGATACAAAAGTGAAGATTACTCCAGAAGATAAAAAAGAAGGTTGGTACTGTTTTCAGAAAACATTGACAGATGGAGTAACATTTTGAAATTGTTTACTCAAAAACTCTGGGAGGAAAAAAAACCTGTCTTTTTAATAACAGCAACTGATAAATATTCATAACTGTTAGCAGTCAGTATTTGGTGCCTATTCCAAAATCACAGAGACATTACATGAATTTACATTCTCATCTTGGTAATAAAGACTCATTTGACAGGAACCAGAAGTTCATATTCCTATGCAAATAGGATGAGGAAGGAAAATAGTTTACTAGACTATGAAGAGTCATACCACCTTGTTTTATTAGGGAAAAAAATGAGTCGATAGCAATAAGTGAACTTAAAATAATGTGATTTAAAGTATATCTCTCGGTTTCATCTAAAGTGCAGTAGCTCAAAACTTAGAAGTGAAAATTTCACGTGCAAAATTAAGAATCCAGTCTAGTGGTTGCTAGAGGGGACTGTTGCAAACAAGTGTGTAACTGTATCTTACTGTATACAACAGTATAATAATTTGTTTTAAGGCACAGATAGGCTTTTGGATGATCTTTAAAGCATTCTAAGGCTCTATATTGCTTTCCTTTTATTTTCTATTTATACTTATGAAGAAATTCCTTGCAATTCATGCAAAGTGACAAGAATTGACACCGAAAAAATGTTGATATTGTTTCATTTATTTAAACAGGAGTAGGATTAAATACTTTGGTGACCAGAGCAAAAGCAATCGTCATTGCAAGATGTATAATGTAGTAAATTCTTTATGAGAATGAACTATTTGACATTTCAATGATTAAGTCTTTTTAAGAATGAACTCTTTTAGTCCAGCTATTTTAAAACATATATGGGATTGTTTTAGATATATAATGTCTCTTGAAATGACAACCCGAAGGGTGAACTGTCCTGGTGTGGTACCCCCACCCCCACTTCCATCATTTAAAGTGTTTGCAAATACATGACTATTTTCCTGTGTGTTTGCATGACTAAATAGTAAGGCATATTTTTATATTTATACAAACATAAGGGAAGAACAGTCTTACAGTTAAAGTTACTTGGATATTAAAGAACGTGTAATACCTGACCAGTGAGAGGAAAGAAAATGTGGGAGTCACTGTGCGCAGTTTTGTCTTTAGTGGGTTTTGTTTGTTTGTTTGTTTGGTTGGTTTTGGTGTTATAGGAATACAGAAGGTTATGTATGAACTGTATTTGCTCACAGCACTTGTGATGCCACATGTGTGGGTTTTCTCCATACCGAGAACCAGTTCTACAACTTTCTGGACATCAGCTGGGGTCTTATCATTTAATTCAGCTCTGACACTGCTCTAATTAGGGTCAGATTCCGTGGGTATATGAGCTCCTTCCCACAAGACTGCCCTCACTCCAGAAACCAGTCACAAATACTGGGTGCCCAGGGTGCCCAAAGTCTTCTGTCCAACTTGGCTATAAAGGTGGGGGCTCCTCCACATCCCTCTTTTCAGATTTGATAATCTGCTAGAACAGCTCACAGCACTCAGAGAAACACTTAACTTATATTGTTACAAAGGCTACAACTCAGCAACAGCACAGTGGAAAGGGTGTGTAGGGCAAGGCATGGGGAGGAGGGATGTGGAGCTGCTGGGCTCTCTCTGGGTGTGCCAAGCTCCCAGGACCTCAGTGTGTTTACCAACTCAGAAGCTCTCCAGAGCCTGCTGTTCAGGAGTTTTTACGGAGGTTTCATTACGTAGGCATGATTGAGCACATCATTGGCCACTGGTGATTAACTCAGTCTCCAGCCCCTCTCCTCTCCCAGAAGGTTAGGGGTGGGGTGAAAGTTACAACACTCTGATCTTGCCTAGGGGTTTCACCACTGAAGCTATCTAGGAAGCCCCCACAGCCACCAATCATTCATTAGTGTATAAAAGACACTCATCATGTCAGAGCTTCCAAGAGTTATAGAGTTGTTTGCCAGGCATAGGAGATAAAGATCAAATACATATATATTTTTATTATGCCACAGAAAGGATCATTTGAATAAAATCATTATTCATGTATTAAATGTGTATGTGTATATTATGTACACTCACATATATGTGTAGATGGATAGAAACATAAAACTAAAAAGAAATATATGACTATTTCTTTTTTCTTCAAAGGGAGCAATTTAATCAACTTGACTTGCTTTGAAAATGAGAATTCTGTGTAATGGTTTTATAAAATTTAACCCATCACCTTTGTCTTCGGTCTATTATAGTTGCAGATAGGGAGAAATCCCTGTCTTGGAAGACTGAAAGTTGATAAAAGGAGCCAAGTACACTTACTCATTTGGGGTTTCAAAGAGCTCAATCAAAACACTCCTTTTCTCTGCCCCAGTGCTGGACCAACTCAAGGAAATAAGAATAAAGCAGATAGGAGACTAGCATGTCACCTTTCTTTCCGATATCTACAGCAAGTGAGCTTCCCCTTTGTGAGCCCCAAATTTGGGCAAAGCTACCCCTCAGTCACAAACAGAGCTATAATGAGGCAAGGCAGAGCTCGCCAAATTATCATTTCAAGCTCAAGGACCAGAGCAGATCAAGTGGTCCCCAAAGGCCTTAATGAGCCTTAATGAGAAAGGGGCTGCCCTGTACATAGCAACATGTCCTTCCAAACTCAATCGGGTAAGGTCCTCCTCTTCCCCCCAGGAAGAAGTGAGTAAAGGAGAAAAGAGAGGCCAAGTGTGTTTCACTAACAGAACTGCTTGCACATGAAAGACTATACCTGTCATTTGGGAGTGGAGGGCATGGATTTGAATCCTCTGGAACCAATAACAATTTTACTAATTCAGAGCTCTGTCTTAAAAATGAATTTTACATTTATATTTAAATAAATGATGTTTAGTTATGCTCAGTAATAGTCCAATTTATTTAGGGAACATGTACAATCATGTTCTATCTCTTGCAAAGTTTAAAGCAAAAAAAAATATCAACAAACATTTTTAACATTAATTATATAATGCAAAATATGATTTAGGAATTTTGAAGTACTTGATAGCAGTCCCTAAGTTTTTTTATAGCTTTTAACTTTTTCCTCAAATGATTATTACTTTATATGAGATTATGTATTATTTCTAATATGTAGTGAACACTTAAAAGCATTTTTTGTTACTACCTTATTATAAATGTCCCACAAAAATATATAGTATTTTTATTGAAGTAAACTATTATCAGCCAGCATGGTTATAAAATGATCTTAAAAATTAGATATATATTTCTTTACTTTTTTTTTTTACCTGCACTTGGTAGAGGAAAATATATTAAAATTCACCAGTTGATGGCATGTCTTTCAGGAAAGGCACATCTTAGCGTATGGTATTTTTAGAACTTCAGGATAAGTGTTTGAAAATCATTAAAATGTCACTGTGTAACTGGAGCAATATTGTATCATAGCACTAGAAAACTCAAAGTGAGCAGGTAGCCTGACTCGACCCGATATTGCATCTCATACAAATGTATCACTGAAGTTCACTGGGTTGTGGAAATCAGATTTGTGTTAATTAAATTAATTTCCTATCAAGGCTCAGGTGATGGTCCTTAAGAGGTACAAATTGTGCACTTCTATTTTTAAAAAATAGTTTAATCATTAATGTCTTTATCGTTTAGGGTTTTATTTGAAATGAGGAAAAATATTTTATAGAAAAGGCTAGCAAGGTATGGGTTACAAGGAGCAGCCTTGATGGGAGATTAGCATAAAATGCAAAGTACTGTTTGTGCCCTGTGTAGCTCTCAGCTAAAGGATCTAAGGGTGTGGATGGGGAGAGGTAGAGGAGAGGGTAAGGGTGGGAGGGAGAAAGGGAGGGAGGGTATGGGGGACTTCAGCAGAAATCTGGTGATTTTTACCACCCAATACCCCTCCTTTTTTTGGGATACATATTTTACTTCCATTCTAAAAATGTGTGTGACTTCTCTATCTATGTCTAGCATTACTGAGTGCATAAGGTGAAATCCTGTTCGCTTCTTTCACTATCAATAAGAAATATTTAATACAACTTAAAGCAGATTAATAGTAGATTAAATAACTCAACAAATACCTATTGAGCACGCACTCTGCCTCCAGATTTGAACTATTGTTTGGGGATGTCAAAATGGAGACAGTGCTTTGGATCGTCTATACTTTAGCTCAAATCCTGGTTCCACACATGTTCGGTAGTAGATCTTAGGCTAGCTGCTTATCCTCTCAGAGACTGAGTTTTCTCATCTATAAAATTGGGTAATCATACATATCTGCATTTGTTTCAGATTGTCAAATGACAAAAATTATACAATTTAGTAACAGGCTTAATGCCCTTTAGTCAAGGGAAAGCACTCCATGGATTGGGAGTGCCTCACAAGCACTGGGTTACTGTCCCTGAGGGATATTGGACAAGAATGAGTTATCTAGGGAGAAGGGGCACCATGGAAACCGGGTCATGATCGGGTCATGATCGGCGAGGATGTAGGGGATTTCCTTATGAGGTTTATAAGGTCCCGTGTTTCAGGGTAAGGTAAGCTAGCTAAAGCTGATTGGGAGGATTGTGCTTGGAGTGTGTTTGGATTCCATGACAGGAATTTCCTGTAAGTGCAGGCTGGTATAGGTTTCGATATCAGGCCACTGGGTCCCCTTTTGTGAGTCCCAATATATGAATCAATTTTATCAAGGTTTATAAGAAGTAATCTATGCAAATCACGTAAGACACAGGATATGGAATATGCTCGGTAGAAGATAGTTGTGGTCACTGTTATAGTCTCTCTGTTTTATTTTAATAGCTAGCCATTATTCAGTCTCTACTTCATACTAACAGAAACGTCATTTATTTCTCATTATAACCATATGAATTAGGTATTATTCCCATTTGCCAGTGAATTTGAGTCACTTGATAAAATTGACAGAGTAAAAAAAATCTTAATAGAACTAAGATTTACATTCATATAATCAAACTCCAGAGCGTACATTTTTTAATGGGATTTTTTTTCCTCTCCCAAGGGCTTCTGATCTTATGAAGGATACAGATACAGTATTTGTAATATAGTATATTCGTTGATAGTACAGTGGCAGAAATGGTAAATTCTTTCTAGAAAAGGGAAAAGGTTAGGGTGGGGCCAGCAAGAATTGGAGCAGAGTCAAGAACTTCATGGGGAAAATACTACTGAAGCAAATCTTGAAAGATGAATGGAATTTGATACACTGAACGGAGGGACATTAATTTCAGGAGCTGGACTAGCAAATAGTTAATCCTCATTTGGAAGCAGATTATAAAAGTTGGAGAGTTGAAGTTTATCTCTACATAGGTAGACTGAGCTTAAGTCTTAAATATTTTATTGTGTCTTTCTCTTTTTTTCAAGTTTTCATTTAAATTCTAGTTAGTTAACATTTTATTTTGTCTTTCTAAGAAGTTTAGGTGGTGTGGAGCTAGAGCTCACCGTTAAAATAAGTAGGACTTGACAGAAAGAGATGAAGGAAAGGAAGACTGATTCCAAAGTTTCTGGCTCGGGGACAGTTGTGGGCTGAATTGTGTGCTCCCCAAATCATAGGTTGAAACCTTAAATTCACCACTTCAGCAGGTGACTGCATTGGGAGACAGGGCCTTTAAAGAGGTAATTGAGGTGAAATGATGCTGTGATGGTGGACCCTAATTCCGTCTGACTGGTGTCCTCGTAAGAGGAGGAGATTGAGCACAGGGAGATCTGAAGGGCGTGCATGCACAGAGGAAAGGCTGTGTGAGGAGGAAGCAAGGAGGCAGCACCTCCTCTTTTTACTCTAAACAGATGTGATTTTATGAAAGCAGGTCTACATTCAAATGACCCCTGCAACCCACTTTCTAACAACCATTCTTGAAGCCTCTGGACAAACGAAGCTGATTTGGACCCTCTCAACTAATACAATTCATCCTCTTTTTTCTCCACACCGGGTTCACAGATTTTCCCTCCCTTGAATCATCTTTGTCACTCCTAGTCACTAGGAGAATCCTACCTCTTTTCTTTGTCATCAGTTTGCCTGAACCACCAGAGCTCACAGTGGGAGTCCCAGAGTGGGGGTCCTTCCCTTGGCCAGCTTTGTGTTTGCTGCTGGCTTCCTTCATCTAGCTTGTCTGTCTCAAATTGTGAGGGGCCTTAAACTTGGCATCCTGCCTCACAGTCTTTGAATTTCCTAAGTGCCTTGCACATAACAGACACAGAGGACACACTTGCTAATTAATTTTATTAAAGGACCTTCACCTATGTGACAGCGTTCAGCTTCTTTTAAAATTTCCTTTCCTCTGGACTCAGTTGCCTGTGTCTCAGTCTTCCAAACTCCATTTCACAGCAGTTCATTCATTATACTAATCCGGTTTTCCATTCAAACTGGTTGAGTATGTAATATGTGTCCTATTGTTCCCGGCACAGGGCCCAAGGCAATTATTTTTGTTTATTTCTTGTAGGATGTCCCAGATTTGGTTTGAAATGATGGTTGACACTGAGCTGTGCATTACGGAGCCACAACATCATCGGTGCTCCCAAACCTGGGACTGTTAGTTATAATTTCTAAAAAGTGGGCACTTCAGAATTGTCTTGAGAATTACGGGGTTGATGTGAAGCTCCTCTCATTCTCTTCGGTGGTAATACAAACCGGTGTTCAAATGCAGTGGCTTTCTTCGTAGCCTTACTTTTGGCTGATGGCACGCAGCAGGTTGGCCGTGTTGAGTACACTGACCAAAGTTTTACATTGCACCTGCCTTTTCCCTCTTACTAAGAGGCTTCAGAAGAAATAATAATAATGACTAAGCTGCAGTACACAATTAGCTATCAATTGCAGTTAGCTGCAGGAACCTGAAAACCTAACAGCATCCGCTTAACCAGTAAGGGCTTTATTTTCTCATATTGCAAGGAGTCTGGAGCTGAGCCGCCCATGTTTGGAATGGTGACAGCAATACGGGTAGGCACTCACGGGCTCTTTTTTGCCTTTCTGCTCTGCTGTCTTCACGTGCTGCTTGTCATTCTCCATTCTTTTCATTTTTCATTTTTATTTAAGTAACCTCTACACCCAGCATGGGGCTTGAACTCACGACCCTGAGATTAAGAGTTGCGTGCTCTTCTGACTGAGCCAGCCTACACCTCGTTCTCATTCCTGTCACCTCGTGGTTGTAAGATGCCTCTTGCATCTTTAGAACTCATTTCTGTTGAGACAGAAAGGATAGTGAAAGACAGAGAACAAAGGCTTCTCCTTTTGAGGCTTTGCCTTTGTGGGCAGGAAGGAGTGTCCGGGGATTTCCATCAAGATGTCATTGACTATAACTCTTTCACATGGCCATCTCTAGCTGGAAGAAAGGCTCAGAAATCAAAGTTTCCCCATCTATTTTTAAAGTTTTCACACCTTTAGAAATAGCCAAAAGAAAAAGGGCTTGGAAGTGAGGTTGGATCAGCCAATCTAGAATGTCTATCATTTACTGATGGTTTTCTATAAACCAGACAGATTATCCAAGGATTCTACCAGAATAGAGAAGGGTAAAACTTTTAAAAAAAAAAAAAGAAGTGAAAGCAAGTGAACTCTCCAAAACCTCAGTGCTGTGAGGAGCTGGAGAGAGGATTGAAGCCCGGAACTGCCTGGTCTCAGAGCAGGTAGCTTTCTATCATGGCCTGGGGCGTCCTATGAAACAAATGATAGAAATTTGGAAATGAGGTAGACAGAAAGTTGGGCTTGTTGCAGTTCCTTCCCCAAACCCCTACATGTGATTGTCATCGAAACAGAAAGCTCCTTGGGCACCTGGGTGGCTCAGTTGGTTAAGCGTCTGCCTTCGGCTCAGGTCATGATCCCATAGTCCTGGGATCAAGTCCCACATCGGTCTCCCCACTCAGTGGGAGTCTACTTCTCCCTCTCCCTCTCCTTTTGGGCTCTCCCTCCCTCCCTCTCTTTTTCTCTCAAATAATTAAATAAAATCTTAAGAAAAAAATTTAGTTTTCATCAAGCAACAGGCTCTGCCTCTCTCCTTCTAGGTCATATCCCCAATACGTGTAGTGTGAGTGTCTAATACTCAGTAAGTTCTCAAGAAATATTTGAGGGATGGATGGAGGAATAAATGAATGTAGAAATGATGTCCAATTTAGCAAGTGTTATTCAGAGAGAAAAAACAACATAGCCCTTTTGCTTTCTCAAAATTATCGGATCGTAACTATCAAAGCTGCACATCTCAGGTGTACATTCTAATGAATAAATTGTTGGGCTCTGTTGTGCTTGATTTAAGTCAAAGACAATTTGACATGTATTTACCCAAGTCAGTTCCCTCTCTCAAAATGTGTTCTTACTGCTGGTGTTGAATGGCCCTTTCACTTCAAATAGAATGCTATTGGTCGATTTCCTATTCTTTTGATTTTTCCGTGTATCTTTCGGTTTCTGGGAATCTCAATTTGGTCAATATTTTTAAGATAACCAAACGCAGTTTAAAAAAAGACATTAAAAATATATAAATATTCTCCAAAACATTAAGCCACTGATCAGATATTATTCACATCTGAGATGGTTTTTGTATACTTAGAATATTTTCATTTTCAATGAGGAATATTGTAATAATCTTCCCTTCACTTTCTGAAATATTTTGCCTGCTTTTTGTTTGTTTGTTTGTTTGCATAATGGAAGAAACATATGCAAAATCCTAATAGAGAGCAGTTGTCTAATGGGAGAACTGTTGTAAAAATTCATACTTTTTCTGAGGACATCGATTTCTGCCTCCAGGAGATTTATACCAACTCTTTGTCAAATATGTGATGAAATAAGAAATGAAGAGCCCAGGCAGATGCTTAAGGTGATTAAGGAATCTTTATCTCATTTACATTATCTGTGTTTAAAAAAAGAGTCCTTTGGGTTTTCTATACATTTTCACTATCATCATTTCATTTTTTTTTATAATCTTCCAAAAGCAAATAGTGAAAGCCAAGATTTATAAACTAGGTTTCCTTTAGAAACCATGGGATAATAAGATGAATGAAATCTTGTGACAGACTATGGTGGAGTCTGAGGCCTAATACACATGGCGTGCTTCACAGTCATTCCATTTTAAAGAAAAATTTTAAATATTTTGCAACCAATTAAAACATACCCGCATACTGAATTTTTTTTTTTGTAACTTGTCATCCTTGGACAAATTGTTATGAAAATAATACCTTATTAGTCTGATTCCTATAAAAAGTACTATTGTTTTATTACTTCAAGAATGGAGACATGATTTTAACCATTTTGGGGGGTGAATTTAACATTAAAACCCTTTTGCAATCGAATGACCAACTAATTGAGACACGAGACAAATGGATATTAAGAACATTAATAAATTCAGGCTGAGAATTTTAAAAAGTCATCTAACTGGTCCCCCTCTGGCTGGATATATGTATTCTTAGTGATACTCTCCATACCCAACAGAATTCACCTGGACGTTGGTATTAGGGAATGTTTCCAATTCAGGGATTATAGTTTTCATGCTACTGTCATGAATGATATGGTACAATTACTTTGGACAAGCTGGAAGCCATAGGACAGACAGATCTGCAGGTTCCTGTGTCTCTGGCCTCAGCCTCTTATGGAGAGGCATACTTGCGACAGGCAGGACATTGTGGGTTTGTGCTGTAGAGGGTGCTGGTGTAGGAGTGATTTCCCTTTTTGCATTTCTTTTTATATGGGTTAGTGTCGTGATGGCTTTGCCAGTGTGAGAAAAACACACTCTGAAGTGCCAAGACCTTCGGGGCCAGCCTTTCAGAGAAGTGGTGGGAAACATGGGGTGCCTTGAGGAGGAGGGACTGGGTCCCTAGTTTCAGGGGGTTTGAGTTTAGTTTGTGCCTCTCACATCAGCCAGAATCAGCTGTCCATCCCAGCTAGCTTGTTTGCAGACAAGGAGAATGTCACTGAGCAATCCTGCTTGTCTCCACAATGGGCTTCCCCCAAATTCCATGAGGCTTTGAATGTATTTATTTGACACATTTCATGGGGAATGATTTGGCTCAGAGAGAACATAGAAGTTTCACTAGATTAATGTCTACTGAAATGTTCATCTAATTGCTTCAATTTCTTGAAATTATATGGTAACTCAATTTTATTTGATCTACTTTAAAAATACATCTTTCAGTTCTTGAGAAAAATATGTACAGACTCAATATGGAGACTCAAATTTTTTTGCCTAAGTATTAGCATTTCATAGCAAACATTCATATTAATGTTGATGCAAGATGGGAGGTGAAATGAATATTTATTAGCCAGAAAGCTGCTAAGATGACTGATTATATTGAGGAGAAACTTTGGAAGTTATAAATGGTGCTTATGAGCGTGTTGGTCTGTGCATTTGTTCCTTTACTGTGTTCCTTTTCCCCTTCTAGACTCTGAGCTATGTGAAGGTAGAGGCCATGTCTGATTCACTTTTGAGTGAATTTAACCAAAATGGAGGTTAAGGTGGGCACATGAAAAACTGAACTGAGTGGCATTAAGAGATGAACTTGTGGCTATTGGGAATCAGTTTAGAATGATTCTTTAAAATTTATTTATTGAAAGAGAGTTTTTGAGCTAGAGAAACTTCAGCAATAATCTAAGATTTAGTAGGCAAATGGGGATTTTTCAGCATATGGAAGGTCATAGGTAATAATAAACTAGCAAAACAGGCAGAGATAACAAAAGTATTAAGGAAAATAGCAACTTCTAATGGTTAATGAAAATCTGTGATCATTTCTAAAAAGAAGAAATGGAATATGTCAGATATATATATATATACATATATATACACACACACACAAATATATATATATATATATAAAATATATATATATTTTATATATATATATTTATTATATATTTATATATATAATATATATATATATATAAAATATATATATATATATATAAAATATATATATATATATATTTTATTAATAGACCTGAATGAAAAGATGGGTAAATAGGCCTACTAGGTGGAACATGAAAGCACTCACATTATAGCACATCTGTGAGGGTTGATCTCTCAAGAAAGTGGTTTACAGCAATGTGATCACTAAGAAATATACTCAGGAATATCCAAAAGAAGCTATGGTATCCAGTAGAGAAGGGGGCGGGGGGATACAGCAAAGCTGAGTCACATTGGAGTATAGTATTAAGAAGTAACCATTAAATGGTTAAGTGTCAGGATTTGGGTTGATTTCTCTAGTACCTACTCTCTCATGTGTTGAGGGTGCCATAGTGTGAGCTGGGAGGAGTCATTAAAGGATGGAGCCCAAATGGGACTCCAGCTGTATTTCACCTTGCAATAGAATTTCAGCAAAACCTGAATAAGAGGTTAATGAAATTACAAGTTAACAAATTATTTAACAACTTATTTATATACATTACTTCATAAGGACAGAAAATCAAACCTTACCATTAGATCATGACTTGTTTTTTAAAAATTTTATTTATTTATTTGACAGAGAGAGAGAGAGATCACAAGTAGGCAGAGAGGGAGGCAGAGAGAGAGGGGGAAGCAGGCTCCCTGAGATCATGACCTGGGCCAAAAACAGAGGCTTTAACCCACTGAATCACTCAGGCACCCCTGATCATGACTTTTTGAATAAATAGTCTAGCTTTGTGTTGAAAAGAGAGGTTGGATAAATTAAGGTTAAAATGAAAATTACTCCTAATAATCTTCTGTCATTAACTTCTGTGAAGAAATAGAACTCCAGATAAGCCCAAAGCTTATCTGCTGAGGGTATGGTGCCCTGGAAAATTGATTTGCAATGATCTTGTCTGAGTGCAAAGTTCCTGGGGAAATGCTGGCTACCAGTGAGAAGGAAAGGACTGTAGTGTATCCAGAAATTCTCACATGACAATAACAAAGAAACAAAAAAACCAGGAACCTGGTGAATGAAGGTAGTTTCTCAAAGCCTTGACAAAAATCTCCTCCTCAATTAGATGAGTTCTTTGGCAGTCATTGGGCAACATGAGAACCTGAAAGCCAAGAATATTTATCAATATACACAGAAGTACTGCTCACTGGTCATTTTACTCTGTGCTGTTGTTTCTAGATTTGTGGATAGGAGTTGTATCCGTTACTTCCATTAAGAAATGCATATATTTGCTGGTGTCTTTTCAAAGTGAGTGTCACTCTTGTGCAATCACACACTGTTAGAATCAAAAAAAGAAGCTCTTAATTTGTAAGGATAAAAAATGATAGTGTGAGAAGAAAAATCCAATGAATCATATTATCTAGACAAGGATGGCAAATAAGAGCTAGTGTATGATCTAAGGTCTTTTTTTTTTTAAAGATTTTATTTATTTATTTGATACAGAGAGAGAGAGATCACAAGTAGGCAGAGAGGCAGGCAGAGAGAGAGGGGGAAGCAGGCTCCCCGCTGAGCAGAGAGCCAGATACAGGGCTCTATCCCAGGATCCTGAGATCATAACCTGAGCCTAAGGCAGAGGCTTTAATCAACACTGAGACACCCAGGCGCCCCTGACCTAATGTCTTATGGTTGGTAATAATTACCTAGAATTTTATGTTGAAAAAGCCTGTTGAGGTGGCATCTTGTCTCACAGGGGAAGGATGCTCGAATCAATTATTGAACTCCACCAAGGCCATAGTGAATAGGAGAATAAAAGGTGGTAGTCACAAGCAAGCCAGATATTTTCCACACCTGTTGAGGAAGGATTTATCATTTTAGGAAAGGAAATATCATTTTCATAACAAGTAGAAAATTAGAAACCTCAACTTTCTCTTATGGGATTAAATTATTGATACAAAACAGTGTACCCTTCACATATTTTTGAGATGAATTTTGAGATGAATTTTTGAGATGAATTTGAAATGAATTTTTGAGAAGAACAATCTATCTATTGTGGTAATGGTTGAATTCCTAGGATTATAAAAAAAATCAATTGTAAATATAGGAAGCATTGATGAATTAGAGGTGCAGAAAAGAAATCCTAATACAGAATACCTAAAATTGCTACATTAAAGAAAGAAATTTACAATGCAGCTGTGCTGGTGGTATAGTAAGGGAGAGAATTAGATTTGAGGAGCGAAAGGAAAAAATAAATGAAGGTGGTATGTTGGAGTTGGTGAAAGAAAGGAGACGAAGCCTAAGTCTGCAGAGTGAGAGATCGGATTGCAGACGGCAGCATAAATCTAGGACAACCAAAAGATGGCATTGAGAATGTCACCCGTGGTAGCAGGGTGAGGGACCCCAAAGAAGAAGACTTGTTTATTGAAACCTTGGATCCCTGGGTAAAGCATTAAAAAAAAAAAAAAAGAACATTTTTTATAAGAATTCCTGAACACTACATCATACTCATTTAGATTTGGGACTGAATCTGTAATATCTGTTGGATATTCAGTAATCCTAGCTGAAAATTTTATTTAAAGTAATTGTGGTCTGTGGGGTTACCAGGCACACAAATATTCTCCAACTGGATATTTCTAATTGCAGTTCTAAAAGAATCCTCAGAGACAAAGTTCCAAGGATCCTGAGTTTACGATGAAAACTCATCATAAACATGAGTCTCCAGAAAAATAAGAAATCACAAAACTGAGTCTTCAATCCTGTAGATACTGAAATTATCAGATGAGAATATAAGTATGGTTAATTTATTTAAAGAAAATTCAGGAGGACTATAAACTATGATGGAGGGACAAAGACTATCAAACTTAACACATGTATTTGAAGAATCAAATAGAACTTTTATAAATGATAAAGATAATTATTAAAAATAAACTCAATGAATAGGATGGACAGCAGATTAGTCACAGAATAAGAAAAAAAATCAGTGCATTAGAAAAGGAAAAAATCCAATGTATTATAGCATATTACACATGAAAAAAAAGTCAAGAGAAATAATGGTTAGAGTAAAAAGACGTAAAATATGTGGACTTTTAGAAAGAGAGGAGAATGGTGGGTAATAAACTATTAAGGATTTTTCAAAATTAATGCAATCCAATATTCAGATTTAGGAAGCCCAACAAATCTGAACAGAATAAATGTAAAGAAACCAAACCTAGAAATGTCATTGTGAAACTAAATACTAGATGCAAAGAGAAGATCTTAAAAGCAGGCTTAGAGAAATGACTTTATCTGCAAATGGAAGCCAATTTGCAGCTCTCCTCTCAACACAATAAAAGCCTGAAGAGAATTCAACACTATCTTCAAACTCTTGATAAGAATCAATGCCAACCTAGAATGTTTTATCCACTTGAACTCTTGAAAAAATGGAGGTAAGATAACAGAAACTTAAGCCAAAAGCATAGATCATTCACTAACAACAAAACTTTCCTGTAAGAAACTTTAGTGTAAGAAATGAACAAGAGGAAATGACAGCAGATACAGCAGAGATTAAGGAGGTATATAATTTAAAAAAACATTATGCCAATAATTTTTCAAAATTAGATGAAATGGAAAGTTTGTAGAAAAATTTTTAAAAATTGACTCAAGAAGAGAAAGGACATTTGAATTATCTTGAATTAAACATATCAAATCACTTGGTTAAATATTTTCCCCACAAATATTAAACTCAAATGATTTTATGGATGAGTATTCCCAAACATTTAATAAACATATAAACTTAATCTTCAACAAATTCTTTCAGGGGGTAGAAAAATTATATAATCTTGGCACTAAAATCAGCTAAGGACTGTTCGCAAAGCTTGGGAAAGAAAATGATAAGCTAATCTCACCATAAATATATATGCAAAGATTCTAAATAAAAAAAAACTGAATCCAACAATGAAAAAAGCAACAACACATTCTGAGCAAATTGAATATCACAACAAAGGAAGTTTCAACATTGGAAAGTCTATTAATAAGTCTACCATATTAATTGAGTAAAGGAGGCTATAGGATCATCTCAAAGTTTAGGAGTTCCACCACAGTACACATTAAAAATATTTTTGTAGCATTCATGGCAGAAGTACAAATAAGGGAATCTTTTGCTTTTTGATCAAAGTTATGTCTACCAAAACATCAAAAAAAAATAGCCAATATAATAATTAATTGAAACCCCAAAACTATTTCCTCTAAAAATCAGGAGGAATGCTGATTTTTATTTAAGCAAATTTAAACAAATGCTGCCATTTGTTTAGCAATGCACTAGCAACTCTAAGTAATGGCATAAGAAGGGAAAAATAAAAGTAAAGTTTGTTATCAAAGTAGCAAAATTGTCATAGTTTCAAATGATGTAATTGCTTACAGAAAAAGCCCAAAACAATCTACAGAGAAATTACTGATATTTATTAATGAATGTAACAAAATTGATAATTCCAAGAAAAATATTCAAAGTCAATTACATTTCTGTTAATGAGCAAAAAACTGTAAATAAATGTAATTTAAAAAATTCTGTATGTTATAGTAAACAAAAAAGACTCTTAGGAAGAAAATTTTGTCCTTATTGGAAGATACTAAAGGATATCTAAACAAATATCTAAATAAGTTCAATAAAATATTTACACATCAATAAAATTTTAATATCACAAAAACATCAGCTAACCTATAATGGATGGATAGATCCAGTGAAATTCCAACAAAAATCTTGAATCTCAAAAAAGATTTCTTTTCTTTTCATTTTTCTTGTTTGTATTCTTTTATGGAATCCAGCAAGGTGACTTTAAAATTTTTATGGAATAACAGAACTGCAAAAATAGCTGACAGCTGTGACAATGATGAACCAAAAAGGGAAACCCATATCAGTATTTATAGTAAACTCATAGTATAATATAGCATTGTAGACAAACCTATCAATTAAAAAATGAACCAATGGAACAGAATAGGGGATCCAGAACCATAATGTATGTATGTGGAAACCTGATATGTGACAGAGCTTACTTTTTATTCTAATGTCGAAAAGGTGGGCTATTTAATAAAATGAACCTGGAAATATTAAGCACCCATTTATAAATAAAAATGTATTTGGGTTCCTACCTCACATGATAGAAATCAATTCAAAGAGAATTAAGCAAATTTTTTTAAAGAAAGAAACATAGGTAAATAATCTCTACTGACTCTGGTGTACAGAAGGTTTTATTTCTTTTTTTAAAAAAAGATTTTATTTATTTGACAGAGAGAGAGATCACAAGTAGAGAGATCTGCAGAGAGAGAGGGGGAAGCAGGCTCCCCGCTGAGCAGAGAGCCCGATGCGGGACTTGATCCCAGGACCTTGAGATGATGACCTGAGCCAAAGGCAAAGGCTTTAACCCACTGAGCCACCCAGGCTCCCCTAGTGAAGGTTTTCTTAAACTTGACACTAAAAATATAACTTATATTTGACTACATTAAACTTGGAACTCTTATTTATTAAAAGACAACAAAGTAAGAACAAAAAGGTGAATGATTACTAAATTGACAAATGCCAGTGGGAACAACTTATGGTGGGTTAGCTAGACCTAGAAACCATCTGGGTAAGTGATACAAGGGGCATTTTTCTAAAAGATAGACGTTAGATCACTCAAGATACTTAGCAGAAGACTTGAATTATTTTCTAATGACAGAATATGATGAAAGTTTCCATGAATGCTGCAAAAGAGTCTCACCAGTGGGCACGGTTGCAGATAAAAAAGCTATTAGTGATCAGTATATCAGATATTCGAGAAGATCAATTGTGTCTCTCCAGCCAGTCCTCCCTCTAGGAGACAAGAACTCTTCTCCATGTAATCTGAGTGTGTGCAGGGGTCCACCTCATTTAGGGAAGTAGCAGTCTTGCTTTTCATGTAATCCATTGTATGACTCAGTATATGAATCAGTATATGACTCAGACAACTGTGGAGTATAGCACCCTCAGACTGAACGCAGTCCTCTCTTACCATTCTCGGCTCCCCTGGGCTAACACAACCTTAGTTAAAAGACTTTCTTGCACTTGGAATTGCCAGAGAATCACAAAGGCCAGTTACTCAGATATCTTTGGGGGGCAGAGATGTATGATTGGTGTACAGTGTAAGCTCTGCCATAGGTCTATAGACCGATTGTAGGTCCATCCTTCAAAAGTCTGGAGAAGATACTTGCAATCCCCTAAAAACAGGTTAATAATTAGTATCAAGAATATGTAAGGAAGGGCTCCTGGGTAGCTCTATCAGTTAAGCATCTGACTTTGGCTCAGGTCATGATCTTGGGGTCCTGGGATCCAGCCCCCAGGTCAGGCTCCCCATTCAGTGGGGAGTCTGCTTGTCCCTCTCTCTCCGCCCTTACCCCCACTCATGTGTTCTCTCTCCCAAATAAATTTTTTTAAAAAAGAATGTGTAAGGAATGCCCACAAATAAAAATACAGACAACTCGATATAAAAAAATGTCAATAGACATAAACAAGTCAAAGGAGATGTAACATGAATTGGTCATAAACACATCAAAAGACTAAACCTAATTACTAATCAGGGTTCAAATTAAAAACAAAGAGATAGATTTTCAAACCTACCATATTGGCAAAAATGAGCACAGGACACAACTGGCTGTTTTACTTATTAGACTCTAATCAAACCATAAAAAAAATGAAATCTTGCCATTTGCAAGGACCTGAGTGGAGCTCGAGTGTATTGTGCTAACTGAAATAAATCAGTAAGAGAAAGACAAATATGTGATTTCATTCATATGTAGAATTTAAGAAACAAAACAAATAAAGGGGGGAAAAAAGAAGAGAGGAAAACTGAGACACAGACTCGGAACTATAGAGAACAAACTGATGGTTATGGGAGGGGAGGAAGGTGGAGGGTGGGTGAAATAGGCGATGGGGATTAAGGCAGGTACTTGTGATGAGCGCTGGGTTTGTATAGAATTGCTGAATCACTATTTTGTACACCTGAAACTAATATTACCTGTATGGTCACTAACTAGAATTTAAATAAAAACAACAAGAAAGACTCATTGAAAAGTAGCTATAACGATGCTAAATAAACAACAAAAAAAATAGGGGAGATTCGTTCAGCTTATTACCTTAGATAATTTTGATATGCTAACAGTGGCTAAAATTTGTGGGTAAAATATGACATTATTCTAGTAAAGAAGCAGGAAAGGCATTTACCATTCCAGCTAAGTAGACATGACTTGATTTTAGTGGCTAATGTATCCCTCAAAATTTCCCTTTTAGTTTTTTCATTTAACAAGGGAATATAATTTTAACTTCTATGTAAGATATTATTAACTTCACATTTAAAAATAAACTTTATTGTGAATATGTATGTCAGTGTTTATTATTTTAATCTAATGTTTCCCAAAGAGTAATAGAAATTATGAGTATTGCTGGTAGTTCACAGTGATTTTGAAGCACACCCAAACACTTCTTAAAGGAAAATATTATACCATAGTAACACATAGATTAGAAAATGTAATCAGTGTGCAGGTATTATTAAAATAGTCTAAATACACATAAGTGAGTTGTTTGGAAGTAAGTGTTTTAAGAATACATGCAAATGTTATATAAGTATGACAAAGTCAGGAAAATCGTATTTAAGTGAAGGTAATTTGGGACACATTCATCAGTTACAGGAAGACTCACCACGAGGTAGATAAGGTGATGGATACAGAAAATGGAAACACAGAATTTACTTCAAAAGCATCTCTCTAGCTATTGATTTGTTTACCTATAACTCAAGGGGAAATGTATATTCCTGCATTGGGGCATTTTTATTATGCAGCTGTGTTTGATTTCTGTAGTTTAGAAAACAAAAAGCATACTTGCTTACCATGAGGAAGTCTGGACCCTTGGGTACTCATTAATATTTACAAATTTAGTTTTAAGTTTTTTATTTAAGAGTGGAGATTATATAGCTTTTTTACATTTTGTGAAAAAAAAAATTAATCCAGTGACTCCTTTATGAGAATCCTGGGGAAAGATTTCTTTTAGGTAAGGATTTGAGTTTTGAAAATGTATTTATAGCTACTATAATTATTATATTCAACCATATTTTCCTCTTTTTAATTGAGCTAGAAATTTAATAATAATATTTAATAATATTAATAAATTAATGATATAAAATTTTTAGCTCTTTTGAGCTTCAGTTTGTTCTTTTCTACCCTTTGCCTAAATTCTTTTTACTTTTAAAAACCTTCCTAACCTATGATTTTGTAAGTTGCCTTAAATTTTTTTTGGAATAAAAATGATATCTAACATTATTGAATACCTACCATAAGCCAATTGTACTTCTAAATGGCTTTCATATATTTATAAGCTTAATCTTGTCAGCAACTCCATAGAATAGGTGATATTATCATCAATGTGTTTAAAAGTTAAGTAGGATGCCCACGGTCACAAAGCTGGTAAGCAGCAAGGCCAGGACTCAAACCCAAGCCTTGGTTAGCTTCATAGTTTGATTTCCTATAATCTCTACAGATTTCTACATCATGGTATCAAGGAATATGTAACTACTGTGTCCATCATAAAAATGTCACATATTCACAAAAAAAATGAGGAAAATACAGAAAATAACTGAAGAATGACATGATTGCTAGGTTCATTATACAAAGAAAATCCTCTTGCATATGTTCACTGGTATAATGCGTCCATTCCTGTTTCTATGCAAATTTCAGTACATGTTTTTAAAGCAATAATCCTATTCTGTAATAATGCTCACTTCTAGGGAATTTTTACGTAAAACTTCATTCCTTCTTGTTGAAGTTAAAGACCAATTTGTCGTGCTTGGATCCTTTAAGAAGGAAGAAAACTAACATTGAAAGGCCTGTTATCAATCAAGTACTTTCACCCACCAATTATCCCGTTAAATTTTCTCAGAAAAAGCACTTAAAAATGTGAAAACGAATGAGTATTGCTTTATATGCTTTAGGGCCCTTAGAAAATCACGTAATTCCTCTCTTCTGAATAAACTGCGTTGTTTTTCTGCTTACTACTTAGGTTCTCCCTATCCCCAACCCCATAATCATTATTTGCCATTTTCCTTTAAGCCCTCTTGAAGTTCATTCTACTCCTTTTGAGTCTAGAACAGTACATACTAATGCATATTAAGCTCATCAATACTGAGTTTAATAAAAGAATAACTTTTAAGTGCCCGCATTTTATGTATTCTACCCCATCAGGATGGCTGTTAAAGATCATTATGATTCCCATTCAGTTCGTGAGCCACCATGATCCTTGGATAATGTCTATATTTCAATCTATGCTCAGTCATTTATATCACCCTATTATTGCAAAATCTGCAGTAACTCCTTCCATACTGAACTTCAATTTGATAGCTTCTCATCACTTAAGAATATTTCATCTTTCAAGATATATGGTCTTTTATCTACCCCCCTCTCCTTTCTGGGATTAGTGCAACCAGAAAGCCTTGATGATGACTATTTCTATTTACTATACACTATGACCTGCAAATAAAAATGTCAGAAGTTCCAGAGGCAGAGTGAAGTCTGCATCAAGAAACTGGCTGATTAAATGCCACTAAAATGACAGTGAAAAGACTTTTTAACAAAAGACATAAACCTACAGGTCAAAAATAATAGCAACAAAATTTTAGAAACTGAAAAGCAAATTGATGAGTCCAAAATGACTGAATGGATCTGGGAAACCTAAATCCTAACCAGTAGTGACAAAAGATGAGAAGCAATGTGATTTCCACTGTAGTGCCTTCCAAAAGCTCAAGAAGAGTTTGAAAGTGACAATGATGGTAAAGCTAAAACAAAAAAGTCATTTGGAATTATTTTTAAGAAGCAGCTAAATCTACAGATTTCTTCCCTTACTTTGTGCAACCAGACAACAAGTTCCCTAGGAAGCAAGTATTAGTGGGATCACTATCTGGGTGAGAAGGAAAGAAAGCAAGATGGAGCAGAAGACTTTGGGTTCTGGTATGGTCACAAGACGACCTTTCAGAACTATCCTGAGTTGGAGGAAGAGCCTGAACACTCACACTAACCAATCGCTACAGACAGACTGTGCCCACAAATAGTGAATGCTCATCAGCGAGTGAGCCTCTTCAACCATGGGCACTCCCAACAACTGGAAAATAGATGTTTTAGTCTCGAAGGCACAGCGCACTCTAATAGGTGTCCGGCGCACTCTAATAGGTGTCTAATACACTTCTCCACTCTTGCTGAAAACATGAGATTTTTCCTTCCATGAGGGTGAGATTGAAGGTCTCTGGACTGAAGAAAATTGGGCACATTTGGGGATACAGGTGCAGTACTTAAAAAGGAGGAGATAAACATGTATATATTCCAAGTACTGAGACCCCAGTCCACTTTCTCATCTTGGTTCCTAGAACACTAGCAGCCAAGTCTGTATACTATGTTGATAAGAATTTGGAAGAATCTTTTCAAAACAATCTGGACAGCACAGGAGGAAAGTTACGAATATGTTGATAGCAGGATTTGCTCATGGAAATGGCTCACTACATCACCCTATAACAAGGAACAAATTTGGCTCATCTTATGTGCTTAGTTCTTCCATTCAGATTTATCATGTTCCACTCTTAAATGTGAGCAGATATCAAAAACTGCCTGGACTTCTGCTGAAATCTTTTAATAAAGAGGATATGAACCAATAGAAACACAGATGAAAAATCTACCTGGAGTAGAAGAAACTCTTTAGGAACAACAAAGCTTAAGCTTAATATTCAATATTCCTAGACAGATAAGAATAGATATTAAGCCAATGAGATAAATATAGGATGAAGTAGAAAAAGAAAAGAAATTTTTTAAAAAGTTAAATTCCAAATTTTAAAAAAGTTTGGAAATTTAAAAGATAATGGTTTTTTTAAAAAATTCAATAGAAATATTGGAAAATTAAGTTAAGGAATCTTTCAGAAATTAGAGCAGACTGACAAAGATGTGGAAAATAGAAAAAAAAAGGTAAGATTAGAGGACCATCTAGGACTGCACTGTCCTACATTTCCTGTAATGATGGAAATGTTCTATTCTTGTGCTAATTCGGTATGTACTAGCTACATGTGGCTATTTAATACTTGAAGTGGGGCTACTGGGATTGAGGTACTGAATTTAAAAAATCTATTTAATTTCAATTAATTTAAATGTAAATGTGAGAAGCCACAGGAGTCTAGCAGCTGTGATATTGAACAGCACAGATCTGGGAGGTTAAGCAACTAGATTTAAAACAGTATCAAAGAAAAAGAGAAAGAGAAATAGGGAGAAAATGAAACTAGAGGGAAGGAATCTATTAATCAACCAGTACAAGTTTCTAGAACTGAAGGACGTGAGTTTCCACACTGAAATTTCATAACACTGCACACATAAAGATGATTCCTTTGGTTTCCAGAAAAAAGACAAAAGGCAACATACAAGCCACAATGACTTTGGACTTCTTAAAAGTTATACCAGAAGCTAGAATACAGTAGAGCATTGCTTTAAAAATTGGAACCATAAAAAAAAAAAATTAGAACCGTAGTGCGTTGTTGGTGGGAATGCAAAATAGTGTAGCCTGGAAACTAGGTATGGAGGTTTTTCAAAAAATTAAAAATAAAACAACCATATGATCCAGCTCGGGTCATGATTCTGGAGTCCTGGGATCGAGCCCTGCATCGGGCTCCTTGCTCAGTGGTGAGTTTGCTTCTCCCTCTTCCTCTGCCATTCCCCTTGCTCCTGCTCTCTCTTGCTCAGTCTCTCTTTCAAAAAAGTAAATAAAATCTTTAAAAAAAAAAAAAAGAATTGAAATCAGAATCTCAAAGAAATATTAGCACTCCTCTGTTGAGTGCCGCACTATTCATGTCATAAGAGTCAAGATAGAGAAACAACTTAAATGTCCATTGATGGATGAATGGATTTAAAAAATGTGCTATATACATACAATGGAATATTATTTAGCCTTTAAAAAAAGGAATTTCAGCTGTATGTGGCAACCTGGATGAACCTTTAGAACATTCTGCCGAGTGGAATAAGACAGTCATAGAAGGACAAATACTGCATGATCCCACTTACATGAGATATCTAAGTAGGTAAACTCATGAAAGCCAAGAATAGAAAGATGGTTGCCAGGGGCTAGGGTTGTTGTTAACCAACCAACCTAGAATCTATACCGGGCCAACTATCAATTAAGTCAAGGGTAAAAAAATATGTATATTTTCTCAGACATGAAAAGTGTCTTTTTAAAAATCTACTTCCCCTCCGTGAACCTTTTCTGAGGAATCTACTAGAGGCTGTAATACACAAAAATGAGGCAGTAGAACAAGAAAAATGAAGACGTGAGATTTGGCAAATGAAGATGTAATTTGAGAGAACATATACTATTTTCAGAATGATGGCTCAGGACAAGAGGTGCGTCCTGGATTGAGCAGTCCCTCCTGCCTAGATCACAGCGTGCAGAAGACTCTGGGAGAAGATTAGTTATAATTCCACCTGCTGCATCAAACTTTATTGAGGGAAAATTCACATAATTGGTGAAGAGTTTGGATTTTTATTAGTGATAATTAAATAGAAAACAAAACAAAACAAAATCCAGATAATTAATAACTCCAAAGAAAGAAAAAACTTGTGTAGAGGAGAAAAAATATTTCTCATACACCAAATAGCTCAACTGTCACAATATAGTGAACACTGAAGACTGATCTAACCAAAGTAATTGTGTAACCATCCTGGGAGAGAGGAGAGGTGGAAAGAGGTTATGTGTGCTTGGGGGATGGGATATAAGAGAATTAAATTCTCATCTTTTATAGTGAGAAACAAGTCTGTAGGGTCTAGAACTGTAAAGTCAAGAAAGCGGCAATATAGATATTGGAAGTGATTACTTTAAAAAAATAGCCAAGGGGCACCTGGGTGGCTCAGTGGATTAAAGCCTCTGCCTTTGGCTCAGGTCATGATCTCAGGGTCCTGGGATCGAGCCCCCCTCCGCTCAGCGGGGAGCCTGCTTCCCCCTCTCTCTCTGCCTGCCTCTCTGCCTACTTGTGATCTCTCTCTCTCTATCTGTCAAATAAATAAATAAAATCTGTAAAAAAAAAAAAATAGCCAAAAGACATGAAAAGTTTTGTTTCTGATACATGAAAAATGGGATGAGAGCATCTGGAAAACTCTGGTTTTCTAAGAACTGTTGGACTATTGACAGCCACATGCATGTGTAACTTTGATTTTTTTTTTTAAAGATTTTATTTATTTGTTTGACAGAGAGAAAGAGATCACAAGTAGGCAGAGAGGCGGGCACAGGGAGAGGGGGAAGCAGGCTCCCCACTGAGCAGAGAGCCTGATGTGGGGCTCCATCCCAGGACCCTGAGATCATGACCTGAACCCAAGGCAGAGGCTTAACCCACTGAGCCACCCAGGTGCCCCTGACTTTTTTTTAAAGACAAAAAATTAATGTTTAATTAACTGCACCAGGTGCACTCAGAAATCGTTAATCAACTTTCTGCTCCATCAGCACTCATCCAAACCTGCCATAATTTATTGGTAAGCGATGAGAAATTTCCTGAAATCTTTGGAAAAACCTAAGCAAAACATAGTAAAACAAAAAGCACTTGCCTTTCCTCCCTTTCTGGTACTTAAGTTGATGAGATGATGCTTAATAATTGGAAAAAAAACAACCTGTATTACTCAAAAGGAAAGAATGACTTTCGAAAGTTGTCCTTATATGAAGAGTCTATGTCTGAGTCTCTGCTGGGTGCCAGCCGGCATACTGGTGGGAGATTTCAGCCTTTACTAAGGTATCCAACCTAGGCCTCACTCCAAAGCCAGAAGGGGCCACTTCATTCTAAAAAAATAAGTCAAATCAGGACTGCACAGAGACAGAGTGGAGAGCACTAGAGGAGGCGCCCTGAGCCAAAGACCCAGAATTGTTGTCCCATCTTCCTTATCCATAAAGTAAAGCAATATACCAGGTGTGATTAGGTGGCTCCCCATCGTGCCTATCAGGAGGTGTCATATTTTCAGAATTAAATATTATAGATCATTTATGTCCTCCAGTTTTCAGCAAAAGATCCATTTTTTCAAGTGTTTCTTGGATCCACCAGGGGAAAAAGTGCTTCTGTAGTATTAGAAGACCTATTCTGTAAAGCCTATAGGTTTTCTAAGACATAAAAACAGGGAATTTCCCCTCAATTTTTCTCAAATGATAATTAGAATTTATATGGCCTTATGCTAGCGGGCCTCCAACTGATGTTCATATAACAGCTTTCAATGTGCATCTGACCTCAGGCCCGAGTGATCCCATTCCCTAATTAGAATCTGATCAGTCACCTTTCAGGAGAAGGGCATTTCAAGGTCTGTCAGCTCAACAAAGTAAAACTTCTGCTGATTCCATCATAATGTTTATATTTGGGTAAAATCTAGAATGTCACATGAAATTCAATTCCCCCGTGGCAGAAGCTTTCAAATGATCAAAGAATCCAAATATTTTCAGAAATTCCAATGAGTCCTATTTCAGTCTGCTTGGGTTGCTCTAACAAAATTTCATAGACTGGGTGGTTGAAATAATAGACGTTTAATTTTCATAGTTCTAGAGGCTGGAAAATTTGAGATCAAGGTGCCAGCATGATCAGGTTCTGGTGACAGCCCTCTTGGGGGCTTGCACACACTGCCTCTCACTGTGTCTTCAAATGGAAGGTGCAAAGATGGGAGGGCTCTGCTCTCCTTGTCTTCTCATAACGCGCAACCCCATCACGGAGGCTACCCCCTCATGACCTTGTCTAAACCTAATCACCTACCAAAGGCCTCATATACCATCACACTGGGAGTTAGGGCTTCAACATATGAATGTGGGGGGACACCAACATTCAGTCCATAACAAGCCCACACATAATGAGACCCTGTGAGTATTGCCTTCATTATTAAAAGAAGCTCATTGGGATGCCTGGGTGGCTCAGTCAGTTAAATGTCTGCCCTTGGCTCGCAGGTCATGATCCCAGGGTTCTGGGATCACGTCTCACATCCTGCTGAGCAAGGAGCCTACATCTCCCTCTGCCTGCTCTGCCTGTTCTGTCTACAGCTCTCCGTGCTTCTGCTCTCTGACAAATAAATAAATAAAATAGTTTTTAAAAAATAATTAAATAAATAAAAGAAGCTCAAGATTTTGATCATGTTGGGTTTTCAGCCTCACTTGTGATACATGACAGGCAAGTCATGAAGCTTTCTGTTTACATTTCGACAATGAGTTGTGGTCCTGCACTGGCCTTTGGGTGATCAAGTATCTCATCTCAAAGGGATCTTACAGGGACGAATTATCAGCAAACCTCATAGCACTATGCTAACTGCTAAAATCACACACCCTCCGTCCTTCTCAGATCTCTATCACCTTTAGATAGAAATTACCCACACTGTCCAAGTAATTTGTTAAGAAAGGTATAAATGATCACTCTTAGTTTTATTTCTTTGATAACTGAAACAGAAAAGTGATTTCAGAAGAAATGTCACTAATGGATTTGTCCCCCCTCTTCATATGAAAAATAGGAGTCTGTAGTTTCATAGACAGGCAGTGAAAGACATTTTTGTCTTCAAAGCACCAGTTCTAGCTGATAAAACCAAAACCAAATCAAACTATAAAAAGAAACAAAACAACTTTCTGTCTATATGGAGTAACAGCATTATCAAGTCTGTTTTAAAGATGAGAAAAAAATGGAAAAGAGTCAAAGTATTGATTTGCTGGTTCTCAGTGATCTTTCCTACTGACATCCCCCAAACACAAGATTTGGATAGAAAATACTTATTTAAAATGATACATGCATTTTTTATGCGATTGAGTTGTCATGGACACAGTGCTGTGACACCAGATGCCCCACTGAAGGACTGAAGGGTAGCTTCTAGAAATGTTGCTGGCTTACAGCCCTGAGCTGTTAGCTCCCTCCAGGGGTTACCACAGCTGAAAAGAGGACCTATCCAGGGCAACCTTCGTCTGATGACTGGTCAATGGTATGGGGAGAGTGAGTTTGAAGGTCTAGCTCTTTCCTGTTACTTGGGTTAATTCTGAAGGACACTCCCAGCTCCAGAACTCCTCAGCAATGGCTTTGTTGAGACTGTAGCACAGCTATACTTTTTCCTCTGTCCAGTCCTGCTTTGTTCCTTTCGCAGTAGATGTTGACCCTGAGGGCACTCCCTAATGATTGATCTGCCTAAGCTCAATTCTCTGCTTCAGTCAGCTTCCTGGGGAACTTAACCCAATCTCTCTCCCTCTCCCTTCTTCTTTCTCTCTCTCTCTCTCTCTCTCTCTCTCTCTCTCAAACACACACACACACACACACACACACACACACGCACATATAGCAAATTTGCTATCCATTACCATGAAACCAAGGATTAAATTAAATTCAAGGGAGCAAGGCAGACTGCCTTAATGTAAACTCCAGTGATGCTATCAAGCAAACATTAGTAATAATGAGGAACAATGTCAAACCTGGAAATAACACCAAATCACAATTCTTCGGGGTTCATGGGGAATCAGAATATGACAAGATTAAAACCTCATCCTAGCTAAATGCTTATTTTCTAATTTCTCTTAGCTTTGGCAAGCTTGGTTGTCTTTTGATTCAACATAACCTGAGCTCAGTGATTTCCAAACTTTTTCAATCTGTTAGCATTGTTCTGTCTCCCCCTGCCCCCAGGAGATCCAACTGCAAGGGCCTCTGCCCTCTGGGACACTAATGAGAGTGAACCTTCAGTTTTGTATAAATTACTGAGAGAGCACGAAAAGGTGTCTGAAGAAGGGCATTATCGAACTTGACCGTTTGTGGAAAAATTATTTGGAGATTTAATGGTGTTTCATAAAGTCAGAAAGCACAAATTCTTATGTGTACTCTTTTGAAGCTTAAGATGTAGCCAAAAATCCTACCCTTAGATTCATTGTCTTACATCACTATTTAGCAAGAATCATTAGCCATCTAAAGACACAAGGGTGAAAAAGGAAAATTCTTGCCTTTGCATAAACCACTGCCTATTGGGAGTGACACCAATAACTAAAATGCATTGTTCTATGTAGAAAAGCAGAGCTGCAGAAAAAGTTTTTTGAAAAAGTGATGTAATTATTTCTGAGTAGGAATGGAAGAGGAAGGGAGGCATGAGGGGAAGGCTTCTCAAAGGAGATGACCGTTTCAGAAGAGAAATATTTGCATAAGATGGTGGAACATAAACCCAAACCCAGATTCTTGTAACAAGCAGCCACAGCCATATTGGAAGTACTAAGTGTAATAATTGAGCTAGAAATTGCATGGAAATCTGTTGTCCATAGCCACAATAGAGATGGAATATGGCCATCTGCTTTGGCATGGGGCTCAGTTTTTTGGTGGGTTAAGCATCTGCCCTCACCCATAATCTCTGTGTTCTCTTGGGGCTTTCTTATTGCTCTCAGTAGCTTTTTGTATTTTTTTTATGTGCAAGAAACTCTGCCTTCAGCTCAGGTCATGGTCTCAGGGTCCTGGGATGGAGCCCCACATCGGGCTCTCTGCTTGGCGGGGAGCCTGCTTCCCCCCCCCTCTGCCTGCCTCTCTGCCTACTTGTGATCTCTCAACTCTCTGTCAAGTAAATAAATAAAATCTTTAAAAAAAAATGTGTGAGACAGGGCTGTGACTTTGTTTTCTAGCTTCTAGTGGAGTGCTTGCCACACAGTAGGCATGGACTTGAAAAGCCAATCACCACCACAACATATTTTGGAATGTATGGGTGTACGAACAATCAACACACAGACTTTTAAGGTGTAATGGGATAAGAGAATTTTTCTTGTGTTTATTCTTTATCCAAGTAAAATTCCAGTGTTACTCCAGATAAATAACTGTTATAAAGCTAGTTAATTGTACGACTTCAATTGGTTAGATTTTGACTGCTTGTTAAAAAATAATGCCACCTTAACGTAAAGCCACTCACAAAAATAATTATCCACCTAGGTGCAGAATTCTTACCTTCAAGAAAATGTTGCTAAATCCTTCCAGGGATGGGTGGAAAATATCATGAAATGTCAATATAAAGAATTTCATTTTTGCGTTATTTATGG
This sequence comes from Procyon lotor, assembly GCA_028646535.1. Classification (NCBI taxonomy): domain Eukaryota; kingdom Metazoa; phylum Chordata; class Mammalia; order Carnivora; family Procyonidae; genus Procyon; species Procyon lotor. Next base: position 68,410,293 of record CM053603.1, on the reverse strand, counting down.
ATTCTTGTAACTTAGGAATCATAACAGTGTTGCTTTTATGAAGTCTCTGAAGAGTGGCTATGAGAAAGAGGTTAGCAAGTCTGGAGGAGATGAAAGCCATCAGGAGTGTAAGAGTCTTTTGAAGTGAGAATTATAACTCGCAGATCAACACATCCATATTGGCAAGATAGATTGCTGTTCTTGAGTTCAAAGGGGTCAGTTGTTACAATCTGTTTCTTAAAGGAGCAATTTTACAAATATGTCGTAAACGTATAAATATGGTGATGTCTTCATATAAAATTGTTTTTAGTAAGTGGCTTAAATAAAACAGGATTTATAATTGTTCACAATAAAAGACCTATAAATCCAATATAAAAACAGATTTTTTAAAAAAGATTTTATTTATTTATTTGGCAGAGAGGCAGGCAGAGAGAGAGGGGGAAGCAGGCTCCCTGCTGAGCAGAGAGCCCGATGCGTGGCTTGATCCCAGGACCCTGAGATCTTCGACCTGAGCCAAAGGCAGAGACTTAACCCACTGAGCCACCAGGCGCCCCGAAAAAAATAGATTTTTTTAAATTGCATTTTAGGAGGAACACAACCTGGGAGATTTACGCGTACCCAACATTTTTTAAAAACTCCTGGCAGTTAAGACCTTGTTACAATTTTGCTCTTCACTCTAGAAGATTGTTTAGTCTACTGCCTTTTGCTCTTTCCACCATTACACTTTGTATCACCTAGAATGCCATCTCCCCCGCATTGTGGACCTGTGTGGGGGAGATGGCATTCTAGGTGATACAAAGGCATTGTGGGGGGGGTCGCCCCCCCACAATGACCCATCCCGGGCTGTTGAGCACAGGTCCACAATTTCTCCCACTCATAATTCCTTTGTGAGTGTTCTCTCTTTCCTCTGATCTTTTTAAATACTTCTCATATTTGCCTCTCATATCCAGTAATAATAATAATCATGAGAGTTAATGTCGATTGAGCAGTTACCATGTGTCAGAAACTATTCTAAGCACTTATATGGGTTTCATCCCATTTAATTATCACAAAATGCCAGTGAGAAAGTACTATTTCTGTTTTTGTTTTTAGAGATGAATACCCGAAAGCCCAATGAAGTTAAGTAATTTGCCTAAGCTCACATAGCTAGAAAGTGGTGGAGTAAGGATTTGAACCTGTACAGTCTGGTTCCAGAGCCAAATTGTCAGCCTCTCCACAATTTTGCCTGTCATCTGAACTTTTTGTGTGTTCGTTAACTTTATAATCATTTTTATTGTGTGAATGTCCTGGACATTTTTTGGTCTTGTGGTCATCTTGTATTCATTTGTCCTATTCCCTGTGCTGTGTTGGGAAGGAAGAGATCCATTATTTCCTCACTCTCAGACCATACATAACTCTGGCGGAGCTTGCCCTGTTCCTCTTAGATTCCAGGGGTAGTGTCTGCCTCAAACTTGGCCAACTTAAGCTGTATCCTCCTCTGACACAAAAACTGGGGAGACACACAACCCCACCAGGGCCAAGCAATCATGAGATTCAGTCATATGTACTTTCTGCTAGATTTGAAACGGAGATAATGCAAATTCTTAGAGCCTTTCTGAGAATTGAGTCATTCCAGAGCCTGGACCAAAATTCCTTTTTTCTGCTCTTTGTCTGAGCTGATTAGGATTTTCTGTTTTGTTTTTTTTTGTTGTTGTTGTTGTTTTGGTCAATTGATGCAAAAAGTATAACTGGTATAAGATTGCCTACTTCTCCCAGATTAAACAGTGATTTCTTTCAGAGTAAGGACTGACTTTCTCAAACTCCCTTCTGCACAGTGTTTTGTTTGCATTTATATATCTTGCATAATATTAATTGAACCCACTTTGGAAATCAGCTGAATCAATATGCCAAACCAAAATTCATCCTAAGTGTACTGGAAATTACATACAGACGTAGGTTTAATTTTGCTGTGAGTTAAACTTTTATCTATTTATTTGAAATCATACATTCAAAAATCTATAGATAAGTTTATGACATTGAGAAAAGCTGAATTACTTCTATTTTTATTCCTTCTATTTTTCCTTCTATTTCTTTCCTCTTTTCAGAACATAAGGAAAACAGGGCTGTGTGACTGGTTTGCTACAGAAGATTCCATAAGGCTTTGGTGGAAGGAACATTGACTCAGAAATGGGAAACTTGGCCTTGGCCATCTGTTAGCTTGAGTAGCCCTTTAATACTGTCAGGCTTGGGCTTGAGTTTTCTCATCTACACTTTTAATACACTAGATTATATCTCTTCTTGGCATTTACTTTGTTAAAAAGAATGTGAGCTATCCCTATATGACACGTTTCTGCACTTTGGTCCTTTCAAGGAAATCCTTCTGATGTCATCAGTGGTCAATCAGAGCTTCTAGTCATGTGATATTATTAAATAATATTCTAGCTAAAATGTAGATTAGGAAAGTATGATATAATTATGGCTCTTATGGGTATTATGATGATAAAAATTATTTGTCCTTGGTTTTATGTAATATTAAAACTAGCTCAAGGAACTTGTTCTAACTTCACAGCTTTCATAGGCCATAAAATTGAAACTATGGAATAACTGGGTGAGATGTTCCAGAAGGTCCCTTCTACCCACTGCTTCACGTGAAGAGACACAAGGCTGCAACATGGAATAAGCCTTGTATGATACATTGTGTAGTCAACGTGGGGACTCTTTCTCCTTCTTCTAGATACCTACTCTTTTGGTCTTGGATGGATTTTAGTGTCCAGGTTTTCCTGAAGACACTTGTCTTCCAGAACTGCTCTTGGCTACTTGGGTTTCATGAGGACATGCTGGATTGTGAGCTGTTCTAGAGCCCCAGGACTATGAGTGGTGGTCTTGAACAGAGAACCTATAGGTAGTTCAGGCCTCCAACGTAGGTCGTGCTAAGGAGGTTGGTCTTTATTCTTCATTCTTTGGTGGGTGACTCCTATAGTCAAGTCAGGCAGTCAAAGGGGAGTTTGAAGTTTATGGCTGTCTGAGGACAGCTTTCCTCTGTTTCATAATTTTATCTGGTGCAGCTCAGCTTGCTAACTCTAGGATATAGTAAAGAGATCCCAAGAGTTATAGGTTCAAGTCTCACCTGTGCCACTAGCTAACAGTGTGACCTTGGATCAGGCATTTTGCTTCTCTTAATTGCAGCGTCTCCAGCTACTATATAAAATAATTATACTATATAATTTCTTAGGCATCTTTTATTGCAAGGATCTAAAATTCCATAGTCATACTACATGACAGGAAATCTTGTAGTATGCTGGGTCACGGAGCTTGTTTATAGACTGTGAACTGAAGAACCTATATTTAATATCTTCCATCTGAGTTCACCAGAGGAAGAGGACACTTTTTACATTCGCCACATTCAGTATTATTACCAGCCAGAAAAAACTCTTATTCTGACCTAACTTCTTGAAATTGAAGTGTATGTGTGCACTTTCTTTCTGAGGCTACCACAGACTCAATTGGAAAAGCCCGGTAAAACTCAATTGGAAAAACCCACTTTGTGGCTAAGTGAAGAAGCACTCACTAAGGAGTGTGATGTATAAGACCCTAGATGGTCATACAAAGTTTCTAAAGGTCCCTGGTTACCTTATGGTCTTATTCAGGGAGAAGGAAGACAAAAATAGACTTTAGTATCTGTACTGAATTTAATGGGAATTTGCATTTCAATGCCAGTCATTAAATGGTTTGATTCTCATAAACCCTACATTCTATGGAGTGTTTGATGTTACATAATGGTGAATGAATAGAATTGGGAAATATTTGAACTTCAAATGTACTTGCTGGTGTGCTTTTTTTTTCTTTAAACCACCTACATACGTAAACCTAGTATCAATTATGTAAAGTTTAATTTTTAAAAGTTTGATAAAGCTGGGCCATTATACTTTCTGCTTCTCTAGTGAGTTAACTCTCAAGAGGGAATATATTTGGGAAAATGGTTAGTTCACATTTTCTTTCTCATTTGCTCATTCTCATTTGATCTAGATCAAGGATCAACACACTTCCTTTGTAAAAGGCTTGATAATAAATATTTTAGGTGTTTTGAGCCATATATAGTCTCTATCAAAACTACTTAGTTCTTCTATTATAGCAGAAAAGCAGCCATAGATGATATGTAAACAAATGAGTGTGGTTGTGTTCCAATAAAACTTTATTTACAAAAATAGATAAGTGGTTTGTAGACTAGAGTCTGCAGATTCCTGATCTAGGTAATTAATTAACAAGTGATTCCTCCCTTCCCTACTCCCCAAACTAGATCATTTTATACTAGAAATAGCATTGGAATAGGGGATATGAATTATGGCACTTCTAATATCTAGACATCATACCCTGTCTCACCAATATCTCACCCATATCTCACCAATGTGGGTCTTATTTAAGTCATTACATTCAGCACTTCATATGTGTTAGTTAAGTGCTAATAAGATTGTTGTGCCTTATATCTCATGTAATACTTTAACTATCAAATCACAGGAACCTCTGTAGGTTTAAGAAGTATAGGTCAGGGTGCCTGGGTGGCTGAGTTAGTTAAGCAACCAACTCTTGGTTTCAGGTTGTAATCTAGGGGTCATGGGATTGAGCCCCATATTGGGCTCTGCACTCAGTGTGGAGTCTGCTTGGGAGTCTCTCTCCTTCTCCTTCTGTGCTTAATGCTTGTGCTCTCTCACTCTCTCTCTCTCTCTCTCTCTCAAATAAATAAATAAATAAATCCTTTAAAAAAAAAAAAAGCATAGGTCACTTTAGGACTCCGATCAATAGGACCACTGTCTAGAGAAGAGGGAGGGAGGAAAAGAGCTCCTCCATATGGTCCTGAAAGTGGTCATGTTCTAGAATCATTTAAAACATGGCACAGAATTGTACAGTGTTAAAACTGAGTAGTGAGGTGTCAGTACCAAAAATGGTAAAGAAAATGATATTTCAGTTACTGATTCAAGAGGTAGGAGGGAGAGGCATGTCTGTGTGAGGAGGTTTAAGGGAGACCCTAGAGGCAAACTGGCTGAGTATTAGAAGCCCAGGAGAGAGGTGAATACAACCAAGATAATAAGAATTGGAAATCTGTGAGCTCTACAAACTGTGGTTAACTTCTTTCATATCCAAGAGTTTCTTTTATTGCACTTTTAGTGTTGTCAACTTTTGCCTCATAAAGGCAGATATCCTGGATAATAGAGGCACACGGTTAATAGAGGCACAACCATAAAATATTGACATAGGTCATTTGAGGGTCTACTTAATGACTAAAGAGGAATATGTGTTAATAGTCAATTGGTAGTTTGCTACCACATTGACCCATCTGGAATGCTCTACCGTGCCTCAAAAATTGTTCTTATGAATTAACTTTATGATCTTAATTTAATTAAAGAATCATAAAGTCAAGGCTAGAGATCCAGGGCAATTTATCTTAGATTTTGCTGAGATTATTACAGATTCAAAATCTGGATTCAAGTGAGTGAGACGCTATCATTTTTCTTTTAAGGAAAAAATCAGGAGACTATCACAGTATGCCATTGTGTTTGTAAGAATTGCTTCAAAAGAAAATCTCTGAAATTATCAGAATCTTAGATCATTATTTGTGAATTCATGGGCATAACTGAAGAAATATGGACCAATTGAGAATTGACTATCTCTGAATTGAATACTTAATGCCACACTGATTATTAAAGCATGACCCAAATCTTTAAAAATAATTAAATCATTTATCAATTTCAACTCATTTGAGTTCCATGTAACTTTATTTCCTTATTTTGTAAAAAGAAATGAACCTAAAAATTTCCTTAGGAGTAGTTCATCTTTTGTGTACGAATGGTTGTATGGTCTTATGATTGAATATTATGAAAATGTCTTAAAGTTCAAAATGGTCATATAGGTAGGTAGTATTTTCAATCCTGGCACTGCTGACATTTTGGTGTCAGGTAATTGTTTACTGTGGAAGGCTGTCCTGTGTACTGCAGGATGTTTAACCGCAGCCCTGGTTTCTACCTATTAGATGCCAGTAGCATCTACACCCCAGTTTTGGCAACCCCAACTGTCTTCGGACATTGTCAAAATCTCCCCTGGTTGAGAAGCATTATTACAGAGCAACCAAGCCATCACCCTATAACATATAGCATTAAGGAAAAGATGAGGGATCAAATTAATACCATAAGTTTCTTTAATAGTTGAATTTTGGTGTTAATGTAAGTTAATTTGTTGTTCAGTATTTTTTTTTAAGATTTTTATTTATTTGACAGAGAGAGAGAGAGATCACAAGTAGGCAGAGAGGTAGGCAGAGAGAGAGGGGGAAGCAGGCTCCCTGCTGAGCAGAGAGCCCGATGTGGGGCTTCATCCCAGGATCTCGGGATCATGACCTGGGCCGAAGGCAGAGGCCTTAACCCACTGAGCCACTCAGGCATCCTGAGTTGTTCAGTAATTTTGAGTAATGCATTATTATGCAAGACTTCTAAGGAAGCCGTTCATTTAGAAATAAGGGAATCTTCCATAAAGGGCTCTCTCCCTATTCCTCTAACTCTTGCATATCATGTTTTCAATTTTATGCTGTGGTTGTAATAAGAGGATTGTAGTATTGACTCTGCTCTGCACCCAGAGATTGCATGCACAGTGACAATGATGGAGTTACATCTCAGAATGGAAAGTGAATTGGGGCTTATCTTAGGACCTCTGTGAATTAGCTGGATTGCCTGCAAACCTTCCAGCATAACTTTTGTCTGGATAAATGAGATTGCTTACTTTTCCTTAAGGTCAAGAAATGTCATTTATTTATCTTTGTCTCCCAAGCTGAGTGCCTGGCACAAAATAAAAAGATGCTTTCAAATGGAATGAATAGGTTAAATATTTGTTGATCTTGTAGACAAGGAATTGGCATAGTTTTTTTACATCTTCTGTTCTTCTTTTCTCCTCCTTTATCCTTACACTTTCATTCTTGGTTATTTCTTGCTGACCTGAATTCTTCATGGATATTCTATTTTATTCCTTCACTGACTCAAAGGATGGCCAAGATTTTGTTGCTTTGCCTCTTATAAACCGAGAAGAACCAGAACAAAAAAAGCTCTAAGGAATTTTAATGTAAGACACTGGGGAATACCAGTGAGAAAAATACTGGATCATTTTACCACCCACTGTCATTGTGATAATGCTACTGCTACAAATTATAATGGCAAACCTTTTTAAATTATTATTTTTATACTTTTAATTGATTTCTACATTAGAATTCTTATAAACTTGTTTGTCATCATAAGTAATTTTAATATATTCTATAACTCTAACATATGAGCTAATTTCTTATAGAACTTAATTATTTTTCAAAATTAATTACCAACACTTAAAAAAAAAAAACAACTGGAGGGTTGGCAGTCCTCAAGAAAAAAGTGCTTGCAAATGGTGAGAAACTGATAAAGGCAAATGACAAAGTCTTTGGAATTGGGCAGAACTAGGCATTAATTATCATGCTACCTTTGTGAGTTACTTGGATTTGGGTAAGTTATTTGAACCTACTGCATTTTAGTGCCATTAGCTTTAAAATGAGCCAATGTCTACCTTAGTGTCACTGTGAGAATTAGAGAAATATAAATTAAAATTGATCTAGGATGATATTTACCTTAAGTAGGTAGTTGTAAGTCAATTATTGTCACAATAGATGATCATGATAGATGGTGATCATGGAGATGATGTCAGTAGTATTAACTAGACATGGACAGGGCCATGCTTTTGGAAAATCATGAAGTCTCTCTGATACTTTTCTTATTTGCTTTTTTCTATCTCAGCCTTAAATAGAATCTTTCTCTCTTTCTTGTGCCATATGTTGTGCTCTATTGGTTTGTCAATGAATCCTTGTTAAGAAGCTAAGTATCTTTTCCAGGAAATAACTGTTATTTTAATAGAGGTCTTTTAAAAAAAAAAATTAAATTTCATGTATGGGCTCAAGGATCTGCATTCAGATGCACCGCCTAATCAGTGGTTCTTGTCATACTCTTTAATGCACTAGGTTTTGTGGAAGATACATGGGTTTTAGAGACACACAGACCTCCAAATGGATGCCAGATCCACCCATTCCTATTGTACGATGCTGAGTGACATACATCAGCTCTCTTACCTCAGTCTCTCTTATCTCAGAGGAGATAAAACCTACCTTATAGGATTAACAAGAGATTTATATTAATATAATTTATCCACAATGATTAACTGAAACTCAATAGATGTTCAGTAGATGTTTATTCTTTTCTTCCTCTCTGTTTTTACCTCTTCCTCCCAATTTTTCTATCTGTTATCTTTTTCTGGAAGAGAAATTTTTTTTTGGAAAATTTCTAACACTGCTTGTAATAATCAAACACATTTATCCTAAGCCTTCTGATGTTTCTGAAAAATGCTTCAAGATTTATAGAGAATTTTAAATTACTGTCCTGTTATCCTGATTGCTCTATTCTTTCCTGAGTTTGCCATGTTATTGCTACCCCTAAGTGTTCGCTCTCATTCGTCTTGCCTAATAATTGACTTTCATTGCCTCTTCCTAAATCCACATGAAATCTTTTCTTTTCTAGAAGCATTATCTAATGTTTCTGATGCCTAATATTTACAACTTCGTATTTTAAGCTATTTTACGTTCCTAAACCTTTTCCTCCTCGGTTTTATGTTGCATTTGATTTTGGTGGGTCTTTTATAGCACATATCCCCCAACTACCCACTCCAAATTCCACATACTATAACTAGAACTCAATCATTTGCAACTCTTAAATAACAACATATTGACTTGAATTCTTTTACAAAACACCCAAAGAAGCATTAAAAACTCATTTCTAGGGATACCCCAGCCATGAAATAGTCCAGAAACTGCATTACTCAATGTCTTGATAAATCCATGATAAAAGATATGTATATAATAGCAGTGTTTAGGGAGAATTGAATAATTGCAATTTTTGAGTGGACAAAGTTGAAGAAAATACATATCTTGTTTGATTAAAATTTCCATAAAAGAAACACCTAACCAACATGTGACTAAACATTAAAAAAATTAAATCAAATTAAATCATGAATGGGAGAGTACTGCTTATACCACATTATAATACTTGTTTTTTTTTTTTTAAAGATTTTATTTATTTGACAGAGAGAAATACAGTGAGAGAGGGAACACAAGCAGAGGAAATGGTAGCGGGAGAAGCAGGCTTCCTGCAGAGCAGGGAGTCTGATGCAGGGCTCGATCCCAGGACCCTGGGATCATGACCTGAGCCAAAGGCAGACGCTTAATGACTGAGCCACCCAGGCGCCCTTATAATACTTGTTATATTTAGAATTTGCAAGCACTTTCTTCAGTGTGTATTGCTAATTTCTTTATTTATTTCCTTGATAAATATTGTCAGAACAATATCTTAAAAGAATAATAATTAGAGGATGTTCCTACCAATCCATTAAAGTTTTTTGGCTAGACATTTGTTTGCTCTTTCAGCCTCTAAAATATTCCTTCAGGACATAATTCTCTAAATCTAAAAGCAAAAGTCAAGTCACATCCTCCCCTTCTAGATTACTCCAATATTTCATTTAAGAGTTAAAATTAAATTCTTTAGCATGATCACCAATAAACCAAGCCAAAAATGTTCTATTATCTGTTTTCCACTAAACCGGCAACACTCAAAACAGAAAGAAATGGAGTAGAAAGCAGAAATGCATGGTCCTGTGGCAGGTTGGTATGTTTGTTATTTCTGATTTATGTAACATACAACTCTTTCAGTGAAATTATTAGTGCTCATTAAAAGATAATTACCTCAGTCTTGGTCCAATTATTTGAATTTATCAGTGAAAGACACTTTCACAAATTCAAAGAATCACTCATTAAGGCATTTTGAATTTGTATTATAGGGGAAAAAAAGATTTATTTATTTGAGAGAGAGAGAGAGAGAGAGCATGAGTTGGGGGGGTGGGGAAGGAAGAGAATCTCAAACAGATTCCCCACTGAGCATGGAGCCCTATGCAGACTTGATTTCAAGATCACGACCTAAGCTGTAATCAAGAGTTGAGGTTTGGGGCGCCTGGGTGGCTCAGTGGGTTAAAGCCTCTGCCTTCGACTCGGGTCATGATCTCGGGGTCCTGGGATCGAGCCCCACATCGGGCTCTCTGCTCAGCAGGGAGCCTGCTTCCCCCTCTCTCTCTGCCTGTCTATGCCTACTGGTGATCTCTCTCTCTCTGTTAAATAAATAAATAAAATCTTTAAAAAAAAAAAAAGAGTTGAGGTTTGAGGAAGCTTAGCCAGCTTAGCCACCCAGGCACCCCAAGGCATTTTTAATTTCTATGATATTTTCTGAAAATTTGTTTCCACCAGTACTGCTAAGCATAGGTTTTTCGAAAATAGAAATATTTACTCTCCCATTTGCTTCTCTTCCTTTGTCAACTGCTTGGTGGCTATTTTTTTCTTATTTTAAAATTTACATATTTTAATTTTCAAAGGTAGGGAATGGTCCCTTTTTAAGGCTCAAAATGGCTAGTGGTTTGGTACATAGATCAATAACCAAAAACTTGGATGTTTTTTAAAAAAAATTATTAACTCCCGAGCAGGGAGCCTGAGCGGAAAGCAGAGGCTTAACCAACTGAGCCACCCAGGTGCCCTTATGAAAAGTTTTAATCAAAACAAAAAGGTAGAAAGGAAATTATAATAAACCTCATACAGCAATTATTTAGCTAGAATATATTAACATTTAAAAGTGGCTAAACAAAAATTTACTCTAACAAATATCAAAGTGAGTAATTCTTGAGTCATCTTAAAATTGATATGCTATATAAATGAATTTTATTGCTTTTTATGGTTATTTTCACATCTTCACACCTGATCTTCACACCTGGTATCTATCATAATTGTTAGCACTTGAAAATTTTTTGAGGGGCACCTGGGTGGCTCAGCCGTTGGGCGTCTGCCTTCAGCTCAGGTCATGACCCCAGGGTCCTGGGATCCAGCCCCACATCGGGCTCCCTGCTCGGCGGGGAGCCTGCTTCTCCCGCTACCATTCCCTCTGCTTGTGTTCCCTCTCTCGCTGTGTTTCTCTCTGTCAAAAAAAAAAAAAAAAAATCTTTAAAAAAGAAAATTTTTTGAGTTCCTGGAGTGCTTGGCTGGCTGAGTCATTAGAGTATGTGACTCTTGTTCTCAGGGTCATGAGTTCAGGCCCCACGTTGGGCATAGACATTACTTAAAAATTTTTTTCTGAATTCTTAATACTAGTTCATCTTAATCCCTCACTTTATTTTCTGCTGTTTTGCTGCTTGGACTTCTCAGGCTTTTAAAAAATTATTTTAGTTATTTCAGCTTTTCACTCAAGGGAAAACTACTTGTTCTTGTAATAATCCTCTGGCATTATTCCGATTTCATCTAACTCAATCAGAGGGCTTTTCAAAGGAAATCAAGTTCTGCCATTGAATTCTGAAACAATTCTTCTTTGTCTTTTTAGCCAATTCTTGTATAAAGGCTCCTCCCAAACTTCCCACAATCAGTGACTTAAATTCCTCACAGAACAATTGAAGTGAATATATCAACTACATGAATAAAGAATGTGATTAAGTAACTCTAGCAATGTTAGTTAGTTAACTTACTTCCCTCTGTCCCTGTCCTAGGTAATGAGGAGCAAGATAAACAACATAATACATCTTCCAGGCCAGAACTGTGCAAAGCCTGAGCACCTACTGCATTATCCAATATACTTCTCTACTAAGTGCACATTTTTTTCTAGTTCGAGAAAAGCAGATAGAATAGTACTCTTTTATTTTGACCCAAGATTACCTATTTAGTAATTTCCATTTTCTCTAAATGACAGAGTTCTTTCATTGAATAAAATCTCATTCCGAAGCTCATTTTTCTAAAACAGACACAAAGAAATGGGGCTTGACCTCATGCATTGCCTGGTAACTTTCTTCCATCCCACACTCGAGTATCTCCATCCCTGTGATACTTGCTCTAAACCCTGGGAATCTAAGGATCCCAATTAAAAGCCACAGTCCTTCAATGACTGGATTTTGATTATTTTAAAGAATGCGGTTATATATTTATGTGATATATGTTGTGATTTGCTTTAAAAACTTTTATTATACATCTATGTATACATATGTATGTAGAGTGTAGGTAGAGATAGATAGATAGATAGATAGATAGATAGATAGATAGATAGATAGAGATAGAGATATGATGCCTTGAATTTGCCTCAAAAGAAACTGGAGGAGTATATACATGTATTCACATTGTTGAAGCTAGGGGATGAGTAAACCAGAGATGGGGTTCTATAGAGAAACAGAACTCATTGGATATATGTATAAATCACACACACATATATATATTTTTTTCTGATTTAGATATTCGAGATCAGTACTAACCAGAAATCCAGCTGCACACTTTCGATTTGTCTCTTCTTTTTTGCATATATGTTGTACCTAATAAAATGTTTACTTCAAGATGTAAATAAAATAAATAAACTGAAGATAATTGCAACAGAGGTGGGATAAAACATACATGACTTTATAAAATACAGACTCAAGCTTATGCACAGCAATCTTTTGAGGATTTCTGTGGAAAATAGAATGAAAAAGACCAGAGGTGAAAACAATGATGGTGATAATGGTTATCTGATAGGCACAGCATCTAGCCACATTCCCAGTACTCAATAGATATTCTGATGCATAATGCCATACAATTATATAATGGGGAAGTCTTTTTCTTACTTTGTGCATTAAAAAAAGTTAAATACCTATTATATGTCAGGCTGTGTTTTAAATGATAATACTACAACAATAAGACACAGAATATCTAAGAGTGACAGACATAAAAATACACACACTTGCTTTGTAGATGTGTAGATTTGTATGCCTGCCATTAATGATAAATTTTTTGGCATGTGACAGTAAAGTGTCATACTCTAACAAGATGGGTTCAGTGTAACAATTTTATAATAGATGGAAGTAACGTGTTGAGGAGGGACTCCTTTTCCAAATTGACAAATTCTTGGGATGAGCCAGCATCACGGAGTATGAAAAAACCAGCTCCAGGCTTTCATGTGGCTTAGATTCTCAAATATTGAGAGCAATTAGAAGGGCTCAATGTGCTGCGCTCAAAACCAGTAAAAACAGACCAATACTTAGATGACACAGTCTGAAAAATAATCATTTTTTGACTCTTATTCGAAAATACTTACAGATTCACAGGCATTAGCAAAGATAGTGGGAAACGAAAAAGAGGTCCCAATTGTTCACAACAGTGACATCTTATGTAAGTATAGTATAATATCAAAACCAGGGAATTGACATTGGTACAATATGTGCATATATATTTATGCCCTTTTATCACATGGATAGATTTGTGTGACTGCCACCATAATCAAGATATATGACTTTATCACTACCAATATCTCTCCTTTGCTACCCTTACGTACTCATACTTACTTCTTACCCTCCACCATCCCTAACCCCTGAATACTGCTAATCTGTCCTTCCTCTCCAACATTTAGAGAATGTTACCTAAACAGAATCATAGAAACATCTATTTGTGACCTTTTGAGATCAGCTTTTTCCACTGAATATAATGCCTTGGAGGTCCATCCAAGTTGCTGTATACATCAATAGTTTGCTTCTTTTTATTCTTGAGTGGTATTCCTTGATGGATATATCAGGATATATTGAACATTCACTGACTGAGGGATATTTTGTTTCCAGTTCTTGGCTAATACAAATAAAGCTGCTATGAACAATTGTGCACATGTTTTTGTCTGGACATAAATTTTCACTCCTCTGGGATAATTGCCCAGGAATGCAATTGCTGATTAGTGTGGTTAAGTATATATTTAGTTGTTATTTTTGTTTTTCAAGAAATTGCCAAACTATTTTTCAGAGCGATTGTATCATGTTACATTTCCATCAGCGATGGGTGAAACATCCAATTTCTCTACATCCTCATCAGCAGTTGGTATTGTCACTGTTTTTTATTTTAGCTGTTCTAGTAGGTATATCTCATTTTATTCTTTGTTTCCTTTTCCCTAATGCCTCGTGATGTTGAACATCTTTTCACATGATTACTTGACATTCTTACGTCCTCTTTAGTGAAATGTCTTTTATGTGTTATGTTCATTCTCTTATTAAATTGTTTGGATTTCATGATAAGTTTCGAGAGTTCTTTACATCTAGAAATATAGTCAGTTCTTTGTCAGTGATTTGGAAACATTTTCTCCCAGCCCATAGTTTCTACTCTAAAGGTGCTAATTTTGAAGCTTACACATCTTATTAAAATTCAACAATAACCACAGCAATTGTTTTGAACTAAGACCGACAAAAGATTTTTTGGGAGGAAGAGAGTGTTTTTGTCCCTATAATTACTTAACATGCCTGCACATGGGGATGAAAAGCTGACCAAAGTTGGATTTATTATTGTTTTCAAATTGTCCATAGACAGCAGTCCTTATCGCCTACACTTGGTTTGCTCTGCTTCTGCTACCCTGCCCTGGTATTCCATGGCTCCATAGCCCGAGTGATTAACAGGCTTTGTGACACTCTCAGAGTAAGGAAATTTACAGTAGAGGAGTATATACATTTCATCATATGGAAAATCCCAAGGCTTTTAACCCTTAGATGTCTCTTGAAAAACATTACTCGAAGATGCATTCCAGTCAATAGAAATGATTCAAAATTTGAAATTTTAAAATGCAGAAGTTATTTGTGTCTTTCTGTCACCAGTTTAGACAAGTTATATATTAGTCCAGAAGAATTCTTCAGTCCAGGGAGTAAGCCGGGCCCTATAGCAATTCACTACATTTTTGTTCTTTCACTTATAATCAATTCTATGTATCAGTAAATATTTTGTTCTGGTGCATGTCCTTACCCCACAGTTCAGATGCTAACTCTCTCCATGTCAGATCACTGTTTAAACACCAATGAGTTGTGTTTATTCTGACCCAGGGATGAGTGGTTAACCTCCAACACCGCTGAGGTAGGCTGGGAATCTCTAGGAAGCAGCCCTGAGATGGAGATTGCGAGACATTTATTAGGGAATTCTCTTAAGAACAATGCTTGAATAAAGGAAGAGAAGGGAGGGCAGAGCAGGGGGGATGCTGGGGAGCAGTGCAGCTGCCACAAAGTGTGTGGCTGAATCCCAAGTTCACCACTGGCTAAAACCGGTGCCCTTCGAGTTGGGCAGGGGGTTCCATTACATTCCTACTGGTTATTGAACGCAAGCTGCTCTGGGAAAGTGTGTCACTTCGGTTAAGGTCACTTTCGACAGCTCGAAGCAGTTCCAGAGTGGTCTGAGGACTGAGGTGGGGCTCTTAGCAGGCACACTCCTGGCAACTGTAGATTTACGCCTTTTAATTTTAAGGGGGTATTTGGACATTTTGGTGCAACATGCATCACATCTCTGCTACCAGAATCATTGACTTGTTTCATTTCCTATGACAGAAGCAAGGTTTAATGAGTGGCCAGTGACCATGTGCATTGCCAGCCTTTAAAAATGGTTATATATATATATGGTTATAAAAATGGTTATATATATATATTTAAAATTCATATTTTTTCTATTTTTTTACCTTAAGTTTTTATTTTAATTAACATTCTGTATTGTATTTGTTTCAGATGTACAATATAGTCACTTAATAGTTCCATACATCACCCCATGTTCATCACAATAAGTGCACACCTTAATCCCCATCACCTATTTCTCCCATCCCCCCACCTACCCCTCTGATAACCATCAAATTGTAAAATTCATATTTAATAGACTGAGTTAAAGACTTTTTTTTTTTAATTGGACAAGGCTAAGAATCCGGTCCCACGTCCATAGACAGATGTCTTCCCCTTCAGCCCCCTTCATTTCTAGGATCTGCAATTATTCCTGTATTAAATATTTTTAAGATTAGTTTACAGAATTGAAGTCAGTAATATTTTTTTAAAAGCCTAGAACAAAATCAAAGAATAAAATCACCAGAATTAAAAAAAAAAAAAGGGGCGCCTGAGTGGCTCATTGGTTAAGCGTCTGCCTTCGGCTCAGGTCAGATCCCGGGGTCCTGGGATCGAGCCCCTATTCGGGCTCCCTGCTCGGCAAGAAGCCTGCTTCTCCCGCTACCACTCCCTCTGCTTGTGTTCCCTCTCTCGCTGTGTTTCTCTCTGTCAAATAAATAAAATCTTTAAAAGAAAAAATCATCAGAATTTAAATTATTTCTAGAAGATGGTGTTATGGAAGACATTCATTTCCTGTGTTATGCTGTTTTACGGTTCTAAATTTTATAAAATGTACATATATTAATTTCTGATATTGAAGGAATAAATGTGTATTACCATAAACTTGCAACTGAGTTTATAAAAAAATAAATGCAATACAAATTTAGAAGAAAATGCAGAAAACTCTTGATAAGGAAAACAGCTAGTCATTCTTCATTTTTAAAATATTTCTGTATTTTCCAAGTGAAACTTCTAATGTCACCCATTAAATATGAGTTTTCCCTCGGTTATTGCTAGATTTTCTATCAAGTTGAAAAAGATTCCTCCTATTGCATGCTTATTATGACATTTTCTTTAAAAAATAAGGTATTAAGGAGGGCACATGTTGTGATGAGCCCTGGGTATTATATGCAACTAATGGATTTTTGAGCAGTATATCAAAAGTTAATGATGTACTATATTGGCTAATTGAAATAATACTTAAAATAAGAATATTTGTTGTTATATTTTTAAAAATTATATTTATTGAAGGGCACCTGGGTGGCTCAATCAGTTTAGTGTCTGACTCTTGATCTCAGCTCAGGTCCTGATCTCACGGTCATGAGCTTAAGCCCCATGTTGAGCTCCATGCTGGGTGTGGAGCTTTTTAGAACTTTAAAAAAAAAATTAATATTTATTGAGATGATACTATGCCTTTTCTTCTTTATAAATCTGCTATATAAAGATTCCTAAGTTGGAATCATGTTGGCATAAATGCCATGGTCTATACTTATCTTTTTGTATTATACTTATCCAGTATTGGAATCAGAGTTTTCCAGACTTGTAGATTAAATTCAGAAATTTTCAGGTATAGTTTTGGTTTTCAGGTACGGTTTTAGTTTTCTAAAGCCTTAAAAGAATTATTTGTTCCTTCAAAGGTTAGTAAGACTGACTTTTAAAACTGTCTAAAGTAGGGGCACCTGGGTGGCTCAGTGGGTTAAAGCTTCTGCCTTCGGCTCAGGTCATGATCTCGGGGTCCTGGGATCAAGCCCCACATCGGGCTCTCTACTCAGTGGGGAGCCTGCTTCCCCCTCTCTGTCTGCCTGCCTACTTGTGATCTCTCTCTCTCTGTGTCAAATAAATAAGTAAAATCCTTAAAAAAAATAAAATAAAAACCAAACTGTCTGAAGTAGGCTTTAGTGGAGAGTGACAAGCAGTCTAGGTGAGAGGGTCTCTTTCTCAACTACCTTCCAAAGTATTGGTTGGTTCGAGGGGGCACCTATTGTGGTGATTGGCTACCCTTCCTCCCAGACTACTTTTTTTAATCCAAAAGACTATGCTGATATAATTTTGCACGAAGTAATCTCACAATTTTTCAGGTCTTCTAAATTCTTGTACTTTAAAAATTCTTAATATTGTTGAATTGTCTCAATATTTTTCCCTGAATACAATTACTAGAAGTTTATTTTTTTACCTTTCTTTGGTTTTATAGATAATATATTTTTATTTTTTTAATTTATTTAATTTATTTTTTTAAAGATTTTATTTATTTATTTGACAGAGAGAGAGATCACAAGCAGGCAGAGAGGCAAGCAGAGAGAGAGGGGGAAGCAGGCTCCCCACCGAGCAGAGAGCCCAACGTGGGGCTCGATCCCAGGACCCTGAGATCATGACCTGAGCCGAAGGCAGAGGCTTTAACCCACTGAGCCACCCAGGGGCCCCAGATCATATATTTTTAACTTCATTTTCTGTTTCAGTTATTTCTACTTTCATTTCTATAGCCTTCTAGTGTAATCTTATTTGGTTTTCTTTTTGTAAATAAGATATATTATATTTTGTGTCTTGAAGAAAAATTCTACATATTTAACATTTTAAATATCTATTTTGCCTTATGTACTGGATATTTTTATATGATAACTTTTAGAACACATGCACCTTAAGTATTAACTTTCCTCTGATCCATCTTCACTCACATCCATTGGGTTTGGATATCAAATATTCTTGGTAATACTGTTTATTTATTATTTTTAAAAAGATTTATTTATGTATTTGAGTGGGGGAAGGGCAAAGGCAGAGGAAAAAGAATGTGAAGCGGACATCAAGCTTAACACAGAGCCCAACATGGGGCTCCATCTCACAAACCTGAGATCATGACCTGAGCCAAAAACACAAGTTGGATCCTTAACCGACAGAGCCACCCAGGTGCGCCAACGTTGCTTATTTTTTAAAACAATATTCATTCACTTCCAAAAGTCTGTAAGTTCATTTACTAATTTTTTTTAAAATCAAGAACTATATAGGACTAAAAAAAAAAAATAATCCGAATGATGAGAGTTTGAAATAGGTTGAAGATTTCTTTTATGCACATGATTTCTACATTTTGGGATATTTTTGAAATTGTCTTTGCAGAACAAAACGAATTGTTGTGAATATTCCACAAGCGTGTGAAAAGAATGAGCAGTTCATGTTGGATGGAACCATAGATATATGTGCATTAGTTATAAGTAATAGAGATAAATAAATTACAGAAATAAATAATACAGAAAAAATAATAAATAAATTTCTCTGTAATTTTTATTTGTTGTCACCATGATCTACTGATTTTTGAGACAGTGAAGTTATTTCACTGATTTTAGTTTTTAAGATTTCTTTGTGGTTTTTAACAATTTTTTGCTTTCAACACTATAGAATTTAAAGCATAAAAGTTCATGATTTTTTTTTATCTTTTTAAATAAGGGGGAGGTTTTGTAGTTGTTGCTGCTGTTTTTAGCCATCTTAAACCAGAAGTCTCTGCCTAATATCTAAATAAGAACACATACATGATCTAATATAAACCAATATATCATAGAAGTATTTTACAGTGTATAAGATGTGATGTGTGGGGAAGTGGGAAGGAAATGGAGCCTAAAAGTGATAACTGAGAAGGTGCGTGTTCCAGTGAGTGTCTCTCATGATGCAAGGGAAAGAGTGAAATAGGAGAAAAGACAGCAGAGGAAATAAGGCCTATCTAGGGGACAGACCCCTTCTGACTCAACACGAGAGCACAGGGACTTGAAAACATCTCATCAGAGGCTACTGCCTAGTTGTCCATAATCTCTGGTGAGGTTGAAAGAACACAAGCTTTCAAGAAAGATCATTAAGGATTCAGATATCAATCAGTCCACCCATTTCGAATTTGGACAAGTTACAGGATTTCTATGACCTTTCACTTGCTTTGCAATAAATGGAAAAATTGACGCCTTACAAAGTGAGGATGAAATGAGAACCAAGACCACATTCTTAGCCCGATGCCTAGAACATGAGAGAGGCAAAGGGACTATTGCTAATACATAATGTTTTGTTGAGAAGTCCTAACTCCCTGGAGTATAAACATAACTTTTAATTTTTTTCTTGGAAATTATCTTTACTTGCTATTGCTCAGTAACTGAAATTGTTTCTTTTATTGTACTGCTTATAGACATAATACCTTCTCCCCTTATATACGACTCATTTACCTTATTTGAGCTGTTGATGATGTACAGGTCCCTAGAATCTTCATTTTCTTCTTTTTGTTAGTTCACTACTGTCTTCATTTTCCTTCTGCCTTAGCACTCATGGTTCCTCATTTTTTTTATTT
This sequence comes from Procyon lotor, assembly GCA_028646535.1. Lineage (NCBI taxonomy): Eukaryota > Metazoa > Chordata > Mammalia > Carnivora > Procyonidae > Procyon > Procyon lotor. The sequence goes on along the minus strand of CM053603.1, from coordinate 68,390,540 downwards.
TTAAAAGTCAAAAAACCAATGTTTTATTCCTAAAGCTCTGCCATATTTCTAGCGGGTGCCGATGGTCACCTGCCACACACACACCAGGTTGTCCGTGTAGCCAGCAAACAGAGTCTGGCCATCAGCAGACCAGGCCAGAGAGGTACACTGGGGTGGCTCTGCCTTGCTGCTCGTACTGATAACTTCTTGTTTTAGTTCATCTACAATGATCTTGCCTTCCAAGTCCCAGATCTTGATGCTGGGGCCTGTGGCAGCACAGAGCCAGTATCGGTTAGGACTGAAGCACAGGGCATTGATGATATCCCCACCATCAAGTGTATAAAGGTGCTTGCCTTCTTTGAGATCCCACAGCATGGCCTGGCCGTCCTTCCCACCAGAAGCACAGAGGGATCCATCTGGAGAGACAGTCACAGTGTTCAGATAGCCCGTGTGGCCGATGCGATTGGTCTTCAGCTTGCAGTTTGCCAAGTTCCATACCTTGACCAGCTTGTCCCAGCCACAGGAGACAATAATAGGATTGCTGCTATTGGGTGAAAAGCGAACACAAGACACCCACTCCGAATGGCTCTCATCCTGGACAGTATACTTGCATACACCCAGAGTATTCCACAGTTTGATAGTTTTATCTCGGGAGCCAGAAACAATTTGCCGGTTGTCGGAGGAGAAGGCCACACTCAGCACATCCTTGGTATGTCCTACAAATCTGCGTGTGGTGGTACCCGTTGTGAGATCCCAAAGGCGAAGGGTTCCATCCCAGGAGCCGGAGAGGGCAAACTGACCATCTGAGGAGATGACCACATCACTGACAAAGTGGGAATGACCCCGAAGAGCACGCTGTGGGATGCCATAGTTAGTCTCATCCCTGGTCAGCTTCCACATGATGATGGTCTTATCTCGAGAGGCAGACAGTATCATGTCTGGGAACTGGGGAGTTGTGGCGATCTGAGTTACCCAGCCGTTGTGCCCCTTGAGGGTGCCACGAAGTGTCATCTGCTCAGTCATGTTGGCGGCGAGTGCGGGTGTCGCCCCGGCGACAAGGATGGAGCTGGATAGTTCGGAGAAACTAGCAGCACAGCCGCTCCCGCCGCGGCCCTGCGGAGGAAAAGAGCCATGGTTCCTCATTTTAAAGTCTCTTGTGCATAGACCCTCAACTCTCTTGCATCTCCGCATTTTCTCTATATCCATCTGACAAAGCTGCAAACTCAAAAGGACCAACAATATACCTTTTCTTTGTCCTACACACAAGTGGCTGTGAACTGCTGGTATAATATTTATGTTAGAGAGGATGGGAATCACTCTAACTTTACTTTTAGCAGCCTTCAAAGGGACAAATTCCCCAACAAAGCTTTCGTTTTCCTTTCTGGGTTGACAGCCCATCCTGTACAATTATTTCAAGCATTCCTTCTTGTCTTCAAACTACCAGCTCCTACTAATTACCCCTCATCTTTAGCATTTGATTTCACCTCCAAAGTCAATGAGAAAGGAAGGAACGAAGAAAGAAAGAAAGGGAAAGGAAAAGAAGGAAAAGCCAAGAGAGGGGAGAGAGGGGGAGTTAGGGGAAGAGGAGGGGAAGGAGGGAAGAAAAAAAGAAAGAAAGGATGCCTCAGACTGGAACTATTTCATCTTCCTTCCCTGAAACCTATGTGTTCCCTTCCATATACACTTGCATGTATATGCAACCAGTGTCCTCCTTTCTTCCTGAAAGGAGAGGGATGGGATGTCTCTGCCATCTAAGGAGAGTCACTCAAAGTGAGGTGTGCAGACATCACGGCCTCTCTCTTTCTTGGACCAGTCTTCTCTCGAAGATTCTCTGACACTGCAATTATCCTTTCCTTCCTTTTTGTTTTTCTCTTTTTCAAACCCCTTTTAGCCTCACACTTGGCCCACTATGTTTTGGAGGGCCTAGAGTTTCTCCTGTTGCTGTCTTGCAAGATAGTTTCATAATCTATTAAGTGACAAAGCCATGCAACTTTTCTCTCTAAATACGTCTCAAATGTGTCAGCTTTGTGCCACCTCTACTGCTAGAGCCTGTTTCCACTGACCTCCTAAAATGGCTGCCTGGGTGATTCCTAATGACCTCTCTTGACGCTTTCTAATCAGCTTCCACTCTGCAGGTTAATGTGTTATTTTGAAAACTCAAATTTTCTCGTGTCATTTGAGTGCTTAAAACCTTACGATGGTTTCATGTGCCAGAACTGATAATTATCCCCCAGAACTCATCCATTAATAATAGAACCCTCTCCAGCTCACAACAGAGATTCAACAGGGAGCAAGGTTGCCCAGCTGGTGACTCTATCTCCTTGACTCTTTGTAGCCAGGTGTGGCTTATACGGGGTGAAAGGGATGGGAGTGACTTCTGGCGCCTCACAGGAAGCTTCCTGCCTTCTCCTTACTTCCTCTTCCTCTTCCCCCAGGGTAGTTGCCTTGGACTCCAAGATGGAGGCTGCTTGTGAAGGATGGCAGAGCTGCTCCACCACTTTCGTTTGCTCTCCCCTGCTGTATTATAGGAAAGGAGAAGAGAGTGAGACTGACACACAGACCCACACACAGAAAGTCATTTTCTTATTCAAGAGAGTTATTCAGGCCTAAGCTGTTCCCTAATTAATACTTTTACCATTGCACTTAGAGTAAAAAGCAAAATTCCTAGTGTGGCCTCAGAGGCCCTGGGTGACAGGTGAGCTGTCTGTTCTGCACACCTCCTCGTTTCCCCTTTTACTTCTTTTCCTCTTCTATATGCCAACTCTCCTGGACTTCTTTCAGTTTTTCAGAGATGCTGAGCTCTTTTTTGCCCAAGGCCCTCACACCTTTTATTTGCTGTCAGAAATGTTCCTCCCTCTGCTACCCCTCACCTTGTTTTATTAACAACTAATCCTTTTTCAGATTTTAACCCAAAGTCATTTTTCTTAAGCAATTGATGTCCCCACTCCCCCACCCCCAATCCTGTCACCACACCACAGAATTGAGTCAGTTCCCACAGCTAAGTGATCTGATACCACTGAAGTTTTCTCCTTTATATGGTGTGAAATATTTTTTATTAAAAAATACAATATATATAACAAGTGTGATTTAGTTTCCTAGATCCACTTCTTTTTTTTTTTTTTTAACATTTTATTTATTTGAGAGAGTGAGGGAGAGAGGGAGAAAGCATGAGTGGGAGGGACAGAGGGCTAGGGAGACAGCATCTGAAGCAGACGCTGCACTGAGCCCAGAACCTGGTGAGGGACTCGACCTCATGACCCTGAGATCCCGACCTGACTTGAAACCAAGAATCAGATGCTTAACCAACTACACTGCTCAGGCACCCCCTGGAACCAATTATAACACACATGTATGTGTGTTGATTAGGTGTAGTTTTACAGCACATACATTCTCCTAAACATACGTCACTTAGTTGTGCATGTGTGTGAACATTAGAAATGTGTTGCCTTGTTGTCTGTGTTCTAGTTCTTGCTTTTGTGCTCATTATAATATTTTGGAGATATTTCTATGCTAATAGGTGGACACTACTTCATTTATTCTCCATTTATTCCCACATATGTCTGTTAGTAGAATTTTAATATTCTATGTCATAATTCTACTACAGTTTGTTTTATACATTCTTTTGTTCATGGACGTTTGGTTTCTTCTAGTTATATGTGCAAACACACGTCTGTGTTACAGATACATATGTTTATGTGTTTGTGTATATGTGCAAATTACAAATATTGCTGTTATAGTACTTTGTATATATTAAAAAATAAGCTGTTCCCTATTCTATTTGTGATTTTTTTTTTTCAGTCAGGAGCTGTCAACCCAGGAGCAATTTAAATTCATTTCTCTGCTTGGGAGATTTTATTTTATTCATTTTATTTTGTTTTACTTTATTTATTTTCTTCTTCAATGTAAAAAGGATGGTTTTATTAAGGCACAGGGACAGGACCTTTGGGCAGAAAGAGTTTCCTCTGCTTGGGAGATTTTTAGATCACATAAGTAGAATGATTTTCAACTTCAATCCTGCACAAGGATTAGATTGCAATGAAAACTTTTAAAGGAAAACTTATTTTCTTCCATTTAGAGCCAAGATCAAGACAGATTTTTTTTTTTTAATTTTCCTTTGAGGGACCCTTTTTTAAGACTACAAAATTGCTGTCGTTTCCTTCGGAAAAATCTCAGCTATTAATTAGATTTCTCCATGTCATTAATCATTGTAATTCCATCTGGCGTTTTGATACGAACTGACACAGTAGAAACAGCCCACTGGCCTTTCCCATCATATTCCTGTAGACATTGTTTTAAAACTCTGGTTGTTTTCATATTTAAATGTATTTAAACTTAGTCCCTGCTGGGTTAATAATTACATTTTTACATACAGGGTTCAAGAGTTCTGTGTAGACCAAAAACTTGAACACAGAAAGACATGATCTTAACTTTTAACAATACGATGAAATGTGCTTGTCCAAAAAAAAGTGCCCCTTTTGATGGTCTATTCTTTGTTTCTTAATCTGTTTTTAATGATTCAAGCCTATAGTAATGTATCAAATTTATTTTAAACATTCTTTTAAAATAAGAAGCAAAAGGTGAACAACTAAAAAAAAATCATTTAGCATCAGATTAGACTTTTGCAGGGAATAAAACACCTTATTTTCTGGTCATTAAAAGCATGCCATGGGCGCCTGGGTGGCTCAGCGGGTTAAAGCCTCTGCCTTGGGCTCAGGTCATCATCTCAGGGTCTTGGGATCGAGCCCCGCATAGAGCTCTCTGCTCAGCGGGGAGCCTGTCCCCCCCCCCCCCCCCCCCCCC
>CM053603.1:68365756-68385661 GCA_028646535.1 Procyon lotor | reverse complement strand
GTGGGAACTGGGTGTGGTTAAAGTCCGTGAAGGACTGGGCGTCTAAGTTCAGATGGGCAGGGACAACAATGCACGTTAGTCTAAGTGACACTCAACACCAGGCCGTGTTCCTGCATCGTGCTGTGCGTGGGAGGTATAGGGACTTCAACTGGACTGACTTTCTGGCTTCACATATTGCCTCTATTGCTTACTAATTGCATGATCCTATTAAGCCTTTCAGTTTTCTCATCTGTAAATGGAGGATGATAATACTAAACTCACTGGATATTTATGAGGATTAATTGAAATAATAAATATCACAAGGCCGGGCGCACAATAGCTATCAATAATAGTTATATGGTTTCCGCACTGTAGCAACCAAACCACATCATTTTTATGAAGGAGAGAAATCAAAAGAGCTTTTGTAATGCTATAGAGATTGGATGATAAAGCTTCGATAAAAATAGTTTCTAATTTTTATATTTTGCAGTCACTGTAATATAGATATAGTTCATTTAGGATGAAATTGTGTGTAGGTCAACTGACCAAATAAAGACTAAACATTTCTTAATGTCATGTAATATGTTTTTTTTCCTCTTGGACATTGGGGAAGAAAATAAAATAGCTGGATATCTACCTAATTTTACTGAAATAGAATCCAATCAAATTAAAGATTTAAATGTCAAAAATAAAAAAGACATGAGGTGCCTGGGTGGCTCAGTCAGTTAAGCATCTGCCTTCTGCTCAGGTCATGACCCGGGGTCCTGGGATCCAGTCTCGCATCACGGTCCCTGCTCAGCGAAGAGTCTGCTTCTCTCTCTCCCTCCTGCTTGTGCTCTCACTATCTCTATCTAATAAATAAATAAAATCTTTAAAAAATAAAAAGGAGTAAGATGCGGGAAGAAAACATGCATAGAATTTTTAAAACAATTTTTTAGTGACAGCAGTTGGACTATGCAGGGCATAATGTCTAGACACCACAATGGGTACATCATTAAATCTGACAACATAAAAATTAACAATTTTTATGCTGGATAAATGAAATTCAAAGACAAGTAACAAAGTGGGAGCGCTGTTGGCAGCATATGTGACCGAAGAAGAATGGCAGTTAGAACACAAAGACCTCTTACAAATAAAAAATACCAATGTAACTTTAATATTGGAAAAATATTATGAATAGATTTCATAAAAATAAATGCAAAGAATGTGCGTATTTAGAAACAAGTTACTTTGATGTGAAAAAAAGATTACATAAAGAGTTTTTATGGGGCACCTGAGTGGCTCAGTCTGTTAAGCAGTTAAGCATATGCCTTCTGCTGAGTTCTTGATCCTGGGGTCCCAGGATTTAGCCTCGTCAGGTTCCCTGCTTCATGGAGAGTCTGCTTTCCCTCTCTCTCTTCCCCTACCCCTTGTTAATGCTCTCTTGCTCTCTCAAATAAATAAATATCTAAAATCATTTAAAAAAAAAGAGTTTTTCTTATAAACTTTTATTTATACAAAGAAAAATACATCAGATATATATTATTTTCAAGAAAAAATATTGGGAGCTGAATTAGGGATACAAATGTGGAATGACAGGAAGACAAGAGTAACGTTTTTTTGACTTTTGATTTAATGTTTTTCTGAAGTGTTTGAAATTTCCTCAGTGCCCCCATATGTTTTACTATAATTTAAAAAATTAATGCAGTTAATACAATGACAAAAATACATAAATTGTGAAAGGCTAAAATTAAGTAAATGTCATTGGGAGCTAGCAGATAATTTTAAGTGTTGAAAAACGTGTACTATGTGTCTTGAAAGGGAACTGTCAAAATTTGACTTTCTTGGGATGAAATGATACATTCATTGGTGCTTAATGAGTTTTATTTTCCCCCAGACAAAGCCAAAGGAAGATCAAGAGCAGGGACCCACTTTGACTCAGCCCGGAGACGGAGCCGAGCAGTCCTTTATCACATCTCTGGGCACCTGCAAAGAAGAGAAAAGAACAAATTGAAAATCAATAATGTAGGTGGTATGTGTGTACACTGTGAATGCTAGAGTTTCCCCTGGTGCCAATATTTGATTCACTAAAGAAAGGCTCCAATTATTCATTTATTGGCTTTGCCAGATTTTTTTGCACATTGGTTTGTGCTTTCCTATAAAGAATAAACTAGAAAAGGTCAGCAATCATAAGGCATTTCTGCAATAAAAGTGCTTAATCACAGTGTTAGCACAGCACAGAGATTAGAATATCACTGTACTCAGGACAATATGGTACAGGGGATGCTATGAATGGGGACATACTGTTTACACTTTATGAACAAGATGAGGCACCAAGTCATAGATTGCACATTGATAATTTGTTGGTTAAAATTTCTCATATTTAATTTTAGTTCCATCTATTTTGCACTTTATCTAATTTCACTTAATGCTTTTATCCGGGAGGACCACGAGCAAATCTAAGTCATGACTCCATTTGAAAAACTGACATCCTCTACAAAACAGAGTTGGCAATTTCACGCAACAGAACATTGGATTTGAAATTCTGTGCCTTATTTCACACGGTTTTGCCAAAAGTTGTACTCCTAGTAAATGACACTAGGGCTGCTTTCTGAAACCTGGTGCTTTTTTGTCAAAAATCACAGCAAATAACCGTGCTTCAAAAAGGGAATCCTCCACAGAGTTTTACATGTCACACGTCTTACAGGATTTCACAGGAATTTTGTAATTAGTTCTTAGCACTGAAAGATGTCACTGAGAAACCCAGAACTCTGTTCAGTTAGAGATAGGCAGAGATAATTTTTCAAATGATAGTAATATCATTAATGTGCATTGTGGGTTCTTCAGAACACAACCTCTTTGCAGGGTGTGTGACTATGTGTGGTAGATGCAAATACTCAGGGTCTAATTTGCCAGTGCCATTAGAAAAAGGAACATCAAACTAGCAGAGCTGTTTTAGAATCAATCCATGATCTGGAAGTTCTGGGAGTTAGGGACAGAAAGGGTTTCTTTGGCACCTTACTTTTTACATAGAAGGTTGGAGACTAGCTAATACCCGTGTGTTGATAAAACCGCCATGTATCAGACACACAAAGTATCCACTTCTCTGTGGTGAACAAAGAAAGATGCCCGAGCCCAGCCGAGTGGGAGATCTGACAAGAAAGTGCAGCCAAGTCAGTTCTGCTTCAGTGTGATTGCCTTCTGGAAACCACAACAAGTGACTTTGATCCATTTGTGCTCTAGGACCATCGCCCATGCTGGGGCCGATCAGCGGGGCTCCACCATGAAGAGTCATACACTGCTTATTTTGGCTGGACTTAGGATAAGTCTGGGGATCCCTGTGCCTGGGTGTCACATTGGTTTGCTTAGAGTCCAGGGATAGACTTGAAAGAGTGCACACCTCCTGATCTCTGGATCCTTCCACTGGTTCCTATTTACATCTCCCTTCAGTTACTAAGCCAGCCCTAGTGACATTAAACAAGTTCCAGGAAGAAACAAAGGTAACCGCATCTGGGCTTGATTCAATGCAGGTCAACCAACAAAGCACCTAAACAAATATTAGCCAGAGATTCGGTAATGCTGAAAGCTGACACTGTCTCCTACCCTTCAGCTGAAAATCATTTAAACATAGCAAGTATTACTGAGCTTCAAAAGGTGTTTGCTGAACATGCTATTTTTCCCTTTAGATCCAACAACGTATGGAACAGCACTTAAAAGTGTGATTTAAGAAACCGTAATTCCAACCACTTAGCTAACTTGCCAAATTCCCAATCATTTAAGAAATACAAACATGAGGAGGGAAAACATTAAAATAATACCTAGTAAGTAAGGATGTCTAATCAACAAAGTGACTCCAGCAAGACAGGTAGTATCTTAATTCTGAAAGTAATGTGTAAAATCAGGACTGGCACTGTTCTCTATCTCTTTTCAAGGAGAACAGAGTAGTATGGCTAAAGATAGAAAAGAGAAGGACGAAGAGAAAAAAATGATCTGGATCATTTATCAGCCGAACAATCCATTTTGGGGGAATTCTGGTTATAAAAACATTCACACACAAATTCTCAATATTTTTACAACTCTTCGCTCTCTACAAAATCCTTTTACTTAGATTGTATTATTTGCTTTTTATAGTAAGCCAGTAGGATTTTTATTAGTTCCATTTTAATGATGGCAAAGAACTTATTCAAGATCTCAAAAGTGGAAGCAGGATGTGGGACCCAGCTGTGAGTCTTCTGACTCAAAGTCACTGTGCTTTGATACGGTTCTGTGGAATAGAATCTATGATTCAACCGTAGGCAAATGTGCTCATCAGACCATTACCCAGATTTGAGAATCAGGATGTAACACCTTTTAGTCCTGGCTCTGACTGCCAGGTACATCTTAGAAAAGGCACTTAACTTCTGCTCTCCTTGATGTGTTACTCTATTATACGACAATGTGATGATGCAAGGGTCTCTAACACAAGGAAATGTAAAGATCATGTGAGCTTGAGAGGAGAGTGCTTTAAATGCCTAAACATTACAAGCTGGGTACCAGTGGTCCTCAAAGGGCAAGGCAAATGCTTTCCTGGGACTTGGTGCAGTGATTATAGAAACATTTCCCCCTCTCTTTGCTCATTCATAAGTTAGTTTCAAAGAAAAGTTACAAAAATGCTTTAGGAGACAGTTACCTTAGGTAGGCTTTGGCTTTAGCCATTGTGTTTCAATGGTGTGTAGAGGTTAAAGAGCCGAAACAGCACTGGTAGTAAAGAATATGCTTCGAAATTAATATATGACATATAACTAAAATTCAGAATTGTTAGTTGCATTTTTCCTTAGGCAAACCTCAGGTTTCAGGGTTATAAATAATAGATCTCTTTTGCCCCAATTTGCTAAAAGCATACTTTGCAATTATAAGAAATTTCTTCCACTCGAAAGGTTTTTGATAAAACTTTACAAATCTGGTTGTAAGCGTAGAGGAGCATCTATATTTTTTACTCAAGTAATGTGTCACGATGTGAAGGATTTGAGTCAAAAAAGTCTTCACGATTTAAGCCTAATCTGAGGTATAATGAATTCTTAGTATCTTTTAAAATAATTTTAGGGAATATGTTTTAAGTACCCTATAAAAATGAAATAGTGTGATTTATTTTCTGACTTGTGGAGGTAACTAATATATTGCTGACTTTTTGTGTCAGCATCACTAATGCTTCATGTAATCAGCATAATCCAAAGAAAATACTTCCTGAGTTTTCCTAATCCTCTCTCCTAGAGCTGGTGTCTCCCTCAAACGAGGTAAAGTTTTAATCTTTGTAATATGATAGCAAAAGACTTAGATAGATATTGAGGCATTCCCCCATGGCTTCTCTACTAATGTCATATCTGAAAAAAAAATTATATGAGAATCTATCATGTCCTTCTGTAAGCAGAAGTACTTAGCAACTTTCAGGTGATTAATACTTACCGACCCTAACTCTCTCTTCTCCTATGCACCTACCTAACCTTAATGAGAAGCTCAACAGGTGTACTTCATCTTCCTCTTCCCAATTTTATGTCAAAGCCCACCCTTAACATTTGCTTCTGGAAGCCAGAAAATGAGGTGAAAGACGCAGATCAAGTTTCAGGGAATTAAATGAAACAGAGATGCAGTGGCAGGTGGGCATCAAAGAACCTTCTGGAAGTAGGGAAGTAGTCCCTCACCATGAAACCCTGGCATTATGAGGCGCCTGTGTGTGTTGAGTGAGAATATTAACAGGAAGTAGAAACTTGTTGGGAATGCCTCCCAAGGAGAAAGCTAAGATAGGGGGTGCATTACTATTAAAGTAGCAAAAATATTTGGTCACTGATAGTTACCACTGAAGAGCTAAGTTTTCCTGATGGCTCCGACCTTTCTTGAATCCTCAAGTACTTCAGGAATCCCTGAACATTCCACACGAATTTGCCTGTTCCTCAATGGCTGAAAGAAGAAAACACACTGTGACCTGCAAGTCACATGTATTCCAAAACTTAACTGTTCACTTCATCCAACTTAACTTTCAAATTTAAGTTTCCATTACTGATCTTGTATTTCTCATTAACTGAGGTCAAAGCAAGGTCTGCAAGTATCTGGTCATAGGCTTGTCAAATTTCCACACATGCTATTGTTGGGCCTCCCTTTGTCTCATAGCAATAAAGAATTGTTCATCAGTTTGGACCGCTTTCACAGTGAAGTGCTTTTGCAGTTCTAAAACTGCAACTATTCTGCATTTAATCAGCTGCACCTTGAACCCTGCCTTTCTCCTCTGACTTCAAAGCTCTTAAGTAACCTTTTCTTCCTTTGCCATCTCTACAAGGGCTAACTAGTGTCAGGATGAATCCATGCCAATCAAGGGTATGAGTTATGGGTTCCCAACTTGAAACCTCATCAACAACTGCAATGTAAAACCCAAATAGTTAGCACAGCCTGGTTATATTTTGGAAGAAATGTAGATGACTGTTAATTATAGAATGTCGATCATGTATCTCTCTATCCTTTCTGGGAAGAAAAATGGTAACTTGGCTATTATTAGAAGAATTTCATGTCCAACATACCCTTTAGATAAAGACTGTCCTCTGAAAACTACAAGAATATAGAATGTCCCCATGACAATAGGAATAGAATGTATCTTTGTGTTTCTAGTGTGTATAGGATTATACTTGCAACTGTGAGTGTTTATAGGTGACTTTAGGTAATGACCAATTGTTCTAAACGAACAAGGTCGAGATTATTCACTTAACACTCATGACTAAATTCTGCATATTCCTGTTTCTTACAACAAAGATCCCTGCTCAGTTTTAGTATGCACATCTCTACTTTTTGCATCCCCAACTTCTGAAAGTCACTTGTAAAATACATTGGCAATGTGTGTATGAACGATCCTCCTCACAGAAGTGTGTTTAAGGCTGTGTGATCCTTGCTTCTAACGTTGTGTCCTCCTTCTCTCCTTTTTGTCTTTATCCACAGAACGTTTTTGTAGATAAACCAGCATTTCCGGAGTATAAAGTTTCCGATGCAAAAAAGTCCAAATTCATACTTTTGCATTTTAGCACTTTTAAAGCTGGCTGGGACTGGCTTATTCTGTTGGCGACGTTTTATGTTGCCGTGACCGTACCTTACAACGTTTGCTTTATTGGCAACGATGACCTGTCCACAACTCGGAGCACGACAGTCAGCGACATTGCAGTGGAGATTCTTTTTATTATAGGTAAGAACCAACGGCTGCTTTCCTAGAGGATTTGCATAGAGGAAGTAAGTGTGTTCCAGATTTTTCTGACATGAATTTGAACTGAGATCCATTTGCATGGGCCTGACTAAGCCTTGGATGCAAATTTTGGAAAAGCACATATTTGGATTTCTGAAAATTGCCTCTTCCAGCTTCCTCACTGTTCCTTTAATCAAACAGATAGAAACCCATGTTTTGTGTTTCTATCCTTGTTTTGTCAAAAATAGGCTAAAAAAAGACTTAATGGCTATTTTGTTGGTACTCTCACATCTATTGTGATCTTCATTGCACAGGGTCAGAGATGGGGCTTGGTGAAAACCCATCAGTGGTCTGATAATGGTCTGTCCATTCTTGGGCTTGATTCTCCTTACCCTTCCATGCCTTTGTGGCATGTTGGTGGCTCTTGTCATGGGTGGCCTGGTTTCAGAAACAAAGGATTACATAAGCTTTCCAGTCAATCAGGAGAAGCAGGGAGTATCTGATTTTAACTTAAAAAGAGGCCCCAAAGGATGCTTGCTAAGAATATTCATCTCTAGAATATTGGGAACCTCAGCTGAAGCCGTCTGTGCTCTACTCTTATAAAGCCTCTTCTTATTTCCCTGTACCTTAAATCTTAATCTGTTTAGACCAAAGCCTAGCTCTTTCTTATGCATTCTAAGACAAATCCTATATCTCCATTAAGGCTTAGATTGACTCCCTGTAGAGTTGTGTGTGTGTGTGTGTGTGTGTGTGTGTGTGTGTGTGTGTGTTAGATTTGCAGGAAATTGCAAAGATAGTACAGAAATGTCACTTGTCCCTTTCATCCTTCCCTGTGGAGTTCTGGACCATCATTGATAACCCGATACCTGCTTCTTTACCTAGTCATGGTGATACATGGCAACGTCCTTATTGTAAAGATGAAAAAATGCTTGGAAAATGTTTTCAAGCGTGTAAATGAACAAAGGAATGAGAAATGGGTCTTAAAAGTTCAAGGAAAGAAAATAAATGAGGCAGATCCAACCCTTATTTCAGTGGTGATGGTACTTTTTTCTCCGTGGAGCTGATAAAGCTTTGGGACCAGAGTGGGTTCTCTAACTGAAGGTCAGCACATTCCTCTGGATGAGTTTGTATGCTCCCACTGTGGCCTTTGACATCATTATTGCCATTGCATTTACTGGGAACCCCCCTCAAAGCTGTCAGGACCCCTGCTTCAACCCCAAAAGTGGTGGCTGTGGTATGTGTGGACCACTAGATGGCGATGTTGTCTACTTGGGTAGCTCGACAAGGCTACAAAGTCAAGGAAATAGATCTTTAATTTTTTTTTTAACTAAGCCATTCTTCATTGGAAATGTGTAACATTCCAGCTTGCAGACAAATTGTGTGTATCCATATGCCAACCCACTATGGTTTTATAACCTTTTTCTTTGCTAACCTTCCATGTCTCCTACCCACCCATGACACACGCATAAATTAGCACTCTAAAAAGACTCCCTGTGACCCGTTCAAAGTTCTCAAGAACTTAAACAGTCACCCAACGTGTCTATAAGCCCTGAGTATCTGCTGAACAAATATTTCATATCATTATTATTAATAATAATATTATTTACAACTCTGTCATAGGGACATGGTTATATCTTCAACTTTCCACTTTTCCTCATTCTTAGATATTTGAAATTCTCAGGGCTTAGAAGCCACTTCTGTACTACAGGCTCACTGGCCAATGATGATATATTTACACCCAGAACTGACACTTATGAGAAAGATATTTTATACAGTTTTGGGGAGTTGAATTGGTTGGTTGGCTTTTTTTCTTTTTTAAGATTTTATTTATTTGTTTGACAGAAAGATCACAAGCAGGCAAAGAGGGGGAAGCAGGCTCCCCACGGAGCAGAGAGCCCGATGCGGGGCTCGATCCCAGGACCCTGGGATCATGACCTGAGCTGAAGGCAGAGGCTTTAACCCACTGAGCCACCCAGGCGCCTGGTTGGCTTTTCTTTTTTAAGGTTGTTTGCTTCTACTAAACCAAGGGAGTCTGGCTTGCCCCTTGCCAGTTGCCCCTAAATATTCTGTGTTCCTTGTGACTGACATTTCTGCTCTGCTGGGACAGCAAGATGTTCCTCTAGGTAGGCAATACCCACTCCTTCCTAGCAGCATGACAAGGAAATGGAAATTCACTCCTGTTTTTATGTAGTTTACCTTCTATAAAGATTATGTTAGATTTTGATATTTTGGCCTGCCAACAGTTTTAGAGTGATCCCAGCCTGGAATCCCTTCTTGACTGACATGTTTTCATAAACAGTAAAACTTGATTGCTCTTTGCTATGGCTGTCTTCCTGTTCTTTTTCTTTGAGATGAGTTGGAACGTATCTACAATTTATTTTAACAGAAAAAGAGTTGAAAATTTCTCAAAGCATGTTTCCCAGAACATTTATTCTGTGAAATATTTCACAAAGTTGACCTAAAAATGATCACTGAGAAATAAGTAAAAATAGTAAGAATAATAGTGCATAGCCCGTAATACTGTATTTTTACAATACTAATAGGGCAGTGATTGTACTATTTAATAGTAACCAAGTTGGTATGTGTGGCAAAGTCTATATGTATATTTAACATGTTTCTTTTCTATTTATAGAATAGTGTTATTAAGTTGGCATCTTATAATCAACTGGATCAGAACTGTTAAAAAGTAGTTTAAAAGAAGTTTGGGGGAGGAAAGGCTTTCATAGAGCAAAATATGATGCTTTCCAAACATCTTCTTATTTAAACCACTCTATACAAATGTAAGGTGAGGTGATTATTTTCTAAATGCAGAAAATGAAGTGTTCCATGAAAAAAGAATATATAATCAAAACGAAACTTGGAAGATAATATATCTCTTTTGGTGATTCAAAGTGTGTGTTAGCTTTGTAAATCCTCAGCGAAATTCCATGATAAAGAAATGTTTAACTGTGATTAATCCAGCACCTCCTAATGTTATTTTTACATCCCAGTTCATTCCTCTCCAGGCCACTAAGTAATATTCTTTTGGGAAGACAGACTTGAAAATATTCTTCCCTGATAAATTCACTATAAAGTATCTGAGCGTTATTATGCTAGTCAAACTATAAATATGAATGGTGAGTTTGAATCTCTCCTAACTACTCTCTTCATCTGAAAATAAATTGTTCTGTAAACCACATTAATTCTTTAGGATCAATAGGGCTCAAGGTTTGACTGTAAGTTACGAAGTGGTTATAAAATTACTTTTAGTTTGAAAATCATCATATATAATTTAGCTGCTGACTCAGTCTTACAGAAACTTAAAATGAGCAGTGACCTACTAGTAATTTATCTAATCCAATCTTTCTTACTTTATGGGTGGGAAACAGAACCCTAGTAATATGCCCAAGGCCCTATAACTATTTGGAGGCACACTCAGGTCTCCTGGTTATCAGATCAGGTTTCTCAAGGGTTGATAACCAATATGATTCCATTTTCTGAAAAATTCTACTCAACTTGCTTTCTTTTGTTTATAGCACTGAGGCAGAAAATGAGAGAAAGAAGTACCAACTTCCTTCTCTTTCTTTCATGAGTGCAGAAATTAATAGTTTTAATCTCTGAAATCCTGGTAGTAAAAATCACTTACCAAGGGGTAAGTCACTTACCCCTTTTCCTTATCAAAAACCCAACGAGGGGCATCTGGGTGGCTCAGCGGGTTAAAGCCTCTGCCTTCGGCTCAGGTCATGATCTCAGGGTCCTGGGATCTAGCCCCGCATCGGGCTCTCTGCTCAGCAGGGAGCCTGGTTCCCCCTCTCTCTCTGCCTGCCTCTCTGCCTACTTGTGATCTCTCTCTCTGTGTGTCAAATAAATAAATAAAATCTTTAAAAACAAACAAACAAACAAACAAAAAAACCAACGAGCCCAATTTCATGCAGGCCGCAGTATCCCAGACCCAGGGAATGAATTATGAGCATTCCAAGCCAGGTTCAGGTATAGCAGTATGTGACCAATTCTATCCAATAGGATATATCGAAATCGTTTCTATGGGACTTTCTGGAGATTTTTCTTTCCCCTGAAAAAAAGAAGAGAGACATATGGGGAAAAATATTTGTGTCCCTAGTCCTTTCTTTCCCCTAGGATGTGTGGATGGAAGGGTATGATGTATTGTAATTACGGTGGCCATCTTTAATCATGAGGAGAGACATAGGGAAGAAGATGTGGACTCCTTGTTGAGTGATATAATAATGTTCCTATTATTGGGGTGACTGTTATTGGATATTTTGTTATCGATAACTCTATCATTCTAAAACTTTAAAAAAAAAAAAACATTGCTCTGTCCTCTGTGACCCCTTGCACTGAGCCGTTTCAGAGGTTCAATGATAAATCCTTTCCAGAGGAATAGAATGCTCTTTCTTCTGTCATTCCACCGTGAGCCTATCTAGGATGTGGTTTGTGCATACTTCTTATTAGCTGTTACAATCACAAAGGCTTAGAATCATGGGCTATGCCATGATGCTGTAACTCTGACATGGTTTCTCTAAGAATCCTCAGAAAGCTAAAGGTCAAAGGAAACATGGCATGCAACTGTGCTTTCTGTTTACTCTATATTCCCCTTAGTCATAAAAGGACAGTTGACAGTCATGGGGGATAAAGGGCAGTCATATATCGTGTAGATCATACTGGCCAGGACTGAACGTCTAGCATCCTTACTACCGACTACGGACCACCGATGCCCCCCAGTTTTTATGGCAACCCAAACACCCCATACATATTCAAAAGGTATTTTTTCCTCAATATTATGTCTTTAAGGTTATTCTTCATGCTGACTTAGGTAATTCTCTTTCACTGGTTCTCAGTGGGACTTTAATTCATTAATCAGCCCTATCATCATTTGGTGTTTAATGCTTTTAGATCACAATTTACTTATCTAAAATGATTGTATCCCAACTAATGAATAGAACTCCTCCACATGTAATTTGTCTTATGAGCATATATTTATATTTTCATTTCTGGTTATTTTATTTTTTTCTTCCTTCATAACGCTCTATTAATTAATGCTTCTATTCATTCACCTGTCACTAAATTTTGCTATCTCGGAATCTTTATTTCTTCTTATCATTTAATTATTATTATACGCTTGTGACATAACACAGGTGTATCTGTTTATACATAGGAAGGAAAAAAGAGAAAAGAGTAAGCAGGTTTTTTTTTAAAAAAATGATTTTATTTATTTGGCAGAGAGAGAGAGAGAGATCATGAGTAGGCAGGCAGAGAGGCAAAGGGAAGCAGGCTCCCTACTGAGCAGGGATCCCAATGCAGGGCTCGATCCCAGGACCCTGAGATCATGACCTGAGCCGAAGGCAGAGGCTTTAACCCACTGAGTCACCCAGGAACCTGAAATAGTAAGCAGTTTGTCCAAGATCTAGCTTATTAACTGACCAAGCTAGGACTAAAACCCTAAACCCACTTGTACAATGGGTAGTAGCATTATTGTGAGGATTTAGTGAGGTTATTATATTAAGAAATAAGTTTACTCACTGTTTAATGTCACCAAGCTTCTCTCTTCAGGTTGTTTTAATATCCACTATTCTTCAGAAAACAAGCACTCTTTAATACAAACTGAAAGTTCAGCTAATCATGGGAATAAGGTAGACCAGAAAATTCCACATCCCTTAGCTTTCAAGAACACGAGTGTCCGGGGACTCATTTACCACTTAAAGGATCTAAGGCTTTTATAGCTACTTCCACAGATTTGCCTTAGCATCTTTTTAGAAAAGCTGAGCGAAGGTCTCTTACATCTACCTGAGTCAGGCATCCTTTATCTGGTGTGCATTAGCGGCCATCATTCCAGGTGCATCTTCCATCCAATCATCCATCAGCACTTGCGGGAACAAGGAAAAAGCTGATCTTCATTTCAGCTCCTCATCCTTTTTCCTGCCTTGCTCTGATGAGGCCTGCAAGGCACTAAGCTGGGCTTCCAGTAACAGTTGAGAAGGAAGTTATTAGCTAAAGGTTTAATCACTGGCTTTAGAAGAATGGAGACTTCTCTCTGTTTGACAAATCCATAATTTTACTGGGTCTATGTCCAATTTCTTCACCTTTAAAAGGTTTATTTATTTGAGAGAGAGAGAGAGAGACAGAGGGAGCACAGCGGGAAGGGCAGAGGGAGCAGGAGAGAAAGTCTTTTGAGAAGACTCCATGCCTGAGTGCGGAGGCCAAAGGCAGGACTCGATCTCATGACCCAGAGATCACAACCTGAGCCGAAACCAAGAGTCAGATGCCCAACTGACTGTGCCAGGCAGGCGCCTGCATGTTCCATTTCTACTGATATTTAGAGATACATGTTTGTTTTATAAAACTTCCTCCCAAGTCCTGTCTTTGTTGTGCATAATCTTTATTGGTAAGCCTTTTCTCGTTTAATGTGGAACTAAAGAGTAATGCTCTTATACTTTTCAATTATAGTTTATTACTCTCCGACAGAAATTCAAGCCTCAAAAGACATACTTTAATTCTTGCGGTGCCTGGGTGGCTCAGTCAGTTAAGTGTCTGCCTTCAGCTTAGGTCATGATCCCAGAGTTCCGGGACCGAGCTGCACCCCGGGCTCCCTGCTGAGCGAGGAGTCTGCTTCTCCCTCTCCCTCTGCCTCTCTCCCTGGCTTGTGTGCTCTCTCTCTCTTTCTCAAATAAATAAATAAAATCTTTAAAATAAAAAGAAATACTTTCATTTTTTCAGCATTCTTGGGTTTCTTTTTCTGTTAGGATAAAATATATAAATCTCAGTGGAAACTGAAAGACTGTAGACATTATATTGTTATTTCATTGCACAAGCAAAGCCCAACTTAGTTATTTTCTTGAAAATTGCAAGCAAAGATATGTCATTTTCCCATTTAGTCAGATGACTGATACTGAAGATACAGACTTGAACATTGAAGGGAAAGATTTCTAACAATAAATAAAGTTGAAATTTTGTGGTGATGAGGGAATTCAAATAAATCTTACCACTCAATGCTTTGGGCATCCTAGTATTCCCAGACTACATATTTTGAAGGCTTAAGTTAGCATTCATTTGTCTCTTAGTATCTGAGTCCCTCCCTCCTTTTACTCTCTCCTTCCATCTGCCCCATTCTTCCTTTCCTGCCCTCCTGTACATTCTTTTTCCTGTTCTCCCTCTTCCTTTCCAATGGAAAGTACACAGCTGTATACCCCTCTATCTGCACCCCTACAACCCTACCCTTCACAGTGATCTTGGATTGAGTAACAGGGTCTCTTAATAAATGGAACTCAAGATGGCATTCATAGCCATGGCCCAGATTTGACCTGTGTCTCACGTGGGCATTTTTAACCCAACTACAGGAACATCTCAGTCTTTATATTCCCAGATAATACATTCGGAGTATTGAATAAATGGAATGTGTTGTATTGAGCATTAACCATTGACCGGACATGAATCAGTACCCACTTGGCTACTGACCAGCTATTTTCTGGTGAATAAATTTAAACCAGAGGATACAACAATAATTAAACAATAACAAAAACCAAAAACCAAAAAAAAAACCCCAGAAAACTACTTTGCCACTTCAGAGTCCCACAGAAGTGTGACATTCCCAGTTTCTTATCTCAAAAGTGAAGAGACTGTCAGAATGCCTTGGGGGAAAAGAAAAAGTGCACTGAACAGTAAGGTACTGTTTTCATTATTGTTAGTAAGGGCTCCCACATAGGTTGACTTAAAAGAACCTACTCAAGTACTTAAGCAATGAGTAATTGTGTTTAGTTTTGCAAGTAAACTGTCAGTTCCACTGTTGCTTCTTTAGGCTTTTCAGAATAAATAAATGTAAATATTTCTTGGAGGGAGTTCATCTTTTGTGTAGGGATGGTCACCTCATTTTACGACTGAATTATATGGAAAGGTTTTAAAGTTCACGTAAAATGGGCATGTAGGTAGGTAGTTTTTCAACCCTGGCACTATTGACATGTAGACCATGTTAATTACATACATTTTAAAATAGAAACAGTGGAGAAAACAAAGGGTCCTCAGTCACACCCATCCCACCACAACTGCTGTTTCCACATCAGTCTTTCTGGTTGTTGTTTTTCCTACTTATTTTCATATGACTGTGATCACAGTCTACACAAATTTTAGTGACTTTTTTTCCACATAAGATTTTTTTTTAAGACTTTATTTATTTGATAGAGAGAGAGAGATCACAAGTAGGCAGAGCAGCAGGCAGAGTGAGAGGGAGAAGGAGACTCCCTGTCAAGCAGGGAGCCCAATGCGGGGCTCGATCCCAGGACCCTCGGATCATGACTTGAGCTAAAGGCAGCCGCTTAACTGACTGAGCCACCCAGGTGCCCCTCCACATAAGATTTTAATATAAGCATTTCTCTGTGTTTCTTATTTATGAACATTTAATAGTTGCATAATATTCTATAACATAAATGAACTATTCTTTTTACTTAACCATGTCTTAATTGTTACACATTTAGGATGATTTTTTTTTTTTTTGCTACTTAAAAAATTATAGTGAACATCTCTGCGAAAAATACATTTTTTCACTAACTAAACAAATATGTATTGAATGCCTGTGGTTTGCCAGGCAGTGTTTTAGCTGGTAGAGATAGAATAGCAAAACAAATTGATCTTTGCCTTTATAGAATTTATATTCCAATAGAGATAAACAGAATCAAAACAAATAAATAACATGTATAACATGGCAGATCGTGGTGAGTTGCATGGAGAATAGTAAAGCAGAGAAGGGAAAAGAAATGAGTTACAGTCCTAAATGAAGTGGTCAGGGATGTGAATTAAGAACATGGCATTTAAATAAAGACAGAAGGGAAGCAAGGAAACAATCAACTGTATGTCTCAATGAAGAATATTCTAAGGAAAGAGAACACGAGATGCATTTAGAATTATTTTAAGGGGTAGAATTATTGGGCCAAAGAATATTAATATATACAGCTTATAATTATATTTTCAAAGTTTCATTTTTTAATCACATTATCCTTAGAACATTTATTGGTCAATAAAGCTCTAGTTGAAATGCAATTTGTTCATGCTAGTATTTTTTATAGTAGTAGCTCTTGTGCAAAGTTACAGGCGCATGTCATTTTCTGGATTTGTTTTACTACTAAACAGTCATTTCATTTAATGGAGTAATTCAGATAAAATAGTGTTATTAATATTGCATCATTGTTATTTCTTTCTTTCTATTTTTTCTTAGGAGATTAGATATATATGGAAAATGGAGTTGTATTTGCCTGAGAAATACAAAACTTATTACATGATGTACCCGAATCCATTATGTTTATATCTGAAATGTTTGTGAGATGATAGATTTGGAGGAAAATTGTCTTAGCGCACGTCTGAGAATGATGCTGCCCTGAGACTTACCTATTACTGTAAATAGACGATGAGAAGGAGCACGTGCTCATAAAATATGTAACAATAGTGCTTGTTTTGAACAAGGCAAGGAAATTAAAAATGGAATATTACTAAATTTAGAAACCCAGAGGAAAATTGTGAGTTCTTGATTTGGAAACTTATTGCAGACTAACGAGGGATTTTTTTTTCCCCATTTGCCTCTTACGAAACATGAACTCTGCTATGTCATTCTCTCCTTTTCCCACTTTCTCAAGTATGTTTCCTTGCAGTATATAAAAAAAAAATCATACTGTCTAAGTAAAAATGACATTATTTATATAGTTTGTATTTGCCATTTCAACCCATGCATTTTGCATTTGCCGTTGAAATAACCTCCTCTCCAATTATGCCAATAGTTTTAAGGTTAAATAAATACATAATTTTTAAAGCAAATGTATACAAATATATATTAAATATATTGGGAAGTTGTTTAAATATTTTATTTGATTTTTTAAAAGATTTATTTATAGAGATGGGGGGAGAGGCAGAGGAAGAGGGAAAGAGAAAATCTCAAGCAGACTCCATAGTGAGCATGGAGCCTCATATGGGGCTTGATTCCATGACCAGAGATCATGACTTGAGCCAAAATCAAGAGTCGATGCTTAACCTATTGAGCTACCCAGGCACCCCTTTAAATATTTTAGATGACAGAAAACATGGTCACCTGGGCCTAGATGTAATTCATTATGTATTGTTCAAGTCACTAAATTTTTGTTCATGAACAATACGATGTCACTCAAATGATTGTACATGGCAATTCCTCAACATAGTTGGGGTCTAGACTCTTATCTTTTTATCTGTCATCACTTTCTCCTTTTTCCTGTGTCTCTAGCCATACTGGACCACCATCAGTTCTTCAGCTGAGCCATTCCTTACATACTTTGCATTTTCATGTCTTTCATAGTTGCTACTCTCAGAAAAAAAAGGGAAGACAAGACATCTCCTTAGTTCTTCTTTATCCAATAAAATTCTCCTAATCCTTGAAGTAGCATCTTTGGCCTCTTCTACAAGATTGTCTTTCCAACTCTTCTTTCCCCTATCAAGAGTCTGGGTTAGTTTTCCCTCGTGCATTATTTAAATGCTTTCCCTCCCTCACTTTTCAGCCTTATATTATAATTGTCTATTTCTCCCCCACTCCACACAAGTACCATAAATAAACTATGAGTTCTCAAAGGACATGGACTGGATAATATATTTATTTCTCTAGTTCCTCCAGCTAATACATATCAGACCCACAGTAAGCAGTAGACTAATGTTCACTTACTACTGTAGTGCAGATAAACAAAATAGGTACTATGGCTCATTGAGTTGAACAATAGCCTTATTTTCTAAAGGCAAGCCTCCATGGTTTTTTCATGTGGTCCCATGGGTGGCTGTTTTTTATTTTTAAACAGTAGCGCTCACTTTATTTTTTAAAAAGATTTTATTTATTTATTTATTTGAGAGAGAGATCACAAGCAGTGGGGAGGACAGACAGAGGCAGAAGCAGGCTCCCTGGATCATGACCTGAGCCGAAGGCAGACGCTTAACCAACTGGGCACCCAGGTGCCCCAGTGTAGCTCACTTTAGAGTGAGCCTAACAAGTCAGTGCCAATTAGCAAACAGCAGCTAGCTTGAGAAATCTCACAGGTTGTGGTTCCCTGCCTGCCTTTTGCAAACATTCCAAGAGCTTCTCAAGGGCCCCCAAATGGTTCCCCAGAGTGAATGTGAGATGAACTCAGCAATTCAAAAAGCTAGGTCTTAGGATGCCATTCATGTCTGGCAGAAGAGAGACATGGATGTGCAGAGAAGCAAGGAGATGCTAGCCTCAACTTGGCTGGACATCCTGCCCACCAGAAAATTAGAAATCTTTTTAAACAACTAACTACTAAGAATTATTTAAAGACAACTCTGACATAAACCTGATACCATACTTGGGGTGATGAGAAGCGTATTAAAGAAATTGAAGGCATTCTCCCTATATTTGAGAAACTTACACAATGATTGGAAAAACTTGCCTAAGGGTGAAAAACTTTTAGCAGACCGTGAAAGAGCAGTGGTGCCTTGCTCCAGGCTGTGTAGATGATTCCATGATTGCAGGAAAGACTTCTCTGGTGTATTTTGAAATAGATGTAAAGCTGGTCAGTATTAGTTATGGACTGTGAAGATGTGATCAGAGAAGTTGATAGGAAAGTGGGTGAGAGACCATGAGGGCTGAGCATCTGGAATGAGGATGAACTTAATAAGGTGGCAACAAGACATAAGCAGTGCTCGTGGTTATTCATCCATTCGTAATTCTACCTAAGCCTGGCCTTACGGGCAAAATGAAGTTCACTGCTGGAATGGAACGTTTCAACAAATCTAACACAAATAGGACCACTGGATAAAGACCACCCTCTCAGAAGCAGAGCAGAGCATGAAGACACTGGATTCCAGGTGTTGGTGTAGAGTAACTGTGCAGTAAATTGATGTTGAATGTTTGAAAGTGAGCATGACTGGGAATGTACTATGATAGTAAATAAGACAGTCATCACCTTCTTTTCCTAAACTACGGGCAAGGAAGAAAGTTGGTCAGGGGGTATGGTAGTCCAGGAAGAGGAAGAGACAATGTACCAACAGATGGTTAGGAGTGGACCACACAGGACTTTGAACTTGATTTTACTGGGGGATTAAGGGAGAGAGAGGAATCTGTGAAAAACCCTATGTTCATGGCTCACAAGGTCATATTATTAGATATGGGAAAACCCAGGAAGGGAAGAGGGTAGTACGCACTCTTAGGATCTATTCACTGTGCTAGAGTCAGGTGTTGTTGTTGTTGTCTTAATATAATGTATATTTGATCATGTCTTCTCACTGCCTGAAAAACCCTTCAATCACTTCCTATTCTTTTTTTTTTTTTTTTGAGAGAGAGAGAAAGAGAAAAGAGAGAGATAATGCATGCATGAGGAGCAGGGAGGAGCACAGCAGAGGGAGAGAAAAAAATCTTTTTTTTCTCCCAAATATGTTTATTTTTTTAGTGTTACAGGATTAATTGTTCATGCACCATACCCAGTGCTCCATGCAATACATGCCTTCCTCAATACCCACCACCAGGCTGGCCCACCTCCCACCCCCACCTCCAAAACCCTCAGTTTGTTGCTCAGAGTCCACAGTCTCTCATGTTCATCGCCCCCTCTAATTTCCCCCCATTCCTCTTTCCCTTCCTTCTCACAATGCCCTCCATGTTTTTCCTTATGGTCCACACGTGATACCATAAGATAATTGACTCTCTCAGCTTGACTTATTTCACTCTGCATATTCGCTTCCAGTCCCGTCCATGTTGATACAAAAGTTGGATATTCGTCCTTTCTAATGGAGGCATAATATTCCAT
>CM053603.1:68330279-68357360 GCA_028646535.1 Procyon lotor | reverse complement strand
GGGGAGGGTATGTGCTGTTAAGTGCTGTGAAATGTGTAAGCCTGACGATTCACAGACATGTACCCTGGGGCAAATAATACATTATATGTTAATAAAAATTAAAAAAAAAAAAACAAACCAAAAACAAGAGCCATCTCTGCCTATAAGAGATTCATTTTAAACCTAAAGACACCTGGAAATTGAAAGTGGGAGGATAGAGAACCATCTATCATTCTAATGGACATCAAAAGAAAGCTGGGGTGGCAATCCTTCTATGAGACAATCTAAAACAAAAATTGTAAAAAGAGATGAAGAAAGACATTATATTATAATTAAGAGCTAGCTATATCCATCAAGAAACTCTAACAATTGTAAATATTTTTGCCCCCAACTTGGGAATACCCAAATATATAAATCAGTTAATAACAAGCATAAAGAAACTCATTGATAACAATGCAATAATTGTAGGAGACTTTAACACCCCACTTACAGCAATGGACAGATCATCAAAGCAGAGAATCAACAAGGAAACAAAGGCTTTGAATAACACACTGGCCACATTGACTTAACAGATTCATTCAGAACATTTCATCCTAAAGCATCAGAATACACATTCTTTTCAAGTGCACATGGAACATTCTCCAGAATAGATCACATACTGGGGTCAAAATCAGCCCTCCCCAAGTACAGAAAGATTGAGATCATATGATGAATATTTTCCAACCACAACACTATGAAACTTGAAGTCAACCACAAGAAAAAGATTGGAAATACCACAAATACATGAAGATTAAGGAACATCTGACTAGAGAATAAATGGGTTGACCAGGAAATTAAAGAAGAAATTAAAAAAGTTCTTGAAAGCAAATGAAATTGAAAACATGACAGTCCAAAACTTTTGGGATTAAGCAAAGGCAGTCCTAAGAAGGAAGTATATTGCAAAACAGGCCTACCTCAAGAGGAAAGAAAAGTCTCAAATGCAAAACCTAACCTTACACCTAAAGGACCTAGGAAAGGAACGGCAAATAAAGCCTATAGCCAATAGAAGAAGGAAAATAAAAAAGACTAGAAAAAAATAAATGATACAGAAACAAACAAACAAAAGTCAATAGAACAGATTGATGAACCAAGGAGCTGATTCTGTGAAACAATTTATAAAATTGATAAACTCCTAGCCAGACTTACCAAAAAGAATAGAGAAAATTCCCAAATAAATAAAATCACAAATGAAAGAGGAGAGAGTATACCAAGAAATACAAATATCATAAGACAATATTATGAAACACTGTATGCTAACAAGCTGGACAATCTGGAAGAAATAGACAAATTCCTCAAAACATACAAACTACCAAAACTGAAACAAAAAGAAATAGAAAATTTGAAGAGGCCCATAACCAGCAAAAAATTGAATCAGTAATCAAAAACCTCCCAACAAACAAAAGACCAGGACTGGATGGCTTGCAAGGGGATTTCTACCAGACATTTAATGAATAGTTAACACCTATCTTTTTCAAATTGTTCCAAAACAGAAATGGAAGGAAAACTTCCAAACTTCTTCTATGAGGCCAACATTATCTTGATTCCAAAACCAGACAAAGAATCCACTAAAAAAAATTATAGGCCAATATCCCTGATGAACATGGGTGCAAATATTCTCAACAAGATACTAACACATCAAATCCAATAGTACCTTAAAAGAATTATTCACCACACTTAAGTGGGATTTGTTCCCGGACTGCAGGGATGGTTCAATATTTGCAAATCAATCAACATAATATACCACATTAATAAAAGAAAGAATGAGAATCATATGATCCTCCCAATAGATGCAGAAAAAGCATTTGAAAAAATACAGCATTGATTTTTGATAAAAATATACTTCAACATCATAAAGGCCATATGCAAAAAACCTCACAGCTAATATCATTCTCAATGGGGAAAAACTGAGAGGTTTTCCTCTATGGTCAGGTACAAGACAGGGATGTCTGCTCTTACCATTGCTATTTAACATAGTACTGGAAGTCTATGCCTCAGCAATTAGACAAGAAAAAAGAAATAAATGGTATCCAAATCAGTAAGGAAGAAGTCAAACTTTCACTATATGCAGATGACATGATGCTCTATGTAAAAAACCCAAAAGTCTCCATGAAAAAATTGCTCCAACTAATACATAAATTCAGCAAAGTCACAGGATATAAAATCAATGTACAGAAATCTGTTGCATTTCTATACGTCAGTAATGAAGTAGCAGAAAAACAAATGAAGGAATCAATCCCATTTACAATTGCAACAAAAACCATAAGATACCTAGGAAAAAACTAACCAAAGAGGTAAAAGATCTGTACTCTGAAAAGTGTAGAACACTTGTGAAAGAAATTAAGAAGACAAAAAGAAATGGAAAAACATTTCCACGCTCATGGATTAGATGAAGAAACATTGTTAAAATGTTGATACTACCCAAAGTAATCTACACATTTTATGCAATCCCTATCAAAATACCGTCAGCATTTTTCACAGAGCTAGAACAAACTATCCTAAAATTTGTATGGACCACAAAAGACTCCCAACAGCCAGAGCAATCCTGAAAAAGCAAAGTGAAGTGGGAGGCATCACGAATCTGGATTTCAAGCTATATTACAGAGCTGTAGTGATCAATATACTATGGTACTAGTACAAAAACAGACACACAGATCAATATAACAGAATAGAGAACTGAGGAACGGACCCATAACTTTATGGTCAACTAATCTCCAACAAAGCAAGAAAGAATCCCAGTGGAAAAAGTCTCTTCAACAAATGGTGTTGGGAGAACTGGACAGTGACATGCAGAAATATGAAACCAGACCAGTTTCTTACACCATGCACAAGAATAAACTCAAAATGGATGAAAGACCTACATGTGAGATAGGAAACCATACAAATTCTAGAGAAGAACACAGGCAACAACCTCTTTGACATCAGACATAGGAACTTTTTCCTAGAGACATCTCCAGAGGGAAGGGAAACCAAAGCAAAAATGGAACTATTGGGACTTCATCAAGATAAAAAGCTTCTTTGCAGCAAAGGAAATAATCAACAAAGCTAAAAGGCAGCCTAAGGAATGAGAGATAACACACAGATCTGTATCCCTGAGACAAATAATACATTATATGTTAATAAAAAAAAATTTTTAAACAAAATGAGAGATGACATGTTACAAATGACATATCTGATAAAGGGTTAGTATCCAGAATGTATAAAGAACTTATCAAATGTAACACCCATAAAACAAATAGTCCAGTTAAGAATGGGCAGGAGACATGAATAGACGCTTTTCCAAGAAGACATCTAGATGGCTAACAGACACATGAAAAGATGCTCAACATTACTCATCATCAGGGAAATATAAATCAAAACCACGATGAGATATCACCTCACACCTGTCAGAATGGTTAAAATTAATAGCACAAGAAACAACAGGTGTTGGCGAGGACACAGAGAAAGGGGAACCTTTTGAACTGTTTGTGGGAATGCAAATTATGCAATGCAATTAATGCAGCCAAGCTGGAGGACAGTATGAAGGTTCCTCAAAAAGTTAGAAATAGAAACTAGCCTATAAATCAGCATTGACACTATTAGGTATTTACCCAAAGGATACAAAAATACAAATCGAAGGGATATATGCACCCTGATGTTTATAGCAGCATTACTAACAATAACCAAACCATGGAAAGAACCCAAATGTCCATTGACTGATGAACGGATAAAGGAGATGTAGTATATATACACAATGAAATATTACTCAGCCATCAAAAAGAATGAAATCTTGCCATTTGCAATGAGTGGATGGAGCTAGAGTGTATTATGTATGCTAAGTGAAATAAGTTGGAGAAAGACAAATACCATATGATCTTACTCATGTGGAACTTAAGAAACAAAACATGAACATATAGGGCATGCTGAAGGAGAGAGGGAAACAAACCATAAAAGACTCTTAAAGACAGAGAACAGGGCTAATGAAGGAATGTGGGTGGGAGATGGACCAGATGGGTGATGGGTATTAAAGAAGGCAGTTTTTCTGAGGAGCACTGGGTGTTAAATGTAAGTGATAAATCATTGAATTCTAACCTGCAACCAATATTGCTGTGTTTTGACTAACTAGAATTTAAATAAAAATTGAAGAAAAAAAGTAAAAACAAAATAAAAATCAAAACAGTTTTAAAGATGCTGAATAATTTTATATATAGCAACCTATAGTCAAAATACCACACATTATCTTCTTATAACTCTAAAAAGTAATTTCAAAAAGTAACTCATAGATCTTTCACCAGAAGAATTCCCCTAAGCTGCGAGAAGTTGAAGAATTATAATAAAAAATAGTTTGTGGTTGAATACAGGCAGACTTTGAGTATAAATTCTAGCTCTCCCATTCTCTAATTGGGTAACCATGGGCAAATTAATTCTGAACCTGTACCTTATCACTAAATGGACATAAGATCTAATTCATAGTGACCATGTGAGGATCAAAATGGGTAATACATATAAAACCCTTAAAACAAGCCTCATCAGGTAGGAAGACTTTTAAAAATGCTATCTGTTATACTCATTGTTTTTATAGTTTTATTGTCATAATAGTACCATATATTACATGTATCAGATCTATAAAGTAACAATAAAAGTAGTAGTATTAATTTCTTAGGCAACTTTAGGTAAGTCATTCATTGTCCCTGTTTCTCAGTTTAAAGGCTATACAATGGTAGTAGTAGGACTACTAGTAATATTACCAATACTGATAACAGCAGTGGCAGCTAATGCTGCTCAGTGGTTTACGACTCAAGAATGTAACTCCAGATACTCACTGTTAGCCGCTCTGCTCTATAGCCTTTTAGGAATATATATCTATCAGGATGGGCTGTGGTAAAAAGTAACCTCAAAATTTCAGTGGGATATAGCACAGAGGTTTATGTCTCCCTCACGCTATGTGTCCATTGTGGGTCAGCTGTGAGTTCTGCCCACTGTAGTCAGAAACCTTGGCTGACAGAGACTCCATCTTGCCACATGTTCTCATGATCATCAAGGCAGGGAGAAGGAAATGTGAGGAATTGCACACTAGCTCTCAAAATTTTGCCTTGTGTTTCAGGCTACTTCTGCTCTCATAATTTTTAGCCAAAGTGAGACACACAATCTCTTCAGGTGGTGGGGAAATATAATCATAAAATATAATCATTCCAGGAGATAGAAAGCCAGGAATATTTAGTAAATAGCAATTAAAACTGCCATAAATACTAAGGGAACTATTTTCCTCAAATATGAAAATGATGATGAAAGCCCTAATTAAAATGTAATAACCATAAAAGACCTTATTACTTAATCTAAAATTTTTCTCTCTAATGAGGATATATGTGTTGGATTTCACTTAGGGGCAAACATTAATTGTATCAATACCTTTTTAATCTGTCTCAGTGTTCATCAGTCCTAAGTTTTATTACCTGGTAAACAATACTTCATATGAAATTAATAGACTCAAACATTTAGGGTTTTTAAAAAATTTCATTTCAGATATTTATAGATATGACAGTCCTTATATTTTCTGTTGTACTTAAATTTAGAAAGTTTACCACCTGGTAAGTATACTAGAGACAGAATAAGTATGCCAAAGGGACTTCTATAATTAAGTGGCATATGCATGAATCATGGTCTTTCAGTAGGTTTATGTTTAATCATTAAATTATTAAAAATGATCTGGTAATTCCAAAGTTCGATATCTTATTTAGAGTTACATATCGCTGAAATAAAGTTGCGTAATTTATAGGGAGCCAAAATTGGTAGTTTTTACACATACCAATGTGCATGTTATATGGAAGTCTTTTTTTTTTTTTTTGGAAGTCTTTTTACATGGTAAATTTATACAATAAAATGAAAGCAATGTACAAAGTCAATATAATAAAATAATTAGTTTATAGACAGTAAGTGGGGAGTATAATAGAGATACACTGGGAGTGTGTGCTGTCTCTCTTGACCTGCCAGCATAGTCACAGATGGGGCTTACTTGTGTCCCAAAAAGTAGAATGATGCGAGATAATGAAATTGGATTCTGTGGCTATGAGACAAGACATACTTTTTTGCACGTCTTGTCCACCGTTAAGTGCCAAGGGCACTGCATGGAGCAAAAAGCACAAGAGAACATCAATAGAGTTATTTTTATTGTGCTGAAGGATGTTGCCAAACTGAAAGGGATAGCTATACTTTAGCCCTTTCAATAAGGATTAGGAGCAGTCATTTGGGAGCAGTCTGTATGAAAAACATGGAGATTTAAGTTGGCAAAAGATTTTTAGGTCCCTTCCCTTCTACGTGGGTCAGTGTGATATTGAAATCAAGGGTCAAAACCACTGTAGGAGTCCACCACGGTAACATAGGCCACACTGGTACAGAAGAAAAGTCAATACCAGATTCCAATACCCCTTGATGCCCTTGCTTGCCTTCTTCTCCGGGCATTGCTCTTCAATGGTAGTTCTGAGAGTCTGCTGCCTTTTCTTTATTATACATCTCTCATTTAAATAAGCAAGAGGAACAAACGCGGACAAGATGAGCAAGGATGGATTGGCATAAAAATCTCATCCATTAACATGGACAATCAATTTCATTCTTAGGATTGTTAGTCCCTCAAACATCTTCATTAATTAGCTTTTGGTTATTAATCTTCCCATACATTCCGGCTCAATTTGTTGTGACATCATACTGTGTTCAGAGTGGCTCACAAGCAATGAAAAAAGACAGGGTATCTTTAGAATATGAGTTGGCAGCTGGTTTAGTTAAATATCCTTCCACACACACTGTACTACATTGATTAATTTTTAAGGAAATAGCTAAATGAAGATATTAATTATTTGTATGTGGTGCATATGCTTGCATGCACATCAGTATATTTTAATTTACTTTTTAACAAATAAACCAATAGGATTTTTAAATTAATTCCCATCTAGCTTACATACTAATAAAGAAAAAAATCTATTAATTCATGCCATATCACATTCACCCTTTTTTTCTTTTACTTTCTAATTATATAGTTCTCAAAGATATCAAACTAGAAAAAATGGATTTAACCTTCCTGCTTTTTAGTCCACATACATAGCTGTTTAGTGTGGGAGTGAAATGCAATACTTATTTTTGGAGGTCTTAACAATATGAAAACAGAACATGTACACAGTTCTCTCTATTATTTGTGTTTATTTTAATCATGCTTATGTGAAACTGTAATGCAACAAGGCAAATTGATTATCCTGAAAATAACACTTAGTTATCGTCAGAGAATTTATATTTCACCTCATTTTGGTAGTGTATATTATGACCAATTTTTTTGAAATTGTATAAACCATATAGAGTACGTATGATGATTCTCTATTGCCCTACTTATTTACTCATTACACATGATACCAGCACCATGTGTTTCAAGGGATTATTTATGTACATACAAACATGTGAGATAGTAAGGTTTTGAGGCAGTAAATTCTTATAAATTAATTTGTTATGGTTTTTAGAATACTTTTCCTGGTTCGAACGGTGTGTGTGTGTGTGTGTGTGTGTGTGTGTGTGTGTGTGTGTGTATTTATGGACAACTGTGCATGTTGATGATAAACATAATTAATGAGAAAAACTACATAGAGAAATTTGGATAATAATGAGTATGCTTTCATGTATTTTTCAACATACATCAAAAAACATTGGTGCACCTGGGTGGCTCAGTGGGTTAAAGCCTCTGCCTTCGGCTCAGGTCATGATCTCAGGGTCCTGGGATAGACCCCTTCTAGGGCTCTCTGCTCAGCAGGGAGCCTGCTTCCCTCTTTCTCTATGCCTGCCTCTCTGCCTACTTGTAATCTCTCTCTGTCAAATAAATAAATTAAAATTAAAAAAACATTATACTATGCCTTCCGGATGTCTCAAAATAGAAACCACACCGTTGCCTTTCAGGTAGGTTTGTGGATGGTCTGGAGGAGCCCACATTCTTACAGTAATGTTTGAATGAGTCACTGATTTAATTGCCAAAGATACACAACCTTTAAAGGAAGTGAGATAAGCACAGGGTGAGGCGAGGCTGCAGCCAGTGTTGGCCAAGCTCCACTTTGCAGCTGTAATTCTCTTAGGAGGGACACCAGATCTGGAAGGAAGGCTCTTTTCTTCCTTATCAGAATCTTATTTTATTCTATGCCTCCCTCATTCTTAGAGAACGTGCGTAGCCAGTGCCCTTCCGTTTAAGGGAATATTTACAAGCATCGAAGTCTGTTGGTTTTTGAACACCGAGACCACGTTCCTATCAGTGAAAACAGAGTATTCCCTGCTGTCCCTAGACAGAATCAAAGACAATTCATTCCCTTACATTCCATTCTGTGTCTCCTATGACACACTTCTGTGACATTCTTTTACTTGGGTGGTGCTGTATTTGATCCAAGGGGCTACTATCAGAAATGCATTTTCCTGCACTGACCTATTGTTATTCCCTCCAAAATATATTGGGAAGTGTGGTAATCTTGAAGATAATGGAAAGAAAATGGGATCAAGTGTCAGTAGATGTCCTGTCCTTACTTGCTTACTCTCCTCATGGCTTTAAACAAGGTTCTTCAATCTCCTGAGTCATTGGTAAAATAGTACACCTGAGAGAGTTGGTATTGTCACACAAACTCATGAATGTGAGAAGGTTTTTGGAAATTACAATACACCAGAATTATGACTATTTTTATGGATATGACAAAAGCAGGTTTCTTAGAAATGAGCTTTCCAAAAATAATACTAATCATTGAATAAACCTACAGTTTTGCACAATAAGACCATTGTCCTGGAAATCTTAGAATATAATATATATTTAGTTTTATCTCCCTGAAAATAAACCTAAAGTATTCATGTATTTCAAAAATAGATTTGTATCTGTAGATTTAAAAAAAAATCACATTTATATTCTTTAACTACTGTCACTATTTGTGTATAGAAGTCTTATAATTACTTCTTTTTAAAACCTAAAATTAGCATATCTTCTGTTCACCCAATTAACTCAAAGGAGTAACAAATTATTTTTTAAAAGCTTTCTAAACTGATATTCTGTAATGACTCATCCAAGAAAATGTCTTTTCTATTCAGAAGTCTGCACCTCTTTTATTTTTTAGTCAAACACATAATTTACTACACAGCTTTAAAAATGTTTGCTCCATCAATCAACCAAAGGCCAATCGCTTTATTCATTCCTCCATTCATGAGAGTGCCCAGGAATGTGGATGGTGGCAGTGGATTTTCTGTGAAATTTGTGGTAGAATGGGTGATTAGCTAGTAAATATGCAAGGAATCTGTCCCTCCAATCTTTTTCCCCCTTTTTTCAAGTCTTTATTTAAATTCTAGCTAGTTAACATACTGTGTAATACTGGTTTCAGGAGTAAAATTTAGTGATTTGTCCCTCTAATCTCATAATGAACTTGCAGACTTATCTCAGCCTGTGTTATGAAAACTGCAGGGTTTTCTTCAAGGGGGAAGAGGTTGGTAAACCACTCTGGATTTCTCACTCATAGAAGGAAAACCTAACTGCTTAATCTGAGCTTTCTTTTGGAAAGCAGGAAGTTGAAATCCCTGCTTTATTTCAAGCTCGTGGCCTGACCTGTTGAATTGGCTTGCTAATAAAGAAATATGTGAGCCCTGTAAAAAAAAAAAAAAGAAAGAAAAGAAATACGTGAGCCCAGAAAGTGAAGAGAAAGAATGAGAAGTTCACATGCTACCACATGACAGCCTGATGGCATTCCAGTGCTCTGTTCCTTCTTGGTGGCCTTGCTTCAATGATGCATTTGGACTTTGCCATGATAGCACTCTTACTTTGCAGCAGAAACCATCTTGGGATGGTTTTCATCTTTTGTGAATGATTTTAGACACTGTTTCTTCCTTTCTAATTCTCAATGTTAGCAATAGAACTGTTTCAATATTTTTATTTTTTTTGACAAAACTGTGACTTTTTATAATGCTGTTTTTAAAACTTGGATCATTCACAGTAGACTAGAAAAATTATTTTCTTTTTAAGTCCCCTAGAACTTGCTTCCAGACTTGGGAGATGACTGACCTCTGTAAAGGTACCAAAACTCAAAGCACTAAATTGGAAATTAGGAGACTTGGATTTGGGTCTCGCTCTTTCACTAACTAGCTGAGGAGTCTAATCCCATGCTTCAGTTTCATTGTTTGTGTGACTCTGGACAAGTCACTCTAGTTCCTTTGTGTCTCAGTTTCCTCATCTGTAAAAGAGGATCATAAAATTGTCTACCTCTTTGCATTGTTGTAAGGAGTCCATGAGATAATGATTATAAATGGCCCAGAACAGTACCAGGCTTATGATAACAGCATGTGATAATTAGATAATTAGATAAAAATTAGATATCTAATTATCTAATGTAATTAGATATTACATTATCTAATAATGTAATAGTAATCTGTCTTGTTATAATTCCTATATTATCTGTCTTCACAAGGCTATGATGAGAACCAAATGACAGAATACATGTTGTGTTCGTTTTTTCAAAGATTTTATTTATTTATTTATTTATTTATTTGAGAGAGAGAGCATGAGGGGGGAGGGTCAAAGGGAGAAGCAGACTCCCTGCTGAGAAGGGAGCCCGAAGCGGGACTCGATCCTGAGTTCCGGTATCATAACCTGAGCTGAAGGCAGTTGCTGGTTTAACCAACTGAGCCACCCAGGCATCCCTATGTTGCATTCATTTTTGTAGTGCTGCACAACCAATCGTCACAAACTTGTCAGCTTAAAACAAGAGCTATCGATTATCTCGTTTCTGTAGTCGGATAGGTCTGGCCTAGCTGGGTGCTCTGCTCAGAGTTTCATAAGGGTGAAATCCAGGTGTCAACTGGGTCTTTCCTTCTGAAGCCTAAGTTCCTCTTGCAAACTCATGTGACTGTTGGAAGAATTGATTTCCTCAGGATGGAAGTCACCATTTCTTGCTAGATGTCCACAAGGGGCCACGCTCAGCAACTGGAGACAGCCCACCTTTCCCTGCCATGCGGCCCTTTCCACATTGCGGCCGTTGCTTTCTTCTGGGCGAGGAAGAATCTGTCTCACTGGTTTCCAATCCCTTACCACCGGCTGAAGAAAACTTGCTTGTATGGGACGTACCTGATCAAGTCAAGCCATCCAGGCCAATCTCCTGTTAGCCATATCCTACAACATGATCATGGCCTGATATCATGCTCTCAAGTTCTACCCCCACTTAAGGGGAGGAGATCATATGAGAGAGAGGGTCATCTTTGAATTCTGCCTACCCTAAATGTGAAGATGAAGTGAAAAGTAAAAATGCCATACCAAGTACACAGTATTGTGTGTCGTATCACTGCCATCGTCATTGTGATCATGATATCAAAGTTTTATCCACATACAACCCTCTTCTACTTATTTTCAAAGGTTTAAATTAACTGTAAAGAGTATTCCAATTCATTCGATAGTCATGTAACTCAGAGCTTCGCATTTGCTTCATAACTCCCTCAATTCTTATTCTCTTTGGCGTATTTACTTCCCACATTTCCTCCTTTGATCATTGAGTCAATGATTCATGGCACTCTCCAAGAACAAAGTTCCATGGAGAAGTATGTCCTATTGAATTCACCAGTCCATAAAGTACTCAACCATTATCTCCCTTACATGTATGCAGCAATCCTGAAATTCCCTATGGCCCGGTTGTGCTCAACTCTAAAACAAACTAAGGAAAAGGTAATCTTTTTCAATACTTTAATAGTACTTAACCCAGGGACTAATATAACAGACTCCGAGATGTTTATTCATAGATAGCAGGAGTGAGCCCAAGATGATCTTTGTGGCTCTGGCTGTCATTTACCAGCACTCATGAGGGCCTCATATATTGTTAAAAGCTCCATAATATTTAAAGTAAATGTAAATATAAAATAGAATATAAAATAAAAATATAGTAAAACAATGATGTAGGGAAGGGTTGAAAATGATTACATCGTCCATGAAAATGGAATGGGGAAATTTAACCTAGAAATCCAAACAAGACTCTTCTGGTATTTTGTTAATATAAGTGCCGTTAGGGCAGAGATGAATTCTCTGCCTACACAGAGATAATGAAATAAAGTAGAATTTTATTTAAAAAAGAATTCAAATTAGAAATTATATCTGTGTTCAAAATCATCTTTGCCACTGTTGACATTATGATCAAGGATGTGTTCCTTTTCCTCATTAAGACTTAGTTTTTGTGTCTTTTTTAATGGAGGTAATATTGTCTACTTAAGAACGTGTTCTGAGGATGAAGTGAAATAACGTAAGCTAAGTTCTTAGGACAATCCCAAATATGTAGTGAGCGTTTAGTAACTGATGACTATTATTGTTATTGTTATTTTTATTCATTTTAATTATGACAACTTGTGGCCCAATGTCTGGAATGTATTAAGTGCTCAGAAAATATTACTTTTCATCACCCTTCAATAAACAATTTGAATTGAATTTGTTGAATTCAACTGGATAAACAATTTGAATTAAATTGTTGAATTGAGCTGGATCTGTCGAGAAGACAATTTCAGGTATTATCAGTCTGAAATACATTAAGAAGTTACTGTTTGTCTGATTTTATTTAACTTTATACAATTTTCTTCCTCCCCCGTTCTGCCTGCATGCCTCCCTACCTCCATCCTCCTTCTTTCCTTGTCTTTCCTCCTTTTCTTCTCTCTGTTTCTTCCTCCTCTTTCTCTTATCTTTTTTTCTCAAGCAGATATTATTTTAAATTTCCGAACAACCTATGTCAGCAAGTCTGGTCAAGTTATCTTTGAAGCAAGATCAATTTGCATCCACTATGTCACAACCTGGTTCATCATTGATTTAATTGCTGCCCTGCCTTTTGATCTCCTGTATGCTTTCAATGTCACAGTGGTGAGTAAAGAGTTCCCTTCCACATGACCTTAAAGGTTATTTTTAACCTTGTGATTATTTTCCACATGTTCAGGTTTTAAGTGTTTGTGACAATTGTGCATCCAGGATTTTGTGCCCTCCTGAATAAAGACACCAAAGTGGCCAATGGTACGCAGGCCACGGATTGTCCATTTGAGGAAGTTACTTCCTTTTAAAATTTGCGTTACCGGTTTGAGTTATTTAAATACCTAGACCAGGATATACCAAAAGCCTGAGTTTATCATCAACACTGACTCAGAACAAATCCTTTGGTAAGGAAACCAGCTGCAGAAATACAAGCATTACTTTGTATTACTTAGGCAGTTATTTGCCTCCAAGTTTCAGCGCAGAGTTTAAGATTTCTTCTAGTTTTATGACTTTTACTCTCTACCTCTTGAGTATTTCATTATTCACTGGCAAAACAAAGAAAAGACTTATCAAGATAAAGAATACTGAAATTAAAATAAAAGAATTCAACCACTTCTTAGAATTCCTTGTAAAAATGTTGGGAGGGACAGAAACGTAAATGACACAATGACCATGAACTTGAGAGCTCTGTTGGATTTTAATTTTTCTCTAGGATCATAACTTCTCCTCTTTCTTCATGGAAAGCTTATATAAAACCTCATGCCTCCTCACAGGAAAGCAAGTATGTCCACTCGTGCTAGTAGCTATTTTTCTTATTGAACAATCATTGTTCTTAAGAGCATTAAGTGCTCCCTGTACTTAGAGAGACTTTTAGGGACATATAATAGCATTTTGGGGCCAGTAATGCAATTTGCTCCTAGAATAACAATTTTTTTAAATTAACACATAATGTATTATTTGTTCAGGGGACCAGGTCTGTGAATCACCAGTCTTACACAAATCACACATTCACCATGCACACACCCTCCCCAATGTCCATTCCCCAGCCACCCTATCCCTACCCACTCACCCATCCCCTCCAGCAACCCTCTGTTTCCTGAGATTAAGAGTTAGAGTAACGAATTTTAGCAGGCAAAAATTTACTAAACATTAGTTCAAATTAAACATATTTCTTACTCAATCGACAACCCCTTGCGATTCTCTCTCAAGACTTTAAAAGCATAGTTTTCAATATTAAAGTGATCATTGTTTTTCAAATACAGTCTTTATTGACTTCGTAATGAAGATTGGGCTATAATCTTGTCTATTTAGTGCAGATTTGTTAATTACCTATATAAGAGTATTTTTCTTTTCTTTCTCTTTCTATTTTTTTTCAAGGTGGAAGTTGAGAGTGCCAACATCTTTAAGAGGTTTATAAGTCAACTAGAAGGAAACCTCTGGGGAAAAATTTAGTATATAATATCAATCAGTGCCACTTTGAATTGTTATCCAAGCTTTTTAAAGTGCTTTTTAAAATTGAATTTGACTAGATAAATGTACTGTAATGAAAGCATAATGACTTAAAACAAGGCTTTTGCAAGATTGCAACAAAAAAAATTCAAAAGAAATATATAGTTCACAAAATGTTAAGAAAAGTTTTCCACATTCTCCTGGAGAATTGTTAAATAAGTGGTGTTTAATAGACTGTGCTCTAAATTAACTTACTGCTTTGCTACTAAATACTAATAATAATTGTTTTATATTCCATTTCTCTTTGGGCACTGAACAGGTAAAATCATTTAAAATATATATTCTGTAATTATTTGTAAAATATATACAATTTTAAGATCTATAACCTGTGTATATATCATTAATATCCTCATTGCCTAAAATTAACACAAAAGATTTTTGAAAAAGTCTAATTCTCATATTTTGATGGATTTTAAATACTTCCACACTTTTACTGCATTCTTGCTCCCTTCATTTTATAAAGAATGCAAGTTACATATCAACATCTATGTTAGAAAGAGAGAAAAAGAGGAAGGAATAAAGGAATCTCTCTTCTCAGTGATAATATTTCTGCTTCTCACAGGAGGGAGCATATGATCATTAACAAATTGGCACATAAATTTGCTCTGCCCCTAAATAAATTATTCAAGATGAAATATTCTATTTGAACAGAAAATCTTGTTCAGTGTTATTATGTTTACTCCCCAGGAAAACATAAGTTATGAGGAACAGTTTATGCATTATGTGATTTTTTTACACTGCACAGACTTAAAAAAAAAAGGGAAAAAATAAATAAATAAGCAAACACAGGTGTTAGCTTTCCAGATTTAAAATATATCCAGTAAGTTCATGTTTGTAAATGACTTTCAAAAACTCATTATAACCCCCCAAAATGTATTGGATGCTCTAATTTTGACTTTGCCCATAATTGCTAATGGTAAATGTTTTATACAAAGCTCACACCTATCTTTAATAAAATTTACTGTGTGTAAATCACTATGAAAGGCATTCTGAGAGACATAGTTGTGAATGAGAAAGAAAATATAATAGAGTGAAAAAGGCAAAAGTATAAATCCCAGTCTTACCACTTACTGAGGGACTTCCTTGGGGAAGTTAACACTAAAATGGGCAAAATGAGCACAGAAATCGTTACAGGCTTTCTCAGCAGCCTAAAAAGGCAACATTTCTGTAAAATACCTGGCTAAGTGTCAAACACTCAGAAAGACCTCAGTACATGTTAATCAACTTCTTTCTCTCTCTTTCTCCCCCTAGTGGACAGTCAGGGGGTGGTCATGTCCACCTGGTAGTAGGGGAAACTGCCATTTGATAGGGGGTTGTGATGAGTACATCACTGTCTTGCACCTGCCTATAAGCTGCTTCTAATTTTTATCAGAGACAAATTCAGAACAGCATCCCAAGAGTAGAAAGAATACTTTCCCTTTTTTCAGATTATATATTTCCATCTAAATCAAATATGCCTCTTGCTTATGTCATTCATTGAAAGCCCAAACTCACATTTTATAGCAAGAAGGTGTTGACTCAGATAGGAATAAGCATAATTTATTTCAAAAGTGTCAGCAAAATTACTAAGGCTGTCTCATCCTGGACACCAAGTTGTGTATCCCTTATCTTTCCAAATGACTACTGTTCTCAGATAAGGACAGCCCCCCCCATTCTTCCCTCAAACATCCTCTTTATGGTCAGAGAAAATGGGGAGATTGTCTGCATCAGTATTCTATGTTCAATGGTGTCTTAGTCTGCTCAGGCTGCTGTAACAAAATATCATTGACTGGGTGCCTTAAATAATAGAAATTTCTCAGTTCTCAAGGCTGGGAAGTCCAAGATCAGGGTTCCAGCCAGTTTGGTTCTTGATGAGGGTTCCTTTCCTGGCTTGTAGATAGCTGTCTTCTTGCTGTGTTCTTACATGTTGAGGGGAGAGAAAGACACTGAGTTAAGCAGAGAGAGAGCCAGGGAGACAGGAAGAGAAGAGGAGAGAGCATTCTCTGGGCTCTTCTAATAAGGGCACTAATCCCATCTTGATGACCCCACCCTCATGACCTCATTTAAAGCCAATCACTTCCCAAAGGCCCCATTGCCAATTATCATCACATTGAGGGGGAGGGCTTCAGCACGTGAGATTTGGAGGGACAAAATTCAGTCAACAGCAGATAGCTTCCTCCATTTGGGATTTCTGTTTGAGGTTTCATTTCAATTACAAAACTGTCATCTGTCAGATTCTTTGGCCTATAAAATAAACTCTACCCCCGGTAATTTCTCTAAGCTACAAAGGAGATATTGCAAAATACTGCCATGGAATCACCAGTTTACAATGAGCTGGAGAAATGGCAGATGAGAACTTGGCTGTGAAGGAAAAAAAAATAAAACTTTATACAGAAGAATGAGAAAAAGAAACAAAAGCACAGCTAGCTGGCAAGTG
Organism: Procyon lotor; assembly: GCA_028646535.1. NCBI lineage: Eukaryota > Metazoa > Chordata > Mammalia > Carnivora > Procyonidae > Procyon > Procyon lotor. The sequence goes on along the minus strand of CM053603.1, from coordinate 68,340,678 downwards.
CTTCAAATGACCTTATGATTTTATTTTATTTCAGTATAGAATAAGTCAAAATTACAACTGAAAACACTTTTATTGAATTTCTATTATTATATTGCGTGTAGAATGTTTTGTATCTGAATTTATTACCTGTTCATTCATTTAACACATATTTATTGAGCACTTACTATGCATCAGGCCCTGCTCTAAGTACAATTTTCTTAGACATAAGGGGAGACGGATAGTGGAGGAAGGAAATAGAAGTCAGTTGACTCCAGAGCTAATTACAAAGGCACATTTACAGAAGATAACTGATCTTGTTTATGATTCTGTCTGTCAAGGAAATACTGTTCTTAGGTGTAGTCATACAAACCACTTTCTTCCCCTTTATTTTTGGTTCCTTCCACACACACACACACACACACACACACACACACACACACACCTCAAATTAGAAAAGGTCAAGTAATTTGTCAAACTCTATTTGCATATGAGCTAATACTTTATTTGCCTTTTGTATTTTAGAATGCTCACTGAGGCTCTTTGAGGTGTGATAGAACATGTATTAGTGGACCATATATGTTGTTAACAATGACATTGACCATTCCGGTGGACACCAAGGGTGCACATTTTTCAGTTGGGTCCTGAATTCAGGACAATACTCCCTTAGCTACAAGTGTGTTGTTTTACTGTATACAAAGGCAGGACCCAGGAGAGTTTTCAAAAATTTTGGTCCGTTTTACTTTTAGTTCCCTAAGCATGTCTGTTTGAGAGAGGGCTCAGAATGTATAAGTATGTGTTTCCTCTATCAATGATGTTAGAAAGAAGAGAGCCCAACACTTGAGACAGGAGGTGATACTAGTATTTGTGAGGAGATCTTACACAAGTTTGATAGATATAATCACTGTTTGTTTCAAAAACTAAGTTACCTTTGTTACCACTTCACAAGGTTTTACTTCAGTGGGTACAAATTATTGTTGTAAAGCCAGTCTTACATGGAGGGAGGGATGTGGAATTGAAAAAACACATATGTAAGAGGTGGAGACACCTTATGTTCAGTCCTGAAACCATAATGTGTTTCAGTTGTGTATCGGAATATACAAAATTATATTCAATCAAATAAGTACAGAAAAAAGATAAATCTTAAGGGAAATAAGTATGAATTTGAAGAAATTAAGTTGTCTTACCATCTCTTATTCTATCACCTCTTGATATAATATGTGGAGAAGGGACATTGGTATGGTCATAAAAACGACCATACCATGGGAATCATGATTATAGTTAAGTTCAAGAACTTTCCAGAATGGCTAGACATGAAAGTAACTGTCATAGCACGGAATGAGCCGTGGGCCAAGTTGTGCTGCTCCGTCTCCTCCCACAGGTGTCTCTCGTGCATCTCCTGAAGACCGTCCGGCTACTGCGTCTTTTGCGTCTCCTGCAGAAGTTGGACCGTTATTCCCAGCATAGCACAATCGTCCTGACTCTGCTCATGTCCATGTTTGCGCTCCTTGCACACTGGATGGCGTGTATCTGGTATGTCATTGGAAAAATGGAGAGGGAAGACAACAGCCTTCTGAAGTGGGAAGTTGGTAAGGGCTTACATTTGTCACGTTTTCCATTTTTAAGTGAAAAAGGAAGATAGTCTAGAATTTGGAAGAGGTGAAAGATGAGTCCATAAATATGTCCTCTGACTGTCGATTTGTCTAATAATTTTTAGGGGCTGGGCAGGGCCGGGAGGGTCTGTGAGATAGATGATTTCTTTTGAGAAAATTTTCTGGAAAATCTTTATATATTTTTTAAAGACTAATGGGTTAAGATTGCAATGGGCTGTTTAAAGTGATCGGCCAGGCTGTAGAAGTGTTTAGATAAGTAATGTGTGATTTTTTTTTCTTAAGATTTTATTTATTTATTTGACAGAGAGAGATCACAAGTAGGCAGAGAGGCAGGCAGAGAGAGAGGGGCAAGCAGGTTCCCTGCTGAGGAGAAAGCCTGATGTGGGGCTTGATCCCAGGACCTTGAGATCATGACCTGAGCCCAAGGCAGAGGCTTTAACCCACTGAGCCACCTAGGCGCCCAGTAATGTGTGATCTTACCTGACTTACCCATTGCAGGGCTAGTACCATTGAATCACTGGGCAACTGGCCTATGGCCAATCATTTCAGTGAGAGAGAAAGTGAGTATATTATAGTGACACACTTTCCACATTTAGTATACTTTGAGAATTTGTGATGATAGAGGGAACTGGATATTCACAAATGTAATTTGTAGAATTTTGTGTCCCCATAATACATGGGAATTTAAGGGAGATTTTTCCAAGCGTTACATAATTCTGCATAAATGAATCTGAAATGTTCTGCACAGAAACACATTTTTAAACTTACGTTAACCACAAAAACTTTACTGAAAATGAAATTCTGAAGGCTATAACCCTCTATCCAAAAATATGTGCATTCTTTGCCCAGTCATTGCCTTTAGAGAATTGTCATAATACCCCATGTAGAATTCTTCCCCTCCCCCCCACCTCTTATTCTGACAGTTCATCAAAAGAATCTGTTTCTTGGTTGGCTAGAAAGTTCTTTGCTTCTTTTCTCCAAAAATCAATCTTGAACTTTTGGAAGCTCAGACCTTTGCACAGCCACAAGAGATTCCCAAGAGAGAAACATGTTCTAATTTTTCATATCAACATTTAATGGCAGAATGCATTGGGCACATCCCTGGGTTGGCTCTCATGTCACCCTCCTGCCAGAGGGCATATACAAAGCCTTCAAAGTATGTCTTTGGAGAATGAACTGGAGACCCTAAGAAAAACAGATTCCAGGGAGCGAATCTCCTATCTATATTATTAAAAATGCTCCTGCACATCTCAGTTTTGACCCTAAGCTACACCAAAGCAATGAGTGTGTTCTGATAATTTTCATCTCGGACTGGTTTTATCTTCCTTACCAAAGTACTTCTTCTGTGTCTTGCTATGGATCTCAATTCTCAGAAATGAAGTCAAGGGAGAAATAAAACTGCAGGGTGAAAGCAGGAATGTTCTACATTATGAGAATATGAGATGAGATGTGAAAGAGTGAGAGAGGGAAGGGGGGTGGAGAGGAAAAGACAATGGGGGAAGGACAGAGAAGAGCTGATTAAAAGGAGGCCCAAAGTCTGGATTGTACTTGGATTAAAACATTTCCTGTTCTTTAGTATTGTTTCCTTTTCTATTTTCTTGTCTTGAAGGCTCCCTTATCACACACTCTGGTGTAGTTCTAATGGTGTTCAGTGAATTACAGCATTAGATCTCTGCCATTTGTTTTGAATCCATATTAAAATTCTGACTTGTGGTCAGCCACCTGATTCCTTTCTGGGCCTGACCTAATTTCCTTCAGGCCCCAGACCTATACACTCATATTAATTTGTAAGGCTTGTCTAGTCTGAGAGTCTCCAGATGGGGAAATTCAGCTTATTCACGCTCTCAAATTTAGTTAGATGAGGAAAGCTTTTTGTTTCATTTCCAACACACCAGTTATGCTGCAGATGTACAGACTAGCTGTTGTTTTTCTTCCCATAAACACACAGAGGTATTGATTTTCCAAGAAAATAGAAGACAACCATCTAAACTGCTTCAGTATTGCCCCCTACCTCTCCTACTCTTAAACCTGATGTTATGGTTCAATGTAACAAAGAGCATCTTGTGAGGTGGAACTCAACCCACAAAGAAAGCACTGGCAGAAAACAATGTCGGGAAGAAAACACTGGGTTGGGGCAACAAGAACTCTCCTCATCACAGCTCCACCACGAATTAATTGTGAGGTTTGCGGTAATTTTGTTCACCTCTACAGGCCTCGGTTTCCTCATCTAGAGCATGAGAAAATTCACCTGTCTGAATTTTCTGAAATAGAAAGTCTATTTCAGTTTCCATGATTTATGACTTTAATGGAAGAACAAACCCCATATCTTGTGTGCTTGTTTGTTTTTTTGTCATAGTTCAGTGTCCACATAAACTGTCAATAGCAACCACCCAACGTCAACAAGTTTGAGGAAAAAGGATGTGTCAGGAAGTACATCTTGTAATCACAGCATGTTAAAGAATTGATATGTTTTACTCAGTTATGATAAGAATAACTCAACCTTTATCTTTAGAGAATTAGGTTTCCTGTTCAAACACCTCTCAGAATAACATCAGGAAGATTGTATGCTAATTATGCCTGTCAATATTGGATTTATAGGCTTGGCGACAAGGACTTTTCCTTCCCTTAAAATTATTTGTATTGTTGTTCATTTAAAATGTTCTCCAGCTGAGATTTGGACACAAACTAAATAATTATGACCTTTTCTACCTAATTTTTTAATGAAGCAGCTGAGAATCTAGGTTAATTTAATTTTTACTATGGAATTTTACACTAGTATTCTTCTACCTATTTTGGTTCAAGTACCGTGAATCAAAAAATTCTTCACACAAATAAAATTTGAGTAAAGAACATTTTCTTTATGTTGTGATAAACATTAGATGTGTAGAATAGATTTATATTCCCAAGGGATAAAATGGAATTTTCTTTCTAAGCATTGTTAATTGCCTTGAAATGATTTTTCCCCCTTTTTGTCCTTGGTAGGTCTATTACTTACGGCTAGAGAGAGTTCCAGTATTTTGCATCAGATCAAATCAGAGTTAATCTTTAAAAAAGATTGTAGGATAGCTTCTCTATAAGATATCTATTTTTGGAAGGAAGAATTAATACCCATGGACTAATTATACCAGAGGCTGGTAATGAACTAACTTGCCTGATGTTATTTTTACTTCATATTCTTATGTGCTTTTATGCTATATTTTAAGAAATGTAAGGTTTGGCTTATTGTTTCATGGAATTTTAGACTTGGGAGGACCTTAGTCTAACTTTTTTTATTTTTATCGTGAGAAATCTAGCTGTAGGCTCTACTAGCTCTGTGATGTAGGGGTTATTATCTGGTGTATCCACTGCTGTCTCATCACTGTGGTACATAGTACCAGGCACATGGCAAAAGTGTGAAAAAAATGTTGAATGAGTTAATCTTCAAGGTCATCCAATTACTAAATGATAGTCATGGGATAAGAGCCTAGATTCCCTAACTCCTTGTGTACAATTTCTTCTAATAATTTTGAATATTATGAAATTAGAGGAAATGGCTATTTAACAAATACTTTCCAGCAGGAAGATTGAGAGGAGAAGAACAAATAGGGTGATCACTTAAGATTTGGTTACTTGGGGTGCCTGGGTGGCTCAGTTGGTTAAGCTGCTGCCTTCAGCTCGGGTCATGATCCCAGTGTCCTGTGATCGAGCCCCACATTGGGCTTCTTGCTCGGCGGGGAGCCTGCTTCTCTCCTGCCTGCCATTCCTCCTGCTTGTGCTTGCTCTCTCCCTTTCTCTCTCTCTCTCTGTCAAATAAGTAAATAAAAATCTTAAAAAAAAAAAAAGATTTGGTTACTCATTCAAAAAATATTTTTTGAGTGCCCACTACATGCTTGCTTGGTCCTATGTGAGGCACTCAAGTTACCAAAACTAATATTATACTTAATGCCATGGAACTTAAAGTCCAGTAGTTAAACAGAGACAAATAGCTCAATGGATATATCACAGTGTGATAGTTCTATAACTGGAACGTGTATAGAGGGGAGACAGCTAGCTCTAGCCAGCATATCAGCAAAGGCTTTTCCAAGATGAGCTAGTTTTAGGGGAGGAATAGGTCTTGTCTCTGCAGATGTTGAGGAAGGAGCATGGGTGAGAGCAGGAACATGGCTATATGAAGCTGGTCACTAGGAATCGCATGAAGGTTGAATGGGGTAATAAGGTGATGAAGCTGAAGTGTCAGGTAGTCAGGGACCGGCTCTTTAAAGACCATTCATGCTAAGCTTTTGAGTTTGGACTTCATCCTAAGGTTATAAGGGAGCATAAAATTCTCTCAAGCAGTGATCCTTTGAATATAGAACACGAGGGAATAGGGGAGATGTTTTGCTCTGCTTCATTTTCGATATCTATAAACTGGCAATAATAATGGTGCCTACCTCATTAGGGTTGCCAGTACTAAATTAGGAAATCTATGTGAAGCATTTAATACTGTGCCTGGCACCTAGCAAATTCTCAATAGATAGTAGCCATTATAGCTATCATTACCATTTTATTATGACAGTTCTAATAAGGGAAGTACCGTGAACTCTGACTAGTGATACTGATGATTTTATATGGGAAGAGTATTAAGAACTGCTTTAAAAATATATTTCCCTTTAAGTTTAGTTGTAGTGCTGGACAATGAATTTTATTCTTTTGCCTATCTTCAAAATTAAAAAACCCACACTTTATATTTAAGTCAGTCTCTGAAAAATTAGTAAGTTTCACATAGCCTGAGAGTTGCACGCATACAGATTTCCCCTTCCAGGTTAATATAGGTGACAGGTCCAACATTTATCCTGTAAGCTTGTTGGGATATGGAAAAATTTTATAGAACTTAGTACTTCAAGGGCAAAATTTAACACTATGTTAAAGAGGCATAACACAATTGAGTCTAAGTGTGTTTTTTATTTTTTAAAAAATTTTAAAAGATTTATTTATCTGAGGGGGAGGGCAAGAGAAAAATCTCAGGCCACGCCCCATTGTGTGCAGAGACCCCACAGGGCTCCATCTTCTGACCCTGAGATCATGACCTGAGCTGAAGTCAGGAGTCAGGGAGCTGAACCGACTGAGTCATCCAGGGGCCCCTAAGTGTTGTTTTTAAATTAAAATCTTTATTATGCCCGCAGTCATGTTTCAGAATGATCTCTTTGGGGCAAGGGGCATCGTTACTTATTTTCTATAAGAAGTCTTCAATAAATACCCAGCTAGAAATGTATGAGAAGGCATGCATATTTCTGTACATTTCAATTAATGTAGGGATATATTATTTTAATGATCACTTATGAATTTCAATTAATGACTTATAAAGCTCAATTAATAATATTGAATTAGTCCTTAAAGAGCTCCTTAGATTACTGAACAGAATATAATGGTTCTGATTCAAGTGAGAAAGATTTGGATTTGAATCTTGCTTCAGAGATTTACTAGGCCTGTGATTTTGGCCAAGATGACTTCAATCTGTTACTTTTTATACAAAGATCTTTAGTTTTTTTGCCTGTAAGGTGGGTATGGCAATACTGACCCTCAGTACTTTTTAATATTAGAGGCATTTAATATTAGAGGTCTGGTACATAGTATGTTCTTGCAGCCGAAAACTGCCACCATTACAACACCTCTTCCATTCTTTATACTAATTTGGGCTATTCTCGAACTGCAGTTACCTGCCTAAACTTATATCCAAGAGCAATGCAGAGTTGAAATAGCAGTACTATTCAAGCGTAGTGAAGAAGTGATTCTTCTCTAACAGTCATGATTCTTGGTTATAAACAAAAACCAAAGAGGAATCCATCAACAGGAAGTGCAGACTCAAAATTAGAGAAAGAACAAGATTTAGGGAAAGAACATGATCCGACACAGCTCCAAAGATCCCAATGCAGGAAGCACGGCTGCTGACTTTTTGCAAACATGGCCTAGACACGTTCCTGGCTTGGTAGATGCTAGGAGAGAGTCCTAACCTCCGCTTTGTCTCTGGTTCACAGTCCCAGAAGGGAGAATCCAACTGGCCAAGCTTAGTCACATGCTCAAACACTGACTGCTGGGGTGAGAAGGACCTCCCACCTTCCACATCCACGGCCGGAAGTGGGGCCCTCCCTGTGTCTCTCCGTTACTATGTAGGATGGAGAATAGCCGCTTCACCTAAGATTTTAGACAGCCAAAAAAAAAAAAAAAGAGGAATGTCTTCTACAATAACATCTTTACCCTTACATTTAAAAACAGTACAGCCGAGACGCCTGGGTGGCTCAGTCGGTTAAGTGGCTGCCTTCAGCTCAGGCCATGATCCGAGAGTCCTGGGATCCAGTCCTGCATTGGGCTCCCCGCTATGCGGGAGAGCCTGCATCTCGCTCTGCCTGCTTGTGCTTGCTCTCTGTCTCTCTCTCTCCCCCTTTCTCTCTGACAGATAAATAAATAGGTTCTCTTAAAAATAAAAATAAATAAAAAATAAAAACAGTAGAACTTACAAAAACATTTATTAAAATGCTCCTATGAATCATACCCTTCTCAGGCAACATCATGTCAAATGGAATTAGCTGGAAAATGAAGATGTCATTATTAATGCTTTTGCTTATCATAATACGGTCTGTGCTCCTTATGTAAACGTCACAGTGGCCTTCTACTTCCCACACTGTGCTCCCTCTGCTAGACTGCATCTTGGTCAGTAGCTCCCAGTTGTAGCCGAAATGCTTCCTTATATTCTTTCTCAAAGCTATATCTATTTCTAAAGCTATGACATACTGAACTGTAAAATAGATAATCTGCTACAGAGGTTAGAGATGAGAGTACACTGTAATAGAGAGAAGCTTTTTATCCTTTAATCCTTTGGCTGGGGTAAGCTTATCCATTGTGGATGCCTAAGTGTATCTGTACCAATGACCAAAAAAAAAAAAAAAGACAAAAACAAGCCCAAAAATCTAGAATGGGAAGAAGAGGATTAAGGGAGATACCGTTTTTCAAAGTTTCATTGACCATTTTAATCCTAAATCTGATCCTCGTTGGATAAAACATCATAAAAGCTGATTGATTTGTAGGGCGCTCTAGTTATTAACTGCTTAGCGTTTACAAGCCTCATGCAATGGGGGGAAAATGACCAGTCTTATGATATTGTATGATATTGTGAGCTTGTTATATCAATAACGGTAGCAATTTTTCCTTAAGAAGATAGAATTGACGGGGCACCTGGGTGGCTCAGTCGTTAAGCATCTGCCTTCGGCTCAGGTCATGATCCCAGGGTCCTGGGATCGAGCCCTGCATAGGGCTCTCTGCTCAGCAGGAAGCCTGCTTCTCCCGCTACCGTTCCCTCTGCTTGTGTTCCCTCTCTCGCTGTGTTTCTCTCTGTCAAATAAATAAAATCTTTAAAAAAAAAAAAAAGAAGATAGAATTGACAAGTACTCTACATTTTTAGGTTTTGTATAAAAGATTATAAAAAACTTTTTAAGATAAACCTTATCTATAGATTCTCATTTTGGGGAATATATGAAATAAAGAAAGGGGAGAAAAAGCCTAAAATGAAGGTCTCCAGCCATTAAAGTGTACCCTAGTGAGGGACACTGGTGCTTTTTTTTTTAAAAACACAAGATCTTAAACTTTAATGTGTACTGAAATCACCTGAGTATTGAATTAAAATACAGATTATAATTCAGTAAGTCGAAAGTGGAGCCCAAGACCCCGCATATTTAACAAGTTCCCAGGTGAAGTCTGGGCTGCTGGTCCCCCCCACCACACTTTGAGTAGCAAGGTTTTAAAAAGTCTGGGAGATTTATGTGACTTTAATATTCCCAGTTTATAAACAGTCCTAAACCAGCAACAACTCAGTCCTTCCTATCTTTTTCCACATTCCTGTCCCTTTTCCATCCTCATCACGTCTGTGAATTTTCTTGGATATGGTAATGAACCAGGGAGGTTCATTGAGAAAGAATGAACCTCAATGCCGAAGCAATATAACACTGTGGTTTATTTCTTTTCTTTTTTGAGATTTTATTTGTTTGTTTGTTTGTTTGTTTGTTTATCAGAGAGAGGATAAAGCAGGGGGAGCAGCAGGCAGAGGGAGAAGCAGGCTCCCTGACAAGCAAGGAGCCCAGTCTGGGACTGATCCCAGACCGCTGAAATCATGGCCTGAGCTGAAGGCAGACACTTAACCAACTAAGCCACCCAGGCGTCACAACACAGTGGTTTAAATATCCTCATGAGAAACAATTTATATTACTGGTAATTCTGGGAAACTAAAATTGAATACTATCAGTTTTAAAAGCGTTGCTGATGCTCTATTCTATTTTGATAAAGGTGTCTAGAAAACAGCAACATTTTCATGTTTTCAGAGCAAGATTTTACTCTCTTGCCAAAGGGAGCAAATGGCATATTATTTTCTTCCTTCCCTCCCTCCTTCCTTCCTTTCTTTTAGTAAAGTTGACTCACAATGTCACATTAGTTTCAGGTGGCAAATGGTTTATTCTTAAAATTCAGATTTCCATTGTACTTTCTGAATATAATGATAAACTTTACTTTAAAAATTGAGGAAATAAAGTATATATGACTTTCCAATTCTAAGGTTGAATTATCTCTGTAGTCTGACCTTGGGTGTTTCAGAATTATTTGGGCATTTAGAAATCAAGCTGCACAAAATTAGCTTTTAATTGCATAATGTTCTCAATCCTTTGATAGGGAAATTCTGGGTTTCAGGTAGCAGACTGGGAGTTAATATGATTTCACGTTGCCAGAGGTGCTCAGTAAGAGGACACACTTCATACTTAACGATTAGAAAATACTGAAGCTGAAATATACTCAGAATATCCTCGTACCAG
>CM053603.1:68247111-68330179 GCA_028646535.1 Procyon lotor | reverse complement strand
ATTAGACTTAGTATCATAGTAGGAGGAATAATTATGATTTTAATGTTTTTAAAAATATGGGCTACCACATATATCATTCCCCAGTAAATCTATAAGAATAGGGAGAAAGATTATCCTCATCTCTAAATGGAAATAATTAAAAATACCTACTTTAGAGAGTAGTTGTGTTGCAGGATCATTGAGTGATGGTCAAGAAGACTTGAGATATTTTATGGTGTAAATTAGTTAAGTTTATTTAAGTAGCACGGGGACAGGACCCATGTGCTAAAAGAGCCACAGTTTTGCTGTATGAAGCTGGTTTATATGCTTAGTGCTGGTTATATGCTTAGTGCTCAAGGGGGAGGGAATATGCGGGGGGTATTAGATCATGAGTGTTTCTTCGAATTTCTACTCATGAAACTACTTTCACCAAGATTTCTCTGGTGCTTATCATTCAGCTCAATATTGACTTTTGGTGAGATGTACCAGCAGTCATGAGACCCTTCAAGAATGTAGCAACCAGCAGTTATTTGATCCTTATAGAAACTATGCAGGCTATGGGTCAGTCTTCTGGGCTAAAGGTGAACATTTTTCTGCTTCTATACCTCAACAGTTGGGTGAGCTTAAGTAAGCTGATAAATCTAAATACAGTTTGCAAACTGAAAAGTGCTATAGAATTATGACACAATCGTTGTGTTAGTAACATACACACAAACACACATACATGCATGTATGCATGTGTTTATATGTATAAGTGTATCTTTCTCTCTTTCCAGAGTTACATTATGTATATACTCTCTATACCACAAACTCCTGTCTTTATGTTCTCCCCATGATATTGATCTTGGTGTGCCTATATAGAGGACCCATCCATGCTACATGTATTTGTGTGAATGCAGGAATGAATGAGTGGACCACAAATAAAGGCTTCTGTCCTATATCAATGGGTCATCCCACTCAGATTCAAAGAGGAAGCAGTACAGAAATCAGTCTTCCTTCAGTGTTTGGAAGAAGTTATACCAGGTTGGTCTTTCCTTTTATTATCTCACCATTTATACAATTAAAGAACAAAATTCTCATTGCTCATTTGGTTAAACTTTATTGCCATGAAGTATAGATCATACAAGAATAAGAAGCCCCAGAGAGAGAGAGAGAGAGAGAGAGATGAACCAAGAAACACACTCTTTATAGAGAACAAACTGATGGTTACCAGAGGAGAGATTAGTGGGGGCATAGGTGAAATAGGTGATAGGGATTAAAGAGTACACTTACACGATGAGCCCTACATAATGTATAGAATTGTTGAATCACTACATTGTACACCTGAAACTACTATAACACTGTATGTTAACTCTACTGGAATTAAAACTAAAAACTTAATTAAAAAATAAATAAAGTAATAGAAAACCAAATGTCAAGATTCTATTTCTATTGAATAGTGTGTTTCTTTAGGATATTTTGACTATCTAAATATTTAATTTCTTCAGTATTCAAGTCACATTTGAGCAGGAACTGTTTTGTTTCTATAGGAGGAGAAAAATAATTTTCCCTCCACTCTTTTAGGTTCTTTTATTTTATTATTTATTTTATTATTTAGTGTTTATATTACAGGACACACCCCTGTAATAAAAAGACAGATTAACAGGAGAAAACAGAAGCATAAAAACATGTATATCTCTTGTATACATGGGAGAAACCTAGGAAAATTGAGCACCTCTCAAAAATAGTCCATACCAGGGACGCCTGGGTGGCTCAATCGGTTAAGCCACTGCCTTTGTCTCAGGTCATGATCCCAGGGTCCTAGGATCGAGTGCCACATTTGACTCCTTGCTGGGCGGGGAGCCTGCTTCTCTCTCTGTCTCTGCCTGCCACTCTGTCTGCTTGTGCTCTCTCTCTGACAAATAAATAAATAAAATCTTAAAAAAAACGTAGTCCATACCTTTCATCTTAAATACTACCCTCAGCTAAAGACAATGGATGTTGGGAGTGGGGAGCCCGATATGAGAGTTTTCAAGAAAGCACAGTAAACAAGGGTATATGAGTATCAATATCATATCAATATCAATATCCAACTTCAAAACCATTTCATTAAAACAAGTTATTCAAAACAAGTTCTAATCAAAAACAACTGTATTCAAAACAAGGTTTCAAAACATGGATTTGAGATCCTAACAAGTTAGTACACAACAAGTGACCACTGATGGTTTGGGGTGGGACTGCAAGTTCCAACATTCTGACCACATGGTTGGTTCTCCAGAGGTCAGCGCCCATCTTTAAGTTCTGTGCAAAAGTCACTTCCTAAAAAGGTGTTTCAGGAGCTCTGTGCCAGAAACAAGATGAAGACCAAATACATATTTCTTATTATAAATTACAGTATCACATACACTATTCAAATAAGTAGATTTTAAAGGCCATATTCCTCACTTAGAGTCTTGGGATTCATGTGAGGTGGGTGAATAAGTCTGTTCTTAGTACATTTTTTATTTCTTACTGTGGTAGTATGATAAGCATTGGTTTCACCCTTACAGGATACCAGAAAGAGCAAATGATTTCATTTCACTCTTTTATTCCCTATACTGATCCCTTTTTGTGTATGTTTTCTGAATTAGTAAATGGTTCAAACATACTTCCATTTTCTAACTGGAGATAAATTTTGGTTGGTACTGCTGATAGCTCTCATTAGATCCAAAACTCTCCAAGGAGCTGTTTCCTACTCTCATTTTGGCCTCACGTCCCTGGAGGAATATGCTTGCTTCTCAAATACCTTGAGCATGCTTTGGAAGGGAGAGTCTTCTCTGAGTATTTTCTGCAAGGAGCCTTGTTTTGAGGTGATGTTTGCTGACCATTTGTTGACTTCCTATGCTCCTCCCAAAGGATCCTATGACTTAATTACTAGAAATTTTCCTACTTCTGATCTCTTCCTTTCTACCTTATAGGATCTTCCTGAGTTGTGTGGTTGTTAAGCTCAGGACAGTAATGTTTCTGACTCTCAGAGTGTTAAATGCTTCTGTTCTTAAATAAGCTCAAAGTTGAAGACACTATTTTTAGGGTAGTCCAAAAGGTAGGTAGTATGAGCATCTAAAGAAGAGAAAAAGTGGTCAGGGAGAGTTTAATATAGCTGATTGGGGCTTGGGTCTAACTCTTTCTTTCTTTCTTTCTTTCTTTCTTTCTTTCTTTCTTTCTTTCTTTCTTTCTCTCTCTCTCTCTCTCTCTCTCTCTCTTTCTTTCTTTCTTTCTTTCTTTCCTCCCTCCCTCCCTTCCTTCTTTCTTTTCTTTCTCTTTCTCTCTTTTCCTTCCTTCCTTCGTCTTCTTTCCTTCCTTTTCCTTCCTTCCTTCCCTCCATCCTTCCTTCCTTTCCTCCTTTCTTTCCCTTCCTTCCTTTAACCTTCCTTTCTTTCTTTCGTATGCATGCATACTTTAAATGTTTAAATAATTTCTCAGTATTATTTATTGAATAATCCATTTACTCACACTAATTAAATACACCATTTTAATCATACTCAACTATTATGCATACTTGTGGCTATTACTAGGTTTAATTTTTCTTTCATTGACTATCTAATTTTATACCAGTATTGTAGAGTTTAATTATTGTACTATTTAAGTTTTGGTACAGCAAGTAGAATGAGGCCATTCTGACTCATTTAGATCAATAGTAGAAAAAGTCCCACCTCCAAAAAATCCAAATGGCATTTTAACTGAAGTTAATTTCAAGAATTAATTTAGGGAAATTAATGCTTTTAAATCAGTGAGATATTTTTGTCATTCAAGGTATGGTACTTAATCTCTAATTATTTAAAAATTTTTATATAATTAAGAGGAAGTGTGTAGTTTTTTTCATACAAATTACATACATTTCTTATTGAGTTTATTTCTTTTTATTTATTTATTTATTTATTTGACAGAGAGGAGAGAGATCACAAGTAGGCTGAGGCAGGCGGGGGGCGGGGGGAGGCAGGCTCCCCGCTGAGCAGAGAGCCATCCCAGGACCCTGAGATCATGGCCCGAGCCAAAGGCAGAGGCATTAACCCACTGAGCCATCCAGGTGCCCCCTTATTGAGTTTATATCTAAGTATTTTACATTTTTGTTCTTATGTGGGTGGTATCTATTTTCCATTAATTTTGTTCCAGTTATTATTGGTATAAGAAAACCAAATGACTTGAAAATAATATTGTATAGATATTTTAAATAATATGTACCCAAGTTTTAATTAAGTTAAAATTAAGTTTTAATTAAGAAATTTAATTAAATTAATGTTTAGGAGAACAGTCTTATAATCTGAAGTACCAATAAATTTCTCTGACTTATCTAATGTCTATACTTTTTTTCACACTGGCTTGAGAAAATTATCTATTTTATTACGTATCTACTCTAACTTCACTAGATGTTACTGAGATATTTTATAGATCACTAATAGACATTATTATTGCTACTTGATACTCCACAGAGTTATACCAAACTTTAAACTATGACCTTCGGAAAATATATTTTATAAAAGAACATGGTATAATAGAACAATTCTTTACTTGGAAGTTGGGATCCTCCTATTCTAACCTGCTGCTAGTTAGCTGTATGACCTATGAAATTTTATCAAACTACATCTGTCCCAATTATCTCTGTGAAATGAGATATGAAATTGATTCTTACTGAGTTTCAATTCTTCTTGAGTCATAAGCCCTTTTAGAAAATGAATGGAAGCTGTAGCTCTCTAATGATAAATTCATACCTGCACATAAGTAGTTTGCATAAAATTGTAGTTTGCGGATTCCATGATGCTTTTTCATGAGCTCCTAGTAAACAAAACAAACAAAACCGTCCTAGAGCTAGATGATCTCTAAGATTGTTTTCAACTTGGAGAAGATTTAGTTACAATTCCTTTAAGAAAACTGCCATGCACCTGAAACTTGGGTGTGTTGAAGAAATAGTACCTTAGTCTGTTCACATATCTTTCACCATGAGTGAGACTCAGTCAGAGCTGCCCTATCTCATTAGTAGAACATTTTTTCAACTTTCTGTTCTTTCCAGGTTTTGTACCATTAGAGTGTAATTGTATTCTGTATAATAATATACAAGCTGTAAAAATCCTTTCCTTTAATCCACTTCTTCCTAAAGTTCTTAACCATTGGAGGAATTTAGCCACAGCCATGCACTGTCAATTTTATGATGCAAACAAACTCAATACACAATTTCACTTTATATGCAACTTCAAAGAAATGTAATGATTTCTTAAACTGAGAGAAAGCAATACTGCTCTCTAGATTGGATATAGAAATAACTTGTGATTGAAATGTTCAAATTTTCATTTCTGATTTAATCTCTAAATGATAGAAGCAAAGCTGATTTCCTAGTATCTTACAACTTCAGCCTTTTGGGCAGCATTGTGATTAGCCCAGCTGGGGGTACCTTTGTATTGCAGCCTTTAACTCTGGCATTTTTTTTTCAACCCGTATGCAGCAACCTTAGGCAATAAGAGTTGGCTCCAGTTGAATTACTATTTTATCCCTGCCAACCTTGGTTCATAGATCACAGGATGTTAGTGTAAGGAGGAGCTCTAGAAAGAACTATTCTAAACCTCTATTTTACTTATTTGCTTGCTTGCTTCTCATGATGCACTGGGAAGAATAGTGGACTGGGAGTCACGAAATTAAGAGTCCAGTCCAGGCTCCAGGCTTCATATTTCTTCTGGGTAAAATGAGGTGGTTAGAACAGATGATCTCCAAAATCTTCAGGACATCAACTTATCTTTTATGTGAAGAAGAGGGAAACAAAAGACTTTCAATGGAGATTTTTCGACTCTAAAGTATTTCTGGGGGCGCCTGGGTGGTTCAGTTGGTTCAACGACTGCCTTTGGCTCAGGTCATGATCCCGGAGTTCCGGGATCGAGTCCCATATCAGGCTCCCAGCTCTGCGGGGAGCCTGCTTCTTCCTCTGACCTTCTCCCTTCTCATGTTCTCTCTCTCTCTCAAATAAATAAAATCTTTAAAAAAATTATATAAAGTGTTTCTGAAGATGGAAATACATACTTCTACTTCCAAAAATATGTGAACTGGTTTTTGTGATTTTTGGCCCTTATTCTAAAGAGGAAGTGGGTTTGACCTGTCGGAAGTCCTTTTAAAATTACATTTTAGTCTATGTATTCCTTTCCTCAAATCCAAATTTAGTTAAATTTCCAGTGTTGAAGGGTAATGAGAATATTTTTAAGAAGTAATAGAAAATAACCTGTGATTTCAATGGAAAAGAATCAGAGTGTCAGGATTTTTCTTGAATTAGTATCTGTTACCTTTCTTCATCTGTGCCCCCATGACTAGATTTTAGAAGACTGGATCCAGATAACAGTTTTTCTGAATAGCAACCCTTGAGGCATCCTCTTCCATCTTCCCACTAACATTTATATAAGTGACCAGGATAAAAACATCTTCAACATCTTAATGATCATGAAAATCAGGATCAATCATTGATCTCTTATTATAAGAAACAAAAAGAATTTCCACTAACTGACACATAAAAAGTTTGGATTTTAAAATACAACCAACAGAAAACTTGAGCTTCAAATTTTGAGAGGCCCACACTAATGGAAGCCCTTCATTCCATACTCATGGTCCGCCCTCTGACTCAATGGGTGCGGGTCTGCAAGGAGATACGACAATTATCCTTACTGCACAGATAGCGCTTTAAAGCAGACTGATGGGTCTCCCAGAGTCAGTAGCTTTTCTCTTTCATCCAAGACTAGGAGAAAGTTTCAGGTGTACAAAATTTCCCATCTTAGAGATGTGGGCAAGGAAAGGAGGTACTATGGGGGTAAATTGTCAATATTAACTAGTAAGTAGAAAAGTATAGATTAGTTAGACTTGTGAAAAATTAAATGTCACCACCAAAGAGAACTTAAAATAGTCCACATACCTTATAAATCACACAAACCATGGAACATATAGAAAAAGACAGGAAAAAAGAAAGTATTGAGAAAACACAGGTGTAAGAAATAATACATCATGATTTAAATGCTGGTTTGGTGCAAGTTTGAATAGGCAAAAACTTCCTAAGAAGTTTAGAAAGAAATGGAAGTAATTTTAACTGAATCTCCATGAAGATGACGTTGGAGATAAACTTCGAAAGGTGAATACTATTTTGGAGAACATTTAGAAAACATTTAGTGAGGTGTGTAGTGTGAATAAATTTATGGAAGTAGGAAATTTCACAATGCATTTGAGGAACAGTTAGTAGATGAGTTTGTGTGGAGTAGAACCTTCTTGAATAAAATAAAAAGCTAACAGGAGAAAGGGTCATAGCATACATGGATGAAGCAGGCCAGGTACTAAACTAAAGGTTACTGAAATTAAGTTCTGAAAGAAGTGGAGAATGAAAGCCCTACATGAGGGAACCAACTATGACCTAACTCCAGCTCCAGTGTCTGATTTTTCCAGAGAATTTGAGGGTCAGGATTTTTTGCTAAGTGTCTGATATTTAAAAATTGGCAAACAATTTAGAACTTGAAAAGCATAGTGGAAGCACAGTGTAAATAACTGTGGACCTGGTCAAGTCCATAGGTCCTCAATTTGCCCATTAAAACACATAATGAATAAAAAGGGAGATAAGACTAAAATAATGGGTTGGAGTCTTGGCTGAGATGTGCGGATATAATCCCTACAATAAGAGAGACCAGAGAAGGTGTGACCTGATGAATAGAGTATTTTAGGGATCTTATTCCAAACTCAAAAGGGAGAAACACAGACACTTCTCTTCATGGTGTTTGCCAAACTGTTTAGCCCAGCTGGACTTTTGCATGAAAGGGAATACTCATGCTATTTTTAGGAAATTGGTCTCACACTTTATATACACTCGCACTAATGAAAAGTTATCTTCTGTCTGTTATCCTAACTGTGTGATTATTTTTATAAAGTAGTTTTGAATTTATAAAGAATTTCCACTGGAGTGCTTCCTCCATTTGAGATTATAACACACATGACCATAAATTATAGATACATGATAAAAGATAATTAAACATTTTATCTAACCAATTAGACATCTAGTTTAAAAATGTTCATAGTTCTTTTCTCCATTCTTGTCATGTGTGTATATGTAGATGTTTGCTTTGTATTTAAGGTTCCTCCAACTAGCCACAAACCAAAGAGATCATTAAAATATGTGTCATAGTCTAAGACCCAATGGAGGTTACTGCTAAAATCTCCTTGCTGTCATGTCGTTTGCCTGGACGTGAGTCTTTTGGTTTTTGTTTATTTCCACTGAGATTAGTCAGGAAAGACAGAGATGAATCCCAAATTTAATTCCTCAGAAACTCAGAGACCAGAGCCCTGTGAAGATAGAAATGATTTATGAAGTCTGTCTTTGCAAAAATGGTAGATTTGTTTCCCCGTATACTTGGCCATGCCCCTGTCCTCTGCACCAAAATGAAGTAGACTGGCAGAAATCGGATGCCAGAAGATTCCCTCAATGGAAATATTAACGGCGGAAATAAAAGTTAATGTACATCAAGCTTTATTCAGCTTTCAAATTCTATATCCATTTTCTCTTATGAAGACATCGAAAATTAATCTGTGGCTGGACAGCTTCCTGTGAACCTATATTTGGTCTCAAAGGATCAGATGTCACATGACAGTTTGTACCAACGTGAGTTCTAGATTCAGATTTCAAAACCTGGATCCTCTCCTTATCCTCTGCGTGGGTTTGCGTGTCACCTGTCTAAATGCTGGTCCTCACTCATAAAATAGAAACAGTATTAGCTTCCTCACCTATAATGAAGATTAAGTGATAGAAAGTGATTCTTGGATGCTCAGGTCATGTTAACGGTTGATGCTTCCACAGCCACTGTGGCTATTGTAGCCGTCGTTATTCCTATCATTGACGCGTGATATTTTATTAAAATCATGGCTCTGGCAGCTGATTTCGTTTCCAAGAAACTTTAGATACTTGATCTACAATGCTGAGGCTGGCACCCAAAGTGCCTGCAGTCCTTACTGAAAAACCTGCAGGTGATGGTAGGATTACAGGCTTATTGTTAGCAATCTTTCTAGCCTGAAATGGAATTCTGTCAAGGTTGGCTTTTTTTTTTTTTAAGTGTGATACCCAGGTCATGGTTTTTCTAATTTTATCATTTGCCCATAAATTCATGTCTTCAGTGCTAGCTAATCCCATTAATTTTCAAAATATACTGGCTTAGATGTACATGTTGCAAAGCTATTCTGTGACTGAAATGGTATATCTTGGACTATGTGATGACTCCAGCACTCTAGGAAATAACCAATAGAATGATTTCAAAGAGTCAATTAGCACTTGGTTTAAAAGTATGTCATAAGTGAGGAAACATGATTCCTGTCTCCAATACAGTGTTTTGTATGCTTCATACAAAAAATGCTTATTCGTAGCAATGTAAATATATTTACAAAATTCCAAAAATAATACCATTGTGTAATAGGATTCTGAAGAGTAAGGTCTTCTTAAATGAATAATCCAGTATTCATTTTCATGAATCCATTCATTCACAACTAAGCATATGTGACTCTGCAGTTTTTCTGTCGGCAACATGCTCAGTGAATGGTGTAAACAAGTCATGTTACGATCGTCATTCTTTACAAATGCCATGGCCATATTGAGTGTGTATGGTGAGGGAGCAAGGGGACAAGTAGCAATTCATTGCCACTGCCAACTCAGAGGATTCTATATCCTTTAAAATTGGTGAATCATGTATTTTTCATTCTCCGGAAGGAAAAGATTCCATCTTTGAATGCTAAGCTCAATGGAGTTATGTTAGTAAAGTCTCTATTTTTTATGAATCAATAATTGCATGGAGGCATCAAACAATGAAAAAAATCTCTATTTGACCAAATATTGAATTGACTTTGATAAAGCTAGATGTTTTGATCCTACCATTTTGAACTTTGCATTTTAATTGACTCTGTAGATGTTTGCCCTTACTTTTTTGACCTCTAAGGACATTTCCATTGTATATTTAGTAATACAGACATTTTCACTAGAACAGCAAGATTTTTGACTTCTCATCTAGAGAACATTTGCTACAACTTCTTTATACTTTTTTAAATTTTTGGATCAAATACCAATATAGCAGTGTTAAATAATTCCTTTCCATTTCCTTTTTAAAATTTCTGTCGAAAATTCTTTTATCAAAATAAGTTCTTTTATACGTAAACTTTACACCAAAGACTTAATTCATCTGTCAATTTTTCCAAATCCCACATCAGGTAGAATGAGTTTTCTTTTGTGTCATTTCTACCAAGTCCAATTTTCTCAATGTAAGTTCTAAAGAACTAATTTTTGTTAAGAAGATTTTATTCTTCCATCATTTTTTGGTCAATTACAATTTTACTTTGCTTGCAGTTTTAGCTATTATGAATTTTATTTTTTATTGATTATTTCTACTGTGTTTGGTTTGTCCCCAATCAGTATTTGCTGTCTTCAGTATTCCTAAAGAATGTTTATTTTCAGTCAGGTCATTTTGTTTTGGGAACTAGCCAATTTGAACATGCTCTGTTGTAAACATCATTGACTATATTTGTTTCATTTCTACTAACCATGCTTATTAATTGGATAGCATAATTAAAATATGTTTATTTCTTTGAACAAGGAACAAAGAGCATGAGATAGAACAATGATGGCATCTAGATGGAGAGAGGCGTCAAATGTTTTTGCAATCCAAATAGTGGGCCAACGTGTCCTTTAAATTTTTAGATACTTCAGTGGAATCAATCAGGAAACATATGGTTTTGCTAAGTGATGGTGATGCCTCAATATACTTTATTGTCTGTCTATATTAATGGATCACTTTCTTGGAACACCCAAATTTCCCCACTGGCATATGTCCATTTTTAGTTATATACATGATACATGATGAAAATTAATTGTCAACTCATCTTCTAATTTAGAAAGCTAAGTTGTCTTGGAATCATCTAGCTATTTGTGACAAAGTGATGGAAGACTGCAGAAAAGGTGAAAAAGATCCAACATTTTACACAGTAATCATACCCCAGGCACCGTGACAGATGTTTGGCAAAATTATCTTCTTCAAGCCTCTCAACAAACAAGGGGGCATTTTTAGCTCCTTTTTTAGTTGCCGGAGCCAGAACTTGGAGGGCTAGCTGCCCTGAAGTCAGATTGTTAAGGAGTCAGGGGGCTGTAGTCTAAGCCATTCTGCGAACCCAAAGCCTGTTTTATATTCATGGCAAGTGTCTCTGTTCTGTGGTCTTTATGATTGAGAAAGCTATGCTTTATCACTTAATAAATATGTATGGAGTGCGTATTAGGTGCCACACCCTGAGCAAGGCCTGGGAATCAAGCTATATGACCACGATAATTCCTACTCTCAAGAAGCAGCGGTCTAATGGGAGCACAGGCAGACAATCAGATGAGATTAAAGGGCAGTGAGGCCTCCAGGGGTGGGAGGGGGAGGAAGGAACAGAGGGCTAAGCGATGGAAATGAAAAATTGATTACATAGATTACTGCAAAGTGAGAGGGGATAAAAATAAGCCCTAAAGGAAATCACTGGAGGTGCAGGAGTTTTGCAAAATCCTGAAAAATGTTTGTCAGTGTTGCATCATAGTGATGATGATTCATGATGATTAGAAATTATAATCTAGATACTAGCATAAGACATGAATGCCAACAACCCGAATTCTTCCGTATGAGCCTGTCTGTAGACTGAAAAGTGTTTCTCCTTCTTCTACATTTTTTGAGCTTTGTCAGACCAAATGACCCCAAGATGAGCCCTCAGGTTTCTCCAGCAGTTCCCCAAGGCCTCAGTGGCTTTTGCCTTATTGTTTCTTCAAAAGTTATCTCTAGATTTTAAGAATATGCATTATATTTTTTGCATCATGAATATTCTCAAAATAAAGTTGAAGGAACACCCCTGACTCTAGCAAGAATTATACTAGATTCATCCCCATGTTATTTGTGTTTTTCCTCTCTCTCTCTCTCTCACACACACACACACCCATACATATACGTAGGGGGAGAATGATTTTACCATTTTTCCTGTTAATTTATTCAAAGGCTTAGTATTCTTGCCACAAAGTTATCCATTATATCAAATATTAGTCCTCGATGTAACAGTTTAAACCCAACTTTTCTTCTGGTTCTTTGCTTTTGTTGATTTTTGATATCTTGGAAGAAAAGGAGGATATTTTTATGTTCGCAAACTTGCATGTTAAACATACTTCTCGTGACTTCCTGTCCCGTACCCTTCACTTCAGCCAGATTGCATAAACTCCCTTTCTCCATCGTGCATTAAGTGTTCCTGGCCAAGTGCCTTTATTCGGCTTCCCAAAATGCACTTTCTCTCCATCTCTATTATCCTTTGCAGTACTATTTGGATACTCTCCTTCTTTAAACCATTTCTGATTGCTCCAGGAAAGGCCACTGGGTTCAGGCAAACATATGCTATGATTAGAGTTTCCTGAGTAGACGGCAAGGCAGTGATGACCCAGCTCCCTTATCTTTACATCTCACACAGCATCTCCATCTCAAGCATTATGCATGGTTACTAATTATTTGCTAAGTGAGCAGATTAGTTAATTAATGAATTAGGGACTATTAAGAAAGAGAACTGATCTGAATGTACACTGGGCTGGAAACTGGATGTGATAACAGAGCATTCGGGAACCCAGTCTTGTCATGAAGGCACAATTGCTGATCAAAACAAACAAAATACAAAAATTGACAGCATTCAATTCTGAGACAAAACATCAAAGATAGACATGAACCATCTGTGGGATGTTTGGAAAAGGGAAACCAGGAATAGGAGTTGGCATCCTATGAACTTGAAAAAGGTGACCTCCTAAAGTAGGTGGAGCTGTAGGCGAGGCCTTGACAACTGTATTTTTAAACATTGGAAATGCTGCTATATTTTGGAAGAAAAGAGTGGAAATAGGACCAAAGGGTGGGGAATGAGGGGAGGCAGATTGGACTCAACCTTAGTCTTAGAGAGAGCCAGGCCTGTAACTACAGTGTAACTCACATGTTCCTGAGTCCTTGGCAGTTGGAACTGGGAGCCAAACCCTGCCTCAGTCCCAGCCTGGGCTCACAGGGCCACACACTGTTCCCTCAGCCCTGCCTGGGCATGCTACTGCTGCTTCTTGCCACTTTCTCTCTGGAGGTTCTGCTGTCCTTGGACTTCCCTGTTTTCATTACCATATGCCTCTTGCTGCCTCTGCTATAGGCCCAGAGTGGGACAGCTTTCTCCCTGAATGAATGACACCTATAAAATCTGCCCCATGGCCTTTGAAACATGTTTTCCAGAAACCGGATTGAAGGTATTTCAGAAGATATCATCCAATGAAAGTATAAACACATTTTCCCCCCCAAACTGCTAGGGTAGGACTTAGGCAAATATGTAAATAAACTATATACTGTATTTTTTTTTAAGATTTTATTTATTTATTTGACAGAGAGAAAGAGACCACAAGTAGGCAGAGAGGCAGGGAAAGGGAGAGGGGGAAGCAAGTTCCCTGTTGAGCAGAGAGCCCGATGTGGGGCTCGATCCCAGGACCCTGAGATCATAACCTGAGTCGAAGGCAGAGGCTTTAACACACTGAGCCATCCAGGATTCCCTATACTGTACTTTGATTACAATGTGAATTAAACCAACTTCTGCTTGCCAGGCTGGAGACTAAACCATCTCTTGCCCTTGCTTCCATTGTTTCAAATCCATTACAAAGGCAATATGGTTGCCAAATAATGAATTTGTAAACAGAGTTGGTGTATGTGGGTGAAATTAAAAGTCAGATGCCAATGAATGGGATGGTTAAAACATGATTTCAAGTGCTTAGTTTATCTAATATTTTTAATAAGGTCTAAGAAACTATGTAGGGAAGTGGGTTTTCATAAGAAAAACAAAAACTGTGTGGTCTCTAATTTCTCCAGAGCATGGGCCTGACCTATATAAAGTCTCTTGCGAAGTCCATGTGAGGGTAACCAAAGAGTTCTATTCCTGGAAAATGAAACCTTGGGGAATTGCTGAGAGTTCAGTCTACAGTTCCAAAAAGCTTTCATATTCCCCAAGCTTTTGCTTATGCTGACCATTAACACATCAATTCCCGCCAACCACCTTTGGAATAATGGCTAAGGCTTCTGGTGGGGGTGGTGGGGCAGCAAAGAGCATCAAAAAAGTTTCCATGCTCAAAATAAAAATAACACCACATCTCCAGACCACACGTCCTAGATGATGGTGACTATAAGCAGCAGAAGACAGTATGGGAAATTTCTATAGGCAGATGGAAGGAAACAGCAATTACACAGAAAAATCAACTGGGGTAGCCATTTCTATGAGAGAGATGAGGATGATCAGGAGCATGCAAATACCAAAACTTTGATTAACAAGAAGGATCAGGGGGCACTTGGGTGGCTCAGTGGGTTAAGCCACTGCCTACAGCTCAGGTCATGATCTCAGGGTCCTGGGATTAAGCCCCGCACCTGGCTCTCTGCTCAGCAGGGAGCCTCCTTCCCCTTCTCTCTCTGCCTACTTGTGCTCTCTCTCTGTCAAATAAATAAAATCTTAAAAAAAAAAAACCAAAACAAGAAGAATTAGGAGGTAGCATGGCATATTAACACGTATAAAACCTGTCCACTCAGACAGACCCAGACAAAAAAGCAGGTCCTTCCCCTTAACAGATGTCTACTCCTGGTTATGTTTGACTTGGCCTTTCCAAGTACTGATATTTTAATATCAACATTTTAGAATGTTATACTTGGCTCTTAGAGTTGTAAGAAACTCTTACGCAATAGAGGATTAAAATAAATACTATACAAAATATTCAGCACATTGTGTGATCAGCGCGAGGTCTCCAGACTTAAAGGTACAAGTAAGAATATTACGACAAACTGTTTTGACCATAACAAGTCAAGTAACAGTAAAGCAAATTGATGACAGAATATTCTGAGCCTATGGCCTACCCATTTCATGTCTCCAGTACCTCATGATGGAAAGTGGCATCTGTAATATGAATGGTGCAAAATCCCTGATTTGCAAGAATGATGTGATTGTGTACGTTATTTCTGCTACTGTGTTCATTATTTTCTATGGATGGAAATGATATGCTGGGTTAATTTTTTATACCAATCTTCAGTAACGAAGGATTTTAGAAGTCTGCATTACTTTCAGTAAGACAGAAAACTTTCATTCCTTTCAAACAACAGCAGCAACAATAAGAGTAGTTTCTATCTAGTGCCTGTTATGTTTAATACTGCATTCTGCTAAGCACTCTATGTGGCCTGTTCCACTCGATGTCACAGCAGCTTATGAGGTGAGTTATTGTCATGTTCTCCATGTTAGCCAGGAGGAGACTATGACCTAATAGGATGAGTGGCTTAGCCAACATCACACAACTAAGTAGCACTTTCCTGTGCCACATTCTTTGCCTTCTGGGTTATCCAGGTTTACCAGCCTCCCTGGTCAGACACATTTCTCTGTTGTCATGTTTCTCTTCTGCGTTCTCCCTGCATCTCTTGTTCCTTGATTTGTTGTCTCTGGGCACTCTCTCTACGTCTCATTTGTAAAAATTTCCATGCCACCCGTAGCTGCCTCAGGCACACCTCGTTGCCCTGTGCTAATTTCACATCCGATTGCTCAGTCATGTGCTGGCTAAAAACTTATTTTGAAATGTTTATGCAAATCTCCACCACTTATTGTACTTCACTCCCCATCAAGTCATCAAACAAAGGTAGTTATATGTTTTTAAAGGCATTACTGGACATATGAGTCAGAATCAGCCCTTCTAAAGGAGAACAAAGGCTGACCCTTCAAAGTTGGTGTTTTATTTTGACACGTGGGCATTTCCTAGAATCTTGAAGAAAATGCCTTTAGAACAGTCCCAATACTAAGTAAAGGTAAATAAAATCTAGAGGACTTTTAACATGGGGTATTTGAATGCAACGTTCCAGCATATCATATGGCTTAATGTATTTGAGTTACTTTTATAATTGAGATGTTAGAAAATGTATCTCCTTTAATGCATTTGAAAGAAATGTAATTAGAACTTTATTTTGAAGTCCTACAAACCAGAGAAATTTGAGATTCCTTTTTAATGGATGTCAGAGCCTATCCTTCTAATTTAAATGACTGCTAGGCAACTACTACGGCTGAGAAATGGTTTGCAAACATGGGACCTGTCGATTC
The DNA here is from genome assembly GCA_028646535.1 of Procyon lotor. NCBI lineage: Eukaryota > Metazoa > Chordata > Mammalia > Carnivora > Procyonidae > Procyon > Procyon lotor. The sequence goes on along the minus strand of CM053603.1, from coordinate 68,314,060 downwards.
ATTTTTCTTCCCTCGGTTTGTAGCAACTCTGAATCTTTAAGAGAAAAGAGAGAACAAAAAGGCAATTAGGGGCAGATAATGAAAATAAACTTTAACATGCCAGAAAAGTAAAATTACTTGGCTGGATTCAATTATTTTCATCTTAAATTATTTTCCTGAAACATGTTTTTGTCCCTTTGTACAAAGGATGAGTGCTTCGGATTAGAATTTTCTTACGGAGTGACAAGTTGTTGTCTTTGTAAATGATCTTCTGAGCTTAGACACCAATGCATGTCTCACAAACTCATTAAGCCATGAAAAACATATGAGCAATTACTCGAGAAAAATGTTCATGTTGAGGCCGATCCGAAAGCATTGTGGACTGTATGAGCATTTTATAGGACAGTTAGTTTATGTTCTGTTAACTTAGCCATGAGCCTAATCTTTGTTAGAATTTCCTCTATTTTTAGCCAAGGTTTAAGAGGCATCTGGAAGTGCCTCAGTTGGTTGGAAACAGATGGCCTATACTGCCTCTCGTCAGGATCAGTCAGAAAACTCTCCAGTAGCTGCTCAACTGTGGTTTCAGGTTGTTGCACTTTTCTCGTTTTTTCCTAGAGTGTTTTTGTTTAATTTGTTCTGGTTTTTAGTTTTTGGCTGCATGTGATGATGGTCTGTTTTGGTAGTTTACCATAGTGTATAACCTTTAAATTCATCACTGCCTAAGTGAAATGCTATACCTTAGTAATCAATACTCGGGAAATTTCTTTCATACAAACTTAATATTCAAGTAGACTTTAGAGAACTAGCAAACTCTGGACTGGTTTTAGCACAAGTGATACATTTTTTTCTTAACAGTACTGATATCACATAAAATTTGCTTCTGAAAAATTGTTCAGCGGTGGAAACAGAGCAGAAATGATACATGCATCAAAGAGTGAAAACCTTCCATCCTTATCCCATCAATATTTGCTGATGGGTCATCACTCAAATAATTAAAAACAAATAAAAGACGAATCCATAAGATCATGAGTTACTACACAAACTTTTTGCTTTAAGAAAGTCAACCATTTGTGATGAAGCGTTACAGGATCTTATTCCATAAAATCTTAAATCTGAGAAAGATTACTAGAAGATTATGGAAAAAGACTGAGTGGGTGGCTCAGTCGTTAAGCATCTGCCTTCGGCTCACGTCATGATACCAGGGTCCTGGGATTGAGCCCTGCATCAGACTCCCTGCTCTGCAGGAAGCCTGCTTCTCCCACTACCATTCCCTCTGCTTGTGTTCCCTCTCTTGCTGTGTTTCTCTCTGTCAAATAAATAAAATCTTAAAAAAAAAAAAAAGATAGAAAAAGAGATTACTCAATCCAATCACCTCATATTTGAGATGGAAAAATGGAAGATCAGAAAGGCTTACTGGTGCATAAAGGGTCACACATCAACTTAATTAATGGCAGGAGCAAGATTAGGACCCTCATTTCCTGACTCAGAGTTCAGTCTCTATCATTGTATGTTTAATCTTTTTTGTTTCAGGCTTTTACCTCGAGAGTAAGTTACACTTTTTCAGAAATGCAAGACACCCCAAAGTTTTTGAGTACCAAAATGTGTGATTAGTGGAAACTCCGTGTGATGGAGTTCCTGTTCAAATTGAGACCTCAGATTTACTGATGGCTTCTCCTTAATGGAATCAACAAATCAGTGTCAAATACCTTCTAGTCTTATCCACGGTCACATCTTGAAACATGGGCTTGGAGTGGAAGGTGGAGAATGAGTTTTGGAATCTAAGCCTCTGCGCTTCTCTTTAACTCTATTTCTTACATTAAAATATAGAAATTCCATAGTTTAGCTAATAATAATGTGTCAGTGTTTATTTCATAGTTTGATAAACATTAAGATATTAATATTAGGGGAAACTGGGTGAAAGATATACAGGGATTCTTTGTACTCTTTGCAACTTTTGTATTAGAATTATCCCAAAATAAAAAGTTTATTGAAATCAAAAACAAACAAAACAAATCTATAGTGACAGGTGCCAGTTGAACCTTCAGGAATGGAGATAAATATATAGATAAAAATTTTAAGAGACAATGGAGATGATGTCTTAAGCTTTTTTGTAATATTTTGTCTGGGGTTAACAATTATTTTTTGAATGTGTAGTGAATGAACAGTAGATACAACACCTCACAAATGCGTTGGCTTTCCATTGCCACACCATCACCACCCCACAAACCCACATAAACACATGCGCACAGTCAGACTTCTGACACATATCTTTGTATATTCATCCATCTCTGCACCTAGGCAGACCCACACCTTAGCGCCTTGTGGGAAGCTGAACAGACCAGAGAAGTTCTCATGCTGTGCACCACAATCATTGTCTCCCACTGCCTTGCCTCTCCCAGTCAGACACCTCCTGCTTTAGGACTCATAAGACTCACAGTGCTTTTCTACCTCTCATCTGAATGAAGTCCAGAAGGACTAAGTATGGAGGGAGGGGAAGCAAATGTTAACTATCGCATTTTCTATGCTTGGAATTTACATTAGAAGCCTCTTGATCCGTGTTGAAGTAATATTCAGGTTCTGAATGCCATATTATGCCATGTCTACAGTGTGGATTATGTTTGGAGAATTCCTCTATTTTCTCTGATATGGTATGTACCTTTGGGACACAATCCACCACTCTAAGCGAAAGTGGTCACTGGAAATGTAAACTTATTTAATAATGGTTTCAACAAGCACAATTAAAAAGATCATTTAAAATGATTACTTCTTTATAAGCAGTTCATATAGCAGAAAGATCATGGAAGTTTAGTTAGAAAGGTATGGATTTGCCTCTCAGTTCTAAAACTCCCTAAAAGAAGGAAGAAAATTGCTGAACTACTCTGTTGGGACTCCATCAGTTTATAAAAATAAATAAATAAATAAATAAATAAATAAATAAATAAATAAATAAATAAAGGCAGAGTGATTGTGATAGTTGTATGAAAATAATGTTATTTTATGTGAAAGCCTAGTAAAATACTTGACATTTAGTCAATGTTGAATGCTGTCGAAAATGTTGCTGGTACTCCACCATGTCCCCTCAGTCTGTATGATTCCCATCCTTAGGATCTGTATCTATGCCTGAGGCACTGCCCTCTGATGTAGAAGGTCAAAGGCTCCTTTGCTAGCAGTCATGGCAATGGTAGGGAATTCGCTTTCCCTTGGAGCCGCCCTCAATCCCCTGTTCCAACATGGGGTGTGTTCCACTCTGGGCCCAGAGGTTCTCCAGTGGGATTAAGCTCTAATTGCCTACAGTGATAACCGGCTTGATCAGGCATATCTCATTGGCTGCCTCCACCCTGTGTGCTCCTGCCTACTCTCTTCTACAAATACTGACTGGGCCAACTCTTAACTCAATTACTTATAGGTAAAGCCATGTCTCGGGATCTGCTTCTGAGGAGCCTTAACTAAGACTATTTCTTTCTTACCATGTATGTATACCGTAATAAAGAATGGCACCTCGCTTGTAAAGCCACTCAGGTGCACTGTAACACTAGTACTCTTGGGTCTGTGGTGAGTGGATTGAAGTACTGTGCACAGTGGTCAAGAACTTGGGCTCCAACAGCACACATATCTGGATTAAAATCCTAATACTGCCATATTGAGCAAGTTATTTAATTTCTTAGCCTTAGCTTTCTCATCTTTAAAATGGGGGTAATAATTTCTAATTTGTTATAATGATTAATGAAATAGTAAATCAAAATGTGGATGATAATTGTACCTATTCCATAGAGTTAGTCCCCTAAGTGAGATGGAAGATGTACTGTCCTAGTAGAGTGTCTGCAGCACAGGAAGTTCTCAGTAAAATATAAACCATGTGCCAACATAGTAACGAGAAAACCCTAGTACGGGTTCCATTTTTGCTTCCAGTTAAATCCTAATACAACATGGTTCATTCATACCAAATTAAGTAAAGTACCATTTTGAATTATATGTGTGATTAGGTATGTGTTAGTCCCTTTCCTCTTTTCTCTATCCATACATCTTAGCACTCACACATAAATTTGATTTAATAAGCTTATATTTTACTGGGTAGTTTTTCATATTACTAAGGTGTTTTATATGACAAAGAAATTCACCATAGGCTTTCCTTAACATGCTTGTATTCCTTTCATTAAACCTAAAATATCTGTTAATTTACCAAATGCTAACCTAAACTTTTCAAGAATACATATGTTGTGTAAAGTAGGTCACACCTGTACAAACTGTGCACACATATCATCATAAAAGTAAGTAAATTATTGTAGGAAACCTAAAGAGTAAAGTAATTAGAAACTCTCATTTAGAGTTGCAAGTATGTAATTAAGCAAAATATTGGGCCCATGGTAACTATGCAGTGAAAAATATATGGATTGAATTATACTAAATTACAGACTTTTCTGGTCATGATCATTAAGAGTCATTCTGTCTTTGAAATTGATCTTTATTCCACAAATCTATTCTTTTATTTATCTAATCAATTTCACTGATGACAGGATTATTTTATGATATGTTTTGTTTTTATCAGAGACAATATATTCAGTATATTTAGATTCTACTTTGTGTTGTGTATGTTTTTTCCTTCAAAATGTTCTTTAGGAAAAAAAAAATTGAGCAGAAGCAGACAGACTGTTCTAGGACATCCCTTCCTTTAGAGACGAGTTTCTCCAGCATAAAAAAAGATTGGCTTCCAAATTGGTTAAACTGTTTCTTCCGTACAGTACAGTGACATGTTGTCTTGTTACAGTGAACATGTGCTCTCATTTTGGACAAGCTGTTCTGTGAAAAAGTTTTATTTAGCCCACAGAGCCAATCCCCGGATTTGTGGGTGTTACCTCCTTTCCTTGTTACCAGGTTTTGTCATCATCATTATTGCTTTTGCTCTGTCAGCTGTAACACAGTTTAGTAGCAACCTTTCTTAAAAAACAAGATGTTTCTGAAAATAGACAGAACAGTTGGCTAGACAGAAAAGAGATATCAACAAAAGTAGGTCTGTTGTTCCTCTGTGTTTTGCTCCCTGAATCACTTCTGAGATAGCTTCACACATTGTAAATGAACATGCATTGAATGGGGATATAATCTAATATAATCTGTATGTCCTAATATAAACTTTTATCCTACTTTATCACAGAAATAAATTTAAATGGACACTGATTTTTTTCAGAGAATTCTTAAGTGTTTTATTTCTGTTCAAATTAAGGAGTTTAATCAAATATATTGACTCGGTTGGTTTGTTTGCTTTTTTTTTTTAAATGAGAAACTAGCTTTTATAAGTAAATGAATACCTTAATTTAAGATCAATAGATGGATCCAGATGTTTCTTCATAGTCTGACTGTGTAGCTGATTCAGCCAAGAGGTAGTAGTAGTTTTATTTGTTTCTGATTTTATTTTTTCTCTGTGCATCAACTAAAACAAAATAAGGTCACGCAATATTTACTCTTTGGGCGAAATGACATGTTTCAGCTTCCCAGTAATTAGCAGAAATGACCAATAATGGAACAAAGGGACAAACCCTTCTCATCACTTCCTTGTCCAGCAGAAATAATATGACATCGCTTTCAGAGCACGAGTTGGAAGACACATGAGAAATAGCCAACCCACTAGCCATTTAACCTCCCATGGTTCTCTTATTTGACAATGTTTGGATCAAAACCTACATGGACACTATGCTGAGAAATCAACATCCCAAATATGATGATAAATTCAGATGCTATCTCTGCTTCCTGATTTTACCTCTGTGTCTGGACTGCCTTTACAGTATATATAAATTCACCAGTAATATTTTTTAAATACACATTTGATTTGCTTGTGTAATGTCTCTTCAGTTAACCTTGGATAAGTTGTCTTTATTTCTAAATCTTTTCTATACAAGATTTAACTAAGTTTTAACAAATCGTCCTTTATCACTTCCTCTTCCCCTTCACTTAAACTGCTAAAACAGAGCTTTTTAATCTGATATGTATGAAAAGGCTTCAAGATGCCATGAGCCAATTGAAAATGAATACATAGTCTTCACATGTACTTTGTTCTGACAAAAGGATCATGTCTTTCTTCAGTTATACACGGGTGTATAACACCCCCAATTTTAAGAACTACTGCTATCAAGATTCTCTCCCTCTTGTTGCTGTTGGTTAGGAAATGCTAATCCCTACCTTAAGTTTCACTGAATAGATGGGGTCACCACCTTCCTTTTCCATTACAGTTCACTCGTGATTCTTTATTTTCTCTTCTCTTTCTGGATTTTGTACTTTCTTGTTCCAATGTAAGTAAGAGAAATAAGAGAGAGAAAAGAGATATGATGCACTAACCCTCTGCCAATAGCAGTGGTTGGCATTTTCATATGTGGCACCTCATTTGATCCACTACAGCCCTACAAGTTAAGACAGTGTCCTTGTGTTTACAGATGAGAAAAGTGAAGCTCAAAGAAGTTAGTCATTCCTACAGGCTATACACGGAAGAACCCAGATTTAAATCTGTGTAGAATCTAGTGTTGGGGAGGAAATTTTTTCCTTCTTCCATATTATGTTCTTTGGCTGGCCTAATAATTACATTGACATATGACAATCAAACAGAAGAAGAACGATTTAATTTAGTACATATAGAAGTCTCATGTAGACTTGAGGGGGTCAAAGGCAGTTGAGGCTTATATGCCATCCTGAGCTAAGGCAAAGGGGGCTTCAAAGGGAAGGAAGACAATTCTTTGGATGATGAGAAGAACAAATATTTGGTAAACAAATGTTTGCTATTCTGATATAAAAAGTTATCCTTGGTAATAACTCTCTTCTTGGTACAGGCCCCCTATCTAAATTCCTTTAGGTAGTTGAGAGGGAAGTGAAAGGCTCTTCTTGAGTCTGTTAAGCCTTGATTGCCTTCAACTCAAATAATTCACATGCCAAAGTGGCACATTCTAGGGCAGCCTGCTCTGAACCCCATCACTAAAGTTTATTCCTTCACAAAGACTTCCCAGACAGAGTAAAGGGTCATAGCTTACTAACAGCATCACCTTTTACAATGTCTAACTCACATCTTGTTATTATTCTCTATCATCAAAACATACATTCATTATTCTAGGACAGATTTACAAATGCACATGTGCTGTTTTATTGCATCAGTGTTGTCATGTCTCATACTGTGACAGAGTGCGAGAATCATTTATACGTTCATTAATTCATTCACTTTTTAAAGTAATATTTATTAAAGCTTACTCTTGTCAGTGCTTTTCTAAGTTCTGGAGTAATGGTTCTAGGTTCTATCTTCACATTAGATTCTACTGGGAAACTTTTAAAAAATGCCAGTACCTTGTCTTGGCAACAGAAATCTTGATGCAGTTAGTGGAGGTGGCCTTTGGGTAGTGTTTTTTTAAAAATCTTTCCCAGCTGTGGCCGGTGCTGAGAACCATTGTTCCAGAGTAGTGGCTTTTCAAATCATGGTCTCCTCCATCTGCAGCATCAGCATCATGTGGAATCCTACTACAAAGGCAGATTCTCAGTACACACACCCCGCCCCCCTCCTCTTGAACTGTACCAGAAACTCTAGGGATATGACTTGGCTCTTTCCATTTAACAAGCCCTCTAGATGTTTCTGAGGCAAGCTAAAGGTTGAGAAACACTTCTCTAGAGACACAATATTTGCCACTAAGCAATTCTCCTTGGTCTCAAGGAGTTCCCAGTTGTTTAAAATATGCATTTTAATTACCTAGCACAGTTCCATAATCTATAACTTTAGTTGATAATGACAGCATTATTACTACTTTAAAAGTGTAATGACTTTCATCTTTTCTGGGGCAACCATTAAAGGAAGTGTTTATAAGAAAGTAGTGGTCAGTGAATAATACCTCTTAACAAAAGTGTTATGAACTTTATGGATTCAGCTAAATTGTCACAGTGTTTTGTAACATAAACACATACAGTGAGAGAGACAGAATTTTGAAATACAAAACCTTAGAGGATAAGTATTTCCAAGAAAGGATTTTAAAGTGGTCTTGTGTTGTATTTCTATTCTATTATTGTCGATATCATACTTGCTATTTCCCATCTTTATTAATGTAACTTTTTTTACAACCTTAATACAGCATAATTTATAGACAATAAACTGCATATACTTAAAGCACTTAATTTGATCAGTTGGGGCTCATATATACCCCAGGACTTTAAAAGAGCTGCAAGGGGTATCCAGTTCCATTACAGGTTACTCTTAGTTGGGCAGATCTCCCCCTCCATCCCCAAATGGCAGAATGGGGTTGCAGAGAAGGCTTCCTGAGGAAGGTAGCATGAGCTAAGATTTGTAAGCCAAGTAGATGTTAGCCCAAGTGGATAAAATGGGACAAAGTTGTACAGGATGGAAATAAAGCGTTTCTCCTCTGTGTGAAGTCTAGATTCTTGTGGTTGTTGTTATTTATCATCATGTAGGGTTTAAAAATACTACTAGGGGGCACCTGGGTGGCTCAATGGGTTAAAGCCTCTGCCTTAGGCTCAGGTCCTGGGATCCAACCCCGCATCTCATGGGGCTCTCTGCTCAGCAGGGAGCCTGCTTCCCCCTCTCACTCTGCCTGCCTCTCTGCCTACTTGTGATCTCTCTCTCTCTCTCTCTGTCAAATAAATAAATAAATAAAATCTTTAAAATATATATATATATATATACATATATATATACACAACTAGACCCCTCTGCCTTTTAAAATTACAACTGAGAAAGGCGCTTAACGGCATTCTTACTGGCAGTAGCAATCTCGGTTTCTATCTCTAGGTAATGTCCTGTATTAGGGTAACTTGTTTAGTTTTGACTACCCATCTGCTCTTGAATGCCCACTTCTCTGCTGTGTCTTATACAGAACAGCTTGCATAAAAGTGATATTTTTGCTTTTGTAGCAATGGAATCTCATTCCTTGCCCTTAACTTCCTTTTAACTTTTCTCTCTTTCACCTGAGCAAATTAGTGTGTCCCTAAATGTTCATTTATCATTACTGCCAGGTGCTCATACTGGGACTTTACTCTTTGGGCTCAAGTTCTCATTCTTTCTTCCTTTGCAGGCTGGCTCCATGAGTTGGGAAAGAGACTAGAATCTCCATACTACGGCAACAATACCTTAGGGGGCCCATCGATCCGAAGTGCCTATATTGCCGCTCTGTACTTCACCCTCAGCAGTCTCACCAGTGTTGGGTTTGGGAATGTGTCTGCTAATACAGATGCGGAAAAGATCTTTTCCATCTGCACCATGCTGATTGGTGGTAAGGGAAATTCTTCTTTCTCACCAAGACAAAATGCCATACTATTGCTGTTCTGTTTATTTGGTCCTAAAACAAAACAGAGGCATATTATTTAAATTGGAAAACTTTAAAAGCACTAGTTAGAAAACCAGTGACAAACACTTCAATATACATATAGATTAGCAGGGAAAGTCTATGATGTCAAGGAATTCCGTTTTCTGGACAGATAAAGAAGTAGCCATTTACTTGATGGTTGATTTTGAAGGGGCAGGAACTTAGTTTTCTCGGTGTACTGTTTACACCTAATGTTTGTGAATTACATGAGTCTGAATTGCAAGTATATGTTTGAAACTCCATTTTATAGTCTCAAACACGTCAGTGTTATCAAATTATATTAATACTAATATAGTAAATGAAGGATGTTTGATAGATCACTTAGTTAAAAATAAAAACAAAAGCAAAGAAAAACACCCAATATAATAATAAATATTTAACATTTTAAAATTGTTTTTATGTTCTTTCCCTGTGTTAAATGCTTCAGTACAATACCCAGAGTCATTCTAAAAGGAAAATCTAAGGGTTGAGCACTATTACTATCCCATTTAACAAATAGACAAACTAATGCACGATTGTCTCCGAGCTCCAAACCCACCTTCTGTGCTGTGCTTGTAAGGCTGGGGTTTGGATTCTGCAAACCTCATTTTTCTTTGCCAGCCGACTTCAGTTACTTCCGCCGCTAGGGGCGCCAGAGGAAGACTGGAAAGCAGGAGGTGGAGAGAGGAGACTGCCTGCTTCTGATGTGTCTGATGTACCTTCAGGGACGGACCACCTCGATCAGCAGCAAGTGGTCCCAGCATTCAGCATCTTCAGGCACTCCCACGACGAGCTTAACTGGGTCTTGGAGATCCCTGCATCAGTTGGGAGCGCCTCCGCATCCAAAGTCAGAGCCTTGCTTTCTTATGGCTCCTCACGGCTCCTCTTTTGGGCTTCTGTGTTCTGATAAGTGCGCTTCTTCCCTTTGTTTATCCATCTCCAAGGACAGAAGCTCCTTCTTGGGGCTTATATCCACATAACCTCTCTACTTTCTTTTTACTCATTTAGCTCTCTAGCCCCAGGAAAACCAATTCTCTATAGTGAATTTCCTCTGTTGAAACCTTTCGTTTAATTTCCCTTTCCTGAACCTCCTAACTTATACAGGATTGACGCCATTTTTATCCACATTTTTCAGATGATAAATCTAAAGCTTGTAGAAATAAAGTTAACTTTCCCAATGTCATGCTGTCCATAAGATAAAGAGGCAAGGTTTGAACCCAAATAAATGCTTACTTCCATCTGTAAATACCTAATCGGAAACTTACTGAATTACAAGATGGTTCTCATGGAATAGTAGGAGATGTAAATGTTTACTTAGACTAAGTAAACATTCTTCTTAGTCCAGAATTCTTAAACTAGGGTTCTATCAGTGTTTTCTGCCCCATATGTTTCTCCCCAAAAGCCTATTTTATCATATTCTTTTAACGGCCTTAATCCCTTCTATCTCCTAGAGTTTTGAACCTTATAATAGGCGATGGTTTCTACCAACTTCCTTGCGTGGGAGACGTAAAATGAGTATTCGGGGCTTTAAGCAATGACTCATCTGGCCTATGGTGAAATCAAAAAAATATCAAGCCAACCCTTCTCTCAAGGAACTTATGATCCAGTTTGGAAGAGATGGGCTGAAAGACGCGGAAAGAGTTATAATAGCAGGCAGTAAATGCTAAGTGCCAGGTCGGTTAGGAAGTTCAGAGGCGGTGACAAAGCAAAGGCCAGGGATTGGGAGAATTTCTTAGAAAGGCAGTGCTGTGGCAGAGTTGCTGCAATGGCGTGCTAGGATTGTAGCAGTTGTCACAGGCTCCAGGCTGAGCTACAGCAGCAACAGCCCAGGAAGCAGAGGATAGGAATTCTCATTTTCTGTAGAGCTACAGTGTGCCGGACACTGTGGTGGCTGTTTTAGACCCTATTAAGACTTCTCTAATTGCCGGTCTCCTTCATTGCCCATCTTTCAGCTTAGCAAAATGACAAGCATTTTGCCAATATACACAGTTTATACTTATTTAATATTTGCCCATGTTTCTTCTATTCCTGGTGGAAATTTGAAGAAATGCTCAGGTGCTCAAGGCTTAACCTACTGATATGACATTTCAAGAATGTGCTAGATAGTTGAGCTTTTATTCTCTATTGATCCACATACTATATCGTGAATGGTCCCACATCAGAAATGGGTAAAGCATAAATTATTCTCTGCTATTCGCCGTAAGTAGAAAGCCATGCTGGTCACAGGGCCAAAAGATAGGGGAAATAATCAGATAATGTTACTTTATCACTTGTTAAATGTTCATTGATCAGATTATCCTGTTGCAAAACCAGTGCTCATTTGTCAGCGGCATTAAAGCATTTAGGTGACTTGAATAGCACTAAGGAAACCAGCACTTTGAATGGGAAATAGCATCTCAGTAACTTGAATTTATTAGTTAAAGCATCTCAAATTTGTGTTTGTGGGAAATAACTCTGTGTTATTGTGACAATTACCCTAGTCTAGAAGAAATGATGCCTGCATTTTAATATTTCCTAATTAACTAACTAGCATAACTTCAAGAGCTAATCATAAGCGCTCACAATGTGGCACATTTTGTTCAATTAATTCTCATAACACTATGAGATAGAAGTCATTAACACCTTAATTTAGATATAAGGCAGCAGAGGTTTAGTGAGTTCAAATGCCAGGATTCACTGAGAACCTAGCAAACTTCTTACAAAATATCCATTTTATTATATACTATAAATTAATTTTATTCCCTTAATTTCTATAAATATACACAAATAATTTATTTTTTTAATTTAAGTATATATTACTACGAATCAAGTCTGAGGTAACTTATTAGGAATCTCTGTCCAAGGCTAATGAAATTACTAATGACAGGGATGCAGTATTTACTACAAAAGCAGACAGTAGCAGTATTCAATGTTGCAGGTGACTGCCAAAAGCCCAGATAATTAATTATCTAGGGCACAGGCATTCACTGGCTGAGTGAGGAGGTGGGAGGAAGGGGGAACTTTCATGTGAGCAGCTGTAATGACAATGTGTGCGAACAACTGACTTATGGGAAGAATATTTAAAACTATCAAAGAGATCCAGCAAAAATAATGAGAAAAAAAACCATACCTGGACAAATCTATGTAAACTTTGAGAATACCCAATCCAAAAATAACCTTAAAAGTTTCTAACAACTATTACAATTAATAAGCGAATATTGTGAAGCTGATGGATGTAAATTCAATATGCATAAATTAATAGTATTTCTATTGCTAGTAACAAACAATTAGAAAATGAAATATAAGAAGTGATTTTAAAATATCAAATATCAAATGTGTAATTCTATTATGCCAAAAACTACAAAACATTAGTGAGAAAATTTACAAATGGTCTAAAATAATGGAAGGATCTAAAATGGTGATGGTTTTAAGACTCAATATTATAAATATATCAGTTTTATCCAAATTAATCTAAAGATTCAATACAATGCCAATGCAAATTCTGGTAGATGTGTGTTTATGTATATTGATGGGTGTGTGTGTGTGTGTGTTTGAAAAATGACAAGATGTTTCTAAGAACTAGTGCAAATGCAGAGCCAAAACTAGTCAAAGCAATTGTAAAGAAAAACAAAATTGGAAAATTTGCACTATAGATATCAAGATGCATTGTAACATTATAGCAATTGAGAGAGTGCATGTTAGCAGTATCTGAGTAACTCAGTCAGTTAAGCGTCTGACTCTTGATTTCAGTTCAAGTCATGATCTAGGGTCCTGGGATTGAGCCCCATGTTTGGCTCTGTGCTTAGCAGGGAGTCTGCTTGAGATTCTCACTCTCCCTCTGTCCTTCCCCTGCGCTTTCTTTCTCTCTCTCTCTCTCAAATAATAAATAAAATGATCTTTAAAAAAAGAAAAAGAGAAAGAGAGCACGTGTTAGCTCAGGAACAAATAAGCCAGTGGAATAGAAGAGCGCAGAAATAGGCCCATGTACATAAGGTCACTTTATTATGACATAGGTGACATGCAGTGTGAAGGGGGAATGATGAGTCTTTCAATAAATGTTACTGGGTCAAATGTGTATCTGCATGTTGAAAAAAAACCTTGACATAACATGACATATGCATATGTATCAAAAGACGGATAAATGCTTATAGAAGCATTATTGTAAGAATCTCAAACCGGAAATGCCCATTAATAGGAGAATAAATAAGTAAATTGTGAAATCATTATTCAATAGAGTACCATACAGTCATGAGAATGAAGGAACTATTACACCGTGCAACCACATGGGTGAATCTTACTAACAATGCTAAGCAGAGAAGCCAGACACCAAAAAGTACATATTGTATGACTTTGTTTAGAGGAAGTTTAAAAGTAGGCAAAGCTTATGGATTGCAATATAATTCACAACTGCTGCTTCCTTTGGTAATGGGGGTGGTTAGTGTCTGTGAAGGGGACACGAGGGGGAGCTGGGGTGCTGGTAATATCCTGTTTATTCATCAGGAGGGTGATTCCCTTTAAGAAATCCCAATGAGCTGTACACTTAGTATTTGTGTAGTTTTCTTACTGTGGTATTGATATTAGTTTGCCTTGTAAACTGTAATAGATAAGCTAAAAATAGTAACTACCAAGTGTGGGATAATGGGAGGGTAGGGAACAGCTGACTTCTCACCTTTCACGTCAGGTGGTTTTTAGGTCTTGTCTTAACACGATGGATCAAGCAATAGAAGTAAGAGTATGTTGTCTAAAATATTGGTGATAATCACAAGAAGACCTAAAATAAATCATTTTAAGCGATTATCTTTGGGGGATGGGACAGGGGTGAAGGGATGGATTTGGGGCTGAACTATTCATGTTATGATTCTAAGCTAATTGCTCAGGATTAAAAAACTTTTTAAAGAAAGTATCAAATGACCAGAGATTCACTTCAGTTCCATAAATATTTATGGCACACTTAAATTATGCCAGGCACTGTGCTAGATGCTGGGGAAACAAAAATGACTAAGACATGATATTTTCCTTCGAGGAGTTCACAGTTTAGTAATGGAAATAGGAACTTGGGCAGATGATGTTCTTTCTTTTTCCATTTTAATTTTTCCTGTTATAACGCACATTTAGAAAAGCCTGAAAAATCCACACAAAAATTAGAATTACATAAAATCCTATAGTCTTTTCAGTCTTTTTATACATCTATAACCCTCTTTTCGACAATATTTATATTAACTGTGCATATCATTTTTGCCATGAAAGAAAATATATTAGAACATTTTCCCATTTCTCTAAAAGCTCTTCTACCATATTTAGTAACAGCTAAGTCATAGTCACCTACCAAGTCAGCCCCAGGTGACGGGTCTGTCAGCTCAGGCTAGGAGGTTAGATAAAACCTTCTAGTGAAGGTGACTCATCCCTGAGGCCATGTCCCGTTTAAATGAGGCATTGTTGTCCCGGAAAAGGTAAAGTGAAATTCCTAACAGTTAAGGCTTTCCTTGGGTCCTCTCCTCCTAAATATATTCTCCTGACATAATTTCATTGGACCCATATGGGCTATGGTGTTCACAAATTCAGGCTTTTTAAAGATGTCTACACTGCCATTTGAATTCGTCATTTAGGAAATTGTTCTCATTCTGTTTTCTCTGCCATCTGTTATCCACAACCCAGTGTACTCTAGCAGGCGTGGAAAATTCCAGGTCAGTGAGTAGGTGGTAGAGAGGAGGAGGGCAGCTAAGATTACCCAAAGCCTGAGTTCTGGTCTCCTTTTATATCAGGGGCCAACAGTCACGAGCAAGAGAAAGGAGCAAGAGAAAGGAGACAAAGCAGAAGAAAGCCAGGCAATGCTCTAAGAATGTACTTTCATTTAAGGTCTGTTGACTTTCTTCTGAGACCCCCATGGTGGACTCGCCTCCCAAGACCTGATGTTAAGACGAGATTTTACAAAATGCATTTTATGCAAAATTCCTACACAAAGCAGAGAGCCTCCCACACACTCAGCAGCAGCCCTGGCATGCTCCTTTAAGAATCATAGACATCAGATTTGCTAGGAGTAAAAGGAAGAGTGAGTGATGACTTCCAAAGTGACCCGGATATTGCGGTTCTGATGTCAAACCGCCACGTCGGATGGGACGGGCTGGCCTGGCAGTCCTCTTCACTTGTTGCCCACGTGAGAGTGGTAACCAGGACCGAGAGGCAGAATAACTGTGGAAACTGAAAAATTGTGGGAGTCGGGGGTTTCGTTTTTTAACTACTTACCTGAGAAGTATTTGCCTCTGCTGAAATGAGACTTTGAAATTGTGGGGACTCAGCTGCAGACAAGGACTTTCCAACAACCCACTTAGAATGTTACAATTAATCCAGTAATTCATTTTATTGATAATGTACAATCAGGGTGCGAAATGATCTGAGCATATTACTTCTCTTACACTAAGTGCTTTACACGCATTATAATTAAGCAAAGCAAAGTTCAAATCATACACATAATTAAGGAAAGCAACATTAAAATAAATGAAATAAAATTGTTCTCAGTCCTCAGTTTAGTCTCCAGGAAAGACTATCATATACTTTTTCAGATGGTAGGGCTTCCAAACGCTGAGCCCAGAAGTATATTAACTGAGCCTGAAATTGGTGTTTAATTTCTTTGACTTGGAGCAGAATTGTTTCCTTTCTTCGCTGAGTGTTTACCGTAAGTAGAGGTCTCTTCTTCCAAACAAAGTACTTGACATCAGAACTACTTCGCTTTAACAAACATACAGAAGGATGGACCTCTATTTAGAATTTACCAAGAGCCGTTCAACACTAAGCTATTAAGCAATATATAGTTTTCTTGGAATAGTTTTCACCTGTTGGGAGACATTTGATTTTTGAAAATTTCGGGAGAATATATACTTATGTTTCTATGGAGCAGGCACTTATTAAATATTTCTTGAATTTCTTTCATCGGGAAGTTACTTCACTTACAACCACTCTTAAATACTTAAGAGGTTGCCAGAAAACCTTAACTGAGTCCCTTTTCCCCATATTTTATGCCCTTGAGCGTGTTGAAAATTTGTGATTATGCTTTCCACTCTCACGGTATAAATGAACATAAATCGAGCGCCCACTGATTTTCACACAATATATTGGGCACTTTTTAAAATATATATATTAACTCCTTAGGTCTCAGAAAGTTTCAAATCCGGTCAGGTTTCAAATCCTGATGTGTCTGATTCTGAAGTCCATATTCTCTCTGCAACATTATATTCCTCCTGTATATCGCCCCTGAGTTTAACCTTATTCTGGTAACTTTTCCAAAATGTTGAGGGCTTCCCTATTGTTACCATCTTTATAGGTGTGGTGGCCATATCTTCCATAAAGAAATGATGATATAAAACCTGAAAGAATTTTCATTCCAGTGTTAGGTTAGATTGATGATAGCATGCCAGTGGTCACTAATTTCTGGCAAATGTAGAGGAAAGAAAGAATTTTACCTGGGGCTATCTTGAAATAGGATGGAGATTCAGGAAGATAGATGCAGTCATATGTTGACACATTTGCACTCATGTATCCATTTTGATGCTACGAAACTTTAACAGAGCTCCTTGGACATTGAGATTTTGGTACAGGGCAGTTTGACAGGTCCTGATAGACAGACTACTAAATGTTTAGTCTGTCTTGTTTTTAAACCAAAAGCTGTTTAAATGGATGATTTCACCGAACCCCTGAGCTTACCTCATTGTCGGTGCAGTCCAGGATGGGGATCAGGGCTGAAATCTGAGTATTATTGAGAGCTGACTTGCCCACAAACGTAACTACACCTGGCTCTCAACTCTCCCAATGCCACAGCCCTAGGTGGATCCAAAGCCTCCTTGGATGATCTGCTGGTGTCTGCAGAGGCCATTCTAATTCTGCTTGGCTAATGACTAGTGTAAATTCTTGTCCAGCCTTTTCTGACTTTAAGATACTTGACCAGTCCTTACAGTGGGAAACTCCTAGAAATCACTTTTTTCCCCAGTAGAAGACCCATCCCCAATCCCATCAACTCTTGAGTTCTTGTGAACAAAGTCTGCCGTCTTATTATAATCTGGTGGTGTTCTGAGAAAGGAGAAGGCTCATCAAGAAAGTGGGGATCTCTGACTGAGAAATCTCATCAAAACAGGAGTCGCATATACGTTGTACCATCTGCCTCCTCTTAGAATGGCAACAATAACTCTAAGTAGAATACCTGTTTTTCTCTATGAATGCATTTGTTTCTTTAATGGTCTCAGATCTTCTTGATAGCTCCCTTGAGATTGAAGTAACCATGGAGCTTAGGCAAGGTTGGTGATGGGAGTCACAGGAAGCTCAGCCTCAGCTTGCTCAGGAAATCCTCAATTACATTTCTAGCAACTTTCTCCATACATTTATTGGTCAAAATGTGTTATATTTAATATTTAATATCTGAAAACTCATTTTAAGTGATGACTTAGGGGAAAAGACTAATAAAGGTTAACTGGTTATAATAGACTTATTAAGATTTTATTTATTTATTTTGAGAGAGTGTGTGCGTGCACGAGCAAGTGGGGGGGTGGAAGAGGGGAGGGAGAGCAGACTCTCGGCTGAGGGCAGAGCCTGTTAGGGCTCTCCTGACCCTGAGGTCATGACCTGAGCTGAAATCAAGAGTCTGACGCTTAACTGACTGAGCCACCCAGGCACCTCTTTAATAGACTTGTTTTTAAAATGTATTTGTTATGATAACCATTGAACTCTAACTTTATAGCTTATTTTATGAAATTATATTAAAATTATTTTCTCATGGCTATTAAACTATACCTAACTTTCAAATAATTTAGATGCAAAAAGTACAAAATAAAAGTTTGTCAAAGCCAGACAGCCGCTAACAGATTAAGTGTGAGTCAGAAGGGCCTCTTTTGCCTATGACTGAGTATTCTTAAAAGGTGTTTTTACTCTGATCGAGCCATTTGGATTCAAATGACTGCATTGGGATGCCCTCTGACACAGGAGATGTACCAAAACAGCCATATCGACATGGCCACATGAGCATCCTCTGCTGAAATCAGGATACATGAACTGTAAATTTAGACTTAAGGGGTGAGCCCCTCCATCCTAGTTCTCTCCCACGTCTGCTGTGTTGTCTTCTCTAGCTTTGATGCATGCCTTGGTGTTTGGAAACGTGACGGCGATCATACAGAGGATGTATTCCAGATGGTCCCTCTATCACACTAGAACGAAGGATCTGAAGGACTTCATACGGGTCCATCACCTGCCCCAGCAGCTCAAGCAGAGGATGCTCGAATATTTCCAAACAACCTGGTCAGTCAACAATGGAATAGATTCAAATGAGGTAATGTCCATTTCTCACGTCGAAGTTTTCAGGCAGAAAGCACATATTCTTAGGTAAAATCAAGGTGCTCTAATGTAGGTCTTAGAAGCAAAGTACACACTCACCAACTTCTTTATCTCTATTTTTTAATCTCTCATGAAATTCAGTCCATCCTCTTTTATCTGCTTTGGCTTACGTTTTCATGATGCCACTTTATATGGACCGATGTTTTACATCGATTTGTACTTCGGTCGATAGGGTGGACCTTCATTCTCATTGACCCTCTTTGGAGGAACCAATCAATTCTTAGGACCATTGAATTGTGTAATGTTGGATTACTAGATTAACCAAGTTACTGAGTGCCTTTAAAACAAGCAAAGTGAGAAAGCATATGTCTTCTGGCACATGCGTTATCTGTGGACTTCCAGTACTGTAAGAGAAGTATCTTATAAATAAAGCAACCGTGCTACAACCCCCCAATAACACCGTAATCCACACTTCTAAGTGATTATTTGGTTTCCTCCTCTCTTGACATGATCATGATGCCAGAGGAAACACCAGGGGGTCCAAATTCCATATCTTCTGTCCTAAACGAGAGTCTTTGTGAGAAGCAAATCACAAGAAACCATATATTTTCCTTCTAGAGTCTTTTATTAATTTATCCTATTTCTCCAAACTTATCATCAGCTAATTTTCCAGTGTAGCACCTAACCGGGGTCACAGTCACTGAACAATCAAATCACCCCAGGGTTGAATAGACACATACTTCCTCTTCTGTACTCTGGTTGGTCAAACAGTGGGAAGAACAGCCCTCTTCTCTTACAGAGTAAATCAATCAGACCGGACTTACCCCAGCTTGATTTCTTCTTTCATCTTGACAGCTTTTGAAAGACTTTCCGGACGAGCTGCGTTCTGACATCACTATGCACTTGAACAAGGAAATCTTGCAGTTGTCCCTCTTTGAGTGTGCCAGCCGGGGCTGCCTCAGGTCTCTGTCTCTGCACATCAAAACCTCTTTCTGTGCTCCGGGGGAGTATCTGCTGCGTCAAGGAGATGCTTTGCAGGCCATCTACTTTGTATGCTCAGGCTCCATGGAAGTTCTTAAAGACAGCATGGTGCTGGCTATTCTTGGTAGGTCTGAGTTGAAAGGTTCATGAAATTTTACCCTAGAGCATAAGTTAAGAAGAGCAAATGGGGGGAGGGGAGAGAAATAATGCTACGGTAAGAAAAGGCTGGATGAATATATGGAATCAGGATTATTCTTTAAGTGGATTTAATTTGCCAACTGTTTATTGTTAATTGTTATGCCACATACTGAGTTGATGCTGTGCTGTTACATCCAACGTACCATTTCGTTCTTGTTAAAAATCCAGCAGTATGAATCTTAACCCCATTTTAGAAATGAATAAATAGTATTTTAGTTAACTTAATTTGACCCAAATAACATGATAAGAAAACCAACACAGTTCTTTCCGATGCCTAAAGCCAAATTCCTAGACGTGATGCCTGCTGCCTTTTGGTGAAATAGCTGGTTGATTTTAAGAGGGCATTCCATATTTTTGTGGAGAACAAATTCAGAGAAGAACATAAAAATTATTTCATCTGGACCAGAGATAGCGCAAATATGATTATGCATTGAGAATAAACTCTCACTGCAGTCACTAATCCCATATTGTCAAGGTGACCATAAGCTTTTTTTTTTCCCTTCCTCAGAGAAATTCCACAGGATGGTCTGTGAAGATTTTGTACCACAAAGTTGACTCCCATCTATTAAGACATAATTGGTTTTCATTGAAATATAAGGTCAGCTGGCAAAAATGACATGTAGAGGGGCACCTGAGTGGCTCAGTTGGTTAAAGCCTCTGCCTTCGGCTCAGGTCATGATCTCAGGGTCCTGGAATCGAGCCCCACATCTGACTTTCTGCTCAACAAGGAGCCTGCTTCCCCCTCTCTCTCTGTCTGCCTCTCTGCCTACTTGTGATCTCTCTCCTCTGTCAAATAAATAAAATATTAAAAAAAAAATGACATGTAGAGTTAATGTAGAAAAATTCCTACTCACATTTTTATGTGTACTTCTTTTAAAATCACTCTCTTGTTTGTTGGTTTATTCAACTAATATTTTTGAAGGCCTAAGAATGCATAAGGGGTGGCCTAAACAATAAATACATTTTGAAAACCAATGAAGTACATCAATGTTTAGGATTTGTGGTAATTAAAAGGGGCTAATTTATTTTTAATGTCATTTAAGTATTAAGATTTATAAACAACTTAACCATTTATAAAACATTTTTACATATGGGGTCTTATTTAAGCCTTCCTAATACAAAGAGACAGATGGGAGTGGTATTTTGTCTATTTTTCCAAACTCAAAGCTAATCTTGGTCTTTTGACTCTGTCTCCAGTGCTCCCTCCACCTCTCAGTGATGTCTGTTATTCTATATAATCATTATAAGCCTACTATCACTGATTCTACTTCATAAGCTTCAGGACACATTATACTTTGGGAAAAGGGAAGAGAACTAAAATGTATTGAATCCTTCATATGAGCCAAGTGTTTTATGTCCATTATTCAATTTAAATCCCACTACCCTGTTAGGTTGTTGTGATGATCCCTGATTAAAGGTGAAATGGTGGAGGCTAGTGAATAGTGAAATACCCATGGGCTTCTCATTGCTCCATATTCACTCAGTTTGCCACTTACCAGGGGAAAGGTAGGGCTTGTCTTTTTTTTTTTTTTTAATTTTATTTATTTATTTGAGAGAGAAGGAGAGCACAAGCACGGGAGAGGCAGAAGGAGAGGGAGAAGCAGGCTCCCCGCTGAGCAAGGAGCCTGACTCGGGGCTCAATCCCAGGACCCCGGGATCATGACTTGAGCCGAAGGCAGATGCTTAACACACTGAGCCACCCAGGTGCCTCGTGTTTGTCTTTTAAAGCTTTGGCTCATTTCTTGACTCACCCTCTCATGGTTTTTCTCCTTAACAGAATGGTTGGATGGGGAGGGGGAGGGGCTAGAGCAATTGGGTGATGAAGGAGGGCACTTGTATTGAGCGCTGGGTGTCGTATGCAATGATGAATCACTAAACGCTACCCCTGAAACTAATAATATACTATATGTTAACTCAACTGAACTTAAATAATTTTTTTTTAAAAAGATACGGAATAGCAACTGACAGTTTATTTTCAGCTTGGCCTGCGCATTATCAGTGTTAGAGAGTGAAGCTGTCTGTGTGTGTTTTTAAAAGGAGAATTTAACTTAACAACTTTGTAAAGTTAACAGCCATTCTATTATTTTGCGATTCTAAATTAAAATTGACAGTTATTTCTAAATTTGCTTCAAAAATTTATCTTTAATCATGAAATACTTTTCCATGAGTTTCCTTAGGACTCTGTCAGTTTTATAATCTGCCTATTGACATAGCCTGCTTTTAAGAGGGCATGTAGTTATCTTTCCAAAACTATGTGGTTTGATATGCTTGTAAGCAAAAATAATGTACTATGGTTAAATATATGTAATCTGTTTTTTTCCATAATCTTGGTGTACTTTTGCATTTGGAAATAGCAACAATTTAGGAATGAAATATGAAGGTATCATCCACAGCATTAGAACATAATAGGTACAAATTCAATGGCTTCTAGGTTATTAACATTGTAATACATAATTCAACTGGATTTTTTATTTAAAAAAATGCTACTCACAGCTGAAAGATTTAATCCATTGCCTTTTGCTCTTGGCCTCAGTTTCCTCCATAAATGGTGATTCTCATGATTAACATTTTCACATCTTCATTTCTACTATGTTGAACATCAAAAGTGATCTAAATGCAAATTGCCACATGACCGTTCTAAATACTCGTATGCAGTATTGGGACTAAACCCAAACAAGGATAACAAATTATTAATATTTCATCTCTGTGATTAACATTATTTCAATGGAGATTGAGTACTTTCCCTATGGTAATATTGTCTTCTAGGGCCAATTAAAATCAATACTGACTTTGATAAAGTTAAGCACATGGCTTCACATTTGATCTGTAGATATTTAATACATGTTCACTCTGCCAACAACATGAATTAATATATAATGTTGTAGGGAAGAAGCATCACCAAACAGCTGTCAAGCCATAACTTATTCAAGCAACTCAGTTGTCCAATCAATACATGAAGGCATTTCTTAATCTGATGCCTGGGGAAGCGGTTGACATAGAGTCAAGGATTTGTTATGGGGATAGAATTTGTTTGCCTTGTACACTTTCATTTCATGTCCTGGTAATTGTGTTTTTCTACCAATTTCTTCATTTTTGTTTAAAACAAAATGACAAAGCACTGATAAATGTGCTCTTCACAGATGGCATTAGTCTGCCTAATTATAATTAAACCTGTTACTGCTCTAACCTGGATGGTTTGTGGATGCATCCCATCAGCTTCCCCCCTCCCCACCACCCTGCTCCCTGTGGAAGGGTAACTGGTTAGCAAATATCAATAGTGGAATTCTGGAAAATGGAGATAGTAAGAGACCATAGAAGTCTTTCTTTTCTTTTAGAAATAAGGATACTGAGCCCTAGAGCAAATAAGAAACTGAGATCAAGGTCTTAAATCCAGGTAGTGAGAAATCCACAAGACAGGAAAATCTGTGAGGGTAGGGACCATGTTATTCTTTATCAGTGCACATGTACCAGGGCTCAACACGAGGTCCGGCTGGCGTATCAGGGGTTCATAAATATTCGCTAAATGAATAAATAAGCCAATTCTTTCTAGGATCCCAAGGTTGGCAAGATGTTGGTGTTGTTTTTATAGCTGGGGTCACTGTGGCTTGAAGAGCCATGCTGTGGTCACCCAAGGTATGGAAGTATGTTGACCCTATGGAAGGTATGTTCAGTCATTCTGAACACCAGCTGCTTAACAGAAAACATAAATGCTCTTTGTAGCAAGACACTGCATCGTGATAAACTCTCCTGATATACAAATTTCCAAACTGGCTATACTCAAAGCATCCTGGGTATATTTACATCTTACATTGTTTTTTACGTGCGTTTTTGACCACCAATTTAGATTTCTAACAAAATATATAAGAAACAAAACTGCCAAGTTTAGCAGTATGGGTGGACAACAATAAATCCAACTTGAATCCTCTAGCACCATGTCTATTAGTGTCTATAAGTACAGATTTTAGTCCTTTTTTCCTTTGGCCAAATAGACTCATCTTCAAGGTTTGAATTTAATGTTATTTCAGAGATAATACTCAGATGTAATTCAATAATTTTAAAATGCTCCATTTTTATCTGTTACATATTTATGAATACTTCAAGTATTCACAGTTAATTTGGCATGTTTCCTTTTCCTGTGAAATTCAATAAAACGGAATTTTATTGAAGCCTGCTACAAGTCAGATTTTCCTTCCAGAAATGCTGGGCACAATAAAAAATAAAAATGTAGAGGTTAAAAAATGAACTGAACGGGGGACAGGGCAATTTGTTCGATACCATTCCAAAGATGTTCTTTGCTTGGTGGTTTCTCTGTGGAACAATGGTTGGTTGTTGATTCCCTGTGAGATGGACCAAAGCGGCCATTAAAAAAAATAATAAAATTTCAAGCCCAGGCAGAGGGACAAAGCCAAGAAACTCCTAAGTTGTAGCCATGAACCTCATGCCAGTGTCCTCTGTGAACATAGGTCAGATTACTTCAGCAGCGAACCTAAGTTTGTTTGAGGATGGAATGGATTTTCTTTCATGTTTCTCACATGGATGCCAACTGAATTAATGGCTGTGTCTAAAATAAATCTGAAGCTGCAATCAGCTCTTTGTTAGCTCTCACGTTTATGCTCACCTTCCCGCTAGGCTAAACGGATTCAAATCAACCGAAAGACTTTAAAGATTCAAATACATTGACCGATATGATCTAATCAGCAAACTCAAGGAAACAAGCTAGTTCCCAGGCAGTGAAATCCAGCCTCAGACTGAGAGGCAGCGGCATTTTAGGCCAAATAGCAGGGGTGCTGGGTGTGGCGCGGGCGCAGGTGACAACATGGTGGTGGGTCTCTCTCCCTGCAGTGGCGCAAGCCTAGAACTCATAAGTTTTAATTATTTGCTTTCATTTTTGATGGGAAATTTGGCCTTTCACACTGTCACAGAGTGTTAGAAGTATGGCTGTGTTTGACATTTTCATTTGGTAGATTTCACCATCCACGATGTCCCATACCTCTCTCTGCCCCACCCTGTTCTAAGGAGACGTCCCTCTAAGGAGGGACGGCACCTCCTCCCTCCGCGCCCTCCTCTCTTGTAGACGTGTTCAGGGGTAAATAAAACAACGTGAGTGTGTTAGCAAGCTGATGATGAAGCCAATTATTGTGTTAGAATCAAAATTATTAATACACTTTTTCACGGTCTTCTGCAGGGCCTTTGGCCCTCCCTCCAAAAAATTGGAGCCATTATTATTTCTCCTGAACAGTTGAGGCAACTGTGACAAAAATGTCAACTGCTTTGTCTAAAGTCATTTATCGAATGCCGTGAGGAACTGTCGAGAGCCCGTCTGTCACCGACAGTTCCCAACTCTGGCTCTCCTAGTCTTTATCCCCCACACCACTGCTCTCAATCAGGAACAGTTGTGCCCGCCAGGGGACATTTGACAATGTCAGAAGATGTCTTCGATTGTCACTGCTGGGGGTCGGGAATATGAGATGGCGCTAAACATTCTATTGCATACAGAAAGGACCCCCCCAAACAAAGAAATACCAAGCCCTAAATCTCAGTGCTGCGGAGATGAAGGTGTCTCTTTCTTTTGCAGGGTCATCTCAGAGAAGGGAAGTCTGTAAGTGAAATGAGGTTTCCAGTCCCAGCTTGCTTTTCTTTGAAAGTAACATGTCTCTTTTTTTCTCTGTTTCAAGGGAAAGGGGACTTAATTGGAGCAAACCTATCAATTAAGGACCAAGTGATCAAGACCAATGCAGATGTGAAGGCTTTAACCTACTGTGATCTTCAGTGTATCATCCTCAAAGGACTCTTTGAAGTACTAGACCTTTACCCAGAATATGCTCACAAATTCATGGAAGACATTCAGCATGACCTCACATACAACCTTCGAGAAGGTCATGAGAGTGATGTAAGTTTTATTTCTAATTAATGCTGAGATCTAAAACATGGGGCCTGGAGATCATTTATAACAATAAGAGCCCATGTCATGACTTCACCTGTAAAAGTCTCTGAATGAATAAGGTATGATTATTCAGCCACTAGTTGAACAATTAAATAATTAGCTAGAAGTCAAGCGTGGAGTTTACCAACATTCTAGAAAAGTATTGTTTATAGATGACCTCCTATAGTTCATTTCCTTTCTTGTTTATTTTCATGTGCTTATAACAAAAATCAGTTTCAGTGATATGTAATATTTAGCCGCAGTTGTGTGATTTCTCCAGAATTTAAACATTTCCGGATAGAATATATGGCTCAGAGTTTGCTGTGTTTGTAACTGTTTACTATTCTGCTTGCTTGTTAGGGAGTTTGCTTAAAAATAATCTTTTTCTTAACCAGTGCCCAAAACAGTCTATCTTAAAATGACTAAATATGCATAAAAGGATTCAAGCCAAAGATTGTCACGCTGAAAGCATAATGAGCATTTTATGAAATTATAGTTTTGCTGCATGTTTCAGTTTATACAAACAGCTTTCCTAACAAAATAGGTACTACACTGCATCCTGGGAGTAAGCTGATCGCAAACCTGACTTCATTACATGTGTCAGAGACACAAATGACTTAATAGGAATGATTGTTGGAAGGCAAGCCAGAGCATGAATAGTGTTCTGTAAAAACAAAAGCCTTGATCGCTGCCTTGAGTTTTGTCCCAGATTTTTGCAATACTTGATTTTTTCCCTCTGAGAGTTTAAGGAAGTATTGTTTTGACTAACCTATATTGTGCAAGCATTTCGTTAGTTATTAATATTCCTCACTTTGAAAGGTAGAGAAAGAATACAAATTGTATATCACTTCATCTTGGTCGAGGATATCAAATGACAGTCGATATGTAGATGATATCCCATTCCAAAGTTCAAGATTAACTGGTTTTGAATGTGTGCTTCTCTCTATGGATGGTAGCAAACAGCAAAGGAGGTATTAATATTTATTGGAATCTATTTGTGCTAAGCACTCTGCCTAGATAAAGCATCTCATTTAGTGCTTAAAATGACTTTGTAAGGTAAGTATCGATCAATCTGCATGGAACAGAAGAGAGATTGAGGATGGCCAAGTAACTTGTATGTAGTCACACAGACTTGTAGGTGACTAGGACAGAGTCTGAACACGGAGAAGTTCATTTTATACACTATTAGTTTTGTTGTCTCTGCTGAAGACATTTTTCATATCTTCTGATTCAACAAAGACTTTTTTAAAGATTATTTATTTATTTTAGACAGAGAGAGCACAGGGGGAGGGGCAGATGGAGAGGGAGAGAGACAGCATCTCAAGTAGACTCCCCGCTGAGAACAGAGTGGGGCTCGATCCCACCACCCCGAGATCATGATTTGAATTGAAATCAAGAATCAGATGCTTAACTGACTGAGCCACCCAGGTGCCCCTCGACACATGGACTTTTAAAACTACAGTTGTTTTTTGTACTAAGACAGCCTAATGGGACAACTATTTTGGAAGTGTGGAAGTGTGCTAGAGGGCGGAAGGAACTGGAAAGAAGAAATTCAGGAAGAGAGAAAGATCCCACATGCCTCAGCCTGTTAAAGTGGAAGATAGTGGATCTCAACCCCATCTTCTTTTTACTTGATTCTTTTTTAAGGATCCGTATCTCTGATCAAATCTTTTATCCCTTTTTCTCTATTTGTCAGAACATGGGTCAGAGTGATTCTTAAACTCCCATACTTGAATTGCCTGTGGGATTATTTTCATTATCCGTTCTTTCTCTTGCATTGTTTTGTTTTGTTGTGGTCATGTGGTTCCTTCTTTTTAGCAGATGTCATACTTCGGTTTAAATGTAGATGTGACTTATGAAAATTATTCTATTATTTTCCTCCGCTCAGGTAAGGTTTTCTCTTGGCAGGCAGATTGAGTTCCAACCAACCAATTTCATTTTGCCCAGAGTTCCTCTCAGGTTTTATTAGGCTGCTCTGTTCAGCTTTGTGCATTGTCTGGGTCTATAGCCTCTACCCTTAAGATGTGGTGTTTCTGGGATCTCAGCTGAAAGCCTGAGACATTTGCCAAGGCCTCTCCTATTTGGTGGGGCTTAAACTCATCCTCCATCTCCTCAGTCCCCATTGTGGCTGAAATCTCTGCTCATCCCACATGCTCTTATCTTCCGAGTCTCTTGGCGCACTGCCCTGTGCACATGCTCATGTTAGCTACTGGCTCACGCATCCAAGGCTGCACCGATGCAGTGACCTGCTCTCTGGGCTTCTACTCCTCAAATCCCAGGGGCTCCGGTATCACCTGAACTTCATCCTCAGTCTCCTTAGCCAGGAAGATGACTCCTTTCTGTTCTGTTCTATTCCCCCTCACACGGAAATAGCAAATTCTCTCTGGAGGATACCTGGGTAAATGCAGAGCACGTGTTGGTGTGCCCCTCTTTTCTCAGGGACCACGACCCTTCAAGTCTTCCCTGAGCTGATTGTGCTCCAGTGCTTTTAAACAGGTAATTTATGTATTCTGTGCAGCTTTATTTTTTACTCGAGGGTTAGTTTGATATAAGCTATTTCATTACAGCTGGAACCGTGAGTATTGCTTCTTTTCAGAAGGCTTATCAGCTACATTTTTAAGGGCAAATGGGAACTGGAACTTACCCCTGAAACCTTTATTGTTTTGTTTTTCCTGGTCATTTATCACTCAGAACTTCTCTCTCTTAATCTCTGTGTATATTTATATTTATATATGTATATATTTTTATACACACACACATATATACACACATACATATATCTCCAAGATCTTGGAATGCTATGCCTTCTAAAGGCTCAATAAATTTGGGCCACCTTTTCCCATAATTCTGTACCCTGGGGAAAAAGTCTGGTCTTTCTAAGCGTACTCCAACTTCTCGGCACATTTGTATTCTGATGGTGACCTATGGTTATGAATTCTTGCTTTGCAATTCTGCTCTGCTGTAAGATCAATGGGAAACCCAGCCTCTTTCCTTAATTTCCATGTAGACACAAACAAAAATATCTAATCACACAGGACTTTTAGTGGGTTGAAGCCTTTGGTGATCAATGGGTTGTAGAGGAAAGAACATTTGCATAATGGAAATGCAAACAATATAAATGTAAGATACCTATATATCCTTATTCTTAAAAATCATATGGCCATTCTACTGTGTTGTTCAACCCTTTCTTACTGCTTTCATCACTCTCTTCTTCTTGCTCTCTCCTCATCTCCAAATTCCTTATTTTTTCTGATACATATTAGTTTAACTCCCATTCTCTGGCTGCCTATTGTCTTTCTCATTTTGCCTTCTGGATTCACCTTGTACCCCGAGGAACTTACACACTATTAGGTGATACAGAACATCTGGGGAAAGAGAAGATTGATGGTCAGCCCACTTTGAAATAAAGATCATAAAAGCATTTTAAGAAATAGTCAAAATTTAGAAGGGATATGTATGTAGCAGTGGTAAGCTATAACTCCTAGAGCTATGATAAATTATGTAACTTTAGAATGACAGTTCATTTAATTCTCGTAGGAAAATTAACTAAAATATATAATATTGTAAGTTTATGGAAAGGCTAGCTAGCATGGTTTGGACCTCATACTAATTATGCATTGTAGGCACCCTGTGCTTTCTATATTTGCCTTATTTATTTATATCTCGTGGATGGCTCCAATAATGGCGTGGATTAATTTAGCTATTTCTGTCAGATTATGAGATGCAGATTATGAGAAATTTGCTTCACTGATTCTCATGGTAGGCCCTATAAAATTAGCTTCAGCACAAATTCATTTGTTGTTGGTTGTGAAATTTAATGCCTTAATATAAGAATTTTGAATTTGTGATAAAACAAATAAAATGATTGAAGAGTATCTAAAATACCTGTTTTTAAAAGTTAATAATGCTAATACACTGAAAATCAGATACTGATATGGCTACATATAAATACTTATGTGCTTCTCACATGGTAGACACTGACTGAGGGGCGTATCATGGTTACGGAGCAACAAACAGCAATGGCTGTTGAAAAAGAATGAGAAATTCTAGAGGCGCCTGGGTGGCTCAGTTGTTGAGCATCTGCCTACGGCTCAGGTCATGATCCCAGGGTCCCGGGATAGAGGCCTGAATTGGGCTCCCTGCTCAGCGGGAAGCCTGCTTCTCCCTCTCCCACTCCCCGTGCTTGTGTTCCCTCTCTTGCTGTTTCTCTCTCTGTCAAATAAATAAACAAGAATCTTAGAAAAAAGGAGAGATAAATTCTTCCTGAGGGTTTTATCAATGTAATCTGATCAGGTTAAAAAAAATAAAGTCTCCTCCTTCAGTCTTTTCACCTCTGTAGTAGAGGAAGGGGTGTTTCCCCAGTTTCTTGAGGGTCAGTGACCTCTAGGAGAAGGATGGTCTTTTAGCGATATGCCCATCTCCAATATAGCACAACAGGTTACAACAAGGTTCACAGAAGGCTCCTGGGGCAGAGACAAGGGAGCCCTTGAGGACATTCACATTCAGCGGCTTCTTCCCACCTGGACATATTTGATCATATTTCGGTTATTTAAGGTGCTGACTTATCATAGCTGCTTAAACCTTCCACATTATCTTAACATCCTAGTTCCCCACAATCTACATCTACTCTCTATCTAGACCAAGCCCCATGCTTAAATAGTAGAGTTATAAAGTTGAACACTTCAAAGTCTCAAGTGACCCTCAAGGAAACAAATGCAAACATAATCATAATTATTGCAAAAGTTCTAAATTGGTCATATGCAGTAGTTAGAACATATATAAATAAACATAGTAGAATGCAGAAGTTTCAGAGTAATGGAAGACTCAACTCGTCAGCACCAGCTTGTGGGGGTTGTGAGTGTGTGTGTGTGTGTGTGTGTGTGTGCACGTGCATGTAGGTGTGGAAGGTGCTGCAAGAATCTGACCACGACACATGAGAAGTGGTGTTCTGAGTGGTCCTCCTGCCTCTATTCTTCCCTTACCACCTTCTCTCCTCAAGGGTCCAGAAGCAACCTACTCAAAACTATAAATTGGATCATGTCATTCCGTCGCTAAAAGTTTTTCAGTGGATCCCCATGAACTGTTAACAAAATCCAGACTTCTGACCATAACTTTGAAGATCCTGTGCATTCCAACACCTGCCTGCCTTTCAGACCCATCCGATGAACCTTCCATCCAGCATCACACTCAGCAAACTGGCCTGCTTTCGCTTCCTGCAGAGGGGCTCCTCCCACCTTACCTGACCACGGCTCTGGAGTTATCTGGAGTTATCTCCAGGTTATCCTCAGGCACATCACCTTGTTTGTCTTTTTCAGAACATTTAGCAGGATCTGAAGTTCTCTTAATGTGCTTATTTACTTGTTCCTGGCCAGTTCTTTCTGCCAGAATGTCTACTCTTATGTGGGCTTTGTTTTATTCCAGACTATAGCCTCAGTGCCTAAATCAGAGCCTAATGTAGAATTAACATTTCATATACATTCAAGGAGTGAATGAATGAATGTCAAAAAGTTTACTTTGGGGCCTGGAACTTATGTGAAATTTTGAGAAAATGAATACAGTCCTGAAGACGACAGCCACATAGCCAGGAAACGGAATTTAAAATGAAAAGTTAAGAGGGGCACCTGGCTGTCTCAGTTGGTAGAGCATATGACTCTTGATATCGGGGTCGTGAGTTCAAGCCTGATGCTCTGCACATGGTGTACTTAAAAAAATAAAATGAAATGAAATGAAAGTTAAGAGAATTTAGAATTACATTCCTAAGAAGTAACAAAGCCGAAGAAAGTATCAGTAGTAAGATTTAAAAGAACAAATTGAAAGAATAGCTAAGTTGGAAATGCTGTTTTTCACTTCCCTTAAATTCAAGATGAGAGGTTTTCAAGAGCCATAGGAGGAATTTAAGCTGAATAATAAGGAAAAAAAAAACCACCTTGCAATATAGGTAATGTAATTCCTCCAGGTAGTTTGGTATAGTAAGTTGTACTAGGATGAGAAAGGATCTGCCTTCAAATCTAAGCTCACACATGTATTTTCTCAAAAATAGATGAAATGTTACAGCACTAATGCCCCCCAGAAAGTAGAGAATCAATACTCTTAACCATTAAATCATTCTGGACTGTTATTCACCTTACATTTATTGCCTAGGGTATAAGACTACAAACTTCCTGGGTGAAATGAATTTACATGTGGAAAATCCCGGGGTCTAGCAAAGCAGTTCAACTATGTTTATAAAATACTTCATCAAAGCATTAACACATGGGTCTGTTGCACTTAATGGTTAGCTGTGAGGTTATACGGTCTCTAATGTGTATGGTGGAATCTGCTCGAGTATATCTCATGTTCCTTAGCATTAGCTTCAGTGGTATCTGAATGTGAATTCATATTTCCATCTGGGCCTAGACCCCATGTCTTTTATATGCCGAGGTGAATCTTTATTTTGTTTAAAGTTTTCAGTAGGCAGCCCCATTCTCAAACGCAAATAGCACTGGAAAAAGCATCTCATTCCCAAGTACCATTGGGATGTGTCCATGGGACCATTTGGCCCTGGACAATTTCTCAAGTAATTAAGCTGTACTATATACATGAGGTTTGACTCTGCTTCCTCCCGTAGATAAAAACAAGCCTGAGTAGATCTTTCAGGTGAAGTTTGTGATTTACCAACATCCCTTGCCGCCTATGTGACTATATTACAATTTAATTCAAGATTGTACTGAAAAGAGAGCTATTTCCAAAGGAGGGACTTGGTTTACATTTAGTCCCCATTTCAGACTGGAATAAGATTGGGCTACTTGGAAGTAATTTTCCTGAACATGATTTACCGAATGTTAATAATTTTAAAAACTGTATCTGACAGCCCAGGTACTTAGCCCTTTAAGAGTAGCTTGTTTGTAGGTGTGCATCTGCTAGCCCAGCCTTGTGTAATGAGAGAACATAATTAATTCTGCACCTTTTTGAGGTAATTGTTCCTTGAAAATTGCATATTGAAGGGCTCTTGTGTCATTTGATCGTGTCAGCTTTCCCTCCTATCCTGCGCAATAGGTGTTTTGTTTGTCAGTTGTATATTTTAGAACACTCTCCCTACAAGAAATGTCTTATAGTCAATGTTTCACCTACATACACTTTAATGGTGCTTAAGATGGTTTCAGATATGATAGGAAAACTCAGTAAATAATGGCCTAGAAATTCTACTTGCACCCAGTATATTTGCTAGGCTCCAAAACTCTTCTCTGAGTTCAGAAGTTGCAGCAAACATATTACCTTGAAGGAAAAGATTGCATTTCAGGTAGTGTCCCCAGAGCCCAGCATTGTGTGCATGTTCATGGCTTTCAGGAAATAAAATTGCTGTTGAATTTCTGGCACCCAATGAACATCTTACTTGCTTTGACTGCAGCAAAAAGACCCTCAGTGTCCTCTTTTCTTCTAACAATTACCCGGCCTTACTGCTTCATTCCCTCCATTACTATGAGTCTTGTCCCCATCTGCTTCCCCCTGCAAGATCTCAGAGTGGAATGGACTCCACTGGATCCATTCCTCTCTAACCTTGAAATTCTCTTTCTCCTGCCACAGAGAGATGAAGGCTCCACACTCCTGGGAAGAAAAACCTCTTCTCTAACTACAGACTGATTCTTTTTTACATTTTTATTTTAAGACAGAGCTAGTGTGGGGCATTGGCAAAGGGCCTGAGGATCCTAGTAAATTTAGGGGGCAATTTAGAATAAGGACATTGACTGTAGGCAATAAAAATCCAACTCAAATAGAGCATCAGAAGCAGAGGAGATTTATTGTAAGGATTCCAAATATCTTATGGGATTAAATGAAATACACACACATGCATGTGCACACACCTGGATCTCAGAAATTCTTATAATCAGGTTAGGTTGGGTTTTCTCCACATTTCTTACTTTTCCTTGCTTCTCCATTTCTCTCTCCTTCAGTCATGGTTCTTTCTTTCCTTGTCCAAACAGCAAGAAATGGTCACAGTTAGCAGCTCCTCAGTTCAAGTGGGGAGTAGATGAAGCTGGACTGTCTTAGTAGATTCTAGATTCCTATAGGACTGAGTGGTTTAGCTCAAGTCAAATGCCTACCCAGGCTTCATCAATTATTGTGTGTGGGAGTGTTTGTGCGAGGGGGTCAAGGATGGAGGAAAATCACACTGTAATAATATGGTTTCCATGGCAACCCATGGACTAAAGACTTGAGATAAAACATCCAGAAAAGTGGTGGGTGGTCAGAGGTAATTGTTGGACAAATGAAGCAAAACCAGTGATTGTATGAACTGTGGGGAATCACCTCATTGTAGGTTGTTCAATCATATCGCAGCAACATTTTCTTAGAAAATAAATTTTACTTAAACACATATTAAAAAATAAAAACAAATAAAGTAGAGGACACATAAAAAGCTTTAAACCACCCTGAAGGGGCTCTTGTTTCATGGCTGGATTCTGTCCCGTGTAGCCATTTGTCAGTCAAACAGCATGAGACCTATCTTGCAAAGAGATCAGCCACATTTTGAGGACATCTAGGTATTTCAGCTTGTGTTTTCAAGTTGAAGAGTGAACATTTAGATTTTTAAGCTCCTTGGGGAAAGCAGGGGTTAGCTGAGTTGAGAAAGTCAGAGGATAAAAGGCCACCTGCCATCCATAAGCAAGACAAAAAAGTCTTTCTTTCCCTACTTTCCTGCTTACTTCCATCTTGCAGAGAGCAGCAGATGTTCAACCTGAAAAGTGTCACATTTGCATATGAACACACACACACACACACAAAGGCAGGATTCGACTTATGCACATTCCTTGAGAATGAAAAACTACCTAGGCTGCATCCTCCAGGAATCATCCACCCTGCCCCACTGTTACCCAGGGTCCTCCATTCCCCACTACATTTTGATGGTTGTTTTAGCCACCATAGAAACCCAGAGCCTGCCCTCAAGTTCAGCTGTAGACCCGGGTGACAGAGCCCACCCTCTTGACGAGGCTGTATGAAGATGATGGTGATGCGCTGATGGGATAAATAGCTCCTGTGGACCAAGCTGTATGCTAAGCACTTTACAAACACTGCCTTCTGTTAACTCTCACAATATTCTTAGAGTCAAGTTGCTAAGTTCATGTATTAGATAAGGAGACTCGTTAAAGACGAGAGAGGTAAAAACTGCAATCCTTCAGCAAGGAAGCAAGGGAGGTCAAGAACTGCAACATCGGTCCCATGCCACCTGAATCCTAAACCCAATGGAAACTTAGTGTAAGTTTATCCATCAAAGCAAAGTTATACAGTTTTTCTCTGTCCCTTAATCTTAGAGCAGTGAATGCCAGCTGTATTTTAGGTTAATAGAGCATTCATGGGAAACATGTTTCCATGGGAAAACAAGCTTCACATGTAAGAGAAAATGAACCACAGAACTTTTTGGTAATTCCTCAAACTGCACACTTTTTATTTGTGCACAATTTTTTATGTTATACTTTCATGAAAGTTTTTTTAAAAAGCAACAAACTGAGGGTTTTAGAGGGCCGGGGGTGGGGGTTCGGCGAGCCTGGTTGTGGGTACTGAGGAGGGCACGTATTGCATGGAGCACTGGGTGTGATGCATGAACAATAAATCTTGTAACACTGAAAAAATAAAATAAATATATTTGGGGGGGGGGGAAAAGGTCAAAAATAAATAAATAAATAGATAGATAAATAAATAAATAAATCATTGAAGAACTCAACCGAATTATCAGTGGAGAACTCAGTTGTATACATGTAAGTTCTTTGAGAGCCATAGCTATATTTTATTCATCTTTGTAATCATTTTCCTAGTAAAACTGCTGATACAAGGTATGTGCTTGATGAATGCCTACTGGAATGTACTTTATTCACACACACACACACACACACACACACACACGCACACACACACACGTTTTCATACCCACAGTGTAAAATGTTAGGACTGGAAGCGATCTTAAGTACCACCTATTAAAACTCAGTTTTTCCTTTGATTACAAGTGACTTAAAAGGAGGAGCAAAGAAAATTTACTCATTCACAGAACTAAAAGTCCAGTCATTGGTTAGGTATATTAAGTGAATTCTATATCTAAATGAGTTAGAATATTCCCTTTGCACAAAGTAGACTTTTACTTTCGGATGAAGTCTTCCATCAACCATTCCAAGTATGTGTTTCAAATAAGATTCAGACAAAAAAAATCAGAATGTTTCTTAACAGGTTTTATTTTCTCTTGTCAACTGCATATTTAGTAGCACAACCGCTGATGAGGAAAGGATGTAAATGTTTATTAAGTATGTATTAGCAGCAAGGGGGTTTGTTTACATCACCTCATTTCATTTAATTTTTAATCCTGGTATCACCCCTGAATCCTTGCTTAACAGATGAAGGAACTGGCTGTCTGAGCAGTTCCTGCCTGAGATTACAGAATTAGTGAAAGAATCAAATAGTATAAAATTGAGTCAAATGCTGGTATTCTGAATCCCAGCCTAGTACACTTGTCCACAAAGCACTATGCTACAAATCAGAACCTAATTCTCCTAAAAGAGTTGGTTTCCTTCAGGCATCCTGACTTACAGCAGAAGCTATACTGAATTTCCAGAATAACATCCACTTTAATCTTTTTAACCTTAATGCTATTACTCATCATGTCTCATCAAGAATCCACTGTACCTAAATGTTTCAGGAAAGACATCTCCTTAACAAGAGGATAAGACGGCACAACTACTGTAGCTTGGCCATCCGACTTTCCTTTCTCTTAGTAATTGTGCTTTCATTTGCTCATAAATCCATCCATCTATTAATAACCCTGTGGTCACTGACTAACTCTGGGAAAGTGTCTTTCCTTTCAAGTACATGCTTTTTGGTTTTATATACATGTCATCGTTCTTCAGCCTTCCTTTGTTCCATGTTTCAGAGTAAATCTGTGAAATCTCCACTCCATTCTTTTCAGACTGTTTTATCCTTGTGAAAGTTGGAGGCCTTCTTGTCAATTGAAAAAAAAAATGTTCTCAGCATTTCTTTATGTGCATATACACATTGTTACAGAGAAGGATTAAGAATATAGGTAAAAGGAGAGCCTGGGTGGCTCAGTCGGTTGAGTATCCAACTCTTGATTTCAGGTCAGGTCATGATCTCAGGGTCATGAGATCGAGCTCCACATCGGCTCTGTGCTGGGCATGGAGCCTGCTTGGGATTCTCTCTGTCCCTCTGCCCCTTTCCTCAGTTTTCTCTCTCCTCTCACTCTAACAGCAACAACAACAAAAATAGAGGTGAAAAGAAGTAATATTTTTTAACATTTCTCAATCTGTGAATACTTTACCTCTGTATATTGGGATTTTTTTTTAAACGTAATTTTATTCTGTCTTTTCATTCAAGGACTGGCTCTCCTGGGTCTTGGTAGAATAATCCTCAGTGTTTTACTACAGTATATATTTCATTATTTGCACTCTGCTAGTCTAATAATATTTCACTGGTCATCCTTGGGCAAGGACAACATCTCTTCAGTTAGCCCTTTAATCCCAAACCCAAACTCAACTGATAAAACATAGAGTCAGTGGGTGGTATAATTAAAACTGTTCTAAATGAGCTAACTTGGTAGAAATTAAATTAAAATTAAAAACAAATTACAAAGTCCCAGGATAAACATCTCTAATAGTGCTTTTCCCGTGAAGCTCCCCAGAAGGGTGTAGACGGCAGAGACGATGACATATGGTAGAGGCAGTCTGCTTCCACAGCACAGACTGTGCTCAGCAGGCAGAGCTGGAGGCCTCCGGTTCATCAGATTGGAGGCACCTTTTTTGCTCGCCACTTAAACCCAGCAGCCTGGGATGCCAAAGAAGTGGTGGTTTTGACTGAAGGAAACAGTAGCCAAGTAGTCAGAAATCCGAAGCAAACAAGATGCCAGGTTGGAGGTGGGGGGGATTGAAGTACCTCAAGATTATGAATTGGCAGGCCAGCGTGCCTTACTAATGACAACCCTCTAACGGTGGAGGGATCCATGGAGATACAGGTCTGTGAAATGAGTTGGGATTTAAAGGATTTGGTTTCCATGTCATTGAAGAAAATGATTAAGGAAAAATTCTGAGATGAACATCTGCAAGATGGTAAGCTTTTAGTGATGTGGTAATCCCACTTATATGTTCCACCCGGAAGATTAAGTTCTTTAAAAGCAGAGCATATGGTCACCGATCTGTGTCACTGCGTTTTGCCAGGATTCATAAACAGTCCCAAGTCTGACTAGGGCTACCGAAGCATATTTATATTCCAGGTTGTACGGTTTACGTTTTTCTTTTCTTAGTCACACTAACGTCTCGATGGGACAAAATGTTAGCATTATATATGGGGAAAAGGCCGAAAAACCAAAATAGGGTTCTGTCAAAAAGAGCAATGAGTATGAGGCGTCAGACCCAATACACATGGAAATTATATGACTTGGAACAAGCTGCTTTCCTTCTGCGGGCCTCCAGGTCCTCCTCTCTGGCCTAAATGGTCGCTAAGAAACCGTTCGGTTGAGTCAAGGTGAATGCTGCAACAAACAACCCCAAGTCTCCATAACTTAATAAGTAAATTTATGCAGTAAAGCTCATCATATCACAGTTGCATCACAGGTGGCAACTTCTCACCTGACTCAGAATCCAGGCTTCCTCTCTTGGTGGCCTCATCGCCCCCAGACCTCAGAGTCATCCAGAACTCCGAGTCCCTCATCAGACGCTTTGTATCCAGCCAGCCAACCAGTTAGAGCCGGAGGGTGGCCACTGCCTTTGTATTACTCGGGGGCCAGACCCAGAAATGGCACAGATCTCTCCTGCTCACATCCCATTGGCCAGAACGGGTCATGTGGTTCAGCCCCGGCGCACGCAGTCTGGGAAACCTCATCCAGCTGTGTGCTAACCTGTTGCACCCGCGGGGGTGGGGGGGGGGGGCGGGAAGGCTAGCCAGTTAGTGAACAATTAAGCAGTCCAAGCCGTAGGCGGTTCTAGGATGACCTTTCCATTATTTATTATTTTTTTTTATTCTAGCTCAAGAAAACTTAAACATTGAGAAAGATGTGCAACCAAATTAAATTATTTGTTTTTGCTCTCCCTATGTTTTTTTTAATTGTGGTGGTTTTGTTTTGCCTTACAATGAGAATGTGTTCTTCAGGAAACAGAATAGGCACACATGATCTCATTTAGTAATTTGAGGAAAACGTGAGGAACGGCAGATACAGAAGAATGCAGCTTGCCGGACAGAGGAGTGTGCCATCGTTTCATGAAAGCCTAGCCTATAGGAATATATATCTGCCAAATATATTAATAAACAGAAGGGTATCCATACCTTAAAATATTTCGTTGGTTTTTCTAAATAATTTACCACAGAATTACTTTAATGGTACTGCTCCAAGTAAAAGTGTTTATTTAAAAATTCTGAATGAATTAACAAAAAAGGAATAGAGGCAGAGATGCTTAAAGTCAGTGATTTAGAGCCAGTGCCAAGTAGAAGTTATACCTCCTGAAGATTTAATAGAAATTAATAGGAAAAATATGACTCCCGGTTGTGGGACTCCAAATGACTTATTTTAGAAGCATGTATATTACCTAAAAGTAGTATGCCTTCAAAGTCCAAATAAGGCCAGAATTGTTCCTTGGAAGAATCCAACATGCCAGTTTCCTGAAATCCCCAAAGACACAACTTCACAAGCACAGCATGATCCAGGAGATTGGAAACTTGAAGGGCCAGAATTCCTTTGCACAAACGCATAAATAGTTGTGAAGGCATTGTCCTTTCAGTAAAGTCACTGGTGCATATTTTGCAATCATGAAAATAATCACCTTAAACATGGACAGAGGGGTGACTGGGTGGTTCAGTTGGTTGAGCCTCTGCCTTCCGCTTGGGTCATGATCCCAGGGTCCTGGGATCAAGCCCCACGTTGGGCTTCCTACTCATTGGGGAGCCTGCTTCTTCCTTTCCCTCTGCCTACTGCTCCCCCTACTATAAAATCTTAAAAAAAAAAAAAAGTGGAGTGGAGAGAAAAGTTTGTTCTGAAGAGAATTACATGTATAGAGTTCATGTGTGTAACTAGAAGAATAATGTCTTTGTATGAACCTATAAGTGACTGAGCTCAAAAGTTTAGAATGCCCCACTCTAGGAAGTTATGCCCATCCTAAACAGATCTGCTTTATTCACTGTTCACATTTTTATGAAGAGGATTCCAAAGTCGATACTGCTGTGGTTTTGTCTGAACTTGGAAATGGCCACTCTGTGATTCAGCTGTCATGTGATAATGCTAAAATCTTGTCCACCTAGTGTCATTTCAGAAAAGACTCATTGCCTCACCTCTCCCCGCAAAACTCTCCCCTAAATCCCTCATTATTTTTTTAAGACTTTATGTATTTATTTATTTGCCAGAGAGAGAGCACTAGAAGGGGGGTGGTGGGCGGCAGGCAGAGGGAGAAATGGGCTCCCCAATGAGCAAGGAGCCTAATGTGGGACTTGATCCCAGGACCCTGGGATCATGACCTGAGCTGAAGGCAGAGGCTTAAACACCTGAGCCACCCAGATGTCCCCTTCACTGTTTACTTTTTTAAAGGTTAAGGAAAAACCTATCCTGGGATGAAAGCACAGGCTCAAAATACAAATTTACATAAGAAAAGAAATAGAAAAGACAGACCACTATATAAACAACTGGGGAATGATTCCTTCACAGGACATTATTAGGAGAGACCAGAGAAGGAAACAAGATATGTCAGGCACGTCAGGCCTCTCTGTCTACTTGTGATCTCTCTCTCTGTCAAATAAATAAATAAAATATTTAAAAAAAAGACTTTTTAGTCAATATATGATTAGTCAGTAATACCTCCTTACAGTGCTCCAAGCATCACCTTTGAGTACAACAAAACTGTAACCCAAGAAGTTTGGCCTTCATCTACTGTGAGACTTTCTTCTTCACCTAGAAATTGTTGAATATTTGGCAAAAGTGTAAATGCACAATACTCTTCATGCTTACATGAAGAGGGCTTTCACAGAGGGCTTTAATTCAAAAAAGAAATGCACTTTGGGTGGTGCAGTCAGTTAAGTCAGTTAAGCAGTCAGCTGACTTGAGTCGTAAGTCAGCCAACTTAAGTAAGTTGACTTAAGCAGTCAGTTAAGCATCTGACTCTTGGTTTCGGCTCAGGTCTGATCTCAGGGTCATGGGATCGAGCCCCACGTCCAGCTCCAGGCCCCGGGTACAGTCTGCTTGAGATTATCTGTCTCCCTCTCCCTCTTCCCCTCCTGCTCAAGCTGTCTCTCTAAAATAAATAATACTAAAAAAAAATAAAAGACGAAGAATATACCTTTGGTCGTGTAGAAGCTGCCTATGACCCCTCTGTCGTGGTTCTATATAGGCCTCTTATTTTCTCTGGCTAAGTGAGCTTAACCAAGGCACTGTGATTTAAATTAGCAGAGTAGCTGATTTCAGTTTGCTAGTACAAGCACTATTTTCAACATATAGGCTCTTCACCTTTTTTGTTACAGTGTATAATTGACAGTGAGCTTCTGTGGCAGCAAATTAAGCATTTCCCATTAGCTTTAGAAGTGCCGTCGGGAGTTATGATGCGAAAACTTCTCATACCAAACAGCATCTTCCTTCACCGACCTGGTTTGGACCCAAAGTACTCAGCATGTATCCCGAAACTCTTATGAAACCAGCTATTGTGTTTCCTTACAATTACATAGTGGCTGATTTTACAAGCTAACCAAGGAGCCATTGTACCCTAATCAGAAGCAGGTCATTGGGGGGCATGGAATCTCAGCTTAATATAATGAGTCTAAACTGCAAATTCTTTTAGCCCTGATTAACTGCTGAACTCCCAAATCATGGAGTTGGTCCAAAGCTCCCAAAGCCTGAAACCTTTAAAACCCTATGTTAGTGTGGAGAAATTTCTAGTTTTCTCACATAAGGGTGTGTGTTTTATTCCTTTACCTTTCTAGAATGATATGAACCATGTATTTGTAAGTAACTCTCTCTCTCCCTCAAAATCATCCTGCATTTTCCAAGTTGTTGAATAAGTATTAAGAGATTCTCTGGGTTTTCTTTTAATCCCAAGGCCTTG
The DNA here is from genome assembly GCA_028646535.1 of Procyon lotor. NCBI lineage: Eukaryota > Metazoa > Chordata > Mammalia > Carnivora > Procyonidae > Procyon > Procyon lotor. The sequence continues at coordinate 68,272,319 of CM053603.1, read as the reverse complement.
TAATTCACACATTTAAATTTAGAGATAGGAGGTTAAAATCATGCTTGAGTTAATATGCATACATTATCAATGTCTTGACTGTATGGACAATTTGAAAGTGCTTTATTTTGTTTAAGTGAAGCAGATTAAAGTGTTGAGAGAGAAAAGGCTAGAATACCAAGTCATTACTTTATGTAAAGTATTCCACCTACTACTGCACAAAGAAGAGTTCTGTGGCAAGGGATGATAGCCCTCTGCTAAGAGAGCAATGTGGGGAAAACTCCTGTTTAACAATTTTATGGTGCCTTTTTTTTTTTTAGTTTTTTTTTTTAAGATTTTATTGATTTATTTGACAGAGAGAGAGACAGCAAGAGCAGGGACACAAGCAAGGGGAGTGGGAGAAGGAGAAGCAGGCTTCCCGCCTAGAGGGGAGCCCAATGTGGGGCTCCATCCCAGGACCCTGGGATCATGACCTGAGCCGAAGGCAGGCACTTAATGACTGAGCCACCCAGACGCCCCTTAGAGCCCCTTTATTAAGGGGTCCTACATATATGTTAGTTTCAGTTGGAAATCTATCTGTGTGAACGTTTGAATGTCCATAACTAAAAATGCCTTATTTCCCATTAACCCAATTCAAAGAAAACTTTTCTCCTTAATCAATATATCAATAATAACAGAACTAGCATTTATTAACAGGAATTAATTACTTTTTATGCCAGACACTGGACCAAGTACTTAACAAATGCAACGATGTGAGGACTTTTTTCGTCATAAGTCCCTTGTGATCACAAAATTGAAGCGGTAATAGACTTACACTGCCTGGCAGGCTCAGAATGCTTTCTCTCCCTAGAGAAACGAGGGCTGGGAGGCATGGCACCACCTAGCGGTCATCTCTGGCAGGAACGCTGGGCATTGTGGCCAGAGGGGAAGCGGAAGGGAAGTGTGAACAGAAGGGGGGGGGGGGTACTGAGAGAGACCACCTTTGTTACTGCTGATGGAATAGAAAGGGAGGGATAATTTTAAAAAATCTTACTGTAGTTTATCAATATATAACCTTTAAGGTTCTTGAAAACACGAAAAAAGAATTATTTTTAAAATTACAGTTGACTCTTGAACAACACAGGTTTCAACTGCACGGATCAACTTACAAGTGGATTTTTTTAATACAGTACATGAAATGTATTTTCTTTTATGATTTTAATAACATTTTCTTCTCTCTAGCTTAGTTTATTGTAAAAATACAGTCTGTAATACTGTATAACATACAAAATGTGTATTAATCAACAATTTACGTATTTGTAAGACTTCCGGTCAGTGGTAGGCTGTTCAGTAGTTAAGTTTTTGGGGAGTCAAAGTTATAAATGATTTTCAGCTGGGGGGGTGGTTGGCAGTCCTCTAAGACCCAATGGTATTCAAGGGTCAACTGTACTTTTGAGTGCTATACATTTTTCTTGTGGCCGATGTGGCCAACTGGGTCTCCCAGGATTTGTTCAGTTTACATTTATGTATCTCATTTAATCCTCAAAACAACTTTAAATATTATCATATTTTGTAAACATTTATTTATTTATTTATTTATTTATTTATTTGAGAGAGAGGGTGCAAGTGAGAGAGAAGTAGGAGGAGGGGCAAAGAGAATCTTAAGCAGACTGAGTTGAGCTCAGAGCCTGACCTGGGGCTCGATCTCATGACCCTGAGATCAAGATCTGAGCCAAAACCAAGTGTCAGATGTCCAATGAACTAACTGCCACCCAAGCACCCCTATCATCATTTTTTAGAGGAAGAATGAGAAATAAAATTCTTTAGGATTAAGCCATTAAAATTCACCAAATTATTTGTTACTTCAGCATTACCTATTTTATCCCAATTACTATGCTTCCCAAGGTCACATAGCTAATAAGTGAAATGACTAGGAAAATCCCAGCTCTTAAACCCTATGCCCCTCCTAAATGGGTCCTATCCGCTCCTATACTACCTCCTAAATGGGTCCTATCCGCTCCAACCCCTTACGCACAGACCTTTTATTGTAATACACAGTGGTGAAGGGTTTTTTTTTTTAAAGATTTTATTTATTTGTTCGACAGAGAGAGAGATCACAAATAGGCAGAGAGGCAGGCAGAGAGAGAGAGGGGGAAGCAGGCTCCCTGCTGAGCAGAGAGCCCCATGCGGGGCTCGATCCCAGGACCCCTGAGATCATGACCTGAGCCGAAGGCAGAGGCTTTAACCCACTGAGCCACCCAGGCGCCCCTGAGGTGTTTCTTATACTGTAGTCTCAGTGGTTGAGCTCTCCAGAACTAGAAAATAAACTAAATTTAAGTCTCGGTTATTTGACATGTGCTTTCCCCATCAGAAGTGATAGTATTCACTTAGAGGAAAACAAGTCTTCTCTAAATCTTAATAGTTTGTCTTGACCTCAAGGCTCAGGGTGAAATTGGAAAAGTTCGAAATCATCAGTTTTTTAATTAAAATCTCATTTCTGTTTCTAAGTTATACAGCGAGCAAAGGAAACATGTTAGCTACTATATTACCCACTTACGGTTTTCAGACCAATTTCAGAAATGTTTTCTTTAGATTAGATGGTAGTGAACCCCTAAATTTTAGCTGAAAATGAGTGCCCCCTTATTCAAAGACTATTCTTTCTCCAGAGCTTTCAAATTCCTCTTTCTGTCTTCCACCTGCCCTTGGTGGTATTCACTATTTCTTAGTACCTCCACTTAAGTCTACAAGAGAAAGAAGCAGATCAGAAATAAAAGTGAGACCTGAGGCACCTGGGTGGCATCTACCTTCTGCTCAGATCATGATCCCAGGGTCCTGGAATCGAGCTCCACATTGATCCCCATGTCTCCCTGCAGAGCAGGGAGCCTGCTTCTCCCTCTCTCACTCCCCCTGCTTATGTCCCCTCTCTCGCTGTGTCTCTCTCTGTCAAATGAATAAATAAAATCTTTAAAAGAGAAAAAAAGAAATAAAAGTGAGACCTATTGATTTGCTTCTTGCCCATATCATATGACAATTATTTACGGTTTTGTAAGAATGGGCATTTTAACTATGTGAGTTACTGAGTTGTGTGGGAGTATCCCTCATTCATCCTCTATTTCTCCCTCACAGCCACCAGTACTGGTAATGTTGCTGTCCAGAGAACAAGATAAAATATGTGATGATTCCTTTTTCTGAATGAGGACACATGTTCCTTCAATCTGCTTTGTGACTTAATCAATGTGGCATTATTAACAAAGCAGAAGATATCATGAATCACTCAGAAAGAAGAGCCTTGCAATTTGCATCTCATTTCCCAATTGAGCAATCAGCTGTAGATAACATTCCCACCAGAGCGCTTCAGTGTCTTAGGAGATTCTAGAGTTGAGCGGACATTTGCAGACTCACACAGGGACTTTAATTCCGGCCTGCAAACCAAGTAAACCATGAGAATACCTTCCTTGGGCCATAGCCCACTGGGTTACAGTTTGGGATTCCTAAGCTTCTGTGGTGGGTTCCATTCCCATTTGCTTCCTTCCTATCTCATAGTAGTTAACTTCTCAGAAGTTTAGTCTCTTGAAAAGATCTTGAGAGTAAGGAAAGCTTCTTGGCAATGCTGCACTATTACTGAAAAATCAATCAGCTTCTAAGGGTGAGGCATCAGCATCCCATGAAAGGCTGGGCCCCAGCCTACATGTCATAGTACCATGTGTCAGAATTCAGACACACTTTAATCCATGAACAGAAATAGATGAGACAAACCAAAGAGCTTGCAGCCCAGCTCAAAGAAAATCCTAAAAGCAGGGAAATTTATTCCCCGGTAGTTCAGGAACTTAAGAAAAAAATAAGTTGGATGGCCAAGGTCAGGTATGAGCCTCTGAAAGCTCTTCTAGAATGTCTTCATTCAGTAAAATAGACAACAATAAAGAATAGAATAGCACTTTTTACATCTAAAATCACCATTAACTTTAGTACATTTGATTTCTGTTTGCTGTTCAAGCCCAATAGTGGAATTTTGAGGAGGCTTTCCTTACACATTTTTCTCTCTCTTTTTTTTTAAAGATTGTGAATTTGTTTTGCTGTTTTGTAGCAGATTGTCTGAGTATTAAGACCATTTTCTTTCTTCTGGCTCTCCCTGCCAGTGAGCAGTGTTTTTTTGATGTAAGGGTCTTCTCTCTCTTAGTTTCCACTGGACTTACAGAGTGATAGAGTAAGTTAAGTGGTTAGGGCTGGGGAGTAAAAGAGGAAAAGAATGTATGCAGAAGCTTTTTAAACCAACTCCACATAGCTGAGAATGTGTTTCTTTCCTAGTGCACTAGGTTATAAAGCCTTACCTCGTTTACCTTCTGCCTCACCTTACCTTGTCTTACCTTACCTGACCTTCCGCCCAGACATGCCCTCACTCTTTCTTGCCCACACTTGGCTTCTTCTGTCCTGGCAAACTGAAGGTACAGTTCTAAAATCTGAGTGGGCTGCCCCTCAGCCTTCTTGATTTCTCTCAAGACTTCATTGCAATGACCTTCATTTCTTGTTTTATGTCTGATTTAGAACATTTTATCAACTCCATCTGTATTACTTCAGTCTTTTTTCATAATCAGCCCCATTAGAAATTACCAGCAGTTCTGTGTCTAAAAGATTTAAAAATTTCACATGGGAGGGACTCAAACTGGATAAGACTGTCTTCCTCAAAACATTCAAAACCTTTGAGTCTTCCAATTACTGGAACAAGAAACGATATATATAAGCATTATCTATTCAAAGGTTGTATTGTGCATTTTTTTCCATGGGGCTAGAATGCCTAGAATGCATCATATTTCTGGAGAGATCTGTAGAAAAGACTAACCAGGTGCTTGGGTAACTTAGCAGCACAAGATTTGGGGATCTGGTTTGTGGCAGTCATCAAACCTTATTCTAGATTCAGTTCCCCTAAATTCAGGCATTTGGTCTTTCAACTCAAATGACACCATGAACTTCTGGAGGAGCCACCTGAGACAACTTCTGATTCTGTACAAGGTACACACCTGGTGTCTGGAAGGGTTCTGCCAGAACTCTAACCTGACATGTGGATTGAGCAAGTCACCTCCTCTCCCTGGATGGCAATTTCCACATGTCTGGGTAGGGAGAGTTGGACCAACTCAGTGGTTTCAACCCTGACCTGGAGACCTGGCCCTACCCACCACCCACTGGAAGAGACTCTGGGGTTGGTGCCCTGGAATCTGATTTACCTAGGAATGCTTCTCAAATATTCTACTGTTTGCCAGATTACAAACCATTGCAGAAGACACTCTTTAGAGTGACTTTGAGCTTTAGAATACCGGGTGTCCATTAAACCAATATTCTCTGCAATTGGCAGAATCTGGAAGAACGCTAAGTGTTAGTCAACAGAATGACTATATAATCACAGTGCTCTTTTTAACTACACGTGATGAATGCCGTCTGCAAATGAAACAACTTATTCAGAGAGCCTGTCACAGTAGTGCTGGTTCTATGATGGATACTTCTTACCTCCTACGATTGTAATGGAAGCCAGTGGACAGAATGGCTCGGAGCATTTTTCAGGGTGCCTGTCACATAGTAAACACTTAGTGAATTAATCGGTGATAGGGTGATAATAGCAGTGATGTTGGTTATAAGATCAAAGGATGCCCCACGGGCCAGCAGCATGAGTATTGCCCAGGAACTCAAAAATCCAGAGTCTCAGGCTCTACCCCAGACCTCCTGAACTAGAGCCTGCATTTTATAACGAAATCCCCAGGGGATTTGTGTGCACATAAAAGTTTGAGAAACACTGATGCAGAAATACAACCTGGGGATTCAGCAACCTGATATATAAACCAGGGAGCTGGGAGTCACACCCAAATCAAAAGCTGCCGAGGCCAATTTTTCCCACACCTCAGAGGACACCTCTGACCTGGAGCTATTCAGGCTTCCTGAACCCCACAGGGCTCTTCGTTCTCTCCTCCAGGCTGTAACTGAAAGGCTTTTTAGAACACATTTTTGCATCTACCACAGAGGCAACAGCACTGTAATTTTGGTTTTCACATTTTTAATTATTCAGCTGTTTTATTTGTCACCATTTAGGGAATTATTACAAAACTTATGTCTACAATGCTTCTGATTAATGCATATTTAGGCAACTAAGCAGATGTAGAATGGGTTGACTTCTTTGATAAAATTAAACATTGATGAAACATGTATTTGCACAGCAATAATGATGCCAGCATTTGTATAAATAATAACACATCTATTTCCCTAATCATCTAGGAAAAAAAACCAAAACTACAACAACAGTGAGAGTTGACAGAATTACCAAATACATCTCACTTCCTAGGCAGATCATTTTTGAGTGTAAAAGGTTTTTTTTTTTTTTAATGTGAATAAAGTTATGCTAATTCGTAGCATCTATTACCACTTTAAAAGGAAAGAAATGTCTTTGAGCAGAAAACAATGTGGGTGAGACCTGAAGCATGTTTCCAGGATATATCATAAGTTCCAGAGCCGCTTTGTCCAGCATGGAAAGCTGCATGATTCATAATGGACCCCTCCACTATACTGTAGTTTGATTTTATATAAGGCATATTCTGAAGTTCAGCTGAAGTGATTCTACAATACACATTTTTCACCTCCTGGCATCTCTCTCTCTTTTTAAGATTTTATTTATTTATGGCAGAGAGAGATAGCGAGAGAGGGAAAACACAAGCACAGGGGAGTTGAATAGGGAGAAGCAGGCTTCCCGATGAGCAGGGAGCCTGATATGGGGCTTGATCTCAGGACCCTGGGATCATGACCTGAGCTGAAGGCAGAGGCTTTAACCCACTGAGCCACCCACGCGCCCCTCACCTCTTAGCATCTCTGATATGAGAGTCTCTCTTATAATCGATGGCATGGCCCAATTTGATTAACAGCATTTTTTTCTTTTTATAACCAATGGAATCTTAAATTCAATCAAATAGGAGAGCGGGATCCCCAGTGAACTTAATCATAGTTCCCAAGAAACATCATGGTGAGGAAAACAAATGGGACAGAAAGGAGATATCACCCCCACCCATATTCAAATAAGAAGGGGAGGTGGACAAATGGACAGAAATTAGATAAGAAAAGATTCCATGGGTTTCTGTTTTCACAGAGCCAGAGAGAAAAATCATAGAAGATGTGAGAATTTATTTTTTTTTAAAGATTTTATTTATCTGACAGAGAGAGAACACAAGCAGAGGGAGTGGCAGGCAGAGGGAGAGGGAGAAGCAGGCTCCCTGCTGAGCAAGGAGCCCGATGTGGGACTCGATCCCAGGACCCTGAGATCATGACCCGAGCCGAAGGCAGCGGCTTAACCAACTGAGCCACCCAGGTGCCCCAAGATGTGAGAATTTAGCAGAAAAGTTCAGGAAAGAGGAAAAGGGGAGATGGAAAACAAAAGGGGAATGTATAAGGCATTAGGATGGAAAATATAGCCAATACGTCCCCTATTTGGATCGTTATTTCCTAGGTATGACATTCAATTTGCTGCTCCCTTTTCTTAGTCCACACATTGGTCAATAGAGTTCCCAGAGGCTGGGTGAGGGAGGCTTTTTCTGTATCTTTTAGGAGGCATTTTTTCTTCTTACTAACCCAGGTGGATCAATCATCCCCCACACACTCTCTCCCCTGCTTCCTACATTTTATCCGGTTCCAAACCACCTGGGAAGGCTTAAATGATTCTTATGACTTCTCTGTGTTTGTTTGCTCTTTCAGGTGATATCAAGATTATCGAACAAATCTACAGTCTCACAGGTATGGCTTTTTCCAAAGAGCAGAGTATTTATCTAAAATCTGTAGGATTTCCAATAAATCTGCCTCTCACGTCAGGGTTTTATACATTTATTTTCTACCTTTCCTGATACACTTCCCAATGAAAGGTATTGACTGACTTTCTGGAGTTTGGAACAGAGAAGTATTGAAACTCACCTCTCTATTTAATGGTTATATTGTTGAAAAGTAGTTGTCACCAGAACCTGCCAAAATCACTAACACCCCGAGGTATTGATCTTGGAAGGACATTTATTATGTTTAAAATTAGTAGCCAGATGTTTTCTTGTAGGCTTCCAATTGATGGTGCAACATGATTATCCATGATATAAACCAAAAAAAGGTGGTTCAGAGATATTCTAGAAGTGGTTTCACTTGAACTCTTAAGGCATTCCCAACTTTTAAGAATCCTCCAATTTCACAGAAAATTTTCCCAAGAAACAGTGACTTATCAGATTTATTACCTGGACTTTTACTACCAATAATCCTGTGATAGGAATCCTATAAAAAGCTCCTTGCCTTGCTCAGTGCTCTCCTTGAAGCAGAACCCAACACCCTTCACACACAGACACACACATATACAGAGAAACACGTATCCAGTTACATAACACATATCAAAGACATTGATAATTTACTGGACGTAGTTGGGGCTGTGGGAGCACAAACAGGGTTTACTTTTAATACTATTGAGAAACTTCTTAAAAGCCCTTAAAACATCTCAGTGCATTCAACCCAGTTTCTGGCAGGAGTTGTCTTTCTCATCTCTACAAAATCCCTCCTTGGAGCTGGCAAAGTGGTTATTATGTTTCAGCTCTTCTCAACAGGCTGCCTTTCCTCATGACTATACCCCTTGCCCCACAAGCCATTCCTATCTTCTCTTTCTCATGAAGAAAAATTTAGCTTTCTTTTGGATTTTCTAATTTAAATTCCTCACCTCTTCATAGCACTCTGAAAATGAACATCCCTTCCAAGAACGTGACATCTCTAACTTTCAAAAAAAATTATCGTGTATAATCAAGGCTTAGGTTCATTTACAATATCAAAACCACCAGAATAACAGGGGCTTCAGGGCAATAGATGTTTATCTCTCTCAGGGACAAGGCCTGAGGTGGGTGATACAACTGTGTCACTAGGGTCCTGAGCTTTCTTCTTTTGGATTCATTATCTTCAATGCATGGCTTCCCTTTTTAAGATCTCATTGTCTAAGATGGCTGCAGGAGGTCTCTCCACTTTATCAATAGTCCAGACTAGAAACCAAAACAAAATATGAATGAGCAGGATAGAGGCTCGCCTCTTTCCAGAGGTCTTCCTAAAAGTTCCTTTTAACCTGTCCACTTGCACAGTATCACCCCAGAACTTCGCCTTGTGGCCAAACCAACTGGCAAAGGAAGTTGAGAAAGGAGATCTTTGGGCGAAGTGCATTGCTAAAAGTTCTGGTAACTAGCAAAGAAGGAGAGATTATGTAAAAAGGGGTAACCAACACTCTCTGTAGCACCCACCAGAGGCAGATGTTTCCATTTTCTTCATGATCGTCATCATCCTCACAAGGGTGACATTTATTAAGTACTTCCAATGCACATTGCTAAGTGTTTTAATGTCCATTATCTAATATTTATTTCCTCCCACTGTTCCCAATTTATGGGTGAAAAAAACCAAGGATTTATGCAATTATATTACTTGACCAAGTAATAAGTAGTAAGTTGTGGGGCTTCTAGGACCATGTGACCAAAGTCCATGCATTCAGCTACTAGATTTTATTTTGCTTCCCCTGTAGTCATCACAGGTTTGACTGAATTTAGTCACTTGTGACTTAGAAATGGCGATCCCAGTAGAATGTCATGAGCTAAATTAGAGATTCTTTTGACTATGAGGTTAAAAAACTTATTGCCCTCATGGAAGCATTTGTCAGAGGGAAGAGAAGGGGTGGGTCAGAAAAGAATGAAGAAATCTGTGGCCGAACTTTATGGCTGTGTCTACAGGGGTGAATCCAGCCCAGCAAGGAAGTAAGCATTTTTGTGTAGGTGGCCTGAAGAAAATCACTGACACTCCTGCATAGAAGCTACACGTGGGGCTGGGTATTTACTAATCTAATAAATTTGGCTCCTCTCTGCAATAATGTTAGGGGGAATAACTAATTCTTTGTATAAGCACAGTTTGCTGCGTTGGTCACAAGAGTCGCTATCTAAGCAACTTGCCCAAGGTGCCAAGTGTCCATGATAAAATGGAAATATGAAATTTAAACAAACTTGTAGAAGTACAAACACTATAGATTATTAGTCAGAGAATTCTTTTAGGGCTAGCAGAGCCTCCTTGAACCAAAGGAATGATTAAATTGCCAATGCAAATGGAAACAGAAGTCCAATTAAAAGAATTCACTCATTGTTTTTCATTTCCTTGCTAAGTTTGCCCTGTTGTGTCTTTAATGGGGTGAGATAATTTTTCTATTCTACAGTGCTACCAAATAAATGTTCCCCCGCAGTTCCATGTGGGATCAACTCTTGTTATAAACACAGAACTTTAAAATGCCATGAAAAGCAAAACAAATAAAAGCAAACTGTGACTATCTCAATAAAAAGCTAAGGGCTTCACCATTAATTATAATAATCATATCTGGTTGGAAAGATGAATCTAATAATGCCTTCTCTTCAAGAAATTTTGAGGCACTAAGGATAAAATACAAGAAAGCCTCATGAGTAAACTATTTTGCTTAATTTGGCCTAAACTAAATGGTCTATTGCCTGTAAAGTCACCACAGGTTCAAGTTCACTTTTTGTTGTTGTATCTGTCATTATAACTGTTACAGGAAAATCAATGTATACCAAAAACCAACTGTTTATTAAGATGAAGGAATAACCATGACAGCTCGTGAGATTTAAATAGCACTCTTAGATCTTTTCATTTTGTTGTCTTATTTCTCTTAGAAATTATTGATGAGCACCTGCAACTGTATCCTCAAAAGAGAATAAGGCACCAAAAAAATGAATGACCTTTTGGAGCAGGGAAGCCATGTCTGGGGCAGAGCAAGAAACACCCACTCTTGTAGTGACTTCACTGGGGGCCACTCACTTACCCTTTGCTGTCCTTTCTGCCCTGCCTCCCATCATTACCTCCATTGCCTTTACCCATCCTCTCCCTTGCTTCTCCTTAGTCTAAAAGGTTGAATGACTCCAGCCAAGAGTCTAAGGTGGGTTTAGCAAGACTTCTCCTTCCCTTCCCAAGGTTCTTAAGGGGAGCGGACCAAATGGGTTGCTCCATTTCCTGCCAGCTGATGTCTGAGAATAAAAATAACAGGAAGCAGAGTAGGTGCAGATGCTGCTGATCTTACTCTATGTGATCCAAAATAGGAAAGATTTGAATTCTCCAAGATAATATACTTTTCTGGTTGGCCTGCACATAAAGTTCCACTATAGACCCTATGACTTTAAAATAACAAGGCCCAAGACCTTCATGCAAAATTGAAACTGTCCTAAGATCGTGTCACCATATACTATTGCAGAGGGCAGGCTGAGTATATATAACCTGGAAGCAAACCAGGTAAAATGCAGCTTTCACACAGCTCCCCACCAAGACAGTTTAAAAAGACCAAGAGAGGTGTTAACAGACTGACACCAGGATGGCAAAGAGGGTAAATCTGGGGAATATCAGAAATGGGGAGACACGGGACCCCTGAATAAATAATAGCAAAATCTGCAAAGTCTCAAGTTTTACTGAGAAGTAAGTTTCTAAAGGATCTGAATTTGCTTAGGTGGGCCCACCAGCATGAATGGTCTACCCCTCAAGCGGTACTTGTGGTCTCTACTAATCTATGTTACCCGATGATTTAGTCAGAGCCCAAGGGAAATGGCAGCATCAACAGAAGACTCCCATCCATTGTGGAAGACGAAGAGGAGGAAGACGAGGGAGAGGACGAGGAGACAGCCTCCCTCTCTCCCATCTACACCAGGGGAACCTCGTCTGCACGCAAGAAGGTTGGAAGCCATAAAAGCTATCTAGGCCTAAGCCTGAAGCAGCTGGCCTCGGGCACTGTGCCATTTCACTCACCTAGCCGAGTCTCCAGTTCACAGTCCCCCAAAAACAAACAGGAAACTGACCCCCTTAACCATGCTAAAAGGAAAGAGAGAAACTTGAAATTGCAACTGTCAGCTTTGAATAGCGCTGGACCCCCAGACCTCAGTCCAAGGTAAGAATCATACCACGCAGTTCTTTCCTAGGTGGAAAGGGCTGCCTTTTGTCCAGACTGGTACCTAGCTAGTAAACTATCCAGCCTTCTAGGCCTCTCAACCACATAGGTTCCTAGGCTGGGTTCTTCAACTTTGCTGAATTTCGTGTGCAATATTTGCCTCTCCGTAGTGGTGTGTGCAGTATGAGAATATTAGTGTGAGTCGTATTCTCCAAAGGGTCCATTAAATATTCAGAAGTTCTTCTCTACTCCTTTCATCAGTTTGGCTCTACCTATTATTATAAGTGTGTATTTCCACATGATAATTTTGTAATTTATAAATTTAAAGGAAAATAAAAGATAGAAAAACGCCCCATTGACGTGATCCCCTCAATGCCTGATCTTACGAAACGTTTTATGGAATAATAAGTTGAAATCGTAGAGGAAATGAAGTGTCGATGTTCATTTTCAATCCTGTTTTCTTCATCGTTGTGGACAACTGAAGCTTAGTTTTATTTCTGGCGTCATCTGTAGGTAACATGGAGTGACTCTACTTTTAATTTTAAAAATTCACTTTAGGATTAGCTAAAGAGGATTGAGAAGGTGAAAAATCCTGATGCAGATAATGTGAAAGGAGTAGTCTATGGTGAGTACAAGCAATAGAAAAAAATCACAGCATAGCTGAATAATAAGTAGAAGCAAGAAAAAAAACCAGAATGCTTCCTACGTGCCATTCCTCTGCTAGGCTATTCCACATTCACTATTGCATTTAGTTTCCTCAGGAATTCAGGAGTCCGCTAAAGTAGTTCATATTATCTGTACTATGAAGATATAAAAAGTAAACTATTTTGTCCAAAATCTCATAGATTAAGGTTGGAAATCTGGATTCAAATTCTGTTTTTCTACTTGTAAAGCAAGTGATATTTTTCAGTATATTTAACTAGTCATCTGAAGGACAAAATTTATCCATTTAGAGAGAATATTTTTTAAAAATAAGCAAAACAGACAGTGAAAAGTAGGTGGACATTAAAGGTTCAGGAATTCAGTTGAGGATGGTTCATTTGAAAACGTTGCCTTATTCTTCTCCTTCCTAAATTCTTAATAAGAAGAAATACAATAAATTTTAAATAGAGGAAAATATATCAGAGCTGGAAAAGAAAGATTTATGTACAATTGATCCTACACTTACAAAATGATTTTGAGAACATGCATCAAAATGCTAACAGTAGTGGTCAATTACAGTTGACTTTTATTTTCTAATTTTTGTTACTTCTATGTTTAAATATTCTACAATAAACTTATATTTTTAAAATAATGAGTGGGTTAGACGTTATTTAGCAAGGAAAGAAGACTAGCCAAAGTCTTAATAGTCATTTGTATGTAATTCTTTAACTCTTACTTCAGGGTTTTGTCCAGATTCAGAGTAAAGATGTCATCAAAGTTATTTAATGTGATGCCATAATCATTAGATTAAAACACTTTAATTCTGGATAGAGTGGTGGTTTAATATGAATTCAGATAAGAGGACTTCTGTATCTTAAGGCCTTGTATCCGAGAATAAATAAGATTCTAAATTCTATAGTCTTTCTATCCAATGAAATACAATGTGAGCTAAAATTGTGAACCACAAATGCAATTTTAAATTTGCTAATAGCCACATTTTTAAAGAGCAAAAAAAAAACCCCAAAAACAAAATAAAGTGAAATTTAATTTTAATAATAGTTTATTTGACTCAGTATGCCCCAAATAATATAATTTCAAATTTAAATAATATTTAAAAATTTACTAATAAATCCATTTGCATTTTTTTACTCAAATCTTTGAAATCCAATATGCATTTTATTCTTACTGTGTCTCAATATTTGCATGAACCATATTTCTGGCCGTATAAGGCTATTGGCTACCATATTGGATAGAACAGCTTTAGAGTACGTAAAATTTAGAAATTAACACAATATTTTTAAGCCTTCTAGAATACTGGAACCCAGGGTTCCTGGGTGGCTCAGTTGGTTAAGTATCCAACTCATGGTTTCGGCTCAGGGCGTGATCTCAGGGTTGTGAGATCGAGCCCTGAGTCAAGCTCCGCACTCAGTGTGGAGTCAGCTTGGGATTATCTCTCTCTTTCTCCACACATTACCCCCAACCCAAGTGACTCTCTCTGTCTAAAATAAATAAATAAATAATATATTTTTTAAAAAAGACATACTGGAACCCGTAAATATAAATGCACAACAAATCAATATCCTTTATTTTAAACAGAATTGTTGATGGAATTGAAGATGGAAACAGCAGTGAGGAAAGCCAGACTTTTGACTTTGGCTCTGAACGCATCAGGCCGGAGCCCAGAGTTTCCCCTCCTCTCGGAGGTAAGCTCTATATTGAGCCTTCGGTCAAAGGGTGTTATTTCCTTTTAACCTGGAATTTTTGGCATAGGCACTTTCTTGCCTTCCCATTCTCTGAATATTTTCTACGTGATAGAACTTTACCAATGCCATGGAACAATTTGACTTGAGTCTGTGCTGTCTCCAAATTATTAAGATATAATTTGTAATTGTTCCTCCTTCCAGGCTCAATGTTCTGTAATTTACCAGCCCAGGTAAATGGCATGTCAGGAGACTCAAATTTCTGCTAATCATTAGAGGGTGACCATGTGTTCTTATTACAAATACAGACTAATCCACAGAAACAACATTACCCAGAGGAAAAGCTGTGTTGGTTGTACACTGTAGGAACACTGGTTATTTTTAACCAACTTATTGATGAGAGATTATGTATTTGCATTTTGTCAGAGGATAAATAACTTCAGAAGGATGTAAGAAGGTTGGAAATGATGGAGACGTTTGTGAAGCACTACCCTCTAGTGATGGTGAATTTAATGTAAGGGAACCCTCAAACTTAACCCAGCCTCCTCTCTCTCCCTTGCCTTCTTGAGTTCATCGCCCATAAAAGGGAGTCTATCAACATAATGAAGGCCAGAAATGACAAGTAAATTCTAAAGAAGACACACCTGTAGTTAATAAAGAGAGAATAATGAGCAAGCGTAGGCTATCCACGACAATTTATCAACGAACTCCAGATGAAAGGCTAGCAGTCCCCTGCCAACTCTGTCCTCACCTTCCCACTCAGCTCTGAGATCCTTGTGTCAGGGTCTACTACCAATTAGTGAATACCTCCAGGAACAAAGCCAAGCCCAATAAAAACAGCCCTGGGTGTATGTCTCCTTTTGGTAGAATACCAGTATACCCTCTCAATCAACAATCCTACTTCCTGGCACTCATTATCTTCTGAAGAAGTGGAAGGGTCCTTTTAGTGTCTGGGTGAGGTGGGGCAGTGTGTGGAGGGAAGGAAGTGACTTTTTTCTTCCACAAACAAATTTTCTACCCATAATTTACCAGAATTAAAGTATTAAGATGATAACATTTTATATAAATATGTTTAAATAATTAATATAAATTATATGTGTGTTTTATATATATATATATATATCCCTTTCCACTCCAGCTAGCAGCGATTCATCTATACTTTTGTCACTGACAGAAATAAGTGTATTTGGAAGAGTAAAGTAAAGAAAAAGTGAAGGAAATGGGAGATATTATCTTTTAGAGCAACACAAGAAGAGATAGGAAATCTGCAGTGGAATTTAGCTCCTGAAATAGAAGTGGGGGGGAAATAACTCTCATGGGCGCAAGAATTAATATTTGGGGGAAAAAGGAGGAGGAAAAGAACACTCCTTTTCTATGGTTTAGGCATTGACCGTGATATATTTTTAGAGAATGGTCAAAAAAGAGAAACTGTGCCATCTTGAAACATGGTGGTGATTGTGTTCAGGGGAAAGGAAGATTTTTCATGGACACATCCAATCAGTGTGGTCACAGTCCCCACCATGATATGTGCCTAGTTTCAAGGAGTGTATCAATCCAGAGGATTACTAGAAGCATGTCCAATCCCAGGGAGACAGAACCTACAGTGCACAGGCATCAGGAAAAGGTAAAGGTAGTCACTTGGGCTTCCTTCTCCACTCCAATTGCCCCAACCCTCAAATAGGAGGTTTATTGCTAAAGGACTCATTCTGAGTGTGTTCCACTTTTCAGACCCAGAGATCGGAGCTGCTGTTCTCTTCATCAAAGCAGAGGAGACCAAGCAGCAAATAAATAAACTCAACAGTGAGGTATGGAGCTTTCTTTTTCTTTGGTCATGCTGGAATGATAAGAGCTATAAATCCCAGTTACTGCAAAACCAGTATAATAAAGTAATTACAGGCATGTGCTCTGGTGTCAGACCACCACAGATGAATTCCCGTTCAGCCTCAAATGAGTTATGTGACCTTTCACAAGTTACTTATCCTCTCTCATGCTCTATTTCCTCATGTATAAGAACAGGACAATAATTATGCCTGCCCTATGGCCCATTGTGAAATTGAGATAGTACAGGCAAATCATTTAGCATAAAGTAAGCACTAAATAAATGATAATTACACTCATTAGCATCATAAATGCATTGATACTCGATGTAACTGGTGCTTTTTCACTTTTTTCATGTAATTTTTAATGAGTTAAAGCAAGATGATTAATCCAAAGATGAATGCTATTTCTCAGCGTAATCAAGTGGCCTGAAATGGTCTTCCTTTCCCTGATGTATTTTTGCTGTGTAACTTTAAGCACTTTACCTCTCTGGATCCTACCATCTATCCATGTAAAATCAAGAAATTTTGTTAATAACTTTATTAAAATATATTTTACATATCATAAAATTTACCCATTTCAAGTGTACAGTTCAATGATTTTTAGTAACTTTATTAAGTTACAGGTTCTGTACAGGTTCCACTGTCACCATATGTTTTAGAATACTTTTACTATCTCCTACTCCCCTATCCCTGTCACTCCCGACTGCAAGACTTCCTATTGCCATTTATGATTAATCCCCATTTTCACATCCAACCCTAGGTACCTACTTACTTACTTTTTGCCTCTTCTGGCCATTTCATATGCATAGAGAAGGTAACTTCTGAATCATTGACCTAATTTGAGTGTCCTCCCAAAAAATTAAAAAAAAAAAACAGATTTGAGACAATAATTTGGATGCAAATAGTTTATTTGGGAGGTGGTCCAGAAAGCAAGATGAAGGAATAGAGAAGTAAGACAGGTGAGAAAGGAAAGCACATAAATAAAGATGTGCTAATGAGATAATTAGCTCTATAAGCAATTGGGGCTCAATCCTGCTGGGGACCACTGAGAGAGTATATAGGACAATTCAAAACTGTTCTACCATAAGACAAGGAAAGGGGGAACTGATGGTGGTTCCTAAGAGACAAACTCCCTACCCCTTCATGCTAGGCCTTGCTGTGGAGGAGATTCGAAATGTTCTTCAGACAGGAATATGCAGGAAGACCTGGACCGGTCTTTGGTGACCTTCAGGGTTGGCGTAAGGCAAGGACATATGGGCAGGCACAGACAACCCCTTTGTAGGATTAAAGTTTTAGATTATCTGATGAGATCTTAGCAAAAATGTAACCAGTTATGGACATTGATGAGATTTGTGAAAAATGAAATCATGTAATTATAATCAGTTTTTCTTAAACCCATGTGTCTTCAGTTTAGTGAAGATTTACGATTTACTACCATCGCTCCGCTCCTTCTGTGCCCCTCCTCTCTCGAAGTGTGATTGTTGTTAACAAGACTTCAGAGCTCCAACGGGCAGACTAACAAGATAGATAGGAATGGAAAACTAACTGGATTGAAACACCTTAAATCACAAGGATTTGGCCATATGCTGGATTATCTAAATAACCCCTTGTTAAAAATCCACCAAAACAAACTTAATACCTTGTTGGAGAAACTTTTATTGAATAATTTTCTTTTCAAATATTGATCTCTGAAAGCACCCATTAATACCATTTGAATTCTTTTCCCTCACATTTGAGATCATTTAATGGTTTTAAGAACTGACTGACCAATACCTTAGCTCAAAATATTAGAGTTAGGAATTATTCTGGGGAAAGAAATGTGTTTATTTCTTTACCTTTTACATAATTTTCCCAAGTCACGGCTGTAAATCCACACACTATATGATTTTCCTCCACCAATGTGAGCCAGTGGTAGATACCTTAGAACAGATAACCACTTGAAAAACAAGTATTTCCCCAGTGCAATTTGGTATTCATGATTGCTTTTCTGGTGAGATGACAAAAATCTTTTTATCTTGTCATATATTGAAATAAAAAGGGCAAGTTAAAATATCAATGGTCCAATTATCCTTCCCTAAAGAATTAATTTTTCCTTATAGGAAATACCTGATTTCTTCATGGTTGAAGCTTAAGTAAGAAAATCTTATCTTTTACACATAATTTAATTTATACAGTCTTGACCCTTTGGTGCATTAAAACCCACTGACAGGCAGAATGAAAATACGAATTGGTTTAAAACTGTAAAATTATCTTTCTTCCAACCTCCTACTTGTTTTTTCCTCTTGTCTCCTATAATGTTACGTAGCAAAAAAAGTCTCTTTTAAAATCCAAGCCTAATTTTTCCATTTCACCTGTATCCGACCAGTTACCCATGTGATCATTTGATTGCTTTATTCTTCATTTATTCTGTTCCTTGTTAGTAGTAAACAAGAGAAGAAATGATAATGTACACGGATGTACTACATAATAATAACTCTTTAAAAAAAAGGTCAATCCCCAGTATATGTGGAGCATGTCAAGTGTCATATCAAGTATGAGAACATGGCAACAATCCCTTTCTGATATTTGCTTAAACATTTAAGATATAAAGAAATTGTTCATTCATGTGTAGGTTTCATAATTAGCTGGCTAAATACAGAACAAAAATCAGAAAAGGAATAATGTTGGTAATAACCTACATTCACAGAATAGTGACGAGAGTTTAAAAGATGTAGGGCAGCTGCTAATATTAGAACGCTTTTGAAAACATTGCCATTGCTTTAGGGCAACAAAGAAAGGGTGCGATTCTAAGGAAATTGTTTAAAAATAACAACAAACTGTCTCCGTGGGGGCCATGGGCTGTGTAAATCAAATGCTCCATTTCTGAAAAGGTTTGTAGGTAAGGGTTAGAATATTTCCTCATTTCTGAAATCTGGCTGACCCAGAAAGATGCTGTGGCAAAGCCGACGGGGGAAGCTGCGTGCTTCACCGCAGCAGGCAGAAGACATAAAACACACTAGAAGAGAAAGAGAACAAGCTTTGGAGAGAGAAAAATATTCAGATCTCTATTCATAAAATTAACTGTCTGATTTCAGCAAAGTGTTCACCTTCCCCAAGTTCAGATTTTTCCTCTATTAAGTGATAATGATAAAATCTGCAATAGAGGATTGTTGCGAAGACTTAATACCATATATAAAGCACCCAGCATGGTGTCTTGTGTTAATTAGGGGTCAAATACTCATTCTTTCCTTATACAAGATTATACTTCCGTTCAACAGAAGGTGACTCTCAAGTTAGCACCCGCTGCTCCCTCCTGCCCAGTGCAGAGTAGTAGGAGAGAATTAGTCTTAGTGCTTATGGGGGAGAAAATGAAAACGACTGGATTTAAGGGAAACATTTGATCATGACAATGACTACTGCTTATCTGAGACTTTTCTTTTGCTACAAAAATACTCAATATAAAATTGGAATAGAAAACGATAGGGCAAAATGTTTATATTTCAGTGCATCTTATTTTAGCTAAATAGTTTGATGGGATAGGGTCACTGTGTTAATGTAAAGAACACTTGTTCTGTAAGACTTAGAGATTTAAGGGCAAAGACACCCATTATGCCATTTTTACAATGCTTAATCATTACCTGATATTATACTAAACATATAATTAGCAAAATGATTATGAAACTAGGCAGAAAGGAAACTGCCAAGCTTGCTGTAAGAAACAAAATCATAGCCAAATCTTCATTTTCAAAATGAAAGAATGCAGGTAGCTTGTTAAATCATCCTTGTTCGTCTAAAAGCACTTTGGTCTGGAATGCTCTGATCACCACTTTTTAACATTTTATTTTGTATGTACACAAAGGAATCAGTTAATATTAGACCATTTTAATCCATCCCAAGTCTTAAGTATATTTAGAAGAATGAAATGTATATAACATTTCTAAATAAAAAATGGGCTTTGTAGAAACAACTTATATCGACTTTTTCAAGGAAGAAGGCCTTCTTTCCATACTATTTATTAACTCCCTTTTTTAAAAACAACTTTATTGAGATATAATTAACATATCATATAATTCATCCATTTAAAGAGTGGCTCAGTCATTAAGTGTCTGCCTTCAGTTCAAGTCATGATCCCAGAGTCCTGGGATCGAGCCCCACATCTGGCTCCCTGCTCAGCAGGTAGCCTGCTGCTCCCCCTGCTTGTGTTCTCTCTCTCTCTCTGTCTCTCTCTCTCTTTCTCTGGCAAATAAATAAATTAAATATTTTTTTTTAAATTGAAAAATAAAAAATAATAAAGTGTATAATTTTAAGGCTTTTAGTATGTTCATAGAGTTGTGAATTCATCACCATAATCAATTTTAAACCATTTTATTACCCCACAAAGAAACTCCATACCATACAGCCGTGACCTGGAATGCAATTTCCCTTACCCTCGGCATGTAGATTCATGCTCTGCCTATAGATTTGACTATTCTGAACATTTCCCATAAATGGAATCATATAATGTGGTCCTCTGTGACTGGCTTTTGTCATTTATTTTATTTTTTTTAAGATTTTATTTATTTATTTGACAGAGAGAGAGAGAGAGATCACAAGTAGGCAGAGAGGCAGGCAGAGAGTGAGGGGGAAGCAGGCTCCCCGCTGAGCAGAGAGCCCGACGTGGGGCTCAATCCCAGGACCCTGAGGTCATGACCCGAGCTGAAGGCAGAGGCTTTGACTCACTGAGCCACCCAGGTACCCCTGGCTTTTGTCATTTAGTATAATGCTTTCAGTGTTCACCCATGTTGTGGTATGGGAGTACTTCATTTTGTTTTTATACCCAAGAAATATTCCATTGTGTGGATATACCACTTCTTGCCATACATTCATCGGCTGATGGACATTTGTGTTGTTACCACTTTTTAGCTAATATGAATGATGTTACTATGAACATTCATAAGACATTCACACAAGTTTTTGTGTGGACATGTTTTAATTTCTCTTGGGTACTTAAATGGAATTGCTGGATCGTATGGTAACTCTATGTTTAAACATTTGAGAAACTGCCAGACCGTTTCCCAAAGCAGCAGCAGCACATTCAGCAGGACATGAAGGTTCCAAGCTCTCTACTTCCTTGCCAACAATTTTTTATTTGTTATAAGACTTTTTCATTATAACCATACTAGAGCATATGAAGTGGTATTTCATTGGGGTTTTCACTTGCATTTCCTTGATGGCTAATAATACTGAGCATCTTCTCATGTGTTGGTTCTTTGGAAAATTGTCTATTTGGATCCTTTACCCATTTTAAAATTGGGTTGTCTCTTTGTTACTGAGTTGTAAGAATTCTATATATATTCTAGATGCAAGTTATGATGTGCAGTTTTCTTCTCCCATTATTGAAGTTGCCTTTTTGTTTTCTAAACATTTTTCTTTGAAGCACAAAAGTATTAATTTTGGTGATATCCAGTTTATCTATTTTTTCTTTCATTCTTTATGATTTTGAGGTCACATCTATGAATTTGTACCATGAGATCAATTAAGTCTCCTTCAGTCAAAGAAATAAAATAGTAGTAACAGTAGTTTCTTCTTACCTAAGAAATGGCTGTGAAAATTTAGAATTCTATTAATAATTCACACAGGAAACCTATATGAGTAATACCTTATGGTAAAGGGTATTCCTCAGTCCTCTGAACTAGTGTTATTATTATAACCTCTTGTTGACAATTGGTTCAACCAAAATGCACTGAAAGAACTGTCAGATCGTTCCAAGATCTGACTGTACAATCTCTTTTCTTCCGCATCATGATCACATATGCATTCTTGACCATCAATTCTCAAAAGCAAAATCTAAAAAAAGACTGTACATTCACTTTTTGACAAAGAAAAACAAAATCCATTTAACTGCTGACAAACCATTCTGCATTTTTAATTTTAAAACATAAGTATTATTGATTATAATGTTACATTTTGTGGACAGAGCTTTCTAAACTGGAATATACCCAACTATTTAATGATTTACGGGATGCTTTTTGCTTATTTCAGTTCTCAAGCCTATATGCATAGGTAGATTTGTAGCTCTCATGAGAGATTTACTGATCATACATACATACATACATACTCTAAAGAATAGTGAGGATCGGGGCGCCTGGGTGGCTCAGTGGGTTAAAGCCTCTGCCTTTGGCTCAGGTCATGATCTCAGGGTCCTGGGATCAAGCCCCACATTGGGCTCTCTGCTCGTTGGGGAGCCTGCTTCCCCTGCCGCCTCTGCCTGCCTCTCTGCCTACTTGTGATCTCTCTCTCTCTCTGTCAAATAAATTAAAAAACCTTAAGAAAAAAAAAAAAAAAGAATAGGATCTCCCAAAAGAAAAGAAGAATATGCCACTCAAAATTTCATCCTGTGAAGTGTGAATTTAACATGGATATAGCTTTTGGATGTTATCTGTTTTTGTCTTCCTGGCAAAACAGGATTACTTATCTGTGATTACTTATATATAGGCCTCTTGTTATTTTGAATAGAGGGACTAAATGGACATATCAGTAAGGGTGCAAGGGAGACAAATGCCACATTCCAAATGAGCAATTTGAGCAGGGTTGAATAAAAGGAGTATTTACAAAGAAGTTCATTGAATGTAAGGAAACCACAAAGCATAGAACTGTCCCTCCCACTGTGGGAATAGTAACAGAAGTTCACTACAACTCCTAGGTGTGAAGGAGTCAGTGTAGAGAATGGTTGTAGATATTGAGTCAGAGGCAGGTGGGTGCAGTAGGCGACCTGAAAGGAGCTGTGATCTTTTGTTGGGACCCTCTGTGACGTTCTGCCCACCTCAACCCTGCAGAGAAGCAGCCAGAGGAACATATACCCTGATCTCCCTCTCCTACCACCCTCCAATCTGCTGATATTCTACAATGGCAAAACTCAATGAGCCAATAAGCCTGTTAATGGAGTTAATGGATCTATTCTAGGAATAAAAATGGGAAATAGTAAAATGAGTTACTGTATATTCAAGCAAGTAGAGAAAAATTCAAATGAAATTTAAACAATTTGTTATTAATTATTTATTACTAGTAATTAGCCAGTTAGTGGTAGCTAGTTATTAACTGACTACTAACTGATAGCTTCAGAATAACTGGTTATATTTTTAAAAGATGGATATGGGTGTTTCCCCACCCCTCTATACTTCCTAAATAACTTGTAAGTTGAAATATTTTTTTAAAGATATATATTTATTTTAGAGAGACAAAGAAAGCAAGTGAGCGAGTGCAAGCAGGCAGGAGGGGGAGACAGTCTTAAACAGACTTCACACTGAGCCCAGAGCCAGATGCAGGGCTTGACCATGAGACCCATGACCCCGAGACCACAACCTGAGTCAAAACCAGGAGTCTGGAGCCCAACAGACTGCACCACCCAGGAGCCCCACAAGTTGAAAAGATTTTAAAAGAACACACCCCTCTGCGATTTTCCATTCACTAGTAGGAAAATTAAGTTCAATAATTGATACAATCCAGCAGCTACAGATAGTATTAGAATTTTTTTTATAGAATCTTACAGTTGGAAGGGATTAGAGGGAACTTTCTCTTTTTTATCCTCCCCTAATACATGAATATCCCCCCTTTAAAACTGAGAACATCATACATATTTCAAAAGGGTTCTGATTCTGCCTCCAATCTCCTATTAATTCTCTTAATTCTTCCATGATGAATACCAATTCTTAAGTCCCTTCTTTGAGCTTTAACACCTGATTTCTAACCTTGCCATTCAATATCTCCTTTAAAAACTTTTATGTTATTTTCCTTTGTATACTTCTACCTTCCCCAAGCTCTTGAAAACTTTGATTATATTTCAAAAAAATTCTGTGAATTGCCTCCAAATCATTATTATTGTTATTGTTATTATTAACATTAATAATACTCAGTACTCAGATTTTACTGAAATACAATAGAGAATGTCCTGTATCTCAAGTAAGTCAATGTTCAGTAGTAGAAAATAAGCATATATGAATTTGGAAAGGTTTGGGGATTTTTTCAGTCTCTTTATTAAAGAACCATAAGTCACCTAGACAAATGGGAACTGACACTTACTATTTACTTGTGCCAAACTAGAAATAAACACAATATCATAAATCAATATTAAATTAGTCAAATTTCCTTTTTATGCTTATATTACCATATGATAGAGTAGAATTTGAAATAATTTTTAAAAATAATGGATAAAAGAATTTTCTAAAACAAATATTTAAGCAACCTCAGCTTTGATATTACTGTATTTTCATGATGTGGTAGAATCATAAAATCTGAAATTTGAGAGATATCTCAGAGGCCACCTATTTTGGCTAATCTCCCATCTGCTTTTGGCTCAGGTCATAATCTCAGGGTCCTGGGATCAAGCCCTATATCGGACTCCCTGCCCAGCAGGGAGTCTGCTTCTCCCTCTCTCTGCTTATGTTCTCTCTCTGTGTCTCTCAAATAAATAAAATCTTTAAAAAAATAAAAATAAAAATTCTCCAAATGCAAGGCACCTAGGTGGCTTAGTTGGTTAAACTTCTGACTCCTGATGTTGGCTCCGGTCATGATATTTGGGTCCTTGAAGCCCGTGTTGGGCTTATACTCAGCGGGGGTCTGCTTGAGAATTCTCTCTCTCCTTCTCTCTCCTCCCCCCCACCTCATGCTCTCTCCCTCTCTCCATCTCTCTCTCTATAAAATAAATAAATAAATCTTTAAAAAAATTTACTCAAATGCTTCTGATGACAGTCAGCTTCATTCCTCAATTAGTTTAGCTATTAGAAACCTATCCTCTATTTAGCTCATATAACTCTCTGTAAAGCTTTTTTTTTTTAATTTTTATTAACATATAATGTATTATTGCCCCAGGGTACATGTCTGTGAATCGTCAGGCTTACACATTTCACAGCACTTAACAGCACATACCCTCCCCAATGTCCACAACCCAGCCACCCTATCCCTACCCAACCCCCACCACACAGACACTCTTAGTTTGTTTCATGAGTCTAGGAGTTTCTTATGGTTTGTCTCCCTCCCCATCCCTTCCTGTTTCATTTCTCTCCCCCACCCCACCCCCAAACTCATGCCTTGCCTGTCAAATTCTTCATATCAGAGAGATCATGTGAAAATTGTCTTTGACTGACTTATTTCGCTTAGCATAATACCCTCCAGTTC
>CM053603.1:68230793-68246611 GCA_028646535.1 Procyon lotor | reverse complement strand
CATCCTTGGTGCGTCCTGAAAAGATTTTCTTCTGAAATATTAGATACTCACTTTAAGACTTGAATCTTTGGTTCCTTAAATTACCCATATATATTTAAATGTAATATCTGATTTAATCACAGACAGATAATTTTAATATGTGATAATTTTAAAAAGGGCTTTTAAAAAAAACCTAATAAAGTATACTGTATGTTTATTCAAGGGGAGATATACATTTCCCAAATACGTTTTCCCATATGTTTCCTATTGATGACTATTCCACGTGTTAGCATTTCCAAATCCAGATAAAGAAAGAAAGAAAAGAAAGTACATTTTAAAGCAAATAAAATGATAGGTGGGGAGGAGTTCACTGGTAATATACTGATTTTTTTAATGTATTTTTATTTTTTAATTTTTTATATATTTATTTATTTATTTATTTGAGAGAGAGAGAGCATGAGAGAGGAGAAGTCAGAGGGAGAAGCAGGGAACCCAAAGTGGGACTTGATCCCAAGACTCCAGGATCACGACGTGAGCTGAAGGCAGTCGTTGAACCAACTGAGCCACCCAGGCTCCCCTAAAATGCATTTTTAAAATAAATCTGATAACAGGTAACAAAACACTGTTACTAAAGCCTTATACTGACATCAGTTGATGATGTGAAAGTTCACTCTCTAAAGTGAATCCCCTCAAACTTGGAGATAAAGGAGTTCTATTCAAATAGTATTTATTAAAGTGTTTGATAGGGAAATGTGTTTTTGTTTAAAACTCCATTATCAAAAAAAGCTTGAGTTGAGTAAAGTGTCTTCCAGTGGTTAAAAGAAAATTCTTTCTAGACCTCTGAACAAGTTTTAGGTACTGTGGTTCCATGATGCTTTATACTGGACCTTGCTGAACCAGTCTTTCTCACTGGGGTGTTTTTCTGTGAAAGTAAAAGAAGAGCCTTTGCATTCATTCAAATAGGAATCTGCTCTTTTGGGGGGTTTTTTGTTTGTTTGGTTGGTTGGTTGGGTTTTTTTGGACACTGATTTGCATTAGTTAAAAATCAGCCATTGAAATTTATAACACCCAGAGATAAAGAAAAAACAATTAATGAAAATAAGTTTTATTTTTCAGATAAAATATTTTGGGAATTTTTAAAGGAATTACATCTAGATAGATGTATTTTTAAGTGAGGTTCTAATGTGCATACTAAATATTTTGTTTTTATTTTTTAGCCATGAGCCATTTTAAACATACAGATATGGATAAAATAACAGATGTCCAAATAACTATTATCCATATTAAATAAATAATAACATATTTCTATGTTTCAGATGTTGTCCTTTAAAGAAACTTAAAATTTTGTATCCTTTAAAGCTTTTCTTTCCTATTTCATGAAGTAATAGAACTCAAGAATTAGAGAAAAACATTTAAGAAAGAATTAGAAGTGAGAAAAAGATCATTGTAGAAATCGCCTAAATTGGAAGCAACACGGGAGGGAATAAACAAATAATGTCAAAATAGTTTGTGAAAAAGAAGAAAAATTTAAAGCATCTACTCTATGAGGAAATTCATTTTAAAAAAAAGGATTTGAAGAAAAGTGTCAAATATTAAAGATAAACAAAGAAGCTCTCACATACAAAAAATACAAGTCTCGGAAGAAGAAAGCCAAATGCAGAGAACCAAACAAACATTAAGAGTGATAATACAATAAAACTCTCCTAAAATTACCAAAAAGAAAAGGTTTTTTTGAAGGTACATATTGTAATTTTATATTCTAGTGAAATTACTGGACTTTAAGAAAATATTCATTAGGTATATGGATAAAAAAGATCTTATAAGGGACATGCAAGGGAAAAATCTAGACTGTTGTTAGACTTTTAGACAGCAATATTTTATTCAAGAGAATGCTGTAACATACAAAATATACAAAATGTAAAGAAAATGTAAACTAAGGATTTTATAGCCAGCAAAATTGACCATCAGCTACCAAACTGTTACCATGAAAAAACTCAAGGAGTATTGTTCCCATATACATTTCCTGAAGAATATTCTCAAGAACAAGATTCAGAAAACCAAGATAATTTGAAAGACATTGTCATAGGATGAGTTCATCAGCATCAAACATATACTTATTCATAGTATCAAGTCTAAATGAAAGTTAAAGAAGAGAAGGTATTAAGTTGTCAAAGGACATATGCTCTGACAATGTAAATATGGATGAAACGTTAAAAGGGGAGTGGGGAGAGAATTAGACTAGAATATGCCTCCCCCTCAAATTTTTAAACTGTTTTCAGTAATCATAATTTGTAATGGTAGTACTAGTATTGATATACTACAACTGTCGTATATCATATGTATGATGGGGGATAAAGCAAAGGAGTCATTATGGGATATCCTAATTATATCATCTTCCGTACCTCAGTAACTAGAATTCACAGTGTAAAGGAGATACAAATGTAATATATAAAATGTTAAAACCCTGTAATCATAAGATAGAATTAGTAATATTAATATGAACCTATGTGGTCTCATGTATATGCATACAATTCCAAGCTCTTTCAACAGAAAAGGAGTATAAACAATGACTGGCCCAGTTACAGTGAGTATCTCTATGCATCAATTATGGTCTCAGATATAATTTCTCAATAAAAGAAACAAGATTCTCTTTAAATAGCTGTTTCCACTTCTGGGGACATGAGATACACATAAGTCTGGGATACCTTAGTGTACAAGACAATAAGAAAACTATCAAACACTATTAGGATGATGTCAAAAGAGCTCAGGAGCCCATATAAAGAGGCTTCTACTCAACAAAGGTGGGATAACTTTGGTAAGGATAACAAGTACAGTAAGGATAATAAGATGCCTGCATGGCTCAGTCAGTTAAGTGTTTGCCTTTGGCTCAGGTCATGATCCCAGAGTCTTGGGATTGAGTCCTGCATCAGGCTCCTTTCTCATCAGGAAACCTGCTTCTCCATCACCCTGCTTGTATCTCCCCCCCCACCCCGGCAAATAAATAAATAAATAAATTTTAAAAATACAATGGGTTAAAACACATAAAATAGATATCAAGTGCCCCAAAATGGCAGCATAATAAGCTTCTGAATTTCCCTTCTCCTACAGACACACTGAATGTGCATCTATATGCAGAATAATTCCTTCTGAGAGAAACATGAAACAAGAAATAATTTTTAAAAAGCTGAATAACTCTGACATATCAGGTGAATGAGAAAATCCCCACATGGAGACAGATCAGAAAGGCTGGGACACATAAACCATAAACACCACCTTAGATAAAGTGTGATACAATCAAGAGGGATCCCCCAACTCTCAGCACTGGAGAGTTTGGACTTAGTGTCCCCAACGAGGGCCCTCAAAACACTTAGCTCTGAAAACCAAAGGGGCTTATGTTTACAAGTCCTACAGGATTATAGAAAACAAAATGTAATTTTTGAATGGGTGGGGAACATATCAGATAAAGGGCAAGTATCCAAAATCTATAAAGAACTTATCAAACTCAACACCCAAAGAACAGATAATCCAATGAAGAAATGTGCAGAAGACATGAAGAGACATTTCTCCAAAGAAGACAAAGAAATGGTGAACAGACA
The DNA here is from genome assembly GCA_028646535.1 of Procyon lotor. Lineage (NCBI taxonomy): Eukaryota > Metazoa > Chordata > Mammalia > Carnivora > Procyonidae > Procyon > Procyon lotor. The sequence goes on along the minus strand of CM053603.1, from coordinate 68,243,036 downwards.
CATGAAAAAATGCTCAACATCACTCGACATCAGGGAAATACAAATCAAAACCACAATGAGATAGCGCCTCACACCAGTCAGAATGGCTAAAATTAACAAGTCAGGAAATAGCAGGTGTTGATGAGGATACAAAAAAAGGGAACCTTCTTACACTGCTGGTGGGAATGCAAACTAGTGAAGTCACTCTGGAAAAGAGAATGGAGTTTCCTCAAAAAGTTAAAAATAGAGCTACTCTATGCCCCATTAATTGTACTACTGGGTATTTACCCCAAAGATAATGATCCATAGGGGCACGTGCACGCGAATGTTTATAACAGGAATGCCCACAATAGCCAAACTATGGAAAGAGCCCAGATGTCCATCGACAAATGAATAGATAAAGAGGATGTGGTATATATATACACAATGAAATACTACTCAGCCATAAAAAAAAAAAAAGAAAAGAAATCTTCCCATTTGCAACAGCATGGATGGAACTAGAGGGTATTGTGCTAAGTTAATCAGAGAAAGACAATTACCATATGATCTAAGTCACTTGTGGAATTTAAGAAACAAAACAGAAGCTCATAGGGGAAGGGAGGAAAAAATAAAACAAGATGGAATCAGAGAGAGAGACAAACGGTAAGAGACTCTTAGTCATAGGAAACAAACTGAGGATTGCTGAAGGGGAGCAATGGATGGACATTAAGGAGGGCACATAATGTAATGAGCACTGGGTATTATATAAAACTCATGAATCACTGAACTCTGTCTCTGAAACCAATAATACACTATGTGTCAATTAATTGAATCTATATTTTAAAAAGTGAAAAAAAAATGGGTGTTAAGAACATCTCTATGGTTGTATATCCAGGTTCAGCAGAGAGGGAGCATGCAAAACTGCCCATCTCCTAGTTTCTCCCTGGAACAGATATGACTGCATACTTTCCCAGCTGCTTCCTGAGGGTCCAGCTCCTAATCCACCTGCACCTAGGTGCTCTCTTTAATCTTCCACTTTGGAACACTGAGAGATCTTGGAACACCCTCTACTACTGGGAGCCACCAAGAACAAAGGCAATAGCTTCGACAATCATGAAGACCCTAAACCCTCAAGATTCCACCAAAATCTGTTAGAACTAATAAATGAATTCAGTAAAGTTGCAGGATACAAAGTCAACGTACAAAAGTCAGTTGTATCTCTATACACTGATAACGAACTATCAGAAAGAGAAATTAAGAAAAACAATCCCATTTACAGTAGCACCAAAAAGAATAAAATACTTGGGAAAAAATTTAACCAAGGAGGTATAAGACTTGTACACCAATAATGATAAAATATTGAAAGAAATTAAAGAAGATCTAAACAAATTGAAAACTCCAACTACAGACTTGCCAAAGGAATTAAAGAAAGCTGTTTCAATTCTCATCTCTTACTGAAAGACCAGTACATGAGGAGTTAACCTCAGGGACTAGATCCATAATAGGAACTTGTGATCTCACCCTTTCTAGTACAAACTAGCAGCACTGGCATGAACTGGGAGCTTGTTAGAGATGCAGAATCCCACCCCACACCTACTGAATCCGAATATTCTTGGTGTCAAGATCCCCAGGTGATTCCTCTATACATTGTCTTGATAAGCAGTCTATACAGTTGGTATTTGAGATGAGACAGACTTTTGTTTGGTGTTCACTAATAGTGGTGAGGATCCCTTTGTAGGACAGCAATTTGGATACTAATCAAACTTTGTCACCGGACGTAGGAAGATAGATGAAGAAAGCAATCAAAGGGTTGATAAATAATACAATTATACATTAATGTAATGTAATGTAAATATATATTACAATAATATAAAGTGGTAAAGTTGTGTCCAAAGGCCTGAGTTTGCAGAAATGCAGTGAAATCACTGGAGTAATCACTTTCAAGACTTGTGATTCTTCTCTTACTATAATTGAAGAGGCATCAGATGCACCTGCAAAGGTAAAGCCATTGGTACTATTCCTGTGTGACCTCGGGCAAGCCATTTCACCTCCCAACATTATAGTCTATCCAGCTGTAGATTTACTAGATTTACAACTTTCATTAGTAATGGGATTGAGATTCTCATTTGGATGAAATTTATGCAAGTGCCGAGTATGATTATTATTTTAGCTGACAGACAAAAAGATTGTCATTTGTTTTTGAATGTGTTGTGAAGCAAAAGACACAAGGATGAAATTATGCCGATCATCCTTTTTGTTTTGCCTGCTTATGGAGTTTGATTGAACTTGTCTGATTCCCATGATAAATATGCAACGTTACAAAAGATTAAATGAAAGACCATTTAATTACCTGAATCAGAGCTCGTAAAAATGTATATGTGTTTGTGGCAGGGGGGAGAGGATTAGTGTAATTAGTACCCAGAATTTAGGAAAATTGTGTCTAGCAGGAAAATGTGTACATGTTTGGCAAAAATTGAGTGACGGGTCAAGAACTCTTCAAGCTAAGAAGATTATTTCAACAGATGCATTCCCCATCTGCTCACCGAACGCACAAAAATGGAAATGGCTTTTTTTTCGTAACAGTTGAAGTTCCAGTTATACTCAGAGGCCATGAATCATACCATGCCAATAGCCAAGATTGAAAAATGCAAAACACGAATAATAGAAGGCAAAAGTTAGCTACTTTCGATGTGAAATAAAAGGTATTGTCAAAGACACGTTCTGGTCTTCCTTATTAAACTCACACTCCTTTTCCTAAAAGGCACAATGCAACGACACACCAGAACAGCAAATCTGTGTTTACACCAAAAGACACACGATCTAACTGTAAAAACTGGCAGTGCACAGTCTTATTGGGACAATAGGGCACCAGCACCACAGATGGATTTTTCTCAACTATGTAATAACACAATGGTTTTTAAATCTCCCATTTTGAAGTGATGGGGATGTCCATGAGACACTGAGATCATATAAAACATTCTTCCCTGCTGGACGTATAGTAATACTTCTGTGTCTTGCAGTGCTATTTATGGGAGATTGGTGAAAGTTATTTAAGTTCAAATGAAAATACCAGAAACTCATATTAAGAAATAGACCATGCAACTTATTATTCATTAAATTACTCATGTATCAACAAATATTTATAGATAGCAGGATTTATGCAGGGACTAGAGCTATTATAAAGGACAATAAACACAGTCATACCTGCCCCCAGCAAACCCCACATTGGTCCTTATTCAATTGTGATCAACGCCAACCTGCACATTGTTGTTATTTTGGCTCATGCATAAAGTACAGAGATTTCTCAGTTCATCTGACTGCAATTACTCAAACCTTAGAATGGAAATACAGGATCTTAATCAACATTTTTCAAAGACTGTGGTTATTGCTGTTACTATTTGTTACTGCAAAGATCTATGGAAGGTGATGCTAAAACTCAGAGACTCTGTTTCTTCCAAATTAATTATGTAAAGGCATTAACAGTGTGGTTTGTCTCTCCATGCTGTGTCTGAAAAGGAGTTATATAGATAACTGCCTTTTATTTTCTTTGGGCTAAATGTTTCCTAGATCAGTGTTCCCTACCATGAAGAAGTTTTCAACTGAGCTGTGTTGCATTATCAAATGCAGATACTGGGATCCTGACAAAGTATCAGTTGTGTAGGTACCAAACTTTAACATCCTTATACTCTTTAATCCTCACAACAAAGCATCTGTGGACATATGATTGAGAGGAGGGTGAGAAGTAGCATCACACCAATGGAGCAAATTAGACATAAGAGGAGAAAACCAGGTAACTCTGGAAATGTAGGCAACAATGATTATTTGTAAGCCAACAGAAGTTCTGAGAAAACCTGGATATAGTCAAAATAGAAAAATTGTGGCAATTAGTGACTTCCTTCTTAGAGGTATGGAAAGACCACAGTGTGGGTTATCATGGATAATTGACCAGTCTGTTGTCGCATGGGTGTTTCTATCCATGACAGAAGGTGCTGCTCAACAAGACCAAATGCACTGCCCCCAATCTGCTAAACACCTAATGATTTGTGTGGTAAAATACATGTTACTGGGAGAACAGAGGAGGGAAGAATCTTTAGATGCTCTAAAGTTTTGGATAGAAAACTGAACCACTTGGAGGCACAGATGGTGTTTTCAACACTTCTTTCTAGCAGTTGGGACTTTGGAAAGGATAAAGAAATCTTGGATGTGAACAATTGGCTCTGCAGATGGTGATGGTGAACTGGTTTGGCCAACAGTTTTAAATCCCAGACTGATGGGTTCTTATTCACAGAAGAATTAGGAGAAGGAAGTGGAAGGAGAGGAAAAATGGATAAATGAAACATAACAATACACAAGAGAGAGAAAAATGTGTATTAAGTTATGGTTTATTTATCTATTTTCTCTTTATAAGTAGAAATAATCAGAAGGCCACATCTAAAACAGCCCGCTAGGGTAGCAACCAGGGATGCAAAAATGTTTACCAAATTTCAACTGATAAAACAACTCTTAATAAATTATGTTTGTCACTTGGCACTCAGAAATAGTCATGAGATATGGGAGTCAGTAAATAAGTACCACTGAAAAATGTGATGGGGGGACGCCCGAGTGGATCAGTTGGTTAAATGCCTCACTCTTGATCAGGTCTTGATCTCAGGGTTAAAAAAAAAAGGAAAGGAGACGAGAGGGGCGGGGAGGGGAGGGGAGGGGAGGAGAGGGGAGGAGAGAGGAGAGGAGAGGAGAGGAGAGGAGAGGAGAGGAGAGGAGAGGAGAGGAGAGGAGAGGAGAGGAGAGGAGAGGAGAGGAAAGGAAAGAAAAAATGAGATGGGGCTTGTGATAATATTGATAATTATGATGTAGTGTTCAATGATTCATTAGTTAAGTATAACACCCAGTGCTCATCACTTGAGTGTGTCTCTAGTTGTGTCTAGTTGTGTCTTCTAATATGAATAACAGAAGACATTTGAAGAATATGATTAAGTGTTGAGGTAATTGGGAGAACTTTGATTCATTTGATCTGAATGATTTTTGTTTGTTTTTACTGATCTATTTCTGTAGTATTCTGATTTTAAGTTGTATTTTGAAGGTATATCTCCTTAAATGGATGGAGTATTGTTCACAAAGTAGCCTCAACAACCTTTTTTAGCAAATGCACCTCTTCTTAGCATGCTATAAAAAAGCACTAAGCCTCACCACCCTTGGAAAGTAGAGACTGCATTCTTTGCTTTCCACATTTGATTAAGAATAAGGTCTTCCCTGTTTTAGAATGAGTCTTCTTAGCAAGCCCAGCAGAAAGCAGTAAGCAAAAGTGGGATACTCTCTGTGACAGTATGTTGTCCCCTTTGGTGTAACCAGAATATCCACCTCCAGGAGATGCCATCTTTCCTTGTGACAGTTGCCTTTGTCCTTGTGAAGGGAGACATCCTGCACCCAACAGGCTTTAATTCTCTCATGTAACTTTAATAAGGTGCAGGTGTGTGTCCTCAATGGCACAGTGACAGAACTCTTCCCTAATATACATTGATCATTCCCCTTCAGAGTCAAAGAAAGCTCTATTTCCTTGGATTCTTTGCTGCTTTTAGTTCAAGCTAATATAGTGATTTTGTTTTCTGGAACTGTTAATGCTTATTTACATTCTGGGAGCCAGTCAAGACTCTGGATTCCCATTCAAAGTTCATAACCTCAAAGTTGTGATAAATGTGCAGTGAAAGTTTGATGTCAAGGATGTGGCCATCAAAAGGTATTTCACCCATGGAAAAATACCTGTTTATTTTGAAATCTAGAAACAATAGCTCATCAGAAATATGTGTGTTGACATATTGTCTGGCTCCAGATTCCCCTTGCTGCGCACTGTTTTTGTTGTTTTATTTGTATAACTTGATATGAGGAGATTTTGCTGTGCTTCATCTGATTCTGATTTAGACATGATGGTATTTACTTACTTGATGCTGAATTAACATTTCAGATAGATTTTACGCATGAAGCTACCATTTTGAGTCACCTGGGCTCTTCACAAATTCTGACCACATTAGCAAAAATCTCCCAACTCTTAAGCAATATTTCCTTTCCTATGTGATAATGTATTATAACAGAAAGGGCACCAAACTTAGAAGGCCTGAATTCTAGACCAAAGACTGACCTTCATGAAATAAGAGACCTTAAAAATGTCATTTAACCTCTGGGTCTTAGTGTTCCCATTTTACAGGTGGGGAAATAATAATATATTCCTGCCTATCTTAGCACTGTTTATAGATCCAATAGGGAAAAAGGTCCCTGAAAGCATATTGTGTTATAAATTTACTCAAACATTTAATAACATAATTGTTGGTGTGCCTACAATGCAAATGGTTCTTCAAAGACTGTATTCAATCCTAATAAAAGGCCTATCGAAAGCATTGTACTGGGAGCTAATGTACCCCTCATCAATTTGATATAGGAGTGAAGCTTAGACAGTTCACAGAAATTGGTGGCCAATATATCCCTTCAAACATCTCATTTAGTGTCAGCTTTCTCTTCTGAAATTCTGATAGAAGAGCTAATCAGTTGAAGATGGCACCCATGGGTGAATGTCTGCAGTGCCAAGATCCAGATCCTGATTTAAGTGTGAGCCATGCACTATAAAATCGAGGCTTGGCAGGTCATGAAATTAGACAATCTGCAGTGAAAAATTCAAAACACATAGCATCTTTCTCAAATTCACTGTTTTGCTTCTTAAATGTGAGGCTCAGAGGTATCTTTTCATCACCGGAAGTTTCAGATCTGCTGAAAAGCCTGGACAGGCATTTGATTGAGTCCCTCGAGTTCCATGCTAGCATCAAGGCAGAAATACTTTTGGCCTGGGAATTTCAAGGCAGGTGTTACCAGTTGGTTGCCTGAACCATGGAAAAAACTCCTTCTGGCCTTTTTAAAATGCCTGATTCAAGAGGCACTACCTCCCGGTGGGCCTGCCAGGGAGAATTAGTTTCAGAACGCACTCGCAGGAAGTGGAATGAATTAAGCTGCTGGAGGAATTAGGAATGTATATGTCAATGTTGAAAAAAGTTTGCCCAAAACAGCAATCTTGGATCTGGCATCATTGAAGTTGAACTGCATTTTGTTTTGTTTTTTTGAGGATAGCCAACAGGTTCAGCTGCTCATATTGGAGTTTTTCGATTCATGATAGGAAACGCAAATCATCGCAGATCCTTTACAGTAACTGAAGGCAAAGTATTACAACATTGTGTTAGCGTTGCGAATCACACCAAAGATTAGAAGATATATGTTTATGTCCTGCCTTCTGAAATACAGGGTTTCTTCACTTTGAAGAACGTAAACACTCCAGAAAAGCTAGATTCAATCTTCTGGTGGTCTTCCTTGGTTAAAAAAAGTGATGTGGTTGGTAAGAAAACAAATCCTCTGGGAAATTTTATTATTGGTTTTAAGTGTAAAATGAAGAACAAAGACTCTTTAGTGGTTCCTATGTGTTTGAGAGTTGCATCTACTTGGGAGATCTCACAAAAGCTAAAAGACTTGCCTAGAAAAGTGAATACAGCACACACCACACAATTTGGGTTATAATTGCATAAGGTTCCAGGTTCACTGATGAGCTACAGCGCCCACAGGCTCCCCACCGAGCTGATCTGCTCCTACTTGTTTGGCAGGTTTCTCTTATTTTGCTCTTTTCCCTCTTTCTGCAAACTCCCTTCCTCACAAACCTGGTGTGGGTTCTTGCTTACCGCCTTCATCCCCCCTGAAGGCCAGTTTGCCCCCGAACCTACAGTAAGCGTAGATCTCGGCCAGAAAAGACAAAAGCGAGAGCTATCATTTACCAACCATCGCGGACAGATGGTGTGCTGAGTGCTTTCCATACAACACCCACCACTCCATACCGGTTTTTGAGGTGTCCAGGATGATCTGTATGCACTACTGTGTGACCCACTAACTCAGGGGAGGTAAAAGATACTGTCTGTATTTAAGTGATACAAGAGATAATTGACCCCTGTCTCTTAATTTTGTTCAAGAACCTCAGAGTCACCAATTAAAAATGTCAGACTAAAGTGTCTCTCTAGGTTCTCCCAGAATAAGGATGGCTTTTGATCAGGTGCCAACTTCTCCATTCACCCCTTGGATCTGGCTGGAGTTGGGGGTGAAGCAGCCTTTCAGCCCTTCTTACTGAGAAATCTCCTTTCCCTGCCTCACTGCTCTGAAATCACTACCACGCACCTCTGACTATTGCCTTCTGCTTTGCTTTATCCACACAGGTGATGACGTTGACTCAGGAGGTCTCTCAGTTAGGTAAAGACATGAGGAATGTGATGCAACTTCTAGAAAACATTCTGTCCCCCCATCAGCCGTCGCGGTTCTGCTCTCTGCACACCACGTCTGTGTGTCCTTCCAGGGACAGCTTACAGACCAGGATGACCTGGAGTACGCACCAACCTTGCCTACATTTGCAAGCCGGTGGAGCCACTTACACTCAAGCACAACTCTGTCAGGGTAATGTCACCTCAGACATTTGGAGTGTGGATCCCTCCTCCGTGGGGAGCAGCCCCCAGCGAACTGGACCTCAGGAGCAAAATCCAGCAGATGGTGAACTTTATCATTCTCCAAGCCTTGATTATTCACCTGCCCACTACCAGGTTGTCCAAGAAGGTCACCTGCAATTTTTAAGGTGCATCTCTCCCCACTCAGATTCTACATTGACACCCCTGCAGTCCATTTCGGCGACTCTCTCGTCCTCGGTCTGCTCCTCCTCGGAAACGTCTTTGCACCTGGTTCTCCCAAGCAGGTCAGAGGAGGGCAGCTTCAGCCAGGGAGCCACGAGTTCCTTCAGTCTGGAAAACTTGCCAGGATCTTGGGACAGGGAAGGCGTGGCATCAGTCTCTGCAGAACCCTTGGAGAACTTCCCCCTGGAAATTGTCACAAGCACAGCAGAAACGAAAGATAGTAAAGCCATAAACGTATGATATTCACGCACGTGCAGCAGCTGCCCGTTTCAGACCCACCACTGCATGACAGCTTTCGTTTGCCTTTTTCGCCTCGGGCAGGTGTGAAGACTGGGCAGAGCTGGGAGTCCTGCAGGAGAGCGTGTGAGGAGCCAGCCGAAGGCAGACCCACGTCCGTACTGTAGCGAACACTTGCTAGATCCTTAGAAACGTAGCAGAAACAGTTTCCTATACAGGTCTTCATTTACCCGTCTGTTTGACAGATTTTTTAAAAGTCCAAAGACCCTGAGGGTCTGAGCAGCTAGAAGTCCCAGACAAAGAATTCGTGGATTCGTTTTGTCCTAGGTGACTTTTGTGAAGTGCAGCAAAGGTTTCTCCTGAGTGCCTGTCATTCCTGAACAATATCCATGGCGCTGTTGGCCTCGGGAGTGCACAGCTCCTGCTGATCTATTTTTCTTTTTGTGAAGGCAAAGGGACAATTATCACTGCATGTCATCTAGACAATCAGTCAAATAGAGCTGGTGGCCAGTGGTTAGCCATTGCACGTTATTTGCCATGTAAATGAACATGTCTTTATTTATCGAAAAAACAAAAGAGAGGCTATTTTTATACCCTTGGTATGAAATATGTATTTAAACTATTTAAAATATTTATAAAGAAATGAATGTTTTCTTTTCATTTTGGTAAAAAGAAAGAGCTTGCCGTTTTAACAAGAAATGCACTACTGTTATGTATAGTAGATCAAAAGTTATTTATTATTAAGAGGCTGTAGTTTCAAAAGGAATCTCCCTTTTATCTGCATGCAGTTTGCAACCAATGTATCCTCGTGCTTCTGGATTACAAAAGAAGCGTGAGGTCATATTTTATTAATGAAATAAGAACACGGACGGAGTGTCAGATATGTGGGCTCTGCAATGGTGGTAGGGAGGGCTTCACCTGGTCAGGCTCGGCTGATTCACGCCAAAGACCTGAATGAAATGCCCCCACTGAGCTAGCATGTCAGTCCTCCAGCCATCACACTCTGTTGTTCAAGAGCCCAAAATTGGTCTGTGGGATGTGAGAGCACAACTACTTTAAGCCATTTTGACCTCACAATGAGGGAGAGAACCTTGGCTGTATCCTTCCCACGTGCTAATCGTGCAGGAGAGGTCGTAGACCAGTGTAAATTCCAAAACGGAGCCAAGACTTTTGAGCAATGACTTGTGAGAGTGAGGCCAGCTTACACTGGATCAGCGTTTTCATTTTTTTCCGTAAAGCTCTCGGCAATGCTGTAAGTTATGTGGCACAGGTGTTTATATTCTCATTTTGCAAAGAGATAAAAAGTCCCAGAGAGTACACAGCTTGGATGTCAGAGATGGTCTAGAACCTGTAAATGTTCCCTGCTTCTCAGCCAACATGCAAATTCAGATGCTGGCTTGGTAATGATTTAAACACCTTCACTCAACTTTTATTTGATGTTTAAGAACATTTAGGGCCAACTCATCCCATTCTTAGAAAACATCACATTTACATTTTTGTGTCCCCCTGTTCTTGTTTCTCATCAGAAAGAGTAAACAATCTGAGAATTGTATCATTAAAAACATCTAAACAAACTAAACCTCTGATGTGTGAATCTTGTACCCTACAACTGGCTAGAGCAGCAGAAAGAAATCTGGAAAGAAAAAAGGAAAGAGTAGATGTTTATCAGGCAAGTTACTCAAGACAATGTGTTCGACTTCACCTCTAAAATTCAATCCCTCCTTACCTAAGTGAATGAGAAAACTGAGGCAAAGGCAACTTTCTATATGGAGTGTATTTATGTTTGTATTCATTCTCCCTTTTGCTCATCCTGACCTATATAATCATTTTTAGTACCTTTCAAAAAGAACTAATTGGTGTTAGTGCGTAAATATTCTGGCAAACTGGCCCTACTGTTACTGATGCTAACAATAATGACTAACATTCTGTTTTTTGAGTAGTGACTATGTATCAACAGATGTTTAGAAATTACAACATGTTATATATCCTCATATAATTGTCAATGCTAAAAGTGACTTACTATAATCCTCATTTCGAAAATGAATAATTGGGCAACGAACTTTTTTTAACTTGCCCAGTCACATTGTTCTAAATGATAAATCCAATATCCTCATGGCCACTCTGGGTACCCTTCCCGTCATGTCCAAATCCATTCTTGTCTCTTTTTTTTTTTTTAAGATTTTATTTATTTATTTGACACAAAGAGAGAGAGAGAGATAACAAGTAGGCAGAGGGCGGGGGAAGCAGGCTCCCTGCTGAGCGGAGAGCCCGACACAGGGCTCGATCCCAGGGCCCTGAGATCACGACCCAAGCCAAAGGCAGAGGCTTTAACCCACTGAGCCACCAGGTGCCCCTCATTCTTGTCTTTTAAAATTTTGCTAGTAATTACTTCCTTTTGAAATTTGTGAGTAGAATAAAATAAAATATTTGGTTTTTTTTAAGGAAGCATACCCATGGGACAAATTAGTTAAAATGTGAGGATCTGAGGAAGTCGCCAGGGAAATGACCAGAAACATGCCCATATTTTTCTAGCCAGTCCCCCCTTCTCTGTATCTACTCCTAACGGCTGACTGTAGTTGGTGTAAGAATCAGATGCCTGCCCTCAGAGGTCTGCAGCTGGACAAAAATGAGAGAGCACGTGCAATAAGGAAAACCCCCCACCCCCCGATTTCTTAGAGGAGGACAACTGCTTCATCTGAATCAGTCCCAATCTGCTTCTTGTTCACATTTTCCCTCATCATCATTATTCTGATCAACAGAACTCTCCCATATCCCGGGCAGCTCAGAATGACATATTTTGCTTTGTTTATTTATGTGTGTTGTGATATTATTCCAGAAAATGAGAATTCCAGGTTTTTCTAGATGCTTGATTTTCTAAACATTATTGCGATGTAAGTAGCAGAAGCCCTTGTCTTCTTTTTTTTTTTGTTAATTTTTATTAACATATAATGTATTATTTGCCCCAGGGTATATGTCTGTGAATCTTCGGGCTTACACATTTCACAGCACTTAACAGCACATACCCTCCCCAATGTCCACAACCCAGGCACCCTATCCCTACCCCCACCACCCCCCCCCACACACACACACACCCCGCCCCGGCCACCCTTAGTTCATTTCTTGAGTCTAGGAGTCTCTTATGGTTTGTCTCCCTCCCCATCCCTTCCTGTTTCATTTCTCTCCCCCACCCCCCCCAAACTCCTGCCTTGCGTCTCAAGTTCTTCATATCAGAGAGATCATGTGATACTTGTCTTTCTCTGACTTACTTATTTCGCTTAGCATAATACCCTCCAGTTCCATCCACGTCGTTGCAAATGGCCAGATTTCATTTCTCTTGATGGCTGCATAG
>CM053603.1:68123745-68230293 GCA_028646535.1 Procyon lotor | reverse complement strand
CTGTCATTTGGTCTTCTATATTGCTGGTTCTTTCTTCAGTCATTTATTCTAGCAGTGAGAGCCTCCATTTTTAATTGTACCTCGTTAATAGCTTTTTTAACTTCTACTTGGTTAGATTTTATTTCTCCTATCTCTCCTGAAAGGGCTTTTATTTCTCCTGAAAGAGATTCTCTAATATCTTCTATGCTTTTTTCGAGCCCTGCTATCATCTTGATAACTGTCATTTTGAACTCTATTTCCGACATATTACTAATGTCCGCATTGACTAGGTCTCTCGCCATCGGTACTGTCTCTTCTTTTTTTTGTGGTGAGTTTTTCCATCTCGTCATTTTGTCAAGGTAAGAGTAGATGGGTGAGAGAGAAAGATTCTCTGGAGTTCCGCAGTTTTCACTGATTGATTAACTAGGTCTTGGCTGGCTATTCTCCTGATCTTCTGGGGGAGGGGCCCGTTACCTGGTTCTCAAATGTCTTTGCCTGAGGCGGAATTGCACCGCCCTTGCCAGGGGATGGGCCAAGCACTTTGCTCAGGTCTGCTCTCAGGAGTCTTTGTTCGCTGAGCGCTTTCTGTACCGCCCTGGAGGCCAGGAATGAAGATGGCGGCCTCCCAGTCTCTGGCCCAGAGGAGCCCAGTGCTGGGTGCTGTGATCCTCCACACGCCGTCAGAGGAAAGCTGTTATCATTCCCGTCTCCGTTGTCCGTGGTCTGCGCTCTGTGCTCAGCTGGCCCGTGGCGGAGCGCCTCTATCTGTGGCACGCGGCCCCATCTGGAGTCCCCAGACCAGCAGATTCCTGCTGCGTGCTCCTGTACTGCTCCTCCCAGAGGAGGAAGGAAGGGGTGTCTCTGGAGCTGCCTCCCACGGGGTCCCCGCTTGAAGTACAGCAGCCCTATATGGACTATATGTCTCAGTTCCTATAGTCCAAGGTAAACCTGTGTGGCGTTGCGCGGCTCCTTCTCTGCGGCCGGCTTCTCCGCCCCAATACCTGGGAGCTCTGCTGCACCCGGGCTCCCCTGGTCCCTCGGTGACCCCACGGGTCCCGAAACCACACTGTTCCCGCCAGTGCTGAACCCCTGGTTAACCTGCGGAGCGACATCCCTCAGCAGAGCAGACTAGAAGTTCTGGATTTTGTGCTCCCCGGCTCTGCGGCTGCTGGGAGCTGGCCCCTCCCCCCGGGGTCTCTCTTCCCGTCGCTTTAAATTCACTTTTTCCACACGTCCTACCTCCTGAAAGTGGTCGATTTTCTGCTTCTAGAATTGCTGTTCTTATTCTCTTCTCTCTGCTGTTGCGTTTGCCGGCTTTTAGAGTGATTTCCTCCTCTTTAGCTGGGCTTCTGATTCCCAGGGCTCTCTGTGCCTCCTACACCTCCGCCATCTTGCCTCCTCTCAGAAGCCCTTGTCTTCTTATCAGGGATGCACGTTTGGATCTCTGTGTTCTCCTCATCTACCCACTCTGCTGAAGAAGCAAAACAGAGATCCAGAGGAAAGAAAAGCTCTTATTTTCTTGGTCAAGTATGTTTTCTTAAAAACAGTATTGGGGACTAAAGTCTTCTGTGTAGCTCTCATTAAGAGAACCAGACAGACAGTTTAAGAGGATGTTATTTTAATTCAGTGTAAGAAATTTCTGGCAATGAAAGCCACTTACAAATGGAGTTTATTGCCTTGAGAGGTGGTAAAATCAAGAACAAAGTGTCCTTTCAGAGGTTGTATAAGTATGTGACAGGAATATTGTTTTCCAGAAGGGCAAGGTATTAGGTGTGAGGTTAATAGCCTACATGCTTCAGAATCAAATGGGGTACTTGTTTAAACTTTAGATCTGGCTTCAACTGAGTGCCTTTGGGTGGGGCCTGGAAATCTACTTAGTAAACTCCCAGGGTGACTTATGTACACTAAATATTGGGAAATATTGCTCTGGAATCTACAGTAGTACAAGACTGAGTCCTAGCTAATTTATACATAAGTGGACTTGGCATCTAGATTCTGTTAAATATAGGCCTGAGTCTATAATTGTATAACAGAGACCTGCTCAACCCCTATTTCAGTGGTTTCAAACTTTCGTTCAAATGACGGATTCCCAGGGATCATAATAAAATAGAGATTTTAGGGACTTGACCCCTAAGATATGGGTTTGGGTCCCAAGTGATTCTGATATGGATGTTCCAGGGAACGAACTCCAGAAACATTACCCCAGGCCATGTAATCATCCATTAGATAATGAGGAGTTAGTTCTGTGGGAGGCAGAGCAACTAGAATCAAACCAATTGAAACTGATAATTATGTACAATACTATTTCCATAGCATTCCTAATACATCAATGATTTTTTTTATGAAGATAATTGATCACTTTCTTCAAGAGCGCTTTGAACATTCATTCATTACTTCAACTTCTAATGACTGAGTGCCTACTATGTGTCATGTACTGGTACCTCTTGATTTGTTGTAGGTCTTTGTTCTCCTGTTTTATTTGGATTTTCTAGTAGGAAGAAAAAAAGTGAAAATGCCTTTTCAAGCCTTATAAGTTGGTCAGTTCTTTCTGGATAGGGAGGAATCATATTTGGATGTGAAGCAAGCTAACTACGTGGTTAGAAAATGACATTTGCTTTGGATGGCCCCCGTGTGAAATGGAACTGCTCATGTCAAGATTATGATTTTATTCAGAGCAATGAAAATAGCTTGCTCCAAAGAGTTCTTGCTCTGGCTGCTGCTTCTCATGAAGCATAAGGTCGCCCTTATAAGACATCACCCTTACTATAGAATTCTGTAATGTTCCCCATGTAAGTTTCCTTAGACCACCATCACCACTGAAAACAGAGCCTCAGAACCTGTGCAATTTAAATGAAAGACTATTCCGAATGGCTTTTCCTTTGCCTACTTCTTCAGTTTATCCAAAGACACACACTCCAAATAAATACCATGTTGAGAAAGGGGCAGGAGTTTTAGAGGGACACAAATGAGTATTTCCCTCCAACCATTTTTCCTTACTTTGTGACCTCAGACAAATTATTTAACACTTCTGAGCCCCCATTTCTTCATCTAAAAATCAAATATTAAAACATATCTAACTTGCGGAGTCCCTGTGAACAGTCAGTGAAGTAATTTATGCGAAAGCACACTGCCTGACATATCGTGAATGCTCAGCAAATGTCAGTTGGTTTCCCCTGGCTCTCCTACTTCCTCTGTTGCCTCTCATCTCCCTCCCCCTTCCCTTCCTCATTCCTCCACCCCTCCTTTCCCCACCTCCTCTTTCCCAGCTTCCCTCCTAGCGCTCCCTTTTTCTCCATTCTCCCCTCCCCTGATATCTCCATTCCCTCTCTCCCTCTTCTTTCTCTCTCCTCTTTCCTTCTTCCCTTCCCCTAAGATTCCCAGGCTAACTTCTGCAAAATGAGCCCCCTTTGACATTTTCTCAACTGAGGCCATAATCTAGCTTTTACACTGTCACCTGCAATCTATTCCTTGTAGTATTACCAATCAAGTCAACATTTACCTTTAAAAAAAAGTTATGGGGGAAGCACCAGGGAAAAAATACACCATCTTTGCTCCTAGCCATTTCCCCCCAACCTGTGTGGCTTCTGATCTCTATCCAAAGTTTAGTAATCAAAACCTTATTTTAAACTCTTTACAATTACAGAAAGATCCAGGAAATTTATTGACTAACATGAACATGTTTCCTAAACATGTATTTTTTTTTTGCCCATAAGTTTCTCTATAGAAATTTGCTGTTGCCTCAGAAGTGTGTATATATATATATATATATATGTGTGTGTGTGTGTGTGTGTGTGTGTGTGTGTGTGTGTGTCACGCCCACTACCCTGGGACACAGAAGACCTGAGCACTGTCAGTCAAGAGCCTCAGAATGTTCCCTGTGGCAAGGGGCCTTGCCCTATTGCCTACAGCTCCTCTAGTTGGAAGCAGAGATGAGGAAATGTCTGCCACTTCACACGGATGCTTTCAAAGGTTCCCCTCGTTGTACCATAGAGAGAGTAGGTCCCACCAGAGGAAATAAGCTAAATGTCACTCCCTGCAGCTTATGTCCTGAAAGAATCTATTCCTTGGGTTGTGAAATTCAACAGAACCCTGAATAAAGAGCTCACAAAAGATATGAGGACAGCCCAGTGAAGCAGAGACCAGCACATCTGCACCTGTTGTTCAAGGGAATTAAATAAAATGTATATTCTAGAAAAAATAGCTGGGTGGGCAAGATGCTTCCTATGGGCAAAACTATGCCCCCTCAGATTATTTCCTTCTGCCTTAGTTTTCTCCCCTATGGAGACGAGAAGCTGGGAATGGGGGTAGAATTTAATACTGAATTTAAGGCTCTGTTTTAGGTTGTTGGTTTTTTTTTTCTTTGTTTTATTCAGTTGGCTTGATAAAAATAGAAGATACATATGTGATATATTTGAGTACAACAGAGAATAAAATGGGAGGAAGTGAACTTAAAAGTGTGTCCATGTTGTTTGTTTCTGTAGGAAACCAATATACTAACCCGAAGGGATTATTTTTATTTAAGAATTCCCTCTGGGGTAAAGAGTGAGTACTCTATCCCTTTGGTACTCTTGCTTTCAGTGGTAAATTTTCTACCAATACCAAGGCTCCTGAATTCCCGCTGGCAGTTGATTCTTCACTATGGTTTATTTGTCCTGAGGGAGAATTATTTCTGAACTCAGTGCAGAGGTCACTGTTAACTGCTGCTGAGGAAGAGGCGCAAACTCCACTGCAGCTCTTGGGGAACACAGAGCCCTCTGAGTGGCTAACACTCTCAAGTGTCTTTGGGGCCCTTGCTGTGACTGGCAGTGATGCTCAGGAGCCCTCAGGCTGAAAGGGAGATTTCTGAAAGTTGCCCTGGTAACATATTCCCCAAAACGAGTCATGAGAGTCCCTGCTCTAGTCTGAGGACCTGTAGAGCAAAATCAAATTGTCGTCTCCAGCGTCTAGTACCCAAAAATATTTGAGCCCTAGACCTGAATCACTTAGTATAGCTCTGGTTAACTTATGGAAAAACCATATCCACAGAAAAGAGCAGGATTTCTGATTCTTGGTTCTCAAAGTATGGTCCCTGGAGCAGCAGCAGCTTCATCTGGGAGCTTGTTAAAAATGCAAAATCTTAGACTCTAGCCCAGAGCTACTGAATCAGATTCTGCATTTTATCAAGATCCTCAGGTGTATGCATTATGGTTTCATAGAAACACTTGGACAGGCATTGGTTCCTGACTCATTTCCCATTAGAATCACCAGGGAAGATTTCATAAACTAGATTCCGGGCCCTGACCTCAAAGATTCTGATTTAGTTTGAGTGGGACCCAAGTACCAGTAATGTTTAAGACTCCCCAAGTAACTCCAGTATGCACCCAGAGTTCAAAAAAACACTGCTCTAGAACAGTGATTCTCAAAATGTGGTGTCCTGACCAGCAGCATCAGCATTACCAGGAACTAGTTAGAAATGCAAATTCTCAGGCCCCACCTTAGACCTACAGAGTCAGAAACTGGGGGTGGGAACCCATAACCTGTGATCATTCTGATGCCTACTAAGGTTTGAGACTACTGCTCTAGACTAGAGATCAAGGGAGCCAGCATGAGATAAAGCAGATCATAAGTGGGAAGCAGTTTGAATATAATAGTGTATTATTATACACTATATATACTTGTGTAGTTATAAGTATACTTATATATATACTTATATAGTGTATATATATATAGTGTACACAATATATATAGTGTATATATTATATATATTAATATATAATATAATATATTATATAATTGTATTAATATAATAATATATATACAATATATATAAACACTTGTATAAATACAGGTGTTTAATAAAATGTACATTAATATTGAATTTTTCCAGGAGACTCATCATTTTCTATCTATTTCAAATATTCCTCTATGTTTTAAAACCAATATAATAAGTGAACATGTCACTTTCTAATTAGAATAGGTTCCTTACATTACTATCTTTTCTATTTCTACAGTTTAGCCTAATGATAGCCTTGTGAAAAATTTTATTCTTAGGATGGCATTGGTGCATCTCAGTTTTATAAGGTCTAGCTTGGTAAAAGAATGGTGTTGGTTATTATTATAAGTCAAAATTATGAGATTAGAGAACCATGCTCTGAGAGAGAGGATTTGCCACCAAGAGTACAGACAATGTATCCCAAGACAAGCCAATCTAATGTTTTTCCTAGCTTTAATTACAGATAGTTGTTATGTTTAGAAATCAGGGCTTTATATTTCAACACAGAACCAGCTGTGTATATAAGCTATAAAAGCAATCGTATGCTGTTTTGATCACATTTGTAGATGTGAGGCACCTATATTCTAGGATTTATGTATTTAGACTAGACTAATAGGCCTGGATTTAATATGTGGGTAAAATGATCTTTATAAAGATATTTGTTGACGTAAATGTAAATAATGACTTGGGCTGAGATGAACTGAGTTTTTAACCACTACTCAACTGCTTGACTCAGACAAGAAAATTACATTCGCCTCCTCTTCACTCCCTCATTTTTGAAATGGAATATATTAATTTGAATTCCCCTAGAAAGATACCCTGAGATAAAAATTGTAGTGAAATAGTTTATTTGGAGGATGACTTCAGGAAACACTGGTGAGGGAAGGAGACAAGGAGGGAAGGAAACCCATAAAAAAATGTGTTAGTGAGCAGATGATCACTGTGAGCGACTGAGGCTCAAAAGCCCCAAGTTGCTCTGGAAGACATTGTGGAACATGACTATGAGTTGCCCCATTCAGCTGTATTCATCCCCCAGGTCCCATCTGTTAATGGCTGAGGGATGCTCCCAGGGATGTAAACTCCTCAGTATGCCTGGTCTGCCCCAGGCAAAGGCAAAGATAAAAGCCTTAGCAGAGAGTCACAGATGCTTGCAGAAGAATGCCTTGGGCAAGGAGTGGAATGGTATGTGCACAGCGGAGATGGGCAGAGCATGAGAAGCATCTGCTACCTGAGGTTTGTATCATGTCCAGTCAAATACAGAAACCACACACTAATACTTGATATAAATAATTATTATTTATGGAGGATTACCTCCAAAAAAGAGATGAAAGAGAACGCTGCAGAATACCCTATGGTGGAAGGAGAGTCCCCAAGGGGAACAAATTTGGAAAAGGGAACTCCAGAGCTAGAATCTGGACTTTGAGTTATAGAACTAGCCCATTGAATGGCAGCAAGGTTTACCTGGTTGCCTGGATCAGAAATGTCCATAGTCACTGGACTGAGGCTGGAGGGCAGGAAAACGCATGCAGGACAAACAGCTAACCCCTGCTGGGTACAGGTGGACCAAGGCCAGTGTCAGGACTGGCAAGCCAAAAGTGAGCTTCACTGAGGGTCCAGCTCACTACTGGTCATCATGTACCACAGGAGCCAACCAAGAGCAGAACACAGAAGCCAGAATCCCCTCTCTTCTGCAATGTCTTTCTAACACACTCACTTTCAAGGGAAATATTTACAAGGCACAGCCCAGTGTCTGTAATGGCAATGAAGCAGGGCAATAACAGGTGGATTTTGAAGTGAAAGGTAATAATCTGATACAAAATAATGCTATTCACATATTGTTCCATATGAAGTAAATGAAATATCATGTATTAAGATTATTTTTTAAAATATAAAATTCTTTTTGATAATATTTTTAATGAGTGTTTTTATTCAAAAACATCCTCAGAATTACTGTTTATGGTAAAACCATGTTTTTCATTGACACTACTGATTTACTATTTTTTTTCTAAAAAATCTTTAGCATATAACCTTCTTAACAGGGTTTGTCTTCCATGTAAGAATGTTATAAACTGACTCCTGTGTCCATACACTTCTTATTTCATTGCGTAAAATTCCTTTAATGGGGACCATGTCTTTCTTCTACAATTAATGACAAATATAATATGTCCAATTTAATGCATGTAATAAAAGGACTGCAGCTTATCTCTTTTTTTTGCTGCAAATTTTGATAAGCAGCACAGAAAGGGAAGATAATGATTGGGGTACACAGTGAATGAGCATCTGCTGAGCAGCTGGAATGTCCTTGCTTTCTCCCCTCAAAGACCTTCAGGAAACCATATCTCATTCTCTCACCCCTAGTAGTGCAGAATCAGAGAGAGTGCAATCAGAAACACTGATTTGAAGTTCTTTAATATCCCACTTTTCTCTCTTATCCTCACCAATGATATGACTGTCAATTAAAATATCACCTTGAAAAAAAAATATCACCTTGAGATGTCTTTATCACATACACATCCAATTAATTAACCTTTCAACTAAATACATTAATCTCTTGACCCATCAATATGCTTCTGGCTATTAATTTATTGTTTCCTTTCAATTACCATTGATTTTCATAATCCCTCATAATTCTTAAAAATAGAAAAACAATCTGTCTTAGGTCAGAGCATCCTTTTTTCTTCCTCCTCCTTGCTTCATGAAGCTTCAAAAGACTACAATATAACTCACGGGCACAGAAACCAAATGATAAGGATTTACCATGGATGAGGATACATCCTCCCTTTTTTAAGAGTTAGGACCATGACAGAACAACTGGCATTTTGAAGGAAATGGTAACAGTGAACAAGCCCACTAGTTGAGCCCAATGTGGAGGCAATGTATGCAGGGTAAATTGAATTGTACCAGGTGGCTTCTAAAACCTTTTCTGGTTTAAGATACTCCAATCATGGGAAAGGGGAGAGAAGTAAGACTAAGGGGAAAAATTCCATAGGTCACTTGGACTCTATTCAGATGCAACCAAAATTAAAATTGATAGTTCATAAGATCATGGAAGGGGACAATCTAATCAAGACTGAGAAACACCCTGGACCGTAACTATCCAAGTAGCTCATGCCCCAATTCTCAAAGCTAAAGAAACTTGGCTTCTAGAACAACCAGGGAGAATTGTATCTCCTCTTCTATCTGACACAAGGACTGATTCTGGCCAGTTACTTAACCTAACTCTGGTGTTCAACTTAATTCTGGGGCTGGGGCAAGAGACAGCGGTTAGATATAAGGTGAATCAAAGTGAAAAGCAGCAGAACTGGGGAGTATGCCTCACTGCAAGCATGTGGTGCGTCTGCTCCTCTGTGGAGACTTGCTTTGGGTTACTGGGGTTTGTGTAAATGAGTGTCCATATTGGGGTTCAATACCCTTCTTCATTGGTCTTCCTTCCATGTTTCACCTTTCCCTCTTCTTTTCATATCAACATAAGATGACTTTTATTAACTATCTGCTATATGCCAGATACATTAAATATTTGCTCTCTTTTAATATTCCCAACAAGTCCATAATATCTCCTTTATTATTCTTTTATCACAAATAAGAAAGCAGAGTCTGAGAAAGTATGCAATTTTCCACCACAACTAGGAAGCTAGGAACCTTCCTCTCATATTCCAAAGACCACATTTGGCACAACTTCACAGTGCTGTTGGATCTCCCTCAGACCCCCCTGGACATTTATAAACACATACTTAACCTTGTTCTGAACTTGAACTTGAAAAAAAAATCTCATTAATAAACACATACATTGTGTTTTCCCTTAAAAGTGTAAGTGCTTTTATTTGAGACTCCTGATAAACCTGTTACATTGTCAGAGCTTATATTAGGCTTATTTTATTGATGAGGATATTGAGGCAAGGTTGAACAAAGAGTCTAAACCAGAAAGACACGAAAATAGCTAATATTTAATGGAAACTTACAGGGTAACAAGCACTACACTCAGAGTTTTACAGTACATCAATTCATTTTGTCCTAACAATAATCCTATCAGGGCATCACTGCTGTTATCTTCATTTTACAGCTGAGAAAACTGAAGATAAAAGTAGTTAAATAATACATGCAAAGCCACACTCTTAGTAAGTGGCTGAACTAGGGCTTAAATCTAATTATATTGGTTCCAAAAATCCTTGCTCTTAGTTCTACTTCATATTCATTTTATGTTTATCTATTACCTGTGTACCTCTTTGGATTATAAGGTGTTCCAAGATAGCCAATCTTTTGGTTGATTTACATTCTCCACACAGCAACCAAGGTGGAGCCTGACACAAGATGGCTGCTGCAAAATTGTGACTGAAAGACCCTATAATCTCAACAATGACCATTATTTGCAGGGGAATTAATAAAAGACTGGTCATTATAAGGCTTCACATGACATATTTAGAACTCAAAGCAAATAACTGAAATGACATTAAATCAGCTGCTCCAAAAAATCTCTTTATGTACTTCCAGATCTCCCATCAACTGTGCAGCAAAGGTGAGATGTAAACAGAATTTGACAAGGTGCAGCATCTGTGTTCCAATCTGGAACCCAGAGATGGGCAGGATCTCCACTCAGCACATTCCATACAACCTTCCTAATCATTATTAACTTAAGATGGCTACCTTGAGGGTCCTTGTGAGAATTTGTATACCTTAGAGTATCAATTATCCAGCAAATCAATAACCTAAGTACTTAGTAACCTCACCATGCTGATTTTCCAAGAAATGGAAGTCAAAGGAAACAGTACTTTTTCTTAGGTTCAAGATCTTTGAATTGCCCCAGTCAATATTTAAGATGCTGCTAGTGTTAAAAAAAAAAGGAGAAATACACACAAAAGGTTTTATTCCTCTACCCAAACCAAAACAGCAAGGCATTCACACACAAGTATTCAAGACAGGCAGACACCTTTCTCCTTACTGTCTCATTAAAGCAGGTACAAGTTAAATTTGACACTTGTCCCCCTTGAACTATTCTGAGTTAAGCCTGATTTTTTTTTTAATCGAGGATTCCATGTCCTTATGTTTGCTACTGGAGCTTTCCTTTAGAACCAAGCCTTCATAATTTATAAAGCTTGAGACTTTACAAAAAATGTCTTTGCTCTTCTTTCCCTCCTTCCTCCCATTCTTCACTGTTGCCTCTCTTCCTTCAGTCCATCCCTATACTCTAAGTTGAAATATCAACACAAGACAGTTGGCCTGAATGCGTGATAAAATATTTCCATCATCTGCTAGAGGCCTCTGCCAAATATCAAGGTTATTGACCCACGTGGAGTGTAAATATACTTTGGAAAGCACATGTCAAGGGACCTCAGTTTACATTATTCACATGGGCCAGCTTACAAGTAGGCTGCTCAAAGAGAGGACCATTGCCTGAGGCCACAGTAATAGCAAGGTCTTAGTGTGGTTGCTTTTTTATGTTCCTAATTAATATCAGTTGCCATGATTCCTTTACTGAAAAACAAGGGGTTAAATTCTTCATTTACAGAAAGGGAATTTGACAGAGCAAAGGGGACCTCAGATTTTTCCTAAGAAGTCATCTGCATCAGCTTTCAGTAACCACGATTGGATCCTATCTTTGCTACAGCCGTTTGTAGATATGCAGCTTCTGACATGGCTCTCAGAGCTCCCTCTTTCCTGCTGAGGTTTATGCCCTTGTGGGATCCCTTCCCCGTGAGTGTGGGCTGGACCTAATGACTTTCTTCTAACAAACAGTACATGGTAAAAATGATACACTATCCCTTCCATTTTTAGGTAACAAAGACTGTGACTTCTCTCTTGCTGGTATTTTCTCTCTCAAGTTCTTCTCACTTAATTACTGTGATGAAAAGCACCTCAAGGCCAGGAGCTGAGGGTAGCTCCTGGCCAGCACCCAGCAAGGATTTAGCCCACTGGCCCACAGAGAACTGAATCTCACCAACAACCACAGAGGGAACTTGATCCTGGCCCAGCTAAACTCCAGACTGAGCCTTGCAATTTCTGCCTGTATCTCAATGGCAGCCTTACAAGAGACCCTGCAGAGAGGACCCTGCAAATCCATGCTCAGACTCACACTAATTATGATAAAATAAGTATGCGTTGTTTTATGCCAATAAGACTGCGCATTATTTGCTATCCAGAAATAGATAACTCATATAGTAAGAATTGGAGAGTATGCCCTTAAATTGAAAAGATGCCCTAACCCCTCTTCTAAGTACAAAAGTCGCTACCAAAAACCCCAAATATTCATGATCATGGGTTTCTTGGTGAGCATGATATAAGATAAAAAGGAGTTCAATGGCCTTAAAAGTTCTTTCTTCCAGAGTCGAACAGCTCTTAGTCTAAATACTAAAAAACAATATTCTAACTCCTTTGGACAGGACAGGAGAGCACTTGTAATTTTTGCCCTATATTCTATCCAGCCCTTTGCCAGACCATCCAGTTACAATACAGTTGATTAGCTCTCTGCTTTCTGTAGTTATTTCTCTGAATTACAACCCTTTGACCACACTAATTGGCTTGCATGGTTTTCAAGTGTCATGCAGATGGTTCTACTGTCCATTTTATGCTGATTGTTACTGGCTTCTATCTCAAACTTATTCCAATAACTACATATTATTAGCTCCTATTTATATATAAGGAAATCTGAGAGAGGTCACATGACATATAAGTAGAAGAACCAAGAATAGAATCCAGTCTCTAGGGCTCATCTCCTGTATCATTCAACTTCTTAATACCATTCCTTCTAGATTGTGAAAATATCATACGAATTTCAAGATTTGCACAAAGAATAGTGCCCATAGCCCCCAGTTCTATCTATTTTCACACTAATATCCTGTACTTAATACCAATTTCATGTTTTCCTGGGTCATATGGTCCCTCCTCCAGCTTTGTGCTTTCAAAAGTTCATTCTGATCTCTTCCCCAGAGTCTTAGAATCTTAGAATCCAGAATCTCAGTATCTTTACAAAATATTCTCTCTCATCTCCATCTAAGTCATTTAAATGGCTTAGAAAAGGCATGGATCTTGAAGTTTGACATTCCTGGTTTCCAGGTCTAGTTCT
Organism: Procyon lotor; assembly: GCA_028646535.1. Lineage (NCBI taxonomy): Eukaryota > Metazoa > Chordata > Mammalia > Carnivora > Procyonidae > Procyon > Procyon lotor. The sequence goes on along the minus strand of CM053603.1, from coordinate 68,217,505 downwards.
ATCATTTACTAAATGTGTGACTTTTGAGAAAGTTGCATAATATCCCTGGTCCTCAGTTTCTAAGCAGTTTTAGGAGACTGGGGTGGGGGTGAGGAATAATCATGTGTTGTTTTTTTTTAATTTTATTTTTTCAGTGTTCCAAGATTCATGGTTCATGTACCACACCCAGTGCTCTATGCAATATGTGCCTTCCTCAATACTCAACACCAGGCTTGCCCAATCCCCTACCACCCTCCTCCAAAACCTTCAGTTCGTTTCTCAGAGTCCACAGCCTCTCATGGTTCATCGTCCCCTCTGATTTCTCCCAATTCACCCTTCCTTTCCTTCTCACAATGCCCTCCATGTTTTTCCTTATGCTCCACATGTAAGTGAGACCATAAGATAATTGACTCTCTCTGCTTGACTTATTTCACTCCGCATAATCTCTTCCAGTCCCGTCCATGTTGATACAAAAGTTGGGCATTCATCCTTTCTGATGGAGGCATAATATTCCATTGTATATATTGACCATATCTTCTTTATCCATTCATCTGTTGAAGGGCCTCTTGGCTCTTTCACAGTTTGGCGATTGTGGCCATTGCTGCTATGAACATTGGGGTACGTGTGGCCCTTCTTTGTACTGCATCTACCTCTTTGGGGTAAATACCCAGTAGTGCAATTGCAGGGTCATAGGGTAGCTCTATTTTTAATTTCTTGAGAGGGAAGGGAGAATGGGGAGAAATCAGAGGGAGAGATGAACCATGAGAGACTGTGGACTCTGAGCAACACACTGAGGGTTTTGGAGGGAAGGGGGGTTGGGCAAGCCTGGGGGTGGGTATTGAGGAGGGCATGTATTGCATGGAGCACTGGGTGTGGTGCATGAACAATTAATCTTTTAACACTGAAAAAATAAAATAAACATTTGGGAAAAAATAAATAAATAAAAGTTGCAAAACCAAAAAAAAAAAAAAAATTTCTTGAGGAATCTCCACACTGTTTTCCAAAGTGGCTGCACCAACTTGCATTCCCACCAATTGTGTAAGAGGGTTCCCCTTTCTCCACATCCTCTCCAATATTTGTTGTTTACTGTCATGTGTATTTTAATAATTAAGTGATATGCTAGATACGAAACATCAGCACAGTGTCTGTCATGTTGTAGGTATTCAGCAACTCCTAATTCTGTCCTACCTGTCACCTTCTTTTCTATTATTTCCTCCATAGCCTTTCCTATATAAATAGAAGGGAATAAACTATTTTTCTTGGCTATCTAGTTCTTTCTCTACCTTAGTAAAACCTAATCTCAATTGAGTACACTATTGTAATGTTTAAAACATATGCATCCTTCAGGGACTGATTCTTTCTGTTGAGTTGTCTCTGGGTAAGTGCTAAAGTTTTTTTCAACATCACCACACAATAATACTACATAGTGTGTTAGATACCACACAACATTTCAAAGTGTTGGGGTAAGGGGACTTTGGTGATGGTAATATTAAATCCCAAGTAATGAGAACGTTGACTCCTAGGTAAATCTGCAAACAATCCCATGAGTTCATCAAATCCCCAGAGTAAGTCCAAAGATGGTCATTATGAGATCATGAATCAGATAATATGTGATATTGTTTCTGGGTGTCTGTGCTCTTCTGCATCCATTTATCTCTGCTGAGATTTCACATTGTATGACATCAGAAAGACACTTCACAGACCTGGTCTGGTCTCAGTCCTTCCACATCAAGCCATGTGACGACAATCATCCCACATTGATTTCCAAAAAGTGTCCTTGACACTGTTTACTCATTTTTCTGATTAGTTCTTGCTTCTTGTCTGTAGTAGAGGAAAAGGGTCTCCAGTGTTTTGTATGAAACTATGTTCTGAGCATTAATGTTTAAATGTCTCTGCTTCACTCATACTGTTAGACTGTGACACATAACAGGTGCTGGGCTCACTTAAGAACCAAACAGGAGCCTAGTATAAGAAGTCTGTTGATGACTTAACTACCCCATTAATGGATTTACGGCTCAGCATAGGACAAACTTTCATCCTTTATCTTCAAGATCTCCAGATCCCTATTAAATGATTTCTTACCCAGATGATACAAATTGCTTTCTTATATTCAGTGCAAGGTTTCAAGCTTTGAGTACTTTCTTAAGAGATCTAAGAACTGATGGAATTCCTGCTTAATAAAGTTTCTATGTGAAAAATCAGGTACTGTCATCTTTCTTTATTCTCTCCTCCATTGAATCATTGTTAATTTTTTTACAACTTGTGTGCAGAGGCTGGACTAGTTTCTATAAAATTTTTAATATGAAAGTGGAAATTTCAATAAGACACATATGGCAATTCACCCTTCAGGTCCCAGCTCAATGTCATTTCTTAGCTTTACACTCTTAGAGCACTGTAAGATTATCTTTCTTTTTTAAAAAAGATTTTATTTATTTATTTATTTGACACAGAGAGAGAGATCACAACTAGGCAGAGAGGCAGGCAGGCGGGGGGGAGGGAAGCAGGCTCCCCACTGAGCAGAGAGCCCAATGTGGGGCTCAATCCCAGGACCCTGAGATCATGACCTGAGTGAGCCGAAGGCAGAGGCTTAACCTACTGAGCCACTACTCAGGTGCCCCGCATTGTGAGATTTTCTTTCACAGGATTAAATTTAAAAATATATGCTACTTATTTGGTTAATGTCTCTTTTCTAATCAAATTACCAACTCTTTGGGAGCAGACACCTTGTCTACTTGGCTCATTGTTATATCTACAGACAACATAGAAGTTAATAAATGTGTGTTTAAATGAGAGAAGGAATGAATGCATAAATGAATAAAAAGTTGGGATCAGATTTTTTGTATCACAGAAACTGTGTCCATAAGAAATCTTATTGACACCAACCCAATTTCTAAGTTGTATTCTCTGTATTTGTCATGTTTTCCACTTCGTAGGATAGTGGGTCCAACCTGAAATTCATAGCAGTAGTTGCTCTGCTAGATACATGCATACCAATCTCCAGCTTCCTCAGACTCACCAGGTTCTAAATCAGCAGGGTGGACTAGAGACAACTATCAACATCCAAGACTTCAAGGCTTCTTATCTAAAGAACATAAAATTAGATCAAAGAGTCATCCCAAAACCTGAAAGAAGTTTTGGACCTAAAATTCAACCATACTTGAGTACAGAGGAAAGAATTGAAGGAGGGAAAAAGGTTAAAGTAAAAGGAGATAGGCAACATAAGAGAACTTTGATTTTTTTACAATCTTTGGAAATAAGGGGAAAATAATAATGCTTATGTAATTAGTTATATTGTTACATAATTACCAAAGAATTATAGCACATTTCCCAAAGCCTAGGTTTTTAAAATTGATAAACAGACTGTTAAAGCAATGGTATTATCTTTTATGGTTCAATATGTTGCAAATGGAACATAGTAAGATACCTGGTGTTTATCTTTAATATAAGTTTCTATGTTTTATCTATCAGGGGGAAATTGAATAAGGACACTGTGGTTCAGAATACCTCAAATTTCCTCAGCTGTAGCTCAGTATGCAGATATAATTAGTGGTGGGAATGGAAATTCCCTGCACTGAGAATTCTGGCTTTATTGCTATTAAATCCCCCACACAGAGGTTGGGAGAGAAGGTCTTGGAACCACATGTTCCATTTCCCCTTCCTATCCTGTCCCCATTTCTGCTACTGAGTAGATTTTCTCCAAGAACAAAACCAAAAGTTGTTAATGGTACCTGTTGCCATAGCAGCTAAAATGTTCAGTTCTACTTTCCTCTCTCAAAGAGAGCTTAATGTATTTAGTAACTTTCTTGAGGTTAGAACATAAGTTAGAAGGTGGGCTAGGATTAGCTCAGATATTCTTTCAACCACTGAGGTTTAGCATCTGTGTGAATTCATCGACCATTGATATTCTCAATCATCATCAAATCATTTGTGATATGAAAAAGAATCAATGACTGATCGACTGATGGTTCTGTATTAATACCATCTGTCCAGAGGCTCTTCTAAGAATTCTATGGCAACAGAGAACAAGGAATACTAAATCAGCCTGAACTTTCTATGGCTTGGAAAGTTGGTTACACCTCAAGTTAGATTTACATGTTTGATTCCCTGCAGTTTAATTTAGCAAGCAATACCTCATTAAGGTTGGCCCTGCCTCTGATTGAGTCAGATAATTACTTGCTTATACTTCCAAGCTCTCACATCCCTTCCAATTTATTTCGTTCTCTTAATGGAACTACTGTCTGCTTGGTTAGTTGAAAGGACTAAATCCTAACTGAAATAGAGGTAGGATTTTTTCTTTGCTGTGACTACTCTCTGTCTCTATAATAGAAACAGGAAAGGCAGGAAGTCCAACAAACACTGTCACCACATTTATTGCTAAGTTTGTCCATACATGTCCATTTCAAGGCATGGCTCTATGAAGCTGTGGAAAATAAAATAGGCAGGTGGACTTTAAGGAAGAAAAATAAAACAAGCAAGAATATATCTACATAGAGACTTATACATAAAAGTTCTCAGCAGATTTATTCATGATAGTTTCAAGCTGGAAACAATTCATATGTTCATCAACAGAAGATGAACAAAATGCTACTCAGTGATAAAAAAATGAATGGTCTACTAATATATTCAACAACATGGATGAATCTCAATAGCATTGTGCTGAATGCAAGAAGCATCTGTATGACTGTATAAAACTCTAGAAAAATCAAATGGAATTTATGACAAAAAGTAGATCATAATGGAACGAACATAAGGGACCTGTGTGGAGGTGATAAAAAATGTTCTGTATATTGATTGCAGGTGTGATTATAGGAATGTATAAATTTATCAAAATTAATTAGAATACTTAAAATGTAGTATTTTATTAAATGTGAATGATATTCAATAAATATGACATATATATATATTCATCATCCCTTAGTACCAAACCTTTGTCAACTCCGACAATGTCTTTTACCCTGTCATTCACGTTCAAACAGAGAAATAGATTCAACATTTAAAAAATGTTATATTTCTTTGCATCAGATGCTACATACATCCATCCAGTAGGATGGATAATATCCCAAAGATATCAAGTCTTAATCCCTAGAACCTGTAAATGGAAAAAGGGTCTTTGCAGATGTGATTAAGTATCTTGTCCTGGACTATCCAGGCAGGATCTAAAATATCATCAGAGACAAAGAGCGACTCCACACATAGAGAAAGCAAGGTGAAGACAGACAAATATTGGATTAATGGAATCACAAGCCAAGGAATGATGGCAGGTACCAGAAGCTGCAAGAGGTAGGTAATGTACTCTACCCTAGAGCTTCCAGAAAGAACCCAGCTTGATTTTGGCCCAGTGATACTGGACTAGTGGCTTCCAGAACTGGGAGAGAACAAATATTTTTTATAAAATCCCAAACATTTAGAGCTTTTAGAATTTCATTCAATCATAAAAGGATTTAATGAGTGAGAATTATAAACAAGACCTCAAGGAGATCTGAGCTCAAGTCACTTATGATCAAAGAATCCAGGAAGCAGATGCTAGAATACAGGGCAGAAGAGACAGAGACATAACATGAGAGGCTAAGTGATGGGAAAACAGAGAATGTTTCTGGAAAAAGCCACCTTCAAATCTGGCCTTGAAAATTTTCAAGACTTTTTGGGGAAAAAAAGCAAATATAAACTATTGGGACTATATTGAAATAAAAACCTTCTGCACAGCAAAGAAAACAAAAAGGCAACATACTGAATGGGAGAAGTTATGTGCAAATGATATATCCAATAAGGAGTTAGTATCCAAAATATAAAGAATGTATACAAGTCAACACACACACAAACAATCTGATTAAAAAACAAGCAGAGGACTCAATAGACATTTCTCCCAAAAAGACATACAGATGGCCAACAGACACATGAAAACATGCTCAACATCACTCATCATCAGGGAAATGCAAACCAAAAGTGCAATGAGATATCACCTCACACCTGACAGAATGGCTAAAATAAAAAAGATGAGAAATAACAAGTATGGACAAGAATGTGGAGGAAAAGGAACTCCCATATACTGGTGGGAATGCAAATTGGTGCAGCCACTGTGGAAGGTAATACTGAGGTTCCTCAAAAAATTAAGAATAGAAATACCATATGATCCAGTAACTTCACTACTGGGTATTTACCCAAAGAAAAGAAAAACACTGACTTGAAAGATATATGTACCCATCCATTTATAGCATCATTATTTACAATAAACAGGACAGGGAAATAACACAACTGTCTATCAATAGATAAATGGATAAGGAAGATGTGATGTGTATGTGTGTATCTGTTTATTTATCTATTATCTATCTATCTAATATCCATCTATCTAATGGAATATTACACAGCAACAAAAAAGGATGAGATCTTGCCCTTTGTAACAACATGGATGGACGAATAGGATATTAAGCTAAGTGAAATAAGACAGAGAGACAAATACCATATAATTTCACTCATATGTGAAACCTAAATACCAAAACAAATGAATAAACAGACAAACAAAAGCCAGAATCAGATCCATAAATATAGGAAACAATTTCAGAGGGAAGAGGGGTGGAAAGATGGGCAAATAAGTGAAAAGGAGAGGGAGACACAAGTTTCCAGTTATAAAACAAATACGTCATGGGAATAAAAGACATAGTATATGAAATATAGTCAGTTATATTGTAATAGCATTGAATGGTGATAGTTGCTACACTTTTTTCAATTTAAAATTTTATTCATTAATTAACAAGGTGGAGGAGAAAGCCACATTAGACTCAGAGAAGTTGGATCACTGTGTTGTACACCTGAAACTAATGTAATATTGTGTGTCAACTATACTCAAATAAGTTAAAAACAACCCCAGGCAAAAGAATGTTGAAAAAGAAAACCAAAGTTGGCAGCATCACAATTCCAGACTTCAAGCTAACAAATGATGATTACAAAGCTGTAATCATCAAGACACTATGATACTGGCACAAAAACAGACACATAGATCAATGGAACAGAATAGAGAGCCCAGAAATAGAACCTCAACTCTATGGTCAACTAATCTTGGACAAAGCAGGAAAGAATGACCATTGGAAAAAAGACAGTCTCTTCAACAAATGGTGTTGGGAAAATTGGACAGTCACATGCAGAAGAATGAAACCGGACCATTTCCTTACACCGCACAGAAAAATAAACTCAAAATGGATAAAAGATCTCAATGTGACACAGGAATCCATCAAAATTCATCCTTGAGGAGAACACATGCAGCAACCTCTTCGACCTCAGCCGCAGCAACTTCTTCCTAGAAACATCACCAAAGCAAGGGAAGCAAGGGCAAAAATGAACTATTGAGACTTCATCAAGATAAAAAGCTTTCCACAGCAATGGAAACAAAGGAAACAAAACCAAAAGACAACCAACAGAATGGGAGAAGATAATTGCAAATGACATATCAGATAAAGGGCTATCCAAAATCTATAAAGAACTTACCAATTCAACACCCAAAGAACAAAGAATCCAATCAAGAAATGGGTAGAAGATATGAACAGACATTTCTCTAAAGAAGACATCCAAATGGCCAACAGACACATGAAAAAGTGCTCCACATCACTCAGCATCAGGGAAATACAAATCAAAACCACAGTGAGATACCACTTCACACTAGTCAGAATGGCTAAAACTAATTGGTCAGGAAATGACAGGTGTTGGCGAGGATGCAGAGAAAGGGGAACCCTCCTACACTGTTGGTGGGAATACAAGCTGGTATAGCCACTCTGGAAAACAGTATGGAGGTTCCTCTACTACCCAACAATCGCAATACTGGGTATTTACCCTAAAGATACAAATGTAGTGACCCAAAGGAGTATGTGCACCCAAATATTTATAGCAGCAAGGTCCACAATAGCCAAACTATGGAAAGAACCTAGATGTCCAGCAGATGAATGGATAAAGAAGATGTGATATATTGTATATATTGTATATATATATATATATATATATATATATACACACACACACAATGGAATACTATGCAGCCATCAAAGAAACCAAAATCTTGACATTTGCAATGACGTGGATGGAACTAGAGGGTATTATGCTAAGCGAAGTAAGTCAAATCAGTGAAAGACAATTATCATACGATCTCTCTGATATGAGGAATTTGAGAAGCAGGGCAGGGGTTCGTGAGGAATAGGGAGGGAAAAAATGAAAGAAGATCGTACTGGGGAGGGAGACAAGCCATAAGAGACTCTTAATCTCAGGGAACAAACTGAGGGTTGCTGGGGGATAGGGGAAGAGGAATAGGGTGGCTGGGTTATGGACATTAGGGAAGGTATTGCTATGGTGAATGCTGTGAATTGTGTAAGACTAATGATTCACAGACCTGTACCCTGAAGCAAATAATACATTATATGTTAATAAATATTTTAAAATGAAAGATTAGGAGGAAGAAAAAAGATGGCAGAGGAGTAGGGGACCCTATTTCAACTGGTGCCCTGAATTGAGATGGATATCTACAAGACCATTCTGAACATGCACGAAATCAGCCTGAGATGTAAGAAGATATATCTGGATCTCTACAACAGTATATTTCCAGTGGTTGCTCTTAAAGTGTGAAGTGGGGGAGCTGTGATTCTGTGAACAGATATAAGAAGATAAACAGAAGGAGGAGGGAACTTCCATGAACTTGCACTGGGAAGGCAAAAGCCTCCCACCCTGGGGACTGGGCACAGACTTGCAGATAGATAGCGGCAGGGAAAGGACTTTAGGACAGCTCCTCATACTGAAACCTGGAGTGTGCATGGGAACTGGGGTTGGCTCATGGTTTTAGAAACACAAAGGGCAAAAATGTGCCCAGCCCTGGGAGCAACAGCTGGAAGTGCTGCTGTGGGGAACACAACCCAAGAGACTGGATTTTAGCAGCACAGACAGAAACAGAGACAGTGTGGCCTGGAGAGCCCAGTGAAGAGCCGATTTCAATCTCTCTGTTCTGAGACAGAGGTTTAGATGCAGTCACTTCTGCTCTGACTCTTAAAGAGATGTAGAAAGCCATCAGGGAAAGCTGCCATAGAACAAAAGCCCCCCAAAACAGGTTTTCACTGAGCCTATCCCACACACACACACAAGGAGCAGGACAACTTTGCCCAAACAGGGTTGCCTGAGTAATAGTGTGGCAGGCCCCTCCTCCAGAAGACAGGCTGGAAGAACAAGAGGACAACAACCCAAAGGTCCCTATGAAACAGGTGCATCTTGCTTGGGTTGTGGTTAATACTTTGGACTCTGTACTTTGGATTCCCTCAACCACCCTTCAACATAATGACTAAGAGGAGGAATCCCCCAAAAAGAAAAGAATCAGAGACTGTGGCCTCTGCCACAGAACTAATGGATATGGGTATAACCAAGATGTCATAAATAGATTTCAGAGTAACAATTATGAAGTTGATAACTAGGCTTGAGGAAAATATTAGCAACAATATAGAATTTCTAAGGGCAGAAATGAGATCTACTAGGCTGAACTTAAAAGTGCAATGAATGAAATGCAGTCTAAACTGGATACTCTGACTGCTAGGGTAAATGAAGCAGAAGAACGAATTAGTGAGCTGGAGAATGAGATGATAGAAAAGAAGGAAACTGAGGCAGCATGGGAAAAACAGATTAAAGCCCAAGGGATCAAACTGAGAGATATTAGTAACTCAATGAAATGTTCCAATATCAGAATTATTGGGATCTCTGAGGGGGTGGAGTGAAAGAGAGGTCTAGAAGATATATTTGAGAAAAGTGTAACTAAGAACTTCCCTAATCCAGGGAAGGAAACAAGCATTCATGTCCAAGAGGTAGAGAGGACCCCTCCCAAGATCAATGAGAACAGACTGACGCTATGACATATAATAGTACAATTCACAAATCTTAGATCCAAGGAAACAATCTTGAAAGCAGCGAGGGGGAAGAGATTTCTTACATACAAAGGGAAGAACATCAAAATAACATCAGACCTTTCCACAGAGACCTGGCAAGCCAGAAAGGGCTAGTAAGACATATTCAGGGTACTAAATGAGAAGAACATGCAGCCAAGGATACTTTATCCAGCAAGACTGTCATTCAGAATAGATGGAAAGACAAGGAGCTTCCAAGCCCAACAGAAACTGAAAGAATATGCGACCACTAAGCTGGCCTTGCAAGAAATATTAAGCTGGCCCTGCAAGAAATATTGAGGGGGGTTCTATAAAAGGAGAAAGACCCCAAGAGTGATATAGAACAGAAATTTACAGAGACAACCTATAGAAACAAGGACTTCATAAGAAACATGATGACAATAAAATCTGTATCTTTAAATACTCAGTCTCAATGTGAACAGCCTAAGTGCTCCCATGAAAAAGAAGAGGGTTGCAGATTGGACAAAAAGACATGACCCATCCATATGCTATCTACAAGAGACTCATTTTGAACCTAAAGATACATCCAGACTGAAAGCAAGGGGATGGAGAACCATTTTTCATGTCAACGGACCTCAAAAGAAAGGTGGGTAGCAATTCTCATTTCAGACAAATTAGATTTTAAGCTAAAGATTGTAGTAAGAGATACAGAAGGACACTGTTCTTTCTTAAAGGGTCTATCCAACAAGAGGATCTAAAAATTATAAATATCTATGCCCCCAAGATGGTAGCAGCCAACTACATAAGCCAACTGTTAACCAACATAAAGAGACATATTGATAATATTATATTAACAGTAGGGGACCTCAACACTGCACTCTCAGCAATACGCAGATCATCTAAGCAGAAAATCAACAAAGAAACAAGAGCTTTGAATGACACACTGGACCAGATGGACCTCATAGATATATACAGTACATTCTATCGTAAAACAACAGAATACTCATTCTTCTTGAATGCACATGGAACTTTCTCCAGAATAGACCATGTACTGGGTCACAAATCAGGTCTCGAACAATACTAAAAAATTGAGATTACTCCCTACATATTCTCAGACCACAGTGCTTTGAAACTGGAACTCAATTACAAGAAAAAATTGGGGATAAATTCAAACACTTGGAAGCTAGAGACCATCCTGTTTGAGAGTGTTTGGGTCAACCAGGAAATTGAAGAAGAACTTAAACAACTCATAGAAACCACACATAAAGGGCTGGTATCCAAGATCTATAAAGAATTTCTCAAACTCAACACCCAAAAAACAAACAAGTTAAAAAATGGGCAGAAGACATGTATAGACACTTCCCCAAAGAAGACATATGAATGGCTGACAGACACATAAAAAATGTTCAACATCGTTAGCCATCAGGGAAATTCAAATCAAAATCACATTGAGATACCACCTTATACCACTTAGAATGTCAAAAATTGACAAGGCAAGAAACAAGAAATGCTGGAGAGGATGTGGAGCAAGGGGAACCCTCTTACACTTGATGGGAATGCAAGTTGGTACAGCCACTTTGGAAAACAATGTGGAGGTTCCTCAAAATGTTAAAAATAGAGCTACCCTATGACTGAGGAATTGCCCTACTGGGTATTTACCCTAAAGATACAGATGTAATGAAAAGAAGGGCCATATGCACCCTAATGTTCATAGCAACGATGTCCATAATAGCCAAACTATGGAAGGAGCTGAGATGCCCTTCAACAGGTGAATGGATAAAGATGTGGTCCATATATACAATGGAATATTCCTCAGCCTTCAAAAAGGATGAATACCCCCTATTTGCATCAACATGGATGGAACTGGGATTGTGGTAAGTGAAATAAATCAAGAAGAGAAAGACAATTATCATATGGTTTCACTTATATGTGGAACATAAGGAATAGCATGGAGAACATTAGGAGAAGAAAGGGAAAAATGAAGGGGACGAAATCAGAGGGAGAAACAAACCATGAGACACTTTGGACTCTGGGAAACAAACTGAGGGTTTCAGAGGGGAGGGACGATGAGGAGGGGGATGTGTTAGCCCAGTGATGGGTATTAAGAGGGGCATGTATAGCATGGAGCATTGAGTATTAGATGCAAACAATGAATCATGGAACACTACATCAAAAACTAATGATGTACTGTATGATGACTAACATAACAATAAATAAGAATAATAAAATAAAAGATCAGTTACCTAAGGAAAAATTGAGAAAAGAGAAGGATAAATGGTACATGTGGCTAAGAAAACATTAGTTGATAATATGTTACATTGATATCATCTCCTTAAAGGGCAGTTTTGCAACATCTGTAAAATTTTAAAGTGCATATACAATTTGGTGGGGTTTCCCTTTCTAGAAAATTATTCTACAAATATTCCCAACCAAGTGCCCATAGATATTTATGTACAGGAATATGCTTTCTGTGTGGCATTGTGATATCCTATTGGCATATAAAATCATTTCAACAAATTTGTTCACGAAGATCAGAGATTTAATTGTTTGTAATGGATGGGTATCCCCATCATTGTTTGGAAAAAGATTTGTTGAAAAGGTTTTTATTATTGTTATATGTTGAAAGGATTTTTATTGGAGAAAAGTCACCAATAATGTTTAGGGAGAGGAGGAAGCACCCTATAGTTACAAAGCAATCTTCCATCGTTTTATTTCAAAGAGAAGGGCAATAGATTTTGCAAATATGTATGAAGCTTGAAGTATAGGTATCTTCTAGGATTGCAGCTCTGCTGAAACCCATTAAAGTCACTTATCCTCATTTCCTAAGGCTTCCAGGTAATCACCTTAGACGAATCTCTCACCTCACTAGGAAATAAGTGAGAAGAAGTTGTGTAGCAGAAGTTGTTTAGGTGAGGGTTCTCTTTCAAATGGTTTTTAGTTGGTCATATGGAGGACTCATCTTCCAAGTTACTAACAATAAAGAAGATCATGAAAGTAGTCTAACCTGAAGTGAAAGCAAGGAATACAGAAAGCATTTCATAACTTGCTAAAGAGAGATGTCACTCCCAATTGTCCAAGAAATAGCTTTTATAAATTTTAAGAATTAAAAATATATGATACATTTCAGACAAGAAACATCTTCAGACCCACAGTGATTGCTCAAGTTTTTCTAAGTTTACAGAGTTGCCTATGGAAAGCCACATGAGAAAAAGACATATCTTTGATTAGTTTCCACTTGTGATTTAAACCTTTGGTAACTTAGGGAATAAAGCCTTTCTTCTACTAACTCTCTAGCTGAAAATCTTGTTAAAATATCCACCAGGGTCTTTAAAATTCAGCAGCAGACTCATGAACCCCTTGTCAGTTAATGGGAAAAGTTATCCCCTAGGAATTCTAATTAGAATTCTAATAGAAGACTCAGGAAGCAGGAGGAGGTAGGTGATTATAACACAACCATCTATCCTTGCAGGTGGAGGATCAACCTTAAGATATAATCAGAGGTGACCAGAGAGACAATTCCAACCATAAACTAAGAGACATCAGATTTTAGGATTTGCTGCCAGTAACTTTGTGATCAGTACCCTGGTTACTGTACTAATAGAGCCAACCCTTCTCCTTATTTTCAGAGAAATTAATTCACCCAAATATACACAGCTATAAAGATGCAAAAATGCTAAATATAAACCAACATTTTTATATGCCACTATGACTACCTTTTTTTTTATATAGTCTCTGTTTAATCATACCATTTGCTATGTAGAAGCTTTATACATGTTAACATAGACTTCATATGAAGCTAAAACCTACTCTCTCAACTGGATACAAAATAATTGATTTATTGTCCACTTACAAATTTTTCAGTAATAAACTCTCATAAAAGTCATATTTTTGAAATGTAGAGAATACCTATTATCAACCCAGTTAACTTTTCTTTTAGATCAAAATGTGCCAACTTAAATATACATTCCAATTCCACCCCAGGGTTATCAATGCAGGGTGTTATAATTTTTTTATAATTTGCTTAGTTAATGTTTCTCTATTTTACATTTTTATCACTAGACAGTATGAACAACTTCTCACATCATTGTTTTCCTATTTTTTTCCTATTTTGAATTATCAGCCCATGTCACATGCTTATTTTTTATTGTCTTGATATTTTGCTCATAATTTTGTGTGCATCCTCAATATTTTATAGATACTAAATTTTGTCATGTCTGATGCAAATATTTTATGGTATATTTTATTTCTTTATGATTTTTTTCATCATAAGACTATTTTAAACTTTTTTATATAAACTTATTTTCATTCTTCTCTGTTACTTAGAAGTTAAAAATGTTATCATTCCTTTTCTGTGAGATAAACTATTCTATTTTTTGCCACTTCTTCTCTAATTTGATGTTTTATATTTAACCCTCTAATTTAGTGTTTCTAGATGTTTCATTCTTCTTCAGGACACAAGCAGAAACAGATAAATTACAATTCCCATTCTCAGTATAGCTGTAAAGTGACTGCTTTTTCTTTCACCCATGAAAGAAGGCAGCATGATTCTGCAAAGAACACTCCACACCTCACCACCCACTCCCCAAACTCCACCCCCATGACAATCATTCCCCTTATTCAAATGGAGGACATTTTAGTGATTAGTATAAAGTGACATTTTTATATTTCAAAGTGCTAACCAATTACTTCAATGTGACATATTTAATGATTTTTCTTTCACTACCCACTTAAAACTTTTTTAATTTTAAAGGCTATTATTTCAGAGTAGTTTTAGATTCACAGCAAAATTGAGAGGAAGGTGCAGAGATTCCCAACATATCCCCTGCCCTCACACATGCACAGCCTCCCACATTATCAACATTCCCCCACTACATGGGATAAACCTGCAATAACATATCATAACCACCCAAAGCCCATAGCTTACCCATTTTTAAATAAATTTGCTCACTTCTGTGAGGTGTATTTATACATACTCGTGCTACCTCATTATTTAATACTTTTATTTTTCTACCAATATCAAAATGCCTTAAGCATTATTGCTCCATATGGGTTTTAATATCTACTAGTTATTTATCATGCTGGTGCTGCATTTTAATATACTTGTCTTGTGTATTAGCTTTTATCTATTCCTTTTTCAAGTAATTTAGAAATTTTTACAAAATTTTTAGAACTCCTTTTGAGATTTTGATGGGAATACCATAAAATGTACTTTTTTAAAATTGGGGGGACATGGGGCTCCTGGGTGGCTTAGTCATTAAGCGTCTGCCTTCGGCTCAAGTCATGATCCCAGGGTCCTGGCATCGAGCCCCACATCAGGCTCCCTGCAGGGCAGGAAGCCTGCTTCTCCCTCTCTGACTACCCCTGCTTGTGTTACCTCTCTCATTGTATCTCTCTCTGTCAAATAAATAAAATCTTTAAAAAAAATTGGGAGGACTTAAAATTAATATGACGTATTGAGTTACTGTGGAAAACTGACTATAGTGCCTCAAACATTGAGAAAAGCTGGACAAAATAGAACAGTGATACTAAAAATATTTAAATGTTTAACCAGCTCCAAACTAGAAAAAGGAAAACAGATAAGGGAACAAACTTTGCAAAAATAAATCTAATTGAACATATTAAAAATTATAACTTATGCAGAAAATTATAACAATATAAAAAATAAATGAAAAATCTAGAAATATTTATTTGTAAGTAATTACATTTCAATTATACTTTTCCTGAATTCATAATTCCTTTAATGTTTAATTAATAAACTTCATTTTTTAGAGCAGTTTTATGTTTATAGAAAAGTTGAGCAGAAAGCACATGGAGTTCCCATACTCCTTCTCCCTCTACAACCCCCACCCTGTTTCCCCTATTGTTGATACTTTTTATTAGTGTGATACATGTAGTGAAATTAGTGAACCAATATTGATATAATATTACTAACTAAAGTCCACAGTTTACATTAGGGTTCACTCTTTGTGTTACACAGTTCTATAGGTTTTGACAAACATATAATGTCATGTATTCATTACAATATCATACAGAATAGTTTCACTACCTGAAAAAGCGCCCGTGCTCCAGTTATTTATTTCTCCCTCCTTCTCTCTCCTTCAACTCCTGACAACTGTTGGTCATTTTATTGTCTCTAGTTGCGCCTTTCCCAGAATGTCATATAGTTGGAATCATATAGTGTGTAGTTGGTTCAGATTGGTTTCTTTCATTCTGCAATATGCATCTAAGATTCCTCCATGCTTTTTAGGGCTTGATAGCTCATTCTATTTTATTGCTGATGATATTCCTCTGCATGGATCAGAGTTTGTTTACCTATTCACCTATTGAAAGATAATTAATTAGTCGCTTCTGATTTTCAGAAGACCTCTCATTCATTTTTTCTGTCCTCCAGTGTGAATTACATTAGTAAATAAGAAAGGTGATGGTGGACACCATTATTATTTTGTTCTTGAATTTAAAATAAATGTTGATACTTCACTCAAATACAAATGTTGTCTTTGTGCTTATACATATTAATCATTCTCCTCACTTTCCTGGATTCTTAAAACTGCATATAGTATAAAAATATATATATTCTACTGTATGTTAACTAACTGGAATTTAAATAAAAACTTAAATTTAGGGGTAGCTGGATGGCTCATTCAGGTGAGCATCCAACTGTTGATTTCAGCTCAGGTCATGATCTCAGGGTCATGGGGTCAAGCCCCTCATTGGCTCCACATTAAGCCAAGAGTTTGCTTGGGACTCTCTCTCTCCCTCTGCCTCTCCCCCACTCACATGTGTGCCATAAATAAATAAATAAATAAATAAACTCTTTTTTTAAAAAGCATGAAAAATACATATAAAGTTTTTATTTAAATACATATATGTGTTTAGGGGCACCTGGGTGGCTCAGTGAGTTAAAGCCTCTGTCTTCAGCTCAGGTCATGATCTCAGGGTCTTGGGATCGAGCCCCACATCAGGCTCTCTGCTCAGTGGGGAGCCTGCTTCCCCCTTTCCCTCTGCCTGCGTCTCTGCCAACTTGTGATCCCTCTCTGTCAAATAAATAAATAATCTTTAAACAAATAAATACATATATGTGTTTAATTTTTTTAAGTTGTAAAGATCAAAACAGGAGTTTAAGGAAGGCACATGATGTGATGAGCACTGGGTGTTATATGCAACTGATGAATTATTGAACACTACATCTAAAACTAATGATGCACTATATGTTGGCTAATTGAATTAAAAAAAATTGCACTAAAAAAAAGAGGAGACACTCTTCCAGGAATTAGCTATCTCTTTCTCTCTACTCAAACCTTATTTAAAATAAGTCAATGTGGGGTCGCCTGGGTAGCTTAGTTGGTCAAGCATCTGCCTTCAGTTCAGGTCATGATCCCAGAGTCCTGGGATTGAGCCCCACATTGGGTTACTTCATCAGCGAGGAGTCTGTTTCTTCCTCTCTCGCTATCTCTACCCCTACTCATGGGTGCTCTTTCTCTCTTTCTAATAAATAAAATCTTTTAAAAATATGTCAATATGAGCAACAAACTGAGGGTTTTGGAGTGGAGGGGGGTGGGCATTGGGCAAGCCTGGTGGTGTGTATTGAGGAGGGCACGTATTGCATGGAGCACTGGGTGTGGTGCAGGAACAATAAATCTTTTAAATAAATCTACACTGAAAAAAATAAATAAATAAAATATTATTTAAAGATAAAAAATATATGTCAATATGGTTTAGTAATTTTAGAAAATATTATACAGTATACTTTTTTGAACAATACCCATTTTTTACCTAATTGAATTTTATAGTTTTTTTGCACCACTTTACATATTTGTTTAAAAAAAAAATTTTAAAAGCTTATCAGAGCAAGGTGATTTATAAGTAATCAAATTCACATTTTCCATTATGAATTTGAAAGGTATCTAGTTTGCATTGTTAGTGGAACTCAATTGATTTGTATATGTATATATATGTATACATATATATTTGTGTGTGTACTTATACATATATTTATACAAAACCTTTCTAGTTACTTTCTCAAATATTTCCACTAATTCTAGTGTGGGGTTTTTTTTTTTTTCCACTTAACTCTCATACTGATATTTTCTCAGGTTAAGGGCCTAAGATTGCATTTGGTCTATGGAAGCTTTCAGAAGCTTCTAGTTTCCAAAATGAGCTGTGTAACATGTCATTTACTTTATTAAAAGCAATATTTACTTTCCATGTATTTAATTTTTCTATTAGAGCTTTAGTAGATTAATTAAGGTAAGTTAAAATCTTCTAATTTTCTTTTTCTGTGTATTTCACACAATTTTTGCAATTTGCGCATATATTAGTATATTATTTGTGCATACATTAGTGCATTAATAGTATTTGAAACATTTATACCTTTTATCATATTGTCATGATTCTATTTCACTTATGATACCTTTTTTTGAAGATTTTATTTATTTATTTGTTTGTTTGTTTGTTTGTTTGGGAGAAGGAGGGAGAGAGAAAGAGAGCATGTGAGCAGAGAGAAGGAACAGAGGGAGAGGGAGAAGCAGGGCTCGATCCCAGGACCCCAGGATCATGACCTGAGCAGATGGCAGATACCCAACTGACTGAGCCACCCAGGTGATATCTTTTCATTTTACTTGTCATTGTTGCTACCTTGTTATACTTCTTGATCCATTTGTTTCAGTACATATCACAAGAGCAAGAAATCACCGGGCCTCTTAAATTATAAAAATCTAAGATTCTGAGTGTTATATGTATAAATAGAAGTGTTTATATTATTTGCTACATCTGTTTTATGTTTTTCTAGAGAAGTACATTTTCTTTCATTACCTATTTTGAGAGGATGCCAAGTTAGGAATTAGATCAAGCTAGCTATTACAGATGGGCTTTTTTCTTCAATTATGTATGATCATGTTCTTTTTCTTTTATATTTTTAGTATAGTTGGAAAAAGCAAACTTCTTCTTTCTACCCTCATTCCTAATTATGCCACTTTTGTTTACAACCTAATTCATAGCATTGTTCACCTATTTCTAAAGTTAGTAACTCATTTCAATATTTTTATATGTATTTCCCATAAACCTCTAAATTCAATCATTTTCTTTTTCTTTTTAGTTAATCACTGAAAATCTGAAAATCACCCTTTAACACTGATAGGTAAGATTAGAGATAAGGTTTTTGGAAGACAAATTTTCCGAAGTGTGCTGGACTATATACTTCACATAATAATATTCCCTTGGTCAGGCATGGCATTCTTGCATCACATTCTTTTCTATGAGTACTATTTTCTATGAGTACATTCTTTTCATATAGTACTCTATTACCTTGACTTTGATAGCATAATACCTAAGTAGGAGCTATCCAAATTTTGATTCCTTTGATAATTATCTTTAGTTTTAAGATGGGAGGGGAAAATTTTATGCAATGGAAGATAAATGGCTGGAATACGCCTTGTAATGTGTTTTTGTTTTTTTAAATTTACCTACGATAGAGTGAGACACTGCTGTCTCCTACTTGTTATTTTGTAACATTTTTATTTCTTTTTCAAGTATGCCATTGATTATCAACATGTTCTTTATTCTGACTTTTCATTTAGGAACTTTTATTTTTTCTCATATTCATCTTTTAGTTACTCTCTTAGGCTCTACCACATTCCATTCCACCAGCCTGACTTTCTGCAGCATTATACTACAGTCTTTTTTTTAGAGATGCTGTGAACTTGTTAGCACAATCCTACCTTTTCCTTCCACAACTCTCATATTCTCTTTTATCACTGAAAAATATATAACTACTATCTTCTAAAATCCTATAAAAAATCCATTTCCACTATTGTTACCTGAGTATTAAGAAAATAATCTTAAGAAGTTTGGAGGAAAATCAATTATCTGGCCTAAGTTAAAAGTTCTACTCTATAAATGAGAAAAGGAAATGGGGGAAAAAAATTTAAGTTCTTTTCCTTCTCTTTTATACATCTTTCATACATCATTATAGGGGTCATATTCTTAATTTAATTCAACTAAATTTAATCCCATGGGTATGTCACTGAAGGATAAGCAGTCTCAGTGTTGGAAGTCACCTTTTAAGTCCTAACTAATTCTGGATTTTATCTATAGCCTAGACATTGGAATGATTTATCACATCTCATCATGCCACATTGATTTTATAGGCTCGAGTTTGGGATTTAGAGGTTTGAAAGGTCTCTCCTCTATTCCAGCCACTGAGGTCTTTGGCCTTCCAATCTTTGACTTTCCTTACCTTGTAGCTGTATTACTTGGATCTTTGCCTTCATGTTCATTTGGTGTTATCCCTTATGTGTATCTGTCTCTGTATCCAAACTTCCCCTTTTTATAAGGACATTAGTCATATTGGGTTAAGGTCAACCCTACTGACCTTATATTAACTTGATCATCTGCAAGAGCCTATTCACTTATGTGTATCTGTCTCTGTATCCAAACTTCCCCTTTTTATAAGGACATTAGTCATATTGGATTAAGGTCAACCGTACTGACCTTATATTAACTTGATCATCTGCAAGAGCCTATTCACGTCTGCAAAGGTCATATACATAGGTGCTGGGTGGTGGTTAATATTACAACATCCTTTTATACAGTCAACCCACAATAGAAGGGGACATCAGATTACCAAAAGGTCAAGTAAGGTCTTCAGCTTGGATCAGTAGCAATCTTCCCATACTTACATTTCAGTCAGATGATACCAAGTTAGGAATTAGATCAAGCTAGCTATTATACATGGGTTTTTTTCCTCAATTTTAATTTCAAATGTGGCAAATATTTTTCTTTCTTAACTTTTTATTTAAATTCTAGTTAGTCAACATATAGTGTAATATTGGTTTCAGGAGTAGAATTTAGTGTATTATAGATGTTTTTAATCCTGCACCTTCAGTATGGAGTATATAGAAATCTCTTTTTTAATTTTTAATATTTTTCAATATTTTTATTTTAAGTAATAGTGAAAACTTTCTTTCTAGATTAAATAATCTCCTACACCTTTTCTTGAGAAATTAGAAGAGAAGGCCCATTGGTTTTTCCTAACTCAACCATCTTCCTAGACATCATCTATTGGAGATTATTAACAGGAAGAACAATTCCCTGACTACCTCAATCAAATTAAAAGAAAGTAACTGCAAATATAATGGTATTTTTTTCTACTTTAAACATCCAATAGGAATGCTCAACACAACATCAATGGTAATTATATGATTTTCAATGGCTAATCGAACATTTTATTATGGCCTGCATTCATTCATTCACATGAACACACACACACACACACACACACACACACACACACAATCATTCAATTAGTCATAGCCAACCCATATTAAGTGGAAAAGGTCTTATTCACCTGTAGCTTTCATGACAGATAAAGGTAATAATAATGGAAACCCTCCAAGATACTCATTCTATTTTTCTTTTATACTTTTATTTTGGCATGAATTCATTCACGTAGATACTTTCTTTTATGCCTGCATTTCCAACGTTTTAGCACATTGGACTCCATTGTTTAATAGGATTTAGGTTTTAGTCGCTGTTCAAGTAAATGGTTATACAGTAATAATAAAGGAATGAACATAAGATCAGTTTTACTGGGGCGCCTGGGTGGCTCAGTGGGTTGAAGCCTCTGCCTTCAGCTCAGGTCATGATCTTGGGGTCCTGGGATTGAGCCCCACATCGGGCTCTCTGCTCAGTGGGGAGCCTGCTTCCCCCTTTCTCTCTGCCTGCCTCTCTGCCTGCTTGTGATCTCTCTCTCTGTCAAATAAATGAATAAAATCTTTAAAAAAAAAAAAGATCAGTTTTACTGAAGAATATGGTTTTCAAACAACATCATCAATTCTCATTATTTCATATGATAACACTAATTTCTAAACCCTTTATTATTAAAATATTCCTGATGAAATAAATTGAACTGAAATAAATTGAACTGGTACTTAAAAATATTAGTTGTGTTTCAGGCTAAATTTATAAATCTTTCTGCTAGGTTTACACATACTACATTATGTGGAATATTCTGCTATCAAATTTGCCTTCTGCCATCAAATTTAACTCTATATTAAAATATTTCTCATTAGTCTGAAATCATAAAAACTCTTACTTTCACGTGGCTAAGTGAAATGGATTATTCCATTTATTGAGTTTCCAATAAACCCAGCTATAGGACCAGTAAACCCAGCAGATCATTGGGTACTGGAAAAAGCAGTCTTAGTTCCAAATTTCTCCTCTATTACACTGAAAAATTAGCAGCCTGAATTCCATCACCCAGAGGCCACACTGAGTCTGGAATTTCAAATGTAGTCAGAGTGGCTGTGTCTCTGGTGGTTGGAAATGGTCATTGACAATCAGACAGATAGTCACCTTTTTAGCATTTCTTTTCTTTTCTTTATTCTTTACCTTCAATATGACTGTCATTGCTCAAAGGAAAAGGAAAACAAAAAGAAGGATAAAGAATGACAATGTGATAGGGGCGCCTGGGTGGCTCAGTCGTTAAGCGTCTGCCTTCAGCTCAGGTCATGATCCCGGGGTCCTGGGATCGAGCCCCACATCGGGCTCCCTGCTCGGCAGGAAGCCTGCTTCTCCCGCTACCATTCCCTCTGCTTGTGTTCCCTCTCTCACTGTGTTTCTCTCTGTCAAATAAATAAAATCTTAAAAAAAAAAAAAAAGAATGACAATGTGATAGCAAGAATATGGGCTGAGCAATCAGAGCATGACTACATAATGTCAAAAAAATTATAATGCATTTATCTTCCAGAATTATTTTCTGTGTATACCAAATTGATTGTCATGTCATTCAGTAGATATTTTATTTATTTTTATTATTTTTTCTCATGCTGCTATGTGGACCCAGTATTTCATATTCATCATATAACTTTGAGATACTTTAATTTGTCAGTGATAATACAAGGAATGAAAGAAGAGTAAAGATTCAGAGGCAAAAAGAAGAAAGCAAACAAACTCGGGATTCAGAGATTTCTGATAATGCAAACCAGTACAGAGGGTGTGGAGGTGGTAGGATAAATGCTGGAACCCAACTTGAGACAAAACTTCCTCCTGTGCTTCTCGGAATCAAAATCCTACCTGTCAGAATTATATTACTGAAATGGGATAAATACCTCATATAAACAGGATGGAAGTGGCTTATATGAATGGGAATGTGAAGCAGAGAATGGTATGCAGAATCTTGGCCAGTGTGCATTGCCTTCAGGATGATGTCATGGCTGTGAAATAAAGTGTATTGTGCTACTATTTCAATTTGATTAAGGAGTCCGGAGTGAGTTCAGAGCTCCCCCCAGCTTGCTGCTTTTGTCTGTAACACAGGCCTAGAAGTCATAAAATTTGAAGTCCGAGAGACGTCATGTTGGATGTGAGTATCAAAGGTTTCTGTGAATTATATTGGTGCTGATGAGTGGACATACCTTTTTTGGGGTGGCAGTGACAAAACTACAGCAATGAAGGAAGAAGCTCTTTTATACACAGGTCTTCTTTTTTTTTTTTTTTCTTTATAGGGAGGAGGTGCAGAGGGAGAGAGAATCTTAAGCAGACTCCATATCCAGTGCAGAACCCAATATGGGGCTCAATCCCACAACTCTGCAATCATGACCTGAGCTGAAATTAAGAGTTGGATGCTTAACCAACCAAGCCACTGAGGCACCCCCATACATAGGTCTTCTAAGTCCATCTCAATATGTCCCAGAATCTTAGGCACTGGTGCCCATGGACACTAGGACTAAGTATCCATGAAGAAACCTTCCTGGGGTGAGACTATCTCACTTGTTTCCAGATAATACAGCCTAGACCAAAAGACACCTACCTGATTTCAGGTACTCATCAAATATGCTGTAGAGAATACTCAAACATGGCCAATACCTTCTTGGTATCATGTGAACTTCTTGGCTGGGGACAACTTGGCCTACATATTCCATTTCTTGGCATTCAAATTTAATTTCTTAAGACTGACTTCCTTGGGGCGCCTGGGTGGCTCAGTCATTAAGCGTCTGCCTTCGGCTCAGGTCATGATCCCAGGGTCCTGGGATCAAGGCCCGCATTGGGCTCCCTGCTCAGCGGGAAGCCTGCTTCTCCCGCTACCATTCCCTCTGCTTGTGTTCCCTCTCTTGCTGTGTTTCTCTCTGTCAAATAAATAAAATCTTTAAAAAAAAAAAAAAAGACTGACTTCCTTGTTGTTCTGTCACAGTTGCTACAGAAATATTCAAACCAGAGGTCAAAATGAGGATAAATTTATCAAGCAATTCCAGCAGGACATCCTCAGATGTAGGCTTTGAATATGATGAGTAGCCAGGTAAATATACTAATGCCCCTCCTTCCATCGCTGGCTATACTTCGTTGGTACTACTACTCTGCAAGCCTACAGAAATGATTCCTGGTTGGGGAGCACTGGGATTGCAGGATGAACCCTAAACTAGACTAATTCCTCTTCACTAGTAGATTGGGAAGATTTCCCTGTGGTGAAGGAAGTGTCTCTTAAACCATGCAACCTGCCTCACCACACATTGTACAAGTGTGCCCTCCCCATATTTGCCATCACTTGCAATGACCTACTTTACAGATGCCAGCAGAAAGGGGGAACAAAGTGATACATTCACAAGCTGTTTATTTATTTATATATTTATTGCTCGCTCTCTCTCTCTCTCTCTTTCTTTCTCTCTCTCTCTAAGGCAGGAACCTGTCACATCTTCATGTTCCTGCAACTGAACCACACACCTCTGGCTGCCCTTCCTAGGAAATGTAGGCAGGTTGCTATCTTAGCTCCTACCTAGCTTCTCAAATACTTGTCAGTTCAGAAAATTCAAAAGCTAGTAATAATAGCAGTAGGATAATATTGTAAGATAACAAAAACAATAATAAATGTTACTGAAATTTTCCAATGTTTGAAGCACTATGCCAAGTGCTTCCAACATACATTATCTTTCTTATTCTCACAAAAACTCTATGAAACAAGTACTATTGTCATCTTAGGAATAGGAAATATAGACAGTATAATAACTTCCCTGATATCACACATCTAGTGTGTAGTAGAAAGGAACTGAAATTCAGTTCTGTAAGACACCAAAGCCCATACTTTTAAACATGCTCAGGAAATACACACACATACTCACACACACACACACACACATATAAATGAGAGAGAAAAATTATTCTCTGAAAATTTTGTTAGTCTCTCTAGTTATCTACTAAATATCCATTCCCCACTTCTCCCTTACCAATCCAAACCCTGATTTTCATAAAGTATCAATCTGTCCAACTAAAAATCAGTTTCCCAGCCATTCTTGTAACCATGGGTAATCCTGTGGCCCACTTCTAGCCAATGAGACATAATTGGAAATGTGGTACAAAGTTCATGATAGGTTTTTCTCTCTCTTGATAGAGGAGTTACCTCTTTTTCCTGCTCCCATTTATGTTCAGGTTAGGATACAGACTTGATGTTTGGAAGTGCGGAAGCCATTCAGAGACTTTGAGGAGGGAATCAATACACAAAGGATGGTAGAGTGGGAAAACAGAAGCATGAATCCCTGATGACCTCAGAGTCCTATTGAATGATTTCTGGTCTTTGTGTCCAGAATAAGAATCCCTTATTTAAGCCATTGTTTGCTGGATTTTGTTTTCCTCTCAACAGAGTACAATGCTAACTGATATAAATATTAATGAACACACACCTCAAAGCTTAAGTTTTGTGAATTAAAAACTCTTTATTCCTAAGTTTTCTTGTAATAGGGTCACCCTTAGTAGTGGGCACTTCTAGATTGTAGCAATACCCCTTCCAAACTTCAAAACTTTTTATATATGCCTGTTATCATGGTTAAAACACCTACACAATTATACACCAAAAAAAAGAAAAAATACTATGTACCAAGTACATACCAGCTTTGATGCTGCAACCTGATTAGTTAGACTAAATTATGGGGGGTGGTGCATATTGTGATAGCTCCTGCTGCTCTTCAGCCAATTTGCACATTTTTCTATGATTATTTTACATGTTATTACCACCCAAACACCTCTGCTATGTAGGCAGGAAAAAAAGCCAAAATCAAGTGAGGAAGAAAAACATACTAAATTAAAAACAAATGTGTACACTCCTGAGGTATAGAATACAAATAATAGTTCTCAAATTTGAGGGCCAGAATGGTTACTAACCAGTCTCTAAGCTACTGTAAATGCCCAAACCCAGATAAGAAGAAAAAACTATTTGGATAATTTCCATTTTGTTTATTTCTTCTTATCACTCTATGTTTTCAATAGGATGGAGAAAAAATATTTCAAAAGATACATTATCTCCTTTCCTTTTTTTCAGCAAACTCTGTTACTTAATTTAAATCAACATTTTTACCCAAAACTGTTTTGAGCTTCTTTACTCAAAAACCACACAGATACAATCCAAAATCTATAAAGAACTTATCAAACTCAACATCCATAGAAGAATCCAATCAAGA
The DNA here is from genome assembly GCA_028646535.1 of Procyon lotor. Lineage (NCBI taxonomy): Eukaryota > Metazoa > Chordata > Mammalia > Carnivora > Procyonidae > Procyon > Procyon lotor. The sequence continues at coordinate 68,191,227 of CM053603.1, read as the reverse complement.
AATAGGCAGAAGATATAAACAGACATTTCTGCAAAGAAGACATCCAAATGGCCAACAGACACATGAAAAAGCGTTCAATATCACTTGCCATCAGGAAAATACAAATTAAACCACAGAGAGATACCACCTCACACCAGTCAGAATGGCTAAAATTAACCCGTCAAGAAATGACAGGTGTTGGCGAGGACACAGAGAAAGGGGAACCCTCCTACATTGTTGGTGGGAATGCAAGCTGGTGCAGCCACTCTGGAAAACAGTAGGGAGGATCTTCAAAAATATAGTTGAAAATATAGCTACCCTACGACTCAGCAATCGTGATACTGGGTAGTATCCTAAAGATACAAATGTAGTGATCTGAAGGGGTACGTGCACCCAAATGTTTATAGCAACAATGTCCACAACAGCCAAACTATGGAAAGAACCTAGATAACCTAGATGTCCATTAACAGATGAATGGATAAAGAAGAGGTGGTAAATGGTGTGTGTGTGTGTGTGTGTGTGTACACACACACACACATACGAATGAAATGCTATGCAGTCATCAAAAAACATGAAATTTTGCCATTTGCAATGATGCGGATAGAACTAGAGGGTATTATGCTAGGTGAAATAAGTCAATCAGGGAAAGACAATTACCATATGATCTCTCTGATATGAGGAATTTGAGAGGCAGGGTGGAGGGTCATGGGGGAAGGGAGGGAAAAATGAAATGAGATGGGACTGAGGAGGGAGACAAACCATAAGAGATTCTCAATCTCAGGAAACAGAGGGTTGCTGGAGGGGAAGGGGTGGGATGGATAGGGTGGCTGGGTGATGGACACTGGGAAGGGTACGTGCTATGGTGAGTCCTGTGAATTGTTTCAGACTGATGGTTCACAGACCTGTACCCTGGAAACAAATAATATATTATATGTTAATAAAAAGGAGAAAAAAAAACAGATACAAAATGGTAGGTAGTAGGGAAGAAATGTTCATATTAAATATAACTTTATATTATTTGAACATTGAAAACTGTTGATTTTTTTGGAGCTCTAGTGACAGGTGCACAGAAGTAGGAAGTTGGAGAAAAGCTCAGACCTTCTAAACTAAATAATTTAAGGCCAATTCTTAGCATAAATATTGCATTCCCAGAGCATTTTTCTTTACTCCTAAGACTGCCCCCTGAGTTTAACCTGGGAGCTTTCTATTCAATAAAAGAGAGAAAAAAAGAGAGAAAAAAAGGATACAACACCAACTCATACACACTGCAGTGTGAGTAAATAACATGGAGTAATAAGTGATAGGTATTATAGAGTGATATAGATGCAATTTTATAGAAGCTGGAAGGAGGAAAAAAATCACTTTTGGTGGTTAAAACCATAATATGGAATATTCTATGCCCCCTGACCTTGTATCCTGAAAGAAGTTATATATTGTTGGGCATTAGCTAGATCAATGGAGGTGTATAGGGAAACAGCAAAGCCTTTGGAGACAAAGGCAGAGGCAGAACTAGTCCCAGTCCTAGCTCCACCATTTACAGATTTGTAAGATCATGGGTAAGCTACCCATAGCAATCAATTATTGGTTTTGTTTTCCTAGTCTTTCTCCCATTTTTAAATTAAAATTATTATGGGAAAGTGAAGTGGACCTCTTCTCTCCTGACTCCAAACTTGAGACCGTAGTGGTAGCAATCAATCTTAGTAACCAGTCAACCCTGCCACTTTCACTGGTCCAGGAATGGGCACATGGTCCATATCAAGCTAATTGGAGTTATCATCTATGTCTCTTGGGCGGGGTTGCAAAACTGTAAGAGAAAGAGCTGCCTAGGGCTATGTTCCCAGTCATAATGCAAGAGCCAATGTGAAAGAATGAAGTTCATATGCAAAAAAAATGAAGGGAGAGTAAGATTCTATAGGAGAGTGGGGCCTGGCACCACTATCTTCCCTTATTCCAGAAAACTCCTGCCCTTTTTGTGGTTTGGGCATTTAAGCCAATTAATTCCACATTTTGCCTAACCTAGCTCGAACTGGGTTTTGATTTTTTGCCATCAAAAAGCCATAACTGGGGCGCCTGGGTGGCTCAGTTGTTAAGCGTCTGCCTTCGGCTCAGGTCATGATCCCAGGGTCCTGGGATCGAGCCCCTCATCAGGCTCCCTTCTCAGCGGGAAGCCTGCTTCTCCCGCTACCATTCCCTCTGCTTGTGTTCCCTCTCTCGCTGTATTTCTCTCTGTCAAATAAATAAAATCTTTAAAAAAAAAAGCCATAACTAATACATTTTATCCACTGAGCTTTGGTTTTCTCACCTGCAAAACTGAGAAGACAAATATGTAATGCATAAGTCTGTAATAAATGTTAAAAATTTCACTATCAGTAAAGACAATTGTTCAATATCAATTCCTTACCATGTCCAATCAATGTGAGGATTTACACAACCCATTCAAAGATACTCCAAATCAGGATCACTCTAAATTACCTCTGATTAAACAACAACTGAATAATTTATAAACTATTCCCCCATAATCCAATAAAGGCAAAGGGTAGATTGATTCAAACATTTCCTGTGACCCTCCTTCTTCTCCACGCCCATCAGCTTTCATTCCAAACCCATTCTCCTCTGAGTTATCAGATTGTTCTCTACCCCAAATTTGATCCTGCCTCAGACTTATTATGGTGTTTCATGCTTGTTCTCCACAGCATTTTACTTTCCAATATCACAAAAGGAGTTTTTTTTATTGGCACACTTTTACATCCCTCTCCCAAAGCAAACTGTGTTGGGTGTGTACTTAATTTGGTCCCTTGAATTTTAACTCCTAGCACTTGCTATGTGGTCAACACTTCTGGTTAAATAACTAAGCCAATTTTCACCCTTTTCCAAAAGCCTCAAATGATCTCTGAAACACCGCAAGACTTAACAATTATAGCTAAAATTTACTGAGTACTTATTTTGTGACAGATTTTATGCTAAGTTCAATGTTCACATTATTTCATTTAATTTTCTCTGTGACATTATATTGGTACTGTTGTTTTTCCTAGTTAGGAGACAAAGAAAATGAGACACAGAACATTTATATAAAAGTTTTAAGATCTTGTAGCTAATATGCTATAGAGTTCGAATTTAAACTCATGCAGTTATGACATTAGAGACAACATTCTAATACTGTGAGAGGATATGAAATAAAACAAATATTCCAGATTTCAGCTTTGTCAAGCCTTCCTTCCCGTAACCACCACCCACTCTCACCACCCAGACCCGTTAGAATATGAATTCATTCCCTAAGCTGGGCCTTCTTATGGAGTAAGCTAGCAGGAACACTAGTATAAAAGTTTGCTTATAAATTTGTGTTGGGATGCCTGGGTGGTACAGTAGGTTGTCTGATTTGGTTTCAGCTCAAGTTGTGTTCCCAAGGTCCTGGGATCCAGCCTCAAATCAGGCTCTGAACTGGGCATGGATCCTGCTTAAGGTTCTCTCTCTCTCCCTCTGTCCTTCTTGCTCATGTTCTCTCTCTCTCTCTAAAATAAATAAATAAATCTTTTAAAAAATAAGTTTTTGTTATATAGACTCAATCAAAGAGAAAAACACTACCTATTTTTAACTCCTCCCACCAACAATCAGAGATATTTCCATCCTAGAAAACACAAAAGCATGTTCATGTGAGAGGAAGACAGACACCAGAGCACTTAGAAAAGAGATTTGCTTATGAAAAAGTTGGCAAATGTCAGACTTCAGGAAGGTTAGCTAATAAGAAAAACAAACAAACAAACAAAAACCAAAACCCTATAACATAAATTTAAAGGAAAAAATCTGCAAAATTACCAAGGCTATATAGCTTACATTAATCTATTCATAGTAGAAAGATAATTTTCTCACATAATTATTATATCCATAAAAGATATCACATGTCCTTAGAAATCAGTTGTGCAAAAGTCAGGGTTATAGTTATTTTGCTTGGGAGAGGAGTAATTTAGAAGAAATGCTTAAAGTTTCCTTAATTTTAGGGTCCAGAACTAGACAAGGTGACCCTGGTATTTTTGGTTTATCACATTCTGGAACATCATGTATATGTTTATTCATAATGGTAGCAGGACAAGATGTTCATTTTCTTCCACAGTGGCTGTGATTTACATGACTAGGATGGCCCTAGACAACAGTTAGGTCATCTGGATAACCTGGAAGATAATGAAAATACCTTGTGACTGACTCAGAAACCATGTCATTGATAAAGTGTTTTTTACTATTAATGCTTCGTGGAAGCAAATGTTATAGGAAAGGCTGAGGCAATTTCATGAGCTGAGACACATTTTTCCTTGCTCTAACGAAGATAACACACTCGTGGTGAAAGAACATGGACTCAGAGATACTGGACCTGAAGCCAGACTCCATAAATTACTAAGAGTTTGACCCTGACAAAGTCAATGTGTTGTGGGTAATATGGAACACGATGGTTGTGTTTCTTTTGTTAAAAGTTTCGGGCAAGTGATTTAACTCTTCTGTGGATCAGTTTCTTTACCTGTAAAATGAGGAAAATGAAAAAAAATAGGGCTTTAGTACAAGGACTATTAATATTAGTCAGGGTATTATCAGAGAAGCAAACCTTCTCAGAGACATACATAGGATTTTTATAGACATACATAGGATTTTCATAGGATTTGATCTTACACAATCATGAGGCTTGTTAAATAGTGTTTTTAAGACTATTGTTTCAATGTCTGGTTCTGGAAACCAAAACCTATAGGTAAAACAATCAGAAAGGGAAAACAGATGTAAGGTTGGGGAAGTAACAGAGAATATATAAAGAACCACAACTCAACAACAATAAAAACTAAACAACTCAGTGCAACAATGAGAAAGGTCTTGAAGGGATACTTTCTAAAAAAGATATACAAACAGTGAATAAGCGTAGAAAAATGATACTCTATATCACTAATCATTAGAGATATACATATCAAAATCACAATATGAAACTGCTTCACATCTGTTAGATGGCTATTCTAAAAACAAAACAAAACAGAAAATAACAAGTGCTGGCAAGAATATAGAGAAATTGGAACACTTGCGCATTGTTGATGGGAATATAAAATGGTACACTTATAGTGAAAAAAATTATGGCAGTTCCCCCAAAAAATTAAGCAAAGAATTGCCATATGATCCAGCAATTCCACTTTTGGGTATATGTCCAAAAAATGTAGCAGGGTCTCAAAGAGATCTTTGTAAACCCATGATTGTAATAGCATTATATTTTGCAGGTTTACTGAGATAAAATTGACATATATGATTGTGTAAGTGAACTAGGTTCACAATGTGATGACTTTATACATATATATATTATAAAATGATTACAATGGAATTAATAAACATCTCCATCACCACACATAATCACCATTTGTTTGTGTATGATGAGAGCATTAAGATTTTCTTTCTTAGCAACTTTTAAGCATATAATTACAGTATTGTTAACTAAAGTCCCCATGCTGTACATTACATCCTCAGAATTATTCATCTTTTAACTGGAAGTTAACCTTTGACTGACATCTCCCCATTTCTCACCCCCCAGCCCCTGGTAATTACCAATTTGCTCTGTTTCTATGAGCTCAGCTTTTTTAGATTCCATATATAAATGAGATCATACTTAGCATAATGTCTTCAAAGTTCATCCAGATAGTTGCAAAAGGCAAGATTTCCTTCCTTTTCATGGCTAAATGTTCTGTTGAATATAAAGATATACCATATTTTCTTTGTCTGTTCATTCATTGATGGACTCTTGGATTTTGCCTTGGCTATTATAAATAATGTAAAAAACATGGGGATGCAGATATCTCTTCAAGATTGTGATTTCATTTCTTACAGATGTATACTGAGAAGTAAGATTGCTGGATCTTATGGTAGTTCTATTTTAAATTTTTTACATTAGTTGTAATCATAACTATAATTTTATTGGCTTTGTGTTTCTGGGCCTGTAAGAACCTGCTTCTTTATCTCTAAAAAGAATATAACAAGAGTATAAACTTCATAGTGCTCATTGAAAGAATGAAACAAAACAATATAAAGTGCTTAGAGTAGAACCTGGCATATATAGCAAGCACTCAATCAATGCTGCCTATTGTTATTAATTTTGTAGCTGTACAATAATAGCTCCTTAATTGAAAGTTAGGGCTTATAATTTACAAGGAAGTCTAAGTATGCAATACCTGAATTAATTAAAAATAAATTTGATAGAATGTTAATCATAAGTGTAGACTTTTGCCATAACTTGGTTCATTATTTTGACTTTCAGCCAGTCATTAGCATTAATAATATTTCTGAGTATTCAAGTAATTTCTTAAGAAAAAGGCATTACATTTCCTCCATAATTTATAGTTTAATGAAATTTCCAACATGTGAGAAATCATTTCAATGGCCAGAAAAGCCATTCTAAGCAGCCTCATTTTAAAATCATTGTCCATGGCTAAAGACATTGTGTAAAGTTTGTATTCTATTCTTACATGTAGATCATTTTGCTCAGTAAAGGGGTTTCCAAAGAAAGTTGCTTGTCAATCTAATTACTGTAAATCGAATAATATCCCCTTGACCTACATTATAATTTTAGAAACATGAAGCCATTTTAATACCTCATTAATTGACTATGACATCTATTCATTAGATTTAAGATTCTCTACTTAATAATAGAGCAGAACACAAGCATCTACTTGCCCAGAGAAAAATATGTACTAAAGGAGATCTGTATGTATTCATTTTAAATTTAGATCTTTCTAAAGACAGCTATCCCTTAATAATTCAAGCTTGAGATTTCATGTAATTTTTTTCTTGGTAGGTCACATTTGTCCCCTATTTTTGGCTTTGTTTTCCATTTCCAGGTTGATAATGGCTCCCACAGCAGGGGTCTGATGTAAGGATCATTTCACACCATACGGAAATGCAACCACTGAAGTGAACTATTTCACGTCCAAGAAAGGCTGAGAGGACTTTGACTCGCACACACTGTAATTTCCCAAAGGGGATTTGCTTAGGGCAGTGAAGTTCATGGATTTGGAGAAAACTTAGTGAAGCTTTTACGGTGATCAAGACCTCAACTTTAGCAACTTATTTTAAGGTCATAAACAAAGTCAAGAAAAAGGTGTGTCATGGCAAATTGAGTCAACTAATAGAATTGTCCTTTTGCAGCCCCAGTGTATTCTTAACTTCTTTACACTTAAAATTATCAAGGAAATCCAAAACTTTTGTCTATGTGGGTTATACAAATCAATATTTATTGTATTAGAAATTAAAACTGAAAAATATTCAAAATATTTATAAATTTATTTAAAAATGCATTTGTTAGTTGGCATAAATAGCATATTTCATGAAAAAATAACTGTTTCCTAAAACAAACAAAAAATGAAGAAAAGTAGCATGTATACTTTTCCATATCCCTTTAATGTCTAGCCTTACAAGACACAGCTGGATTCTTAATCAGCTTCTGCATTCAGTCAAGTGCTATGCATATTTTGGACTAAAGTATACGAAGAAAACTAACCTTTACAAAAATATGCAGTTGGAAAGAAAGGAATATTTTAATAGCTTTTTCAGATATTTGTGGATTTTCTTATTTGATGCTATGTCAAAACTCTACAAGAGGTAGTCACTAAAGGGAAGTTGCAGTAAAGAAGCAGAAACAAACTCCATGAACTTTGCATATTCTGTGACATTAAACTCTTGTTGGTGTTTCTTATACTCTGAATGTATCTTTTCACATGAGTGATTTTGTTACATTATGGTCATTTGGAAGATACTGGCTCACTTAGCTATGCAGATATTCAAAATGTTGACACATTTTATTATACAATATCAAAAAGTAATATTTGTTAGTCTCACCACTGATCTCATCAGAAAAGCCTTTTGGAAAATGTCAGGATCACACACATGATGCAAGTTTTTTTTTTTTTAACTTTCTTTTTTTTTCAATTAATTTTATTTTATTTTTTCAGTGTTCCAAGATTCATCGTTCATGTACCCCACTCAGTGCTCCATGCAATATGTGCCCTCCTCAATACCCACCACCAGGCTTACCCAACCCTCCCAGACCCTCAGTTTGTTGCTCAGAGTGCACAGTCTCTCATGGTTCATCTACCCCTCCAGTTTCCCCCAATTCATCCTTCCTTTCCTTCTCACAACGTCCTCCATGTTTTTCCTTATGCTCCACATGTAAGTGAAACCGTATGATAATTGACTCTCTCTCTTCTTGACTTATTTCACTCAGCATAATCTCTTCCAGTCCCATCTATGTTGATACAAAAGTTGGGTATTCATCCTTTCTGATGGAGGCATAATATTTCATTGTATATATGTGCCATATCTTCTTTATGCATTCATCTGTTGAAGGGCATCTTGGTTCTTTCCACAGTTTGGCAATTGTGGCCATTGCTGCTATGAACCTTGGGGTACATGTGGCCCTTCTTTATACTGTATCTGCTTCTTTGGGATAAATACCCAGTAATGCAATTGCAGGGTCATAGGGTAGCTCTATTTTTAATTTCTTGAGAAATCTCTACAGTGTTTTCTAAAGTAGCCGCACCAACTTGCATTTCCACCAACAGTGGAAGAGGGCTCCCTTTTCTCCACATCCTCTCCAACATTTGTGGTTTACCGTCTTGTTGATTTTGGCCATTCTAACTGGTGTAAGGTGGTATCTCAGTGTGGTTTTGATTTGAGTCTCCCTGATGGCTAATGATGATGAACATTTTTTCATGTGTCTGTTAGCCATTTGTATGTCTTCTTTGGAGAAATGTCTGTTCATGTCTTCTGCCCATTTTTTGACGTGATTATCTGTTTTGTGAGTATTGAGTTTGACGACTTCTTTATAGTCCTCAACCTTTGAGGACTATATCAATATCAAACCTTTGTAGTGTCATTTGTGAATATCTTCTCTCATTCCGTGGGTTGCCTATTTGTTTTGTTGACTGTTTCCTTTGCTGTGCAGAAGCTTTTTATCTTGATGAAGTCCAAGACAGTATGGTACTGGCACAAAAACAGACATATAGACCAGTGGAACAGAGTAGAGAGCCCAGATATGGACCCACAACTCTATGGTCTAATAATCTGTGACAAAGCAGGAAAAAATATCCAGTGGAAAAAAGTCTCTTCAATAAATGGTGCTGGGGGTGTGCCTGGGTGGCTGAGTCGTTAAGTGTCTGCCTTCAGCTCAGGTCATGATCCCAGGGTCCTGGGATCGAGCCCCGCATCGGGCTCCCTGCTCAGTGGGAAGCCTGCTTCTCCCGCTACCATCCCCTCTGCTTGTGTTCCCTCTCTCGCTGTGTTTCTCTCTGTCAAATAAATAAAATCTTTAAATAAATAAATAAATAAATAAATGGTGCTGGGAAAATTGGACACCTATATATAGAAGAATGAAACTTGACCATTCTCTTACACCATACACAAAGATAAACTTGAAATGGATAAAAGACCTCAATGTGAGGCAGGAATCTATCAAAATTCTAGAGGAATAAGATGGGATGGGGAAGGAGACAAAACCGTAAGAGACTCTTAAACTCACGAAATGAACTAAGGGTGGCTGGGAGGTAGTGGGGGTAGGGATAGGGTAACTGGGATATGGATATTGGGGAGGGTATGTGTTATGGTAAGTGCTGTGAAATGTGTAAGCCTGACAATTCACAGACATGTACCGTGGGCAAATAATACATTATATGTTAATAAAAATTTTTTTTAAAAAAATTCTAGAGGAGAACATAGGCAGTAATCTCTTTGACATCAGCCACAGCAATTTCTTTCAGGACATGTCTCCAAAGGCAAAGGAAACAAAAGCAAACATGACACAGGTTTTTTTAAATGCTAATTTTCACCTGAAAACTTAAGTGAAAAAAAAAACTTAAGTGACAGCTTTTTTATTTATTTTGGAGAAAACATTTGCAAATACTCAAGCCTAAATAACCATATTTTGTCTGTTAATAGATCTTTCAAGTAAAAATGGAACTTCTTTTTTTTCTTTCTTTTTTAAAAATTTTATTTTATTTTATTTTATTTCAGTTAATATATAGTGTATTATTAGTTTTAGATGTAGAGTTCAGGGATTCATCAGTTGCATATAACATTCAGTGCTCATTATATCACATGCCCTCCTTAATACCCATCACCCAGTCACACAATCCCCTTGCCCACTTCCCCTCCAGCAGCCCTCAGTTTGTTTCCTATATTTAAGAGTCTATTACGGTATTTCTCCCTCGCTGATTTCATCTTATTTTATTTTTCCCTTCCCTTCCCCATGATCTTCTGCTTTGTTTCTTAAATTCCACATATGAGTGAAATCATATGATAATTGTCTTTCTCTGATTGACTTATTTCACTTAGCATAATACCCTCTAGTTCCATCCATGTCATTGCAATGGTGGGATTTCATTTTTCATGGTTGAGTAATATTCCACTGTATATACCACATCTTCTTTATCCATTCATCTATTGGCAGCTTTAAACTCAAAGCATACAGGTTCTTTATGCATATTTCCCATTATACCACTCCAAAAAGCATACTTTGGGTGATTTAATAAGATTAGCAATTTTACTGCTTCATAAAGGACATTCTTAAGTAAAATAGACAGTTGTGTGTGTAGCAATTAAGAATACATGATTACTAATGCAGTTTAGTAGAATTGCCTTGATTTGTAGATTTGTACTTAGTTTTATAAGCCACAGCTTTCGTACTCTCAGCACAATATCAATGCAATACAAAAGGCAAAAAATTGTCTTACATTGTTATAAAAATAGTTTTAACCTCATTGACTTCCTGAAAGGGCCCAGTGTGCCCCAGGGGCTCATGGACCATATTTTGAGAACTCCTGTTCTAGAAAATTCCAGGTCTATTTTTGGGGGCCAGTCTGAAAAAGCCTTTGTAGAAGGGCCTGATGTCTTTGGTTTTAGTTTTCCATTCAAGATATAGTTGAGGACTGGAAAACTGGGGTTCTTAGCTGTCAGGTATAAGGAAACCCAAATTCCTCAAATTAGAGAAAAAATAAGATAAAAATTTTATTCACTCTTTGAAACCAAAGAACTGTGTGAGTCCATCTGACAAATTCCATGTCACTCTATAAAGTTCCAAAAACAGTACATTAATTAAATGAGAATAAATATTAAAATAACAACATAATTTGGAAATTCTTTAGTTGTGATAAACCATGGATTTTGTTCATTTTTAACTTGCCTAAACACGTTTAATATTTTTGCACAAAACTTTATGTAAATATACCTTAATTGCTCTGAAAACTCACTCATTTTACAATAACATAAACTGAAGTTCAAAGAACTTCCACTTAAATCTGAGAATCTTAGAATTGAAATTTAATCGCCTAGTTCCACCTTTAAATGAATTTAATCCTTAGATGAACTTTCAGAATTGTGTTGAATCCTACCAGTGGCACAAGCCTCACTGACTGCCTCAGGAGGCATTGTTACATTTCAAACTGGACATCATCACCAATTCAGATGTTTCTCCTTAAGCTGAAACAAATGAATCTTAGGCAGACTTTCTAGTGTAATATTATATTTCTAATTCCTAAGACCATATTTGCTTTTTCAGCAATCTAAGCATAATATTAGCTTGTGTTGACCAGATGGCTTATAAAATCTATGTTTTTCACATGAATTGTTGTCAAGTCTACCCCCGTCTTGGTATTGTACTGTGTTCTTGATATTTTCCTCCAAAAATAAGTTTTCAAAATTAAATTTCAGATGGATCACTTTGGCCCATAGCCTAATTTCTTATGATCAATTTTAATTTTGATTTATTTAACAGTGATATCACCTACATGCAATTTATGTCATCAGAAATATGGATGTAGAGGCCAACCGTGTCTTCATCTAATTTTATTACTTTTTTTAAAGATTTTATTTATTCATTTCACAGAGAAAGATACAATGAGAAAGAGAACACAAAAAGGGAGAATGGGAGAGGGAGAAGCAGGCTTCCCACAGAGCTGAGAGCCCAATGTGGGGCTTGACCTCAGTACCCTAGGATCATGACCTGAGCCCAAGGCAGACACTTAACAACTGAGCCACCCATGCACTCCTCTAATTTTATTTCTAATAGAAATAACAATAGGGAGAAAGGAGGTCTGTGGCATAATACTAGAGATACTCATTTATTCAATCATATTTGTTAAGATTTCCCAGTTGTGTTCTAGGTTCTTAGCTAACTCTCTAATAGCATGAAGGAGAAGAGAAAGAGAAAGGGACAAAAAGTTATTAAATAATGATGGCTGAAAACTTCCCAAACATGGGGAGAGAGATGGAAATTCAGATACATGAGGCCCAAAAGAACCCAAATAGATTGAGTCCAAAAAGGACTGCACTAAGATACATTATAATTAAGTTGTCAAAAGTCAAAGACAGGGGCACCTGGGTGGCTCAGTGGGTTAAAGCCTCTGCCTTCAGCTCAGGTCATGATCTTGGGGTCCTGGGATCGAGCCCCGCATCGGGCTCTCTACTCATCAGGGAGCCTGCTTCCCCCTCTCTCTCTGCCTGCCTCTCTGACTACTTGTGATCTCTCTCCCTCTGTCAAATAAATAAAATCTTTAAAAAAAATAAAGTCAAAGACAAGGAAGTATTAAAGCTGAAGAGAAAAGTGACAGGTCACCTACAGGGAAACCCTCATGTAACTATCAGCATTTTTCTCAACAGAAATTTTGAGAGGCCAGGAAAGAGTAGGATGAAATATTCAAAAAAAGGCAGGGTGGGGGAATCCTGCCAAAGAAGAATACTATACCCAGCAAAGCTGTCCTTCAGAATAGAAAAAGAGAAAAACTTTCCCAAACAAAAAAAAACTGAGAGACTTCATCACCATTAGACTGTCTAAAGGGAAATACAAAAGGTTATTTTCAATTGGAAATAAAGTAATGCTAATTAACTTCAGAAAACATGAATGTGTAAAACTCATTAAGAATAGTAAATATATAGCCAAACTCAGATTCTCTAATATTGTAACAGTGATATATGTCACCTCAATTTTAGTTAAAAACTTAAAATCAAACATATTATAATTAATTATAATTACTGTAATTTGTTATTTTTATTATAATAATATTTGTTATTACATTAATTTGCTATCTGATATAAAAAACCCATAATATCAATAACCTAATATGAGAGGAGGGAAGAAGTAAAAGTATAAATTTTCGGTATGCTACTGCATATGTTGTTATCAGCTTAAAATGGGACATTATGGGGGCTCCTGGATGCTCAGTTAACTGTCTGCCTTTGGCTCAGGTCATGATCCCAGGATCCTGGGATCTAGTCCCACATCAGGTTCCCTGTTCAGCAGGGAGCCTGTTTCTCCCTTTCCTTCCTGCCTGCCTGCTTGTGATCTCTCTCTCTCTCTCTCTGTGTCAAATAAATAAACAAAATCTTTTAAAAAATAGAACATTATAAATATAAGCTATTTTATGTAAGTCTCATGGTAACCACAAAGGACAGACCTGCAGTAGATACTCAAAAGATTAAGATAGAGTGAAAGCATTTGCTATAAGTTGTTAAATCACAAAGGAAGATAGCAAGAGAAGAAGCAAAAAATAAAACAATCTACAAAGCAGTCAGAAACAACAAATTGGCAATAGTAAGTCATTATCTATCAATACTTATTTTAAATATAAGTGGATTAAATTATTCGATTAAAGGACAGAATGGCTGAATAGATAAAAAGAACAGATTCAGCAATATGCTGCCTACAAGAGACTCACTTTAGCTTTAAGGACAACCATCGATTGCAAATAAAGAGATGGAAAAAGACATTTCAAGCAAATGTTAATCAAAAGATAACTCCACTTATATCAGACAATGCAGACTTTAAGTTAAAAGTGGACAAAAGGAACAAAGGAGGTCATTACATAATTATAGGGGGTTAATCCATCAAGAAAACAATTATAATTGTAAATACTTGTATACCCAACATTGGAACATGTAAATAAATAAAGCAAATACTTACAGAACTAAAAGGAGAAATAAAAAGCAATGAAATAAAAGTTGAGGGCTTTAATGTCATATTCTCAACAATCATCCAGGCAGAGAATCAATCAGGAAACAGTGGATTTGAACAATACTATAGACCATATCAAAGCTAGGAGACATATACCAAACATTCTACCCAATAGCAACAGAATATTCATTTTTCTCAAGCATATTGAACATTTGTTAGGATAGATGATATCTAAGACCACAAAACAAGTTTCAACATATTCAAAAGGATAGAAGTTATATCAAATCTATTTTCTGGCTACACTGGTATGAAACTAAATATCAATATCAAGAGGAGAGCTGGAAAATTCACAAATACATGGATTTATAGAAATTAAATAACACATTCCTATATAACCAATGAGTCAAAGAAGAAATCAATAGGAAAAAAAAGTCCAGCTCTCAATATCTTTAATAGATTAAATACTAACTGAAAGACCTAAAAAAATAAACCTCCTAATAGAAAACATACGGAGATAGCAACTTTACATTGGTTATGGCAATGATTTTGTGGATGTGACACCAAAAGATCAAATAACTAAAGCAAAAATATATGGGTGGGGCTACATCAAACTAAAAAGGTTCTGCATAGCAAAAAAAAAAAAAAACCAAAATTTTTTTTGAAGAGACAACTTCCATAATGGGAGAAAATATTTGTAAGCACACATTTGATCAGGGATTCATATCCATTTTATATAAGGAACTTATGCAACTCAATAGCAAAAAAAACAAATAATCTGTTTTAAAAACACACAAATGACCTGAGTAGACATTATTTCAAACAAGATATTCAAATGATTCAAATAGCCAACAGGTACAGAAAATGGTGCTCAAGATTATTAATCATAACCAGGGAAATGCAAATCAAAATCACAATGAGATATCATCTTACACTGGTTACAACAGTTATTATCAAAACGACAAGAAAAAACAAATGTAGGCAAGGAAGTGTAGAAAAGGAAATATTTGTGCACTGTGGGTAAAAATGTAAATTGGTGCAGGCACAATGGAAAACAGTATGGAGATTTCTCAGAAAATTAAAAATAGAACTACCATATGATCCAGCAACCCCACTTCTGGGTATATATTCATAGGAAATGAAATCAATCTGAAATTGATTGAAATCAAATGAAATCTCAAGGAAATATCTGCACCCCCAAGTTCACTACAGCATTTACAATGGCCAAGACATAAAAACAACTTAAGCGTCTGTCAACAGATGAATAAATAAAGAATATATGCTATAGGTGTACAGTAGAATAGATCCAGTCTGAAAAAAAGGAAATCCTGTCATTTGCAACAACATGGATGCAAGTTGAGGGCATTATGCTAAGTGAAATATACCAGAGAAGTACAAATACTCATAATCTCACTTACATGTGGATTCTAAAAGGCACACTTATAAAAACAGAAAACAGATTGGTGGTTGCCAGAGTTGGGAAGGTGTGGGTGGGGTAGAAATGAGTAAAGATCATCAAAGGGTACAAACTTCCAGTTATAAGATGAATAAATTCTGGGGATGTAATGTACACTATTACATTTTCATGACTGTAGTGTGATTATAGCTAACAATTCTATATTGTATACTTCAAAGTGCTGAGAGTAAGACTTAAAAATTCTCCCTTCACCTACCAAAAAGTAATTATGTTACTAATATATTAACTAAACTTATTGTGGTAATCATTACATAATACATATGTATTCAAGTCATTATGTGGAATATTATAAATTTACACAATGTTCGATGTCAGTCATATCTCAATGAAGCTGGGGGGAAGTGAGAAGAATCTGAGAAGCCCAGCTTAACTCAAATTTTCTTTATATTATGTGCAATGGTGTCCTTTTATAATGAAAAATGAGCAGTAATATCACAGGATGGGGAAACTCTCTAATTATAGGTATATCTCCTGCGTATGTCATGTGTAATTAATTCCATACATTGAGGTTCATAAAGAAGACATAGATGACATTAGCACTCATTTGAAAATCAATCCAATTTTTCCCTGAATGAATTTTGGGATTGGTGGCTGTCATTTTAAAATGGGCACCGTTATTTCTTGGTATTTAGATTATTCCACCCAAAATCCAACTTCATAATTTATTCTGTCTCATCCTTTCTGCACCAGGCAGGGTCTCTGTGATTGATGCCTGAATTTGAATACATGGTTTTCCCCCAAAGAACTGCAGTCACATTCTATTCACTTATTCACGACTCCATTCATTTATGCATCCATTCATCCATCCATCCATCCATCCATCCATCCATCCATCCATCCAACCATTCACTGAGCACTTGCCATATGCTTGTCACTGAGGATTCCAAGTATAATGCAGGAACTCACTAAAGATTAATTTTCTTTAAGAAAAGGGAGAACCAACATTTATTCAAGAAGTTAAATAGAAGATTGAAAGAAAAAAAATTCCAAAATCATAATAGTGTTTTCTCAAGTAGTATGTTTATTAATCTTTTCTGTTCTATGCATATTTTCTGTGAAAATAAGACTAATCTTATAACCAGTAAAATCTAATAAATTAAAATTTTGCTAGTTTGAAGAGAGGATATTAATTTTTTCAATCAATTCTTACAATATTAAATAATATGATGAGATGAAAGTCATATATGTCTCTAGAGTAGCTAGTGCAATGGGCTGGATAACTGCTGCTGAAGGTTCACAAATTTATTGATCATCTAGAAAATCATATATGTTTTATCTTTCTCTCATATTAACAAGTTAATATACTTCTATTTTCTTCCTGTAGTTTATGATAACCATAAGCCCAATATTGCCCTGTTTTCACCTCTAGTAAGACTACATGATTCCATATTCCCAAGAACCAGTCCTTATCAGATAGATCATGTGACCTAATTTGCAGTTCAGAGAATATGGCCCTTAGGATGTTTATTTGGCATTGCTTTTCTGGGAAACTGATTGCTAGATCCCAGGGGAGAGGTGGAGATGGAAAAGGAAAGCAGATGAAAGAGAATATGAGGCCTCTACCATATTCTCTAGTCTTAACTTCAGATTCCACTGAGGAATAAAATTAACAGTGCATTTTTGAGTAGGACCATAGAGAGATACTAGAGCATAAAGGATTCTCTAGCCCAGAGACCAGAGTCAGAAAGAGCTACCAAGATGATTAAAAACATGCTGATATGTGAAATCATATGTTCTTATTTCTATACCTTCATAGACAAAACTGAGAAGGACTGAGGATGTCACCAGAAGAATAAGTGGGTATTGTGTTGTAAGCTAGTTTCTTTCTGCCATCTCATTTTTTACCCACTTTCTGTTTGGGGCCATTTAATTTAATTTATTATTAAATAATAAATTAATTTATTGTTATATTAATAAATATTTGGATATTTCCTTCTTTTCTCCCTCTGCTGGAGAAAAGTGAAGGTTACTCTTAAATTGTTGAACATACTTAATTGGGTCTTTGTTTTCCTAAGTTTGAAGCCGTTCAAGATTCCTTTCTTCATTTTGAAAATAATGCTGATCTTAACACCCTTTAATTTACACAAAACAATGTACCCTTGTTGTCATTGCTTCCTAGAATATTACCCTTTTCCTTTTTATTCACACATAATATTTGTTCTGCATTGTTATTATATCCAATAGTTAATTACTACTATCAATATTTCATATTTAATTTCTGTGATCATCTATTTAACTTCTTGTATCTCATTCTCTCAGGGTTTAACTTTCTTCTTGTTGTAGAAAATGATTTAATATTTCTTTCAGTGAGAGACTAAGGCTGGAAAACTCTCCTAGGGTTATATATCTAAAATGTCTATCTTACATTCTCCTCCCTCTTTCACGATAATCTAGCTGGATATAAAAGTGTAAATTTACATCAGATATTTTCCCTCACTATTCTGAAGAGATTCCATCAATGTTTTTGGCATCTCTTGTTAATGATGTGAAGTCGGGTCTCTCATTAATTGATATTCTAGGTAGTCTATCCTTTCTCTGTGGTAGGTTTTAAGAATCTCCTTTTCTTATATGCAACTGATGAATCACTGAACACTATACCTGAACCTGAAGAAGAAGAAAAAGAAGAAGAAGAAGAAGAAGAAGAAGAAGAAGAAGAAGAAGAAGAAGAAGAAGAAGAAGAAGAAGAAGAAGAAAAAGAAGAAGGAGGAGGAGTAGGAGGAGGAGGAAAAGGAGGAGGAGGAGGAGGAGGGGGAGGAGGAGAAGAAGAATCCTCTCCTTTTCTCTTGGTGTTCTGCTGTTTCAATACCAAGTATGGGTTAGGTGTTTTTATTCCAGCCCCTTTTACAGTACCCTTCCATCCTGAGTACTCTGCCTTTGTTACTGCTACTAGTGTTTCAAATCTTGTTTCTCCAAAATTCTTTCTATTCTCTTCCTCCAGAAATCTTAGCAAGCATATATGGAAGGTTATCAATAATTTCTATAGCTCTCAACTGCTGCATAATATTGATATTCATCTCTCTCTTTGTTGTTTTCAAAGTGGATAACCTGGAACTCCTTTCCATTTCTCTAATTCTTTACCTGCATCCAGTCTTAAGTTTGTTTCATTGATTGGAATTATCTTTAAAATCTATCATTCATTTTCTATAACGTGCTCCTCTTTCATATTACCTAATTTCATCATTCCTTATTTTTTTAATTAAAGAACTACTTCATTGCTATAAATACACAAATTTTAATCTTTTTGTCACACAAAACTATAACATTAGTTTTTACATGGAGTGAGTAAATGTTCCTGTTTTATTATAGGCCATGGTTCTCCACCATAGAACCATCTATGTTCTGCAACAGAACATTGCAGAAAATAGGGAATATGTATTAATATGTATTCTCCAACATTCTTCTGATAAAGTAGTTTATTTGCTCATTAATAAGGAAGTAGAAAGGTAAAGGCGAAATCTGAGGTGATGTTGGTGATTCCTCCCAGATGGAATTACTTTCCCCTTAATTTATCCCAATTTTAAATTCCATTTTAGAAAAAGAGTTTACTTTGTTAAAGCAGTAAAATGAGAAGCTAGAGTCAGGACAGCTCTAGATAATAATGCACAGTGCTGGTATCTGTGAAAAGTATTAAAAATAAGATTCCTGCTACAGGAAGAATCTTGTACTTGATCTGAAATCATTCATTATACAATCTCCACTACATTGATCATTCTCTTAATGACTTTTTTTTTTCTGTAGTGAACACCACATGATTTATATTTTGCAATGCACTCTGGTTTAAAGACAAACTCTGGGAGTGTAAACCTCCATCAGAAGCATCCTAGTGAGACTGAACTGTTTTCATGATGCATAATGATCCCTGTACCAGGTGCAGCACCATAACATAAATTCAAAGGAAGCATTACAATTGCCATATAAATTTAAAAATACTGATCAAAGATTTCATTCAGGAGGTTTTTCTATTTAGCCCTGAAATCAGAGGAAGATACCATGTCACTTTACTTTTTTTTAACTGTCTTAATTATGAGTTATGAGTATTATTATGAGCATTGCTATACTGGGTTATTTTCTACACTGATCATATCTATAAGTTAAACCATAATGGGTTCAGCTACTGGTTTGGCAAACAAAATAGTTCTATAACTCTAGTATCAAGAGATCTATAGATGAATATTGTAGCTTCTTTCTTTAAAATCAGCTAAAATAGTAGACAAATGTTTTTGAAAGATCCTAACTTCTCCCTCAAAAACATATTGTAGATTCATAATTAATGTATTCATCCAAGCTTTTCTTAAAACTGTAATCCAGCAAATCAATCAATTACTGATCACTCATTCTGTATAAAATGATATACAAATTTCTTAAATTCCAAAATTAGCAAGGCACAATCCCATATTTGCTACTTTGTCAGTTATAGTAAGTATAAATATCCACATAATTACTTGGATCTGGATTAATTGTGCTGTTCCTAGTCAGTCTGAAAGAGGATTTTAAATTATCCATCCAACATTTTTTCTTTACTATGAGGAGACATTTTCTCTGCTCCATCTGAATCCGTCAGATTCCCTTTACATTTTCTCCAACACCCCTTCTCCAACATTTATGCTTTTGCTTTTAATGGCCTGCCCCTGCTACCCTCCTCATAAAACTCCCTTGGACTATGAGAGTCACTTGCCTGCTTTCCCTGCTAAGGCTGAGAACCAGAAGGGCCTACGAGTTTATGTCCCCCAAGAGTGGTCATTTCCAATGATTGACTAGTGGAAAGCTAACTCCTGAGTTGGGCTGAGAAAAAGAGATGTAAGATTCCAGACATCTCATGGAGATCAGGATGAAGCTTACTTCATCCTCTTATCAAGTGGGACATCACCTGAAATTACACCTTGCTGGTCTTCTGCCCTTTCCCTGTCTTGTCCTCCCACCCCCACTGCACATCCCCACCTCCAGTCCCCAACACCAACTCTCTTTTTCCTGGGGACCCTCTCTAATAAAATCATCTGCATACAAATCCTCACCCTGGTAATTGCTTCTGGGGACCTAACCTAAAGCATACTATGTGTCACACTTGGGGCTGAATTCTAAGGACATAGCAGTGAGCAAATTAAATATAGAAACAGCCATTTAGGGCTCAGAGCCTAATGAAGAAGATGGGACACTGAACCAGCATTAAAGTACACTGTGAGAAGTACTCAGTCAGGAGATTGACAGTGCTTTAGAAGGAGCACATAATCTTGTAGGGTGGTAATTGTCAGAAATGGCTTACTAGAGAAAGTGGTATTGAAACTGAAACCTAAAGCCTAAAGGAGTTAGCCATGGAAAGGGCAATGTGGAAAAGTTCAAAGGAAACATGAAGTGCAAAGGGCCAGACTGAATAGAGTACGCAGATCATTTCGTGAAGAAATCAATACAGAGCCTATGCGTTACTGCATTGTCCTATAATCCAAGAAAGAATTATAAGCAGGACTTAATTGAATGAGACCTTTGGAATGGTCATTATTGCATTTAGTAAGCACTTTCGTGTACCTCTGTTTCAGTATTTCGTGTACTTTAAAGGAGGACAGGAGAGCCATGGAAAGAACTATATTATGAAGTATTGAGATCAACAAATCAACAACTTTAGAAGTTCAAAATCACAAGGCATCACTTTGGGCTACAAAGCTCCCAGGAGGATTCAGTCATTCAGCTCAAGTTAGGCAGGATGTTAGTTAGCAGAGAGAGGTAAAGATCACATTCCAGGAGGTAAATTCCAGAATAGGGAATAGTCCACTAATACTCAAGGATGTCAAAAGACAGATCCTAGTGAAAATTCATCACCTCTTTATGTTCCCTGACTCAACTATATAGCTAATCACACTTTTCTCTATATATACAAAGTAATATACAATTTTTTCTGCAGTCCCTTTTATTAACTCTGACTTCTTTAATAGAATATGTGTTCTTCACAAAAGAAGAGATACTGATCTTTAGTATGCCAAATAATTAACACATAGCATGTGTTCAAAAATGTCGACTGGGGGTGCCTGGGTGGCTCAATCAGTTAAGCATCTGACGCTTGATCTCAGTTCAGGTCTTGATCTCAGGGTCATCATTTCAAGCCCCATGCTGGGTTCCACACTGGGCACAGAGCCTACTTTAAAAAAATGTCTACTAGGTGCAGAAATTAAAGAATAAATGAAATATTATTTCTTCTAGCTTTTGTTCTTTTCCAATAAGCAGAATATCTTCTGTCTAAAATCGTTAATACATGGGCTCTAAAAAAAAAAAAATGGTCCACAAGATCTGGAACTGCTTCCCCCCATGTTGGGCTCTCTGCTCTGCAGGGAGCCTGCTTCCTCCCCTCTCTCTGCTTGCTTCTGTGCCTACTTGTGATCTCTCTCTCTGTCAAATAAATAAATAAAATCTTAAAATATCTCTCTCTGTCAAAAAAAAAAACAAAAACATGGGGCTCTATCCCAGGACCCTGAGATCATGACCTGAGCTGAAGGCAGAGGCTTAACCC
The DNA here is from genome assembly GCA_028646535.1 of Procyon lotor. Lineage (NCBI taxonomy): Eukaryota > Metazoa > Chordata > Mammalia > Carnivora > Procyonidae > Procyon > Procyon lotor. The sequence goes on along the minus strand of CM053603.1, from coordinate 68,169,327 downwards.
ACCGAGCCACCCAGGTGCCCCCTAGCTTCTCCTTTTCTAGGCCAGAGCTGTCCAATGGGATTATGAGATGAGCCACATATATAACCTAAATTTTCTAGTAACCCATTTGAAAAAAATATAAAATGAAACAGGAGGAATTAATTTTAATAATTTATTTTATTTATTCAATATTTCAAAACTGTAATTTCAATATATAAAGAATATTTTTAAATTATTATGAGATATTCTACATTTTTTTCAAAGAAATCCAGTGTGTATTTTACATATGCATATCTCAATTCAGACTAGTCATATTTCAAGTGCTCAATAGCTAGTTTCTACTCTGCAGGACAATGTAGTTCTATATATACCTCAAAATATGAAGTTAAGATTTTCCAATACAAGATTTTTTTCCCAATACAAAACTTTCCTAAGAAGCAAGAGAGTTTCAGTCACGTTATTTAGACCAGAATTCTCCATAGTGACACACTGACTACATAGTTTTGGCTAGATAATTCTCCGTCATGGGGCGGGGGGTGCTTTCCTGTGTGGTGTAGTGTGTTCTGCAACATCCTTGGCCTTTACTCACTAGATGTAAGTAGCAACCCTCTTCCTTAGTCGTGACATCAAAAATGTCTCTAGACATTGCCAAATGTCTCCTGGGGGGTAAAACTGTCCCCACTGAAAACCACTGAATTAGATTATCCCTTTGAACTTTGGAAAGCAGGAGTTTTGTCACACCAGCAACCTACTGGGTCTCATGAAGACTTATCTCCAAAAGAATTATCATGCCACAGAGGAAACCTTGCACCACAAGGGCTTTGTTGTGGAATTCCATGCTGAGGTTATGCTGATCTGCCAAGAGCATCCCCACTTTCCCACCTCTGGCCATTGCAGGACACTGCATTTGGTTTGGCTAGTGTTTGTTCAGGGAGTCCACTAGACAGAGTCTTTTCCCAGCTTTTTCTGCCACATTTCATAGGACAAGATTTCTTATTTGTGAGCAATATGAATTGATTCTGGGAAAATAGAAAAAAAATTTTTTGGAATGTTATCAGGAAGGTTATTAGGAAGATCACACAGTCCACAGGAAGACTGAAAAACCAAACTCAGAAAATAGTTGACAACAAAGGGAGACTCCTTCCCTCTTCAATACTTTATTATAGGAACAATCTGATTAGGATGCAGCTATTGGGGCCACAAATGCTGCACACTCTTGCTGCCCCTGAACATTTGGCCTTAGCACTGTTGTTATGGATATTTTACAATTTCATTGTGATTTTGCATCATTCTCTCATTGCAATTTCTAATATATTTCATCTCCATTTATTAGCCCTTGCAATTAGAATGCAAGAAATTTTGATCCATCCTCATAAAACTTTGATCCATTTTCACTGCCTCTATGAGCCTCTCTCATGGAAGTTTGCACTCCAAGCTGCTATAATTGCTTTCTTTTCAAAATCCTGTCTTTGATATACAAAATTCTAGATGCTTAAAAGTTCTTAAGCAGTAGCAGCTTGATCCTATCAACGGGTAAGAATTCAATTGATTTCACCAGAGCCATTGACCTTTCTTTTTCTGAGCTTCTCCCTTCCCTTTGTCTCCTAGAGAGTTACCTTTAATGGCCCTTGGAGTGTCCACTGAAAGGATGTCTCTATTTCTGGGCCTGACTGGCCTGCACCTACTTGCCATGTTGTCCCTTGTAATTATTAAACAGTAACAAACAAAGATCCTGGCTACATTAATTCACTATAATGACACTGCAGGGCTATGGTCCTGCCTTTCTTTTTTTTTTTTTTTTTTCCTTTGCTAGGCAAAGAACTTTATCAACCTTGTTTCAAACTTTATTCCTAGGCTTCTTCAGCTTAATTAGCTGCAAAAAAATGAGTTGTGTAGAAGCAAAAACTGTAAAGAGCTGCAGGGGCCAAAGAGCTTGGGTTTAAAAATACTAGAGATCTAGATTTTATCAGATCCATGAATAAAATCCTGAAAATCAGTCGTACTATAAGATAGCACCTCCCAGTGACTTCTTCAAGTTTTATCTTCTTCAGAATCTGACTCAGTTCATTTTGCTTCATTCTTGGAAGTCTCATCAAAATGGTCCACAAGGGGCACCTGGGTGGCTCAGTAGATTAAAGCCTCTGCCTTCGGCTCAGGTCATGATATCAGGGTCCTGGGATCGAGCCCCGCATTGGGCTCTCTGCGCGGCAGGGAGCCTGCTTCCTCCCCTCTCTCTGCTTGCCTCTCTGCCTATTTGTGATCTCTCTCTCTGTCAAATAAATAAATAAAATCTTAAAAAAAAAATGGTCCACAAGATCTGGAACTTTATCATCATCATCCTCTCCAGTAGCAAGTGGTGCTTTTCCATCCACAGATTGTTTGGGCAGAGCTTCAGCCAATTTTCTTAAACTAGTCAGACTGTCTGCACCAAGTTTAAGATACTGGGTAGGATTTCTGTCAGCTGCTTTGTCTCAGCATGGCCTGTAATGGTGAAAGTGTTCGTGGCCAGCAATACTTGAACTTTAGGGTAGTTAAAGTAGATCACTATTCCTTAGTTTGTGAACATAAGCAATTCTTCAATATCTGAGATATTGTTTACCCCTAACTTCTTTAAAAAGAACTGAAGTTTGTTATCATCTGCTTTAGCCGTTCTACTAACCACCTTCTTCTTTCCATGAGCAATTCCTTTCCCACAAATGCGCACTTGTACTTGCAGTTTGGTGAGTTTCTCCTGGTTCCTGATAGTTTCTTTCATCATGTTGGAGCAGAAATGAGACCACGAGGGGGACTAGGGTTTGTGCTCAGGGGTTCTCGGGCGGACCAGGTGCACCCACATAAGGTGCGCACATGCGGGAACACAAGATGGAAGCTCTGGTCCTGTTTTTCATTCATCCATTTACTCACTCCACAAATATTTATTGAACCCTTACCATGTACTAAGCTCATTGCCAAACACCAGATGAAAGTAACCCAAATCAGCCCCTGTATCTCTGGAGCATAAAGACTAGTCGGAGAGACAGATATTAATCAAATAATCACAGAAATATTAAATCACAACCAGGAGAAATATATGAAGGAGAGGTAATTTCCTACATGGGTGAAATCCCATGTTTGGAAGGTTACTGTAATGTTATAATAGTCAGAAAATCAGTGATGGTTTCCCAAAGGGAGTAACACCTAAGGAGAACTGAGGAACAAGCAGAAGTGAAGTAGTTGAAGAGGATAAAAAGGAGCATTCTGTGAAAAATAAAGAGCAGGAAGATTGTGAGGGATTCAAGAGAATAAAAGGGCCAGTGAGGTTGAAGCAGAAAGAGCAAGGGAGAGCATACGTATTTACCTACTCATTCTTCAGCTTTGCTCAATCAAATGTAAGTCAAAGTAAAAGTTTTAATTAAAAAAAAAAGTCCTCCATACACAAAATTAAACTCAAAATTGATTAAGGACTTAAATGTGAGACCGGAAATCATAAAAATCCTAGAAAAGAGAAGAGGCAAAATGTCTCTGACATCAGCCATAATAAACATTTTTTCTAGATATATCTCCTGAGGCAAGGGGAACAAAAGCAAAAGTAAACTATTGGGACTACACTAAAATGAAAAGCTTCTGCTCAGTGGAGGAAACAATCAACAAAACTAAAAGCAGCCTACGGAATGGGAGAAGGTATTTGCAAATGACATATCTGATAAAAGGTTAGTATCCAAAATCTATAAAGAACTTATAAAACTCAATACCCCCAAAATGAATAATCCAATTAAAAATGGGCAGAACACATGAATAGACATTTTTCCAGGGAATCCATATAGATGGCCAACATGAAAAGATACTCAACATCACTTATCATCATCAGTTTTGCAAATCAAAACTAAAATGAGTTATCACCTCACACCTTTCAGAATGGCAAAAATCAAAAACACAAGAAACAATGGGTGCTGATGAGGATTTGGAAAAAGGGGAACCCTCTTGCACTGTTGGGAATGCAAACTGGAGCTGTCACTCTGGAAAACAGTATGAAGTTTCCTCAAAAAGTTAAAAATACAACTATCCTATGATTTAGCAACTGCACTGGTAGGTATTTACATGAGGAATACAATAATACTCATTCAAAGGGATACACACACCCCAATGTTACAGCATGTTATAGCAGCATTATCCACAATAGCCAAATTACGGAAGCAGCCCAAGGGTCCACTGACTAAAAATAGATAAGGAAGAATATATATATATTCTTATATATATATATATGAATTTTATATATATATGAATTTTATATATATATATAAAACTATATAATATATTACAAGAAATATATATATATATCACTCAGCCATAAAAAAGAAGGAAATCTTGCCATTTGCAACATGGATAGAGCTAGAGAGCATAATGCTAATGAAATAAGTCAGTCAGAGAAAGACAAATACCATATGGTTTCATTCATATGTGGAATTTAAGAAACAAAACAATGACCAAAAGGAAAAATATAGAGAGAAAAACCAAGACATAGACACTTAACAATAGAGAACAAACTGACAGTTGCGAGGGGGGAGGTGGTGGGGGCGGGGGGAATCAGATAAAAAGGTGATGGGGATTAAGGAGTACACCTGTGATGAGCACAGGATGTTATATGGAAGTGTTGAACCACTATATCATACACCTGAAACCAATATTACAGTGTATGTTAACTAATTGGAATGTGAATAAAACTGTAAAACAAGAATGAAGAAAAAAGTTTAGTGTGTCCAATATAAAAAAAGTATATGTGATGGGGGAAAAATAGATATATGCATTCCTGTTTATTGCAGCATTATCTATAATAGCCAAAATTATGGAAGCAGTAGATAAATGGGTAAAGAATGGGTATCAATAGATAAATGAGTAAAGAAGATGTGGTATACATTTAAGTGAAATAAGTCAGTCAGAAAAAGACAAACACCCTATGCTTTCGATCATATGAAAGAAGTCATTTTGATTGGTTATAAGGAAATTGAGGCCGACTGCAGGAAGTGGCGGGCAGAAAGATGCTCTTGTTGAACTCAGCTGTGATTTAAATGAGAAGTCCTAAAGCTGGCCCATAAACTACAGAAAAGCAAAAGATTTTGGTGTTACCCATCTCCTGCAAACGAACTTTCTATTGAGTCCAGTTGGTATGACTAGGTGATTTCTATAGGTAGAAATAGAAATAGAATTTCTATTTCTAAAATAGAAAATTCTATTCTAGAATTTTCTAAAAATAGAAATTCTATTCTAGAAATAGAATTTTCACCAGAAAAAAAGGGACTCTGGGACCTTCTAATTATTATTGTCATTGCCAACCATACATCTGAGTCCACCAAGTACACATTTGATCAAGAATAACGGGTGCTTAATTGAAAATAAAGAAATTTTGCTTCCAAAAAATTATTTCTATAAATAAGTAAGTAAATAAATGATTATGTTTCTGAAACATTGCAGAAAGAAGCTGAGTAAAGCCTTTTTTTAATATTTTATTTATTTGTTAGAGAGAGAGAGAGAGAGAACACAAGCAAGCAGAGAGGCAGGCAGAGGCAGAGGGTGAAGCAGGCTCCCTGCTGAGCAAAGAGCCCGATGTGGGGCTCGATCCCATGGCCCTGGGATCATGACCTGAGCTGATGGCAGCTGCTTAACCAACTGAGCCACCCAGGCATCCCCTGAGTAAAGCCTTTCACTTGAACACCTGTTACTGGCCCATGCGACCCAGTCCAGAATAATTTAGTGCAAAGTAGCCTGTCTGAGGCAGAATGGCAGCTCTGCTTCTTCACAGCTGAGTATCTGAAAGCAATGCTGAAAGAAAACAATGCACAGCCAGTTCCCTTTCTTCATTTACACCTCTTTGGCCCAACTGTTTTCTCTGGTGCTGTTGGTGTGATGTTAGAGGCACACTTATCTCTCTGAATGCTGGGCTCACCACTTCTTCTGACCCAAGAGTGGACTCCATGGAAACTAAACTAGGCAGCTATTTGACTCTCATTTGCTTCAGGAAATTCCACCTGATGCTTTCAGCTTGTTTTCTCAAATAAAAGAAAGAGAGATAAGGAAGAAGAAAGCTGCCACCAGTAGATGTCTGTTGCTGAAGGTCAATGACTTTTCAAGTGGCCTTACTCTGATGCTTTTGAGAAAGATTTTCGTATTTGAAAGCACCTGTCATTCATTCTCCAGCATGTTTCCACATCATGGAAAGAAGAAAAGCCTGAAACTTCCTGATAAAGAAACAACCAGGAAATTAAGGTTGATGTGTCAACCTTTTGCTGTCTCAACTTTTTGGATTCCAAATCCCCACTTAAGGGAACAATCAAAGAGAGAGCTGGAAAGTGAGCAGAGTGAAAAGTGAGAGAGAAAAGAAAAAGGAAAGTGAATGAGAGGGAGACAGAAACAATTCAGCAGGTGACGAAGAGACAATGTGAGAGAAGTGAGGACAGAGAGATGAAGGCAGAGAATGAGAAACTGAGGCAAACGGGGACAGAGAGAGGTAAAGACAAGGATTGAAAAAAGAGCTAGAAAGAAAAAAGGATACCTGTACTGGGTATACAAGAGAAAAAAATATTCTTTCAACAAGAATCTATGGAGCAGATTCTCTGTGAGGTTTCTGTCAGCAGGCACTGGGACCATAAAGATAATTCAATTAAATAAGACAATGCAATGAAGAGCAGTGATAGGCAAAATAGAGTGCTCTCTGAGAGAAGAACATAACAGGAATCCTCAGCAGGTATAGGTTAGTCTGGCACCTTCTGGGAAAGTTTCAGATTTTTTTTTTAAGATTTTATTTATTTGAGAGAGAGGGATAAAGAGAGAAAGAAAGAGCACAAACAGGGGAAGGGGCAAAAGGGGAGAAGCAGACTCCCCACTGAGCAGGGAGTCTTAAGCAGGACTCAATCCCAGGACCCTGGGCTCATGACCTGAGCCAAAGGCAGACACTTAATGAACTGAGTCACCCAGGTGTCCCCGGATCTTTTCTTCTAATGAATGTATAAGAAAAAAAAAGCTCAGTTTACAAATAGTAGGTTCATAAAGCTGAATTTTATCTGATAGGCAGCCTTCCTAGATATTCTCCTTTGAACCGTTCCTTACCAGAGTTGCCACTACCCCACATACAGCAATACAAAAATAAAAAAAATTCTTGTCTTCGAGGTAATTTATTTCTATCTGTTGGAAAATTGTCATAATGTGTTGACTTTCTTAGAACAGAATACTTCACCACTATTTGCCAAAAAATTATCTGAATAATTGCATGCATCCTTCATTTGTGCAATGTCCATGATGACTCACAATATGTGTGTCCTTGTGCAGTGCCCCAGTCCATACAACTGTACTCAACAGCTGATATGCACATCTCTTCCTTAGGCCAGGGCCTAAGAATTAAAATAAAGGAAAACTTCCGCATCATTCTTGTTCAGGGCATCTAAACTAAGTCTACAGGCTGACGTGCCCCATGGGTATGTTTGCTTTTATCAGAAACTTTGAGGGACCTGAGTAGTTAAGATAAAAACCCAAATTCCTGCCTTCTCTTGAAAAATTATCTCTGATAATAAGTATCTGTTTCCTCACTGCTATTACTGGCAGGAGCAGAGTAGCTCTCTCCCTTACAGCCAAGGCACACCTTCTGAAGAACACCCTTCTTCCACTCCATTGTCAGTCTCTGGAACACTGAAACCAAGAGTCGGTGCTATTCATCATAAGTCTTTCACTGTTATTTATATTTGGTAAGCTTCTCATTTTTATATACAGTGGCCTCTATAGGCACCTGAATCTGAAAACTGTGATCTAAAACTCTATTGCCCCGGGGCACCTGGGTGGCTCAGTCATTAAGCGCCTGCCTTTGGCTCAGGTCATGTTCCCAGGGTCCTGAGATCAAGCTCCACATCAGGCTCCCTGCTCAGCGGGGGGCCTGCTTCTCCCTCTCCCACTCCCTCTGCTTGTGTTCCCTCTTGCTGTGTCTCTCTCTGTCAAATAAATAAATAAAATCCTTTAAAAAAAAGGAATATTATGCTGAGTAAAATAAGTTAGAGAAAAACAAACACTATATAATCTCATGTATATGGGGAATCTAAAAAATAAAAGAAAAAAGGGGGCACCTGGGTGGCTCAATGGGTTAAAGCCTCTGCCTTCAGCTCAGGTCATGTTCTCAGGGTCCTGGGATCAAGCCCTGCATTGGGCTCTCTGCTTAGCAGGGAGCCTGCCTCCCCCACCCTTTCTGCCCTGCCTCTCTGCCTACTTTTGATCTCTCTCTTTCTGTCAAATAAATAATAATAATAATAAAATCTTTAAAAAAAGAAAAAACAAATTCATGGATGTAGAGAACATATTTCATGGTTATTGGAGAGGGGAGGAGTTTGAGGAGTTGGAAAATGGAAGGGGAAGTAGGAGATACAAACTTTCAGTGATGTACTGTTGCCAATAACATTGTATTGCCTATTATGTAAATTTATAAGGTGGCAGGAAGAAACCAAACTCATTGTGGTGATCATGTCACAGTACATAGAAATATAGACTCATTATGTTGCATACCCCAAACTAATATAATTTCATATGTCAATTATACCTTAATAAAAAAATTAACGGAAAAAAAGAGTGAGGCCCATCCCCATTTGGTTCCTAACAAAGATTTTGTGGTAAATGTGAAATCTTTTAATGCTGTTAACAAATTAACTTAGTTATTTTTAAAATGCATTTTTCAAGCTTATAATATGTTTTATTGGTTGTTGATAAGCCAGCTCCTTGCAGGTTAATAAAGCTTAAGCACGATATTAATGTTTATGTTAGAAATGAAACCAGAGGAATGCCTGGGTGCTTCAGTCAGTTAAGTGTCTGACTTTGGTTCAGGTCATGATCTCAGGGTCCTGGGATCGAGTCCGGCATTGGGCTCCTTGCTCAGTGGGGAGCCTGCTTCTTCCACTGCCTGCTGCTCCCCCTGCTTGTGCTCTCTCTCTCTCTCTTTATCAATTTCTCTCTCTCTCTCTCTCTCTCTCTCTCTCTCTCTTTCTCTCTCTTTCTCTGACAAATAGGTAAATAAAATCTTAGAAAGAAAAAAAAAAAAAGAAATGAAACCAGAAATATTCAGAAACTAATAGCCATTCAGAAGTTGAGGAAGATGGTTAGTTTTGGAATCAAAAAAGACATAGAATATTCTACCTTTAAGTATTTTTGGATAAACTGATACAGGAAAGTAAAATAGACTTTGTGAAAGACCCCACACTCATTCACATTAATTTTACAGAATGTAGAGCTCATACAACTAGGTTAAATGTATGACCATGGAGGGATTGATCCATATTCCAAAGATGGTGTGAACTTTCCTCTCACTCATCAGAACCAAAGCAGCAAAGATCTTTCTCAATTTCCAGGAGAGGAAAATGACCCCGGTGAGATTGGAGGAACAGGCTGTAGTGAAGGAACCATCCCTGGACCATAAATTTGGTGACATTTGAGTCAAGCTCTACCTTTCACCTTAGGAAATGCTTCCAAGGCATTGATTTCTCATTAGTAAAATGACAGGGCTACATTCACTCATCTAAAATCTCTACTTCCATTCAAGAGGAAAAGATGGAAATCAGAGAAAGCTCCTCTGACGGATTTTCAGTCTGACAGCCAAGTAACTCATCTCACCACAGCATAAGCAGCCAAAAGACAAAGCCAGGAGGAAATCCAGGGATGCAAGATGCTTCCTGTGTCCTGGCTAATAACTAAGGATAGAGAAAGGAATGGGGGTGATAACCTAAAAATACTGAAGACAATTACTGAAGACCAGAATAAGCAATGTGCTGTGTTGAACAGATTTGTTGCTTTCAAATGGTAAAACTTCAACTCAATATAATTTTAGAACAGAGAGAAGAGAGAAACAGAAAAAGATAAGGGAAAGGGAGTGAAAGAGAGCACTTGGTCCATGAAACTGGGAAAAGCATTCATTGTAACTAGACTTAGGGATGTCATCAATTCATATGGTATTATCTAGACTTCCTTTTATCATTTCTTGGATCTGCTTCTCTGTGTGTCTCATTCATACTATCCAACCATATCTGGATCTTCTCCTTTTGGTAAAGTAAGAGGAGAACATGACCACAAATGCAGGCATATGGCATCCCAACTTAGCATTCACAAAGGAAAGATGGAGCTTCTCTCTACTATTAATGAATTAAAAATTCACAGAAGGATTCTTAATGACCTTGCTTAGTTCCTCTAAGGAGCTGTGACAAGTGAGATAGTGTACCATGGATAGACAGTCTTAGTATAGTCCCAACACTTTGTGGCTAAGAGGTACAGGATAGTATTACTGCTAGATCTTCCAGGATCATAGTGAAAGGAGAAATTCACCTAAGAATAAAGAGAAGAGATGGAGGGAGTCTCGGCCAAAGAAAACAATAAACATTCAATTGTGCACAGGACAAAAGAGTTCAAGAATTGTATAGAGAAAAGGTCCCAGTGCCCTGAGCACCTCTCAGTGTGCATCTTTGAGAGCTTCTTTTTTTCTGTTGAGGCACTTATAGTAATAGCAGAGAGAAATCAGGTGGGAATCTGAAGGTCTGAATTTGCTCCCAGCTCTGACAATGAGGGATCTTACAGAAATCCTCTAAACTTTCTGAGTCTCATTCATAATTTGAGAGGGTTAGCAAGACAGTTTTAAAGATCTCTTCTACCAGGAATATTCTGTAAGTCTTCAATTTAGCCTGATATCCAACGTATAAAAATCTGTATGTGTCAAGCAGTCTTCATCCCAAAATCACCTTGAAATTGCTCTACCTGGGGTGTGCCTCCTTCTTGATTGATACTGGCTGAGTTGGTGGTAGTGGCGGTAATGGTAATGATGGCTGTTAGCATTTACTAAAAGTTTGCTAAGCATCAGATATTATGCTAGGCATTTTAAATACATTTTCTCCAATTCTTACATTTCTACCAAGTAAATAGTATTATTTCTACTATTGTTTTGCAGTTGATAATATTAATTCTCAGAGAAGTTAAGTAATTGGCAAATGTAACACAGTTGTTCTAAGGTACATATTCTTATTCTTCCTTTATCCAATCTCTTGTCCTGCTATAGTGCCAGGGAGTCATATCTAAATGAAAGAAGGCAATTATCTATTGTTAATAACCTGCTTTTTAAACAATGTGTTATGAGTATCTTTCAATGTCAATAAACACAGTTACATCATTTCAAAGGCTAAATTCTTCAAAAGTATTTAACCAATCACTGATTTTTAGACATATTGTTTACAAATTTTCACTATTGTGAGTGGTACTGAAATAAAAATGCTATTCCTTAAAGTCTTTTCTTTGGGTATATTTCAGTCATTTCTCTAGGTTGAACTCCAAAACATAAAATTCCTATATCAAAGGTCATGTACTTTGTTTTAAGATTTTTATTTATTTATTTGTCAGAGAGAGAGCACACAGCAGGAGGGAGCAATGGGCAGAGGGAGAAGCAGGCTCCCTGCTGAGCAAGGAGCCTGATGCAGGACTTATTCCCAGGACCCTGGGATCATGGCCTTAGCCGAAGGCATATGCTTAACCAACAGAACCACCTAGGTGTCCCGAATGTCATGTACTTTGGATACACATTGCTATAGTGACATCCTCTCCCCCCCCCAAAAAAAAAGACTGTACCAATGTATACTCCCATAAACAAAGTATAAGAGTATCTATTCACCCACATCATACCAACTATACCAACACCAAGTACTAGAATACTTTGTACTAGTTGTCAATTTTATGAGTGTTTTTTCTATCTTAATTTTTGTTGTATTACTATGGTTATTCAGGAAGCTAATGATTTTTTTATAAGCTTATAGGCTATTTCTATCATTTCTTATGAATGATATCCTTCACCCATTTGTCATAAACTTTAAAACCTTGGCTTTTATTCATATTGACATTACAAACTGAAATATTCAATCCAAGGTATATATTTAAAATGATCTATAATTTTACTGTTGAAAGCAGTGGATGCTATATTAACACAGAATAAACTATTCTAGGTGACTTTGAATATTTCTAATTTTCCAAAGATTAAAGAAAAATGGGATAGTTGCTATCAGAGATACCCAAACTATAGTTACATAAAGTACAAGCACATAGGGGTGAAAAATTCTAATTTAGCAAATGTTTTAGATGCTTTTGAGGTGCCTCCATATCTTACTTACTGGGTCCTGGGTACTGAGAGTGTTAGCTATTAAGAGCTCACAAATGCCCCCTTTTTAAGAAAATTACCCTCTGTTGATGGCAGGCACATGGCTAGAAATATTCACCAACTCCCAAGATAGCCTATATTTAATGACTAATCAATATGGGGGTACAAAAGACTGGCACCCCCATCTCATGGAGAGAAAACTTTGTGGTATAGTTAATGTTCTAGAGGCACCTACCCTACCACCAGCGGATTAGGCCAAGGCAAAATTTTCCCAAGTTAACAATCTTCCTCTTTGTCCTTTGCTGTCCTGCTTTTCTCATTCACTTACAGGTTCCTCCTAAGAGCAATGCCACCATAAATCAAAATGCACCTGAATCCTTGCCTGAGACTCTGCTTCTTAGAAACCAATCTAAGATACTAGGAGTTAACAAAATTTCATACAGGAGGTGACCTTTCCTCTGAGCCTTGTTATTTGGGTGGGCATCTAATGTTCAATAAGTAGAAAAAGATATGAGCATCTCATATAGATAGAATGAGTAAAGAAAGACACTGAGACATACTTGGGGACCATCAAGTGTCTTCGTGTGGCTAGAGTATAAGAAACTTGAAGAGCTAGGGATATATATAAATCCTACACATAAAAATACTTAAGACCAGTTAGGAGGCTAATGCAGTAACCTCCTTTAGGACTGATAAGTAAGTGCTTGGTCTTCAGCAATAACAGTCAGAATCCAACTCCCTAACAACACTTCAGTAATTGACACTGAGTCTTGGGAAATTATGTAGATTAGGTAAAGATAGACTAAATGTGGTTAAATATGTTTTCATATGACACAGAAAAAAACTATAAGGTCAGATTCCAATTTTAAAACATTCTAACCTGGAGCAAAACCACATTATTCATCACTGGAACTTAACCAAATGGCTGGTAAAAAGAGAAAGCATAAGATGAAAATAAGGAAGGAAAAGAACCTGCCAACTCAGCAAGACTTGACAGGTGTTCAAGAATTTAGGCTAATTAATTGGCCACATGGTTGATGAATTAAGGCAGTATCTTTGTTTGGAACAAAGTATACTTACTATCCAATTTGTGGTGATTAGAGAAACAGGAAAGATGTAATTAAAGTTGAGATAAAAAGTAATGAAAAGCATGAGGAAAAGGAAAAAAGTTAAAGAGTAATAAGCAAATAGAAGGGCAGCAATTTAGATAACAGTCCCACAGTAGATTAATACAGGAGTCTAAGACCTGAATGCCTTAAAGGGCTGCCAAAATTGTATGACCTTCAAATCTTTTAAAGAGAACTATTTGAAAATGATGATGAAAGATAGAAGTTAATGGACTAAAGATATACTTACCAGCCACCACACCCTAGGCTAATAGTCTCTGAAACAAGCCCTACCTTCAGAAGCTAAAAACCATATTTTCCAAGGAAAACTCATTACCTTGATAACACAAATACCCTCTAATAGGCTTACTGAAATACTCCAATAATGGGCAGGGAGGAATAGATGGCCTAGAAAGCATAGGACAAAGTAAATCTGACTTCCTTTGAATGCCCTACCACTTCTTCAGCTTCTATAGCTCAGTGAAAATAGTAACAATTCTACCATTTTAGTTTCCCAAAAGTAATATGGTGTGAGGGAAAATGCACCATCTTAAAACCTGGGTGTTCACTCTGTTTCCATTACTAACCAGCTATATATAACCATTCCAGATCTCTGATCTCTTACCTGTAAAATGAAAAGACTTCACAAGAAGTTAAATCCAACTCTAAAATGCTATTCCTCTACTTTGAAGTCATTAGTAGACACTAAATCTGTCTACTAAATCATTAGTAGACACTAAAATGACAAAGTAGAATGGTTAAGTTCATACTGCAGAGCAATCAGCTCTATTGATGGTTCTTATCCACCAGTTTGACTTACAAGTATTTCATATAAAATAGTTTCTATTGCTATTGAATAGCACTTCTTTCCTTCTGGATCTGACTTGGCATTAGTCTTGCTGATGACAGATCATTAGATTTTTTTTTCCTGCAGCTATTAAATAACCAGTTAACCCCAGTTATGTGATCTAGTGAAAAGACCATAGCATTATGGAGCACAAGCCCTGAAATCCAATTCTTATCTTATTCCTGTTGGATTGCATGGACATTGGGAAACTTATTTAATTCTGAATGGAAAGCAACCATAATTTACTTATCTTCTTTATAATATGAACAGGGTCAAATGACATACATAAAAGCCATTTGAAAGTGCTGTATGTGGTAAACTTGAACCTTGGGCCACAAACCGAGACTTGCCAAGATATAACTTTATTTCTACAACTGAATTTAATTTGTTTTGAGTTTTCATTCTTCCAGATTGGAAAAATTAACCTCAGTCAATTCAAGTCTTTTCCCATTTCTGCTGCATTTGTGCCCTTGGTCCCACAAGGGCTGCATAGCACCAAGACATTGGGGTAAGTCTTCATTGTTACTTGTCCCTGCTGACATCTACCTTGACTACCCCTTGTCTGACCCCAGCTGGTTTCTGGTTGTCAGTCCCTCCATGTCACCATTGCATCCTCCTTTTTATAGTTGCAAAGGTACTCCATCTGGCAAAACTTGCAAAGGAGAAAGAAAAAAGCAACTAGAGAGCTAAAAAACAAAATAAAACAAAACAAAAACCTAACATAAAGATGTTATGGAAGCCAAAGGAGGAGAAAACAAGGAAAAATGGTCATCAGAGGCTGTAAGTAATTCAGACAAGTCTGAGTAAAGGAAAAACAAAATGGAGCTTCAGATAAATTTTGCAAGAACAGTTTCTGTTGAGTGGTAGATACACAATGCTAACTGCAAAGGCAAGGGTGAATGTGACAATTTTGAAATATTTTTCTAAAAAATATGATTGCAATTATCTTCACTTTGAAATGCTTATGAAATGAGCATCTCACACTTTGACATAGTGTGAGAGTTATACTCAAAAGTTTTAATTTAGAATGTAATAATTTGAGTAAATGAGAGGAGATAACTCTTCATATGGGTCAGCAAGACCTGACCACAAGAGTGATTAAAGTTAAGTATTATCAAATGTTGTCTCCCTAAGTAAGATAAAATATTTCAGCTCTTAATAATTAGGCCACCACTTCTCTAAACTAGTCTTGGGAGTAAATAGCCAATAAAAATGAAATCCGTTCTTCTGCTATAACAACCTGAGAAAATGAGCAACCAGTAAGTAATGAAACAGGCACTACTGCTAATAGATGAGGGAGGGGAGAAGATAAGTGGAGTGGCTCTGGTTGCCACAACTGTCTACTTTGCATGATTCCATAAGGCCAACCTGATTGCTTTTAATTTAAAGAGTATCATGTATAATCAAATCAACCACATAGGGGTGATCATTATCAGATCATTCAATGCCAGTCACATCCACCTTGCAGAATGCCCAGACTGTGAAAATATTACATGCTAAATTATTCTCCTACAGGGCTATGAAATAGATGGGGATATGAGCAAGTATCACCATGACCTTTTTTTCCTTCCATTTTGACCCACTAATTCCAATAAATTCACATTTTTTAAAGCTTCAAACATTTATAACACTGTATGTTAATTACACTTCAATAAAAAATAGTTTCTAACATTTAATGCTAAGAGTATTAAATTCAGTTGAACAATGGAGTAAGAAAAACTTGTAAGATTATTTTTCCCCTTAATTCTTCTGCCTAACCTAGATGAGTCATTCAGAATAAGAGGAGAAAAAGATACGCTTTAGGAATTTGTGTCAAATTGGCTAAGTCATAGACTCACAGAACAAGTACAGCTCAAATATGCTTACATATTATCTAGAGCAACTATATTATTTTCAGATAGGTACAATGAGGCTCAGGAATATTATGTGTCTTTTTTTTTTTAAAGATTTTATTTATTTGACAGAGAGAAACACAGTGAGAGAGGGAACACAAGCAGAGGGAATGGTAGCTGGAGAAGCAGGCTTCCTGCTGAGCAGGGAGCCCAATGCGGGGCTTGATCCCAGAACCCTGGGATCATGACCTGAACCAAAGGTAGACGCTTAATGACTGAGCCACCCAGGCGCCCCAATATTGTGTGTCTTACTCAAGATTATCATAATGAGTAGACTGGAGCCAGAAATGGAACCCCAATTTTCTAACATGAAGGCCAACAGTCAACAAATACTTACTGAGTGCTTAATCTATGTTAGGCAATGTCCTAGCCTCTGAGAATTAAGAGCTGAAAAATATTACCCGAGGTATGGAAAACAAATTGATAATTGGCACAACTACTTATAGTGGCAGCAAAAAATATGGAATAGATTAGAAGACTCAGTATTGCCAAGATGTTGGTTCTCTCCTATTGGCTTATAAATTCTTTATAATCCCAATAAAAACCTTAGCAGGACTTTTGGTAGATATTAACAAGCTAATTCTAATGTGTTTATGGAAAGGTAAAATACTAGAATAATCACAAATTTTTTTTGAGAGAAGCATAAAGTTGAGAAATTTACACTACCTGATTTCAAGTCCTAATATAAAGCTGTGCTATTTGCAAAAGCATATATAGACAACAGAGTACAATAAACAGTCTGTAGACCTTCAAAACTATGACCAGTTGATTTTTGACCAATGCAAGGCAATTCCATGGAGAAAGAATAGCATTTCAACATATGGTGTTGAATCAATTCAATATTCACACATATAGAAGAAACTTTGATCCACACTTTATACTATATGAAAAGTGACTTAAAATGGGTCAAAGACATACATGTAATACACAAATCTCTAAAACTACTAGAAGAAAACAAGATAAAATCATTGTGACCATGAATTAAGGTAATCATTCATAAAGAAGACACCAAAAGTACAGTCAATAAATGAAAACACTGATAAATCGGACCTCATCAAAATAAAAAACTTTTGCTCTATAGAAGATATTACTAAGAGAGTGAAAAGAAAAATCATGGACTGAGAGAAACTATTTACAAAACAAATCTGATAAAGATCTTGTACCCGGAATATACATATTAAAAAAAAAAAACCTCTCAAAACTCAATAATAAGAAAACAGATGACCTAAAAAAATGAATAAATTTCTAATGTTGGAGAATATGAAGAGAAACTGGATCACACATGCATTTCTGGTGGGAATGCAAAATGGCACTGCACTCTGGAAAATGGCATGGCAGTTTCTTTTGAAACTAAGCATAGTACCCAACAATCTTGTACCTGGACAGTCCCAGGAAAATACAACTTGGGTTCATACAAAAACCTCTGCATTAGAGTTCATAGAAGCTTTATTCATAGTGGCTAAAAGCTGGAAATAACCTAAATGACTTTCAGCAAGTGAGTGGTTAAGCAAACTGCACTATATCCACTCCACAGAACACCGCTCAGTAGTAAACACGAATGGACTGTTAATACATGTAACCACTTTGGTGGAGCTCAGAGGAATTATGCTAAGTGAAAAAAAGCCAATTTCAAAAGGTTACAAACTGTATGATTCCATTTATATTACCTATTGATATATGTAACAACTTTGGTGTAACTCAAGAGAATTATGCTAAGGAAAAAAAAACACTCTCTCTTTCCCCTAGGCGCTCAGGATGGAAAATGGAGAATTTTGTCTATGGAATCTGAACATCCCAGATGAGTGACCAAGGATATTGATATAATGGACTTCCCAATAAAATTCCAACCTGGGATATCTGGGTGGCTCAGTTGGTTAAGTGTCTGCCTTCAGCTCAGGTCATGATCCCAGAGTCCTAAGACTTAGTCCTGCATCAGGCTCCCTGCTCAATGGGGAGCCCTGCTTCTCCTTCTGCATGCCACTACCCCTTGTGCTTACTCACTCTCTCTCTAACATATAAATAAATAAAATCTTAAAAAATATTCCAACCTGATTATCCTCTACTGTAGTTCACAGTTGACACACTCTACAAAAGTTCTCGGAGCTTCTAAATCAGCTTTTTTGTCCCTGACTCTTTTTTTTTTTTTTTTTAATTTTATTTATTTGACAGCGAGAAACACAGCGAGAGAGGGAACACAAGCAGAGGGAATGGTAGCGGGAGAAGCAGGCTTCTTGCCGAGCAGGGAGCCCCATGCGGGGCTCGATTCCAGGACTCTGGGATCTGACCTGGGCCGAAGGCAGACGCTTAACGGCTGAGCCACCCAGGCGCCCCTTTGTCCCTGACTCTTAAATAAGAGCTTCCAAAGAAGGACTTCCGCCATCTGAAAAAAGGTTCTAACCCAAAAGGTAAGTATTAAAATAAATAAATAGGAAAAAAAATTGGAGGAAAACATGACTGTTGGGTGAAGAAACTTCTCACACAAACACACACAAATATACTCAGAGAAATAATGAAATACATTGCACTCATGGAAAAAGAACAGGATACTATAAAAAATGACTATTCCAAGAATAAGAAAGAAGGCATAGAGATGTAAAACATGACAGCAGAAATACAGACGTCAAGAGAAGGTCAGGGATATATAATATGTGAAAGAGAAGGGGGGAAATGAAGAAATAGAAAATAGGGGAGAAAAGAGAAGAAATTAAAGGATCAATCCATCCAACAGGTCCAGAAAAAAAAGTTTAGAGAGAATGAGGAACAGGAAACCATCAACGAAATAATTCAAGAAAATAAACATATCTTTACTTCAGCAATTTCATAATGTACTCTCAAAGGAAAAAACTCCTAAGGCAAGAATTTGTGTGAAATTTGTGAAACACATCACAAATAACCATAAGATGTCTTTTGAGTGTATTGAGATCAACAAAAATCCCTCTTATTATTTCTTGAAAGTACAGTCATTGTTATCAATGTTAGGTCAGAAGGACAGGGAAATTCACACCTTCTTTCTTCTCCTCATCAATACTTTACTTTCATTTCATTTTTTGTTTGGGGATTTAACCACAGTTTAATTTAAAAGAACTGAACAAGTTATAGCAGTGAAATCCAATGACCGATTGTGGCATTTTGTTTTATAGCAAAGACCTATAATTAAGGAAGAAAAATAACTATCCAGCTTTTGTCTTGAGAATATACATCGGGCTACCTATAGCTCTGGATGTGTTTTTTTGTTTTACTATTCAGAACTCTTACATGACTCTGAGGGCACCTGTTGGCAGTTCTCTGCTCCTCTGATGTGACTACATGGGGACAACAGTGGGTAGGTGCCATTTCAGCATTTCTTCTTCTCCCTCCTCCCCCTAGTTCTGATGGCCTCACCAAAGGAGACAGGGCGATTTTCTTGATGCAGGATGTGAGTTAGCATAAGAAGCCAGGGTCTCAGTAAGGTAGATCTTGAACATGCCTTCATTTTATCACTACAAAAACATTTAAATCTGATTTTTTGGGACAAATTGTTCATATGCAGCCAAGAGTCTGTTCTGTCTTATGCCCTGAATTACTTTTCTTCAACAAACATCACCAGAAAATACATGCACAGTTCCTTACTGATTGAAGAGGCAATGTTGTACAAAGAGCAAAACCCCAAAAAAGCAGCTAAATTGATGGTGGTTTTAGAGTTTAATGTGATAGATTCATGTTACTCTCCCTCTTCAAAATCCTTTGTCCTTAATTTTCCTTTGTTTTTTCATCATTCTACTTCCTATCTCTCAATCCTTCTCCTAAGTACAACTTCTTGTGGACTGTTTCCTTTAGATAATAATATACAAATGTAATAAATATTTATTCATCAAAATATATTGATTGTCTATTATAGCTCACATACTGTGCTAGGAATTCAAACTGGAAGTGTTAATCAAAAAAGTAATCTTTGTGGGATTTAGAATGTAATGTCAGTTAAAACTTGATATTCCTTGGGTGCCTAGGTGGCTCAGTCAGTTATGCATCTGACTTGATCTTGGCTTGAGTCATGATATCAGTATATCAGGGTTGTAAGATGG
This sequence comes from Procyon lotor, assembly GCA_028646535.1. NCBI lineage: Eukaryota > Metazoa > Chordata > Mammalia > Carnivora > Procyonidae > Procyon > Procyon lotor. The sequence goes on along the minus strand of CM053603.1, from coordinate 68,149,312 downwards.
AGCCCTACGGCAGGCCCTGCACTGGGTGTAGCGCCTGCTTAAGACTCATTCTCTCCCTCTCCCTCTGCCCCTCCCACCCTGCTCCCACTCATTCTCTCTCTCTCTCTCTCTTTCTCTCTCTCTCTCTCTCTCTCACAAACAAAAACAAAAACTTGATATTCCTGCCTTATTGCTAAATCTTCCTCCATTTGTCCCTCCATCACTTTCCTCTGTATACATACATATTCATTGCCCATCATCCTCTCTTGTCACATGTACACAGGACATAGACCAGTATCATTTTAATTGATAGACTGAGGAATCAGTAATGCAGAAGCTGTCAAAATGCTAAAAAATACACGTAAAGCTCCCCATTCAGAGTCAACAACAATGAAAAATAAATAAATAAAAGATTTAAGATCATGAAATCAGTTTATCTTAAGTACCCGAGTTGGCTATCAGATTAGGTATGATTAGAACTAGGAAAAAAGTATGCCAAAAACCTGTTCAAACTCTTTAGCACCTGTGTTTCCCCAGGCCCTACCAGTTAGGGAATGACAGAGAGCCACATTTATAGGAACACAGTAGTTTCTAACTCTTCCCTTGTCTATTATTGAACATCTTCCAGATCCTTTTAAAAGCCTCCCCCAAGAATTCCTGCATGTCCCCTACAGATGCCTCAGTGGTATTGAAAAGTGAGGCCTCCCAGCTACCAACTTCCTCTTCTGCCCTGGTTTCAGCTCTGGCTCCATGTGGCACTATCAGCAAGCCTCCAATCTCTGTGAGGCCTAGTGAATGTGCAATTTCACTGATGCTGCCTCTGATGACATTTTTTATCAATGTCGCCTGAAGTCATGCTGTGCTCCTGTTGTGCTTTGCTGGAGCTGCCAAATTTCCAATATGGCTGGTGCCCTCCCCTGCTGATTGCCCAGTGTCCTCAATGGGGCAGTTGCATTCTGTATTCTCTGTGGTAGTGCATAAAATAGACAGCCCCATCTTTGTTACTCACTACTAAATATACCTAGTTAGTAGTTCAAAATGCCACAACACAAACAAAAGACAAATAAGAAGTAAGGTACCGGTTTATTTGTGTGGGAATATCCAAAATGCTGCATTAACTATGCACTGGAAAGCATAGTTAAGAAGGCAAAGCAGAGCCTCCTTCCTCCCATTCTAAACCTAGATCTTAGAGCCTGCAAGCTCACACATGCACACAAACCTGACTCCCTATCACTTAAACAAAGAGTCCTGCTTTATACACCCAGTTACACACAGAACAGATAGAGCTTGGAGAATGAGAAGGGAAGCCAACCACAAATATTGCTTCATGGAAAACTTGTCCCAAAGACATAGCATGAAATAAACTGAGAATGTCTGCATGTATAGGACGTCAAGACATTCATTTTTAGGTAATTTGACTTGCCCATCTTACTCCTACCTTGTGTGTTCTTCTAGATTCTTCATTCTGCTTAGGCTGCTGAGACGCAGCTTCTGGTGTGCTTCCATGAGAATTGAGCAGGCAGCAGGGAGCTGCCTTCATGTGCACCACCAGGTTTCCTTATCCCATGTGCATCTTTTCCACTGCTTGCTAAATGAGACCATTGTAAAGCAAAGTCATTATAACTGTGCACTAATTAAGGAAAGCATCCCTGATAATCCTAAATCAAGACCCACCTTTCATGTCTGGTCTAGTTCACAGCACCTTCTTCAGAATATGGGCTGTGGGCTCCTTTTAGGCTAAATGCATGGAGACAAAAAGGCCAGGAAGTAAAAGCTTAAAGAAGGTATATCTCATGTAAGTATCCTGCTCACAAGTAAATCTGTCCCAGTGAGCAAATTCTCCGAATAGGATTAGCTCTTCCACCTCCCCTAACTCTGCACTCCCTAAGGGGTCTGAGAAAAAAAGTTCATTCAACCCTCAAGCCCATTATATACTGAGACAGGAACTTGAGGAAAGAAGTACAAATGTTTCTTCCTACAGGTTTAAGTATTCACCTATGCCTTCCATATCACTTAGAATTTCGGAGGAAGACTTTCAGTTGCATAGATAATCTTTTCCTTCCCCTCTGCATCCCTCTCTCTTTTCTTCTCCCTCCACACTAAAAGTCAAGCCAATCCAGGTAGGCAGTAACTAAGGATGATCTGCCTATGGCATTTAAAATCACCCAAAACTCACTTCCTCCTCAGAACATACCAAATTACCCCTATTTATAGAATAGGGGTAATTTATGCTATTTATAGAATAATTTCTCCTGAAGAACTGAGGGCCAACTGAACAGCTTCCGCACAACAAAAGATAGAGAGAAACAGTAAAAGAGAATAACAAGACAGCTGGGGACATAGCAACGAAGATGCCCCAATGACACTGTTAATTACAGTGGGGAGGGATAGTACTGAGAAGTAGGAACAGATTCTTCAGTCCTTGTGCACAGAAAAAAAGCCAAGGTTAAAAGAGCGACTAGGATATAAAAGAGGCAGCCCTAGAACTTTGCCAAATGGAAAGCTCTATGGATGGGAGGGGTTGACAGACAAAGTCCACACTCCCCTTCCACCTTTAAAGCACAGACTAGTACATAGTCTGGGTGTCCTAACTGGCCTACCACCTCAGTGAGTCCAGGCTCTTAGCCCACACCAACCCCAGCCATCCCACTAAGGCAGCACAGGGTGGTACACACTGGTTAGTGCTCACTATAGTCCCAATCTTTATGCCAAGATGAGAGATGTGCAAAGCAGCCCGGAATACTCCAGACCCCACTGCTTTGGCTTCAGTCAGCATGGTAGGGCACCCTTGGTGCAGAGAACTCTGGGATTTCTTGGCTGATTTCTGCCTCAGATCCAGCAACCCTGCCAGAGTGCATTCTGTGCCGAGCACCCTAGAACACTCCTACCTACACTGGCCTTATCTCCATTCACCTGGCCAGGATACTCCCTGCACTGAGCACCCTGGGACACTCTAGCTTACACCCAGTCCAGCTTCAACCCAGAACCACACTGGCCTGCAGCCCCTTTAGCTTCAGCTGTCCTGCCAGGGCACCCCATGCATCCCAGGACCTCCTACACTATACTGTGTCTCAGCTTCAGCCACCCCTCCAGGGAACCTTCTGTACAAAGAGTCCAGGAACACGCCAGTTTACATCAACTATCCTGTCAAGGTGCCCTCTGTCTTCCTGGCTTGCATGTACTGTAGTTTCAGCTGTCCTTCCAGGGCACCCTCTGCATAGAGAGCCCAGGGACCTCCAGGCCCACACCAACCACAGCTCCAAGGCATCTTCTGTGTGTAGAACTTTGGGACACCCTGGCTTAAACCCACTTTAGCCTTAGTTATCCTGCCAGGATGCCTAAGGTGTGGAGAATTCTGGAATTCCCAGGCCACCCCTAGCTCTAACCAGCCATGAAAGTCACCAAGCACACACAATCAAGCATCTGCATAGTAGATGACCACACACAAGATCATTCTTTCAAGTTTAGGAGAAGTAGTTGTTTCATCTAAACCATAGAAACAACACAAAAAGTCAACAAAATGAGGAGACAGGGAAATATGCTCCAAAAGAAAGAACAAGACAAAACCTCAGGAAAAGAACTAAGTGAAACAGAAATGAGCAATGTGCCTAATAAAGAATTTAGAGTAATGATAACACTGTATTTTAACTATACTGTAATTAAAATAAAATAAAGTGAAATTTAAAAATTAAATTAAATTTAAAAAAGAATTTAAAGTAACGATTGTAAAGAGATTGAACTGGAGAAAAGAGTGGAAGACCCAGTGAGACCTTCAAAAAAGAAATAGATCATATTAAAAAGAACTAATCACAATTTAAGAATACAATAACTGAAATAAAAAATACACTAGAGGGAATCAACAGTAGACTAGTAGGTGCAGAATAACATATCATAGATCTGGAAAACAGTGTAATAAAAAGCAAAAAGGGAAGAATTTAAAAAATGAGGATAGGTTAGGAGATATCTTGGACAGTATCAAGTGAATATTCACATTGAAGGGTTCCCAGAAAAAGAGGGAAAAGGGGAGTAGGCAGAGAACTTATTTAAAGAAATAACAGCTGAAAACTTCCCTAAACTGAGGAGGGAAACAGACATCGAGGCCCAGGAAACACAGAGTTCTAAACAAGATGAATCCAAGGAAGTCCACACCAAAACGCACAATAATTAGAATATCAAAGATTAAAGACAGAGAATTTTAAAAGCAGCAAGAAAAACAAAAAGTCTCATGCAAGGGAAACTCTATCAGGCAATCAGCTGAGTTTTCAGCAGAAACTTTGTAGGCCAGTAGAAAGTGGCATGATCTATTCAAAGTGTTGAAAGGAAAACACCCCCAAAGAAGAATACTCTACGTGGCAGTTATCATTCAGAACTGAAGGTGGGATAAAGAGTTTTCCAAACAAAAGTTAAAGGAGTTTATCACCACTAAGCCGTCCTTACATGTTAAAGGGACTCCTTTAAGTTAAAAAGAAACAGCCATAATAAGACACAAGAAAAATTATGAATAGGAAAATGTAAAATATGATAGCATAAACATACAATGTGGAGGAGGAAGTAAAGAAAGAAGTTTATTGTTTGTTTTTTTTAGAATGCAGTTGAACTTAAGTAACCATTGACTTTACATAGACTGCTATGTCCTTGGAATGTTATATATGAACCTCGTGGTAACCACAAACCCAAAATTTGTAATACATATACAAAAAAATAAAGAGAAAGAAAGCCAAATGTAACACGACAGAAATCTATCAATCACTAAAAGTAAAATCACCTTCTCCCTCCCAATGTTTGGGAGCTGTTATTGTACCAACATACACATTTTACATTTTCAGGAAGATTCCTTCCCAAAGGGTCTCCTAACATTCAAACATATTCCTGGTAAACTCTGCCCTCCAGTCTTGTAGGAAGGCCTCAACACACCCTAGTCTAGGGTAATCACAACATTGGCTCTGCTGAAAAATTAAGATTCATCATAAACCAGCTCTTGCAGATATTTGTCATTACCTATGTTTACCTTTTGGTTCAGTTTACCAAAATATTTACATTGTTCTAAGCATACATATGACCTCTATAACTGCCAAAAAGTTGTTTGCCACAAAAACAAATAACCAAAGCTTTTGGGTCAAGGACCATGGAAATATAAACTTGCTGTAATATATGCAACCCCTGGTTCTCTTTCACTAGGAAATTAACTCTGGTTATTTTCAGAGTTTACATAACCATTAGCTAGGGAAATACTCTTATGGGTCTAGGCCTAAATCCTGGACTGCTACTATAAAAGATATTTCAGTTGTTTTCACTTTTATGATGTAATTAGTAAAACAGTGAAGATTTGGATCTGTTGCCTTTGGACTGAATAATTTGCATATCATCTTCAATGTTTCTGTAATTATTGTACTTTTATATTTCTCAAATTACAAGATCTTAATTGCACTTACCAAAGTGAGATCAAAAACAGCAAGCATTTTGATTAATATTTTTTGCAAAGGAGTAGAAAAACCCCTAGAATTAAAGAACTTTTCCTAATTTTTTTAAGATAAGGTAGATTGAGTTTTAGAATACAGTGGGAAAATAAAGTTCTAGAGAAATATCATGTAGAAAGAACTAGCCCAATACTTTGCAAAGAAATACGACCATTGGGTTTAAATAGAAAACTGAGGAAATTAATTACATTAAATGATCTTGGATCAGATGATCTTTGTGGTATATTGCATCATTAGCCTCAATTCTTCACATCCACCCCCCTGTATCAATACATTTGCTGTTTGACTCTGCAGTTACTCACACTAAAAAATATGAATTGCTTTGACCAATAGAAGAATGAGATGGAAGTGAAATCAGGCCAGCTGTAGCTGAGGCCTTAAAGTGTCTTGAGTGATTCCACTTGCATTCTTGTGTTTCTGGCATATTTCTAAGAAGTTTATGCCTAGGCTTGCCCACTAGCCCCAAGAGAAGGTGAACATGTGGTGTAGAGACACACAGCCAAGCTCCTCCAATCAGCATGCCTTGATCAACTGATCCCCAAACCAACCCACAGACACATAAATGAGTCCAGCCAACGTCAACAAAGCTGGCCAGCCAATCTCAGTCTAGACCAATCAACTCCCAGATGAATGGTAGGTATATGAAGAAAAATAATGTTCACTGTTGTAGGCCACTGATATTTTGTGGTGGTTTGTTATTTAACAATAGTTAAACAATACAATCTAATAAATGGAATACATAAAAAAAATACTATAAGGGGTTCCTGGGTGGCTCAGTGGGTTAAAGCCTCTGCCTTTGGCTCAGGTCATGACCTCAGGGTCCTGGGATCAAGCCCCGCATCAGGCTCTCTGCTCAGCAGGGAGCCTGCTTCCCCTTTAAAACAAAAAAAATACTATAAAAACATTAACTTAAATTCCATTAGAAATTTGTTCCTTTGGAAAAGCTAAGGTCTAACTCCTCTTAATATCAAAGTTGCCAGATAGAAGCAAAACATTGGACTTTGAAATCGAGATATGATACAATGATCAGATGCATTTTTTACTATATATTTTAAAGGCAAGTAAGATGTGAAGACACACACACACACAAACACACACACACACATACACATAATCTAAGTGACTATACAGAAATGAGAAGAAATAGAAATTAAGATGACAACCCATTGATCCAATGGTGGAACTCTAAGCAATTACACCTCACCAATTTAATAGATTTTTAACTAACCAATGGCCAAGGTACCATTCCACAAATTTTCAAAGGAAGACTTTGTCTCACCTCACCAACCATTCCATGGCACTCCAATTTAGGAAGAGATCACCCATCTCCATATTGTGTAATCTAAATGAACTTTCTAGGAGAGAAAAATACAGTGATAGCAACTAAATAAGTACCATCTTAGTGTGGTCACTACTTAAAGATTCAGTATGAGAAAGATAAGTCAACATCTATATTTTATCTTTTAAAACTATTTCTATAAGCCAGTCATTAGCATTAATCAGTAAGCACTTCTCAGGCTCTTAAATCTCATGAGAGGACAGAGCTTCATTAATGCTAATTTCTATTTCTTTTCTTGTTCTTGTCAAGGTTGAAATGAAATTCCACAGGTCTCATGCTAACAAATAACATAAAAATGTTGATTTAAATTAAATCAAATTATTGGTCTCTTAGCTTCTAACAAGGTATCTTCAATCAATTATTGAGTGTCCAAAAGGTGGTATTTCCTTGCTTTGTTTTAAATTAATTATTGTAGACTCAGCTCTCTGCTGCTTATTAAGAAATTAAATCGTTATGAATGTAAAATACATTTAGAAGAATAAAAGACAAGAAATCTATTTTTGCAAGCCAAGTAGCTTAGAGTTTCTATTTATATTCATTAAAAATAATCAGAAATGTTCTAAATTCTGTATGCTGTGAACATTCACTGAATCTTTCTTTAAGAGTTAGAATTACAGCAGTCTCACTCATTGGACATGATAGGAAGATATGTGTAAAACTTATTAAAAACCTATGAAAGCCCCATTTGCCCTTAAAAATCTGTATTTTAATCATTCATTCAAAAATACTCATTGAGCACTTTATAAGTCAGGGCCTCAGCAGGAAACAGATGGCATTCTGAAATTAGGATGTTTTCAGTAGGGACACATTACAAAAGTCTAGGAAGGGTGAGGGGAAACCACAAGTGGAATCAAAACATACTAAATCTACAGATACAAAGGGAAGGTAGCATTACCAGAGTCATAAGGAGAGAATCTGGTAATAGAGGACTACCTTAAGAGAAACAATGACTTCAGGGAACAAAGCTAACTTGAGGCCACCCCATAGGGTGGTAGCCAGAAGCCATGGCAATAAATATTTTCTTCCTCCCTCCCACTGCTCTCTTGCTGGGGAACTGGGAATCCAGCAGTGAACAAAAGGGGCAAAAATAGCTGCTATCATGGGTGTGACATGCTAGCCAAGGGAGACACAGGAAACCAATCTAAGTGCCATGGAGAAAAATAAAGCTGGGTAGAGTCACAGAGAAGGCTAGTAGTAGAATAGAAGAGAAATTTAAACAGGATAGCCAAGGAAGACCTTGTTGAAGCAAGTGGTATTGGAACAAAGACACAAAAGGGGTGAAGGAGCTAAACATATAGTTATCTAGGGAAGAACATTCAAGGCAGAGAAAGAAGAAAGCACTTAGGGGATTGCCTGGCCTATTTGAGAATCATCCATGAGGCCAGTGTGACCAGAGCAGAGCAAAGCAAGGGGAAAGAGTTGGAACAGAGGGCAGAGTGTAAAGGACAGATAATTGGGTAGGGTTTTGTAGGCCACTGGGAATAATTTGGCCTTTATTCTGAAAAATAGGAAGCAATTAAAGGGTTTTCAAGTTGAGAAATGGTATGATATGATTTCAACTTTATCAGTATCACTCTGGCTGCTGGATGGAGAATAGACTGAAGGTGTTAGGATTGGAGGCAGAAAGGCTTGTTAGGCATTACTGCAATAATCCAGGCAAAAGGTGATGGTGGTTGAGAAAAGAGTGGTAGTAGTGTAAGTAGTGAGAAGTGAAATTCATTCACTTATGAATAAGTACCGTGGTTTATAAGGGCAAGCTTAGTCATCAAAACCCCTGGATTTATGTCTATTACTCAGCTGAGTGACTAGGGCAAGTCACTTAACCTCTCTCAGTGCTTCATTTTCTTCATCTGCAAATTAGATATAATAATAGTACTTAGCTTGTATGATTATCTCCAGATTTAAATGATATAATGCATCTAAATGGCTTAGTAAAGTATCTAGCTCATAAATATGATGATTATTATCTGCATTTGAAAAGCATCCTGAGATGCTTTTTTAAAGTTCTCTCTCATTACTAAATTGATGGACAACCCTTTCATGCAGGACAGAAGTCTGCAGGATGTCACTTATGGTGAATTTTCAGGCACTTTTGAAAATCTGTAGTGGTCTCCTTGCCTATTCCTGAATTCTCTAGGCAATGAGAAACATACTTCCTTGCCTAGCAGGCCCATGCCACCTTGCCTACCTCTGACTAGAAGAAAGTACATAGCTGGTTTGAATTGGAATCTTTCCCATTGTCACATCTGCTCATCCTAGACCTCTCTTTGGGGATCTACAGCTAGATTCCCCTTTCATGCGACATGCCCCTTTAGTGTCTGAAGAAAGTGACTAGCCCCTTCTCTCTTCTTTTTTTTTTTTAAGATTTTATTTATTTATTTGACAGAGAGAGAGGTCACAAGTAAGCAGAGAGGCAGGCAGAGAGAGAGGGGGAAGCAGGCTCCCCTGTGAGCAGAAAGCCCAATGTGGGGCTAGATCCCAGGACCCTGAGATCACGACCTGAGCTGAAGGCAGAGGCTTTAACCCACTGAGCCACCCAGGCACCCCCTTCTCTCCTCTTCTAAACAGTTTTTAGACAGCAGGGGTTTTTTTGTTTTTAGCCTTTTAGAACAAAGTTCAATGGAATGGGTAAGCAGTTAATGAAGAGCCCTGTATCTGGAATCATAAAAGCTAGGATTTTAGGCTAACTCATTTAACATTCCATTGCATTCCCTGTTTCCATCCCGTTCTCAACTACAGTCAATGAACGACTAAACTTTTCAGACTCCAGTGGTTAGAGGGAACTGTGTTGGTTCAGTGTTGACCAATGAAATGCAGGTGGAAGTATGTTACCTTGTGCTTCACCCTTCTGCATGTATATATTTGCCTTCTCTTTCCTTCATGTTAATTGTGAGTGCTGGACTAAATGCTCTCTAAATCTCTTTCTGGTATTGACATTCCACACTTGGATTTTCTTTCTTTCTCAAGATTGATTGATTGATTGATTGACTGATTTTAGAGAGAGAGAAAGGGAGAGTGGGAGGAGGGACAGAGAGAGATAGAGAGTCACAAGCAGACTTAGCACCGAGCATGGAGCTCCACACAGGGCTTAATCCCACAACCCCAAGATCACGACCCAAGCAGAAACCAAGAGTCGGATACTCAACCAACTGTGCCACCCAGGCACCCCGCACACTTTGGATTTTCTCATCAAAGTACTATTCCAATTAATATGTTTAATCCAGGTCAGACAACCTACCTGAAAGCTAGATTCACTCTTTTGATTTATCTTCTATCATTTATATAGCTTTATTGGATCTAGCCTAGTGTCTTGTGCATAGAAAACACCTAATAGATGATTGCTGAATTTAAAATAGCTAGAAAGAATATAGTAGGATACCATTATTTATATACTTTATCTACCCACTGGATTAGCCTTCTCTGATCTACAACAACTTAGTAAACAAAATAACATTTGCAAACAAATACATCAGACATAAATTTTTTAGGCTTTTCATTCTTGTTACCTCATTATATCATCACAGATTCCTTTCCTAGCATTATTTTCTGCTCATAAATAGGTGTTTTAATAATAGAAAGCTAAGAGATATTAGAGAAACATAATTTCAATATGTTTGCACTCACTGTTTTACTCAGTATATTACAATTTTGAGATTATTCTGGAAGAGTATTGCATTCTTTTCATTTAACATAAGGATATCGGATCTCTTTAAATAGTATTTTTCCCCAAAAATAAAATAAAATAGTATTTTTTAAAGATTTTATTTATTTGACAAAGAAAAAGACAGCAAGAGAGGGAATACAAGCAGGGGAAGGGGAGAGGGAGAAGCAGGCTTCCCACTGGGCAGGGAGCCCAATGAGGGATTGGACCAGGACCCTGGGATCAAGAACCAAGCCAAAGGCAAATGCTTAATGACTGAGCCACCCAGGCATCCCTTTAAATAGTTTTTTTAAACATGATATGAAATCATTAGTGATTTTTTCCTGGGAAAGTTATTTTTTTCTCAGAGCATGGTATTTGATAATTTATAGATGCAGAAACTTAAGCGCAGAAAAATTATAATTCCCTGAGGTTATATAGTAAGATTATTCTCTCTTTGTAACCTAACTTTTTCCTTTGAAATATGAAGTTATCTCCCAAAATGTTGATGTTGGTGATCAATAATTGTGACAAATATCAAATAAAAATCAACTTGCCATATAAAGCACCCAAAGAAATTACACAGAAGACATATAGATAAGAAGTAAATGTGTAAACATAGATGAATTAGTAGATGGATGGATGGATAAATGGATGGAGAGATGGATTCAATGAATAAATGGCTGAATGGATAGATGGATGGAGGATGGATGGATGGATGGATGGATGGATGGAGGGAGGGATGGAGGGAGGGATGGAGGGAGGGATGGAGATGAATGGGTTCTATGAATCTGAGTTGAACTGCTTTTCCATTAGAGCAAATTGTCAAAGTCTGCATTAGAGAACAGTATCTGGAAAAAGATTGAAAGTTTAACATTCCTTTATGCTCCAGAGCTAAAATAGGGAGCCTGATACAATCTCACCAGAAAATGAAAACCTGTGAATCACTCCTGACAGGAATGGATCTTTTTCCAAATTCAAAGCTGTCCCAGCTGCATTCCGCCAGCACATCTCATGCTGTTGCAGAAACACTGTAAACAATGCAAAAAGCCACTGTGGTGCTTTGTGTAGTACAAGTCAGTACCTATAATGACAAGCATGCTATTAGCATCTAACACATCCGACCTCCTACATAATGATAATTAATGATATCCCTAATCCTAACTCTTGGTTACCTTAATTCTGGAGGAAGTATTTAGATACAAATGAAATCAATTATAATATCTGAAACACAGAAAACCATGCATTGGAATAAACTCTTTGATATTGACAAAGAGAGGTAGAGAAGAAAGGAACCAAGGAGCATGTCCTCGGTCCACCAGGAGGAAGGAACCACAGTTCTTTTTTTTTTTAAAGATTTTATTTTATTTATTTGTCAGAGAGAGAGCACAAGCAGGCAGAGAGGCAGGCAGAGGCGGAGGGAGAAGCAGCTCCCAGCTGAGCAACGAGCCCGATATGGGACTCTATTCCAGGACCCCGGGATCATGACCTGAGCCGAAGGCAGCTGTTTAACCAACTCAGCCACCCAGGCGTCCCCACAGTTCTCTAGAGTACTCTTAGCATCATACACATGACCTGCTACACTAGCTTCTGGTGCCAGTAAGACACACTCTCACCTAACTTTCTCATTTCACCCCTAAATATTTAAGTATGCAAGTTTCGTTTATGGATGAAATGTTAAGAGCTCCTTCTAAAAATTATAATACTATCTCAACTTAAGAAAAATTATTAATTTTTTAATATTATTAAATATTTAATCACTACTTGGATTCCTTTCTGTCTCTCTCTGTGTCTCTCTCATCTTCATTTTCACTGTGTGTGTTCAAACCAGGATCAAAGAGTGTCATTATTCCAACAGGTCAACAGTAGATTGCTAAGTCCTTCATTTGGTCTCTTTTAATCTCTCTTTTTCATGAAATTTGTTTATTATAGAAACCAGGTTGCTTATCTGGCAGAGTTTCTCCCTATCTGCATTTTACTGGTCATTACCCATGTTGTCATCTAACATGTTCTTATGCCTCCATCTTTCCTGTACACTTATATTACTTTCTAAGTTTCCCATAGATCTAGAAGCCTGATCAGATTCAGACTTGATTCTTCTTCTTTTTTAAACTTCTCTTTTTAATATCTGAGGGAAGTATCTGGGCTTCAAATACCACATTATCAGAGAATAATATTTGCTTATTTTTAATGTCTGTTCCAACTCTAAATTTTCCAAGAGACCATGGAAAGGATAGACATACTGTGGCTGCCACCCCCTCATCTCCTGCTATGAGGAAGGACTACATGTCCCACTCTGAGCCATCTCTAATAATTTCAGGTTAACAGCAGCCACACCTATGCCAATGTCAACCTCTCAAAGTCTTAGATCTGAAATTAGGTTTCCATTTCAGATTCCCTCTTCTCGTTGTGTAGTTTGTTCCACCAAAGTCTTCAGTAAAGATCCTCTCAATCCATTCTCTAAGTTTTCATAAAAGATATGGTCTTGGCTTTGAGCCTTTGGCTCATGGAGTTTCCATGATTTTAGCACTTCTGACCTCCTCTAGCCTTTAAACAGTTACAGCAAAGACCTATGGTCCTTATAATTACATATCTGAGAAGAAACACTACATTCTTCTCGAAACAAAGAACATCTTCTGGCAAATGATTTGCTGTCTTATCTACCTAGTGAAATAGTGGGCAACTCTATTTGATAAGCCCAGCCTCCAAGATCCAGGATTTAATATAAGTATAGTCTTCTGGGACCACAGCATTTCATAAAAGGGGTCACAGTAAGTCTAGAAAAACTTTCACAAAGGTTACCTGATATAATCCTTCAAGGAAAATTATGAGTTTGACCCACCACCCTCACTCTAAAGGTTGGAAAAACAAGGCTCAGTAACTTGCCAAGGGTCATAAAAATCTCTTTCCATTACATCATATGGTATTTGACCAATATTTAAATTAACAATGGTTGTCCAAAGTCAGAAAATGACATAAAAAAGAACCATATTTCAAAAACCTGCACAGGTCTGGCTAAAAGCAGTATGCATCCTAAAACTGGTGCAGCAGTCTTTTAGAAGCAAGGAAAGGAAAAAAGAGGAAAAAAAAAAACTCTGCACACTTCTCTGGGCCCAGGAGATTGGCAGTGCACCCTGGGGGGTAATCTTCTGTTACTGATGGAGATGCAAAGTGCTGGTATGGCAGAGGCAAGATTCAGCTTGGCATTGTTCTGTATTTTTGGTTCCAAAGCCATAAGATTTTTCCTTGCTAAGCTGTTCGTCTATCCTTGCTGCATTCTCTCATTTGGTGTCATCAGTACTTTTGTGTAAACATCTTTCCTTTTTTTATTCAGCACTGTTTTTCTTTAATATCAGAATTTATGTGATATTTAGGATTTAAACACCCAGGTTTTTTATATCAAACTGAAAATGAATTTCATTTGCTTATCTCTGTAACATTTCCTGCTTGGTACCCAACACTAGAGAGTCTGTTTATTCCACCATCTAGTCCTCAAGTGTCTTCTGACCTGCTCAAACCTAAACAATAGGGAGAAGTCCAAGTCAGAATTGTCATTTCATGCCATGTTCAGATGACTGGAACCATTGCCAGATTTTTTTTAGCAGATACTCCATAAAAAGACCTAGTCTGTAGAGGCAGGATAGGATTTTATTGTACATCTTTCCAAATTCACGTGTCTCAAGTCAACTTATTCCATTCTTCCATTCATTCATTTATTCACACATTCATCCATTCACTCATTCACCCACTCATCCATCTATCTATTCACAGCTACTCATTCATTCATTTATTCAGTCATTCATTCAAGAAAAATCTGTTAAGTCCCCACTCTATGTCAGGCACCATTGTTGAATCACTCCTTCTATTCTCCATCCTATCCTGTTCCTTCCTATCTTCTTTATTTTTATTTTTTCTTGTTCTACTCAAATTTTCTGGATCCACCTCAAAATTTTTGTACTTCTTGGGGCGCCTGGGTGGCTCAGTGGGTTAAAGCCTCTGCCTTCAGCTCAGGTCATGATCCCAGGGTCCTGGGATCGAGCCCCGCATCAGGCTCTCTGCTCAGCAGGGAGCCTGCTTCCCCCCCCTCTCTGCCTGCCTCTCTGCCTACTTGTGATCTATCTCTCTGCCAAATAAAAAATAAAATCTTAAAAAAAAAAAAAGTTTTGTACTTCTTTTTTATCACCTCCAGTGCATGTAATCGTCTTTCAATATATATTTGTTTAATGAGAAAACTTTAGAGAACAAGAAATGGGAAATCATGGCGAGTAAACAAGCTAGAAGAAAGATTAAGAGGGGCTTAGAATATGAGGTGGCCAGATGATTATCTAATCTGACAAGATTTCTAGGAATATACATTATATACCACTTGGAGTAATGGTATATAATTTAGGTTCTATAGAACATGAGAGGTAAAAAGAAGAAATCAATTTATTTATAAGATGAGCGCCTCTCCCAAAACAGATGAGCACTGGGTGTTATACATAACTAATGAATCATTGAACACTACATATGAAACAAATGATATGTTGGCTAACTGAAGAAAATGAAATGAAATGAAATGAACTCTCTCTGTACTCTGTACTCTCTTTGTGTGTCAAATAAATAAAATTTAAAAAAAGAAAAGGAAGAAAACACAAAGATTGTAAAGATGAAGAAAAAAGAACTTGAATTATTTCAATTTCAATTCTGTCATTCGAAGCGACCACTTGAAGTTTTTATTTGTATTTAAAATTTTTTGACTGTGGGACAGTTGAAATCTGATAGTATAGATTTGAAGAAACAGTGACACAGGCAGGACTGCACTTGCTGTGTGCATGAAATGTGAATTTTTGGTGAATCTCCACTAAATCTATCTTTTAAGACGTCCCTCAACTTATTTGTGTATCTGTTGTTTCATGGTAGTTAAAATTAATTAAATTACTTATTTAAAATTAAAATTAATAAAAAGTTTCCTCAACTATGAGTGAAGAAAGATTGACAAATCTGCTATACCATATATTGAGCATGAATACAAGAGGATCAATTTTGACTTAGAAAAATTTGCAGAATTTAAGGTTCAGCAACATAATTTACATTATTATTCATTACTGCAACAACCAATATGTAGGTGCAGTTTTCTCTATTTTTATAAAAATGATATAAAATAAAATTTTATAAAAATTAAGGTAATTAAAAAAATTAACAAAATAAAATATGGAGACCCATGAGAAGGTACACAAACTTCTTGAAAGGCTCAGGATGATCTACTCTTAAAATCTGAAGTACCTCTAAGGCAATCATGTACTAGTTTCTGCAGCAATGTTTTAGTTCACTTTCATGAATAATCACATTAAATACTTTCTTGGTACAGAGTATAGAAACCAGAATGTGAAGGAAGATAAATATCAAAGTAGAGAGCCCACCAGGAGAATCAAGGAGAATCAAACTTACATTAACCAAAGAAAATGATGGGGGTGCCTGGGTGGCTCAGTGGGTTAAGGCCTCTGCCTTCAGCTCAGGTCATGATCTCAGGGTCCTCAGATAGAGCCTGCATTGCATCGGGCTCTCTGCTCAGCAGGGAACCTGCTTCCCCCTCTCCCTTTGGCTGCCTCTCTGCCTACTTGTGTGATCTCTCTCGTCAAATAAATAAATAAAATCTTAAAAAAAAAAAAAACAACAAAGAAAATGATGGATAAACAAGATACCAATCATTATATTTACAATAAGGTAAATTACTTTCAATCAACATAGAATGCCCATTCTGTTCTCTTCCAAGACAGAACTCCTTGTAGAGCCCCATGCAAAAAGGCAAGTTATAGAAAGAAGAATGCAGGGGCACCTGGGTGGCTCAGTGGGTTAAGCCTCTGCCTTCAGCTCAGGTCATGATCTCAGGATCCTGGGATCGAGCCCCACATCAGGCTCTCTGCTCAGTGGGGAGCCTACTTCCCCCCCCCCCTCTGCCTGCCTCTCTGCCTACTTGTGTTTCTCTGTCAAATAAATAAATAAAATCCTAAAAAAAAAAAAAATAGGTACTTAAAAAAAAAAAAAAAAAGAGGGCGCCTGGATGGCTCAGTCGTTAAGCCGTTAAGCATCTGCCTTCGGCACAGGTCATGATCCCAGGGTCCTGGGATCAAGCCCCGCATTGGGCTCCCTGCTCAGCAGGAAGCCTGCTTCTCCCACTACCATTCCCTCTACTCGTGTTCCCTCTCTCTGTGTGTTTCTGTCAAATAAATAAAATCTTTAAAAAAAAAAAAAGAAAGAAAGAAAAAAGAAGACATGGTGAACATGGAACTAAAGTAGGGAAATTAATTATACAATTCTTGCTTTGGTTGGTACCAGACAAATGATAGTCTCAAATATCCATTTTCACAATAGGAACATACATGCATTTGGTATTAAGTGCTCATGTTAGTTACCAAGATATGGAATTTCTTTTATTCTAGAGATTGTTGGCATAGAGTCCCTCTACCTCTTTGTTATCATCTTTTCCCATATATGCAAATACCTTCAGTCAAGGCTAGTAGCCTAAGGGCCATTTGATCTTATTAAATTGTCTTCACATATTTCTGAAGGGACCAACTGTGCTGCAATCCAAAGTCATCATTTTACTCTCCAGGGTCTATATATTATTCCTGTTATCTTTAAGGCACCTCACTGTTAGGTCTCCCCTTCCCCCTCACATAGCCAAATGAATATGTTCAAAGACAGAAATGTCAACTTGCCTATTACACCACCGTCCACTTCCTCTCCAGGGTAGAAATTCACCTACACTCCTCTTTTGAAAAACCTGAGGGACCTCCCTCAAGGCAATGAACAGCAGTCTAAGAATAGCCTTCCTAAAAAAAAATCAGAAAGTCCCTGAGTAATAGCAAGACATAAATCATAAAGACTTCTAGAAGTTGGTCTCTAGAGGTTAAAAATAAAGTTTTAAGAAGTAGAGATAAACTAAGCTTAGGTTTTTGAATTCTCCTAGTGCTCTCCTTACTTTGCTCAAGATATTTCAAAATGGCAAAACTTTTAATGAACACTGTAAAAATGGGAACATACCAACCAATGTATATTTTTGAGTACCAACTATATGCCATTTCTTATAGCTGTAAGCAAGATTAAGTTAAGGTCATGGTCCTAGCTCTCCAGGACTTGACATCTAAGGTAGAAGGCAGAAGAAATAAACCAGCAATTGGGATAGAGGATGAAAAGCACTTTTGAAAAGCAAATAGCTATCCCCTTGGGAGAGGCTCGACTGTTAGCATCAGCAGGGGTAAAGAATGTAATCAAAGCAGTGGACTCTATTCTTTTCCCATCCATGGGCTTTCTTCACTCTACCATGGCACCAGTTAGAATAAGGGGCAATGCAAATTCAGACATCCAATTTATTTACCCTGGTTATAACAGCTTTGGGAGAAAAGACAACAGAAAGAAAGAAAATATTTGCAATATTCCTAAAATTTCCCAGTCCACATGCTTCATTCAACCATTTACTTAACACCCAAGAAGATTTCTCTTTGACACATAATTTGTGCACCTCACAGAATCCTCCAAAACTACTTCCTTTAATTAAATAGGTTCAGTTAGATCATAGCTTTTTAAGCCTCTTATTTGAGCTGCATGTACTTGTTTTTTCCTCCATGTAACATCCCTAAAATAAGGAGGGGCCAGAGTGGCTGAGAAAGAAGACTGTACATTTTGGTCCTTATTAGACTCTGCTCCCTCAGATTGAACTCCAGTGCTGCCCCTATGATGTGCATGGTCACAAAACTGCAACCACACAATTATGTTACCCTCATCATCTCTGTTTTTACAAATGTCCACCAAGAATTCACTCAACATATTCAATTTTTACATCAGATGCAATACATTTTTCTCTCTTTGTAGAATAGATTTCCTATTTGACCAATCATACCCAATGTAAGGGACTATGGAGAATGAAGGTGAGACATCTACCCCAATCCAAGAAGACTTCTGAGAAATATGATAGCCGATGTGGATAGAAGTTAGCTAGCTAGAGAGGAAGAGGAAGGGCCATTCAAGCAGAGAGATCACAACAGGGACAAGACTCAGAAGTGTAGGAAAATGTGATTCTTTCAGAGAAGCACAGGTTTTGTATAAAAAAAATGGAGCATCTGGGATATGAAAGAGAAGGTCATAAGAAGAGAGCATAAACAAACCCAGCAGCCAACTGATGAAGAAAACTTGAAATACTAGGCCCAGCTGTTTCTTTCTTCCTTTCTTCCTTCCTATCTCCCTTTCTCCATCTTTCTTTCTTTCTTTCTTTCTTTCTTTCTTTCTTTCTTTCTTTCTTTCTTTCTTTCTTTCTTTCTTTCTTTCTTTCTTTCTTTCTTTCTTTCTTTCTTTCTCTTTCTTTCTTTCTTTCTTTCTTTCTTTCTTTCTTTCTTTCTTTCTTTCTTTCTCTTTCTTTCTTCCTTCCTTCCTTCCTTCCTTCCTTCCTTCTTCCTTCTTTCTTTCTTTCCTTTTAAGATTTTATTTATTTATTTGACAGAGAGAGAGCGAGCGAGCACAAGCAGGGGGAGCGGCAGGCAGAGGGAAAGGGAGAAGCAGGCTCCCAGATGAGCAAGGAGCCTGATGTGGGTGTCCTGGATCCAGCTGTTTCTGTCTGTTAATCACTACAAATGCAATGAACTGTGTATTTCTTATCCACTGCCACAAACCCTAGAACAGAGTATGGCACAGAGTAGAAAATATACTTGATGAATGTATGAATAATTGAATGAATGAACAAATGAGTACAGGTTATCCTTTATGTATAGCAATCTTACATGTAGCACTGCCAGTATAGCAGTCCTATCAAGGGAGCTATTAATGAAAAGGAAGAAAAAATTAGTACTAGTAGGTATTCAGATAAAATATGGCACTTTGAATGCCCAGAATGTTTCTCTCGCCTAGCCCGGATTGTAGCTAGAGAAGTCTACAACTTTGGCTGAGTACTGGAATCACCTGGGGAGTTTTTTAAACTCTCAAAGCCCAGTTCTCAATTAAATCAGGATCTCTGGAGGTAGAACCCAGCAGTAGTGTTTTCATGACTCCAGGTGATTTTACTGGAGCTTTAGCCACAACTAAAGCTCTTGACCTGCATTGACAGGAGCCAGGTTTACAAGAGAGGTTCTTTGTCTTTGGTATAGATAGGAATAACCTAGAGAACTTTTTGCCCCCCCCCCACCACCAAACCACATGCATACTCCCAAATCCTGACTCAGCAAGGGTGAGAAGGATCTCCACATGTGTGTTTTGAAAAAGCTCACTAGAGAATTCTGCCAGATGCCAAAGTTTGAGCAGCACACCTTTAGAGAAAGGATAGCCAGTTTGGCAAATACTCAAGGGCATCTAAAGGCAGGGAACAGAAATAAGAAAAGAACTCTATCTTCCATCATCAGCCATGACACCATCACTGCCGGAGAGACACTGTGAAAGAATGAAGATGGAAGTTGCCATAAGACAAATGATTAAATGCATCTCTTCATTCAGAGAATTGATGTGTTTCTCTCTCCAGGCACATGACTTGTTTCCTGGGAAACACATCAAGAGATGAGACCACATATTGGGCTTCAGTTGAGCATCAGCTTGACTTCTCTACATCTAATAGTAGAGCATCAGCTGGACTTATCTACATCTCTCTCAAGCAGTGCAAGAAGAACCTCCAAGTCCTGCAATGAGGACTCTTATTCATATTGAGGCTGTATTACGAATCACCTGTTCCTGCATTGCTGACTGTGACCATTGTTCTTTCTTTAATTAAATCCCTCGAGTGAAAAGATCTTTCCAATCAAACAAATTCTGGAATGCTCTGCAGAGGTAAGCAGATTAAAGAAAAGAAAAATAGGGTCAGCCAATTATTTGTTAAGGGAGTGGGAAGTGAGAGCTATCATATACCTCTTTTTAAAAGAACATGAATCAAGGAGGTAAAAAATTTCCTAATAGTCCTCCACAAGGCAAAAAAGACTTTTATAATTTTTTTCAAAGTCTTTGAAGACGGAATCAATGAGCTTCACTGCAGCACAGAGACAAGAGTTTCTCAGACTGTCAAAAAAAAGAAGTCAGCATTCATTAGTATTAAATTGAGCGTTTTCTTTTATCAAAGTCAGTATGCATTCTCTTGTCTTTATAATACTGCATTTATTAGCTTGTCTACTTTGCTGTTATTAACTAAATGGAAGTGCTTGCAGACCCAAAAGTTACTTTGTTTTTGTATAATTTGTTCTCAATTTCTCTCTTTTTTTTTTTCCTCAGGGAAAATGATCGAGGGTGAGTTGCATCGCTCTTATTATTTATAATAATTACTAATGAAATTTAACTTTCACATATCTTTATATAGTACCATTTAATCAAACTGCTTTGCCAGTTTTTTTAATGCTTTGCTAGTTTTAAGACAAATAGTCTTATGCTCAGAAGCTTTGAGCCTGTCCCACACTAGAACAATTAATGATTCTATGCTTGTCACTTGCACACATTTCCTCAAAAGAAAGAGCTGTGTGTTGCTGACTGACCTCACATGCACTTCTGTCTACTTCAAAGGCCTTCTATTTCTAATGTCAGTAATTAATATTTGCCCCACTTACGGAGGATTTGTGTTGGGGAGGGGACAGCAGCCTCTTCAAGCCTAAGAAGTCTGGTGAGAATGGTCGTCATTACTCTGCTACTGAAAAGGTATAAATAAGACTGAAACAGGGGAAAAGAGAAAAAAGAAATCTATACTGACTTTAATAATAAAAAACAATTTAATAGTAATGAATGCCAATTTCTTTTTTTAACAGTCTGAGAAAAAGTAGCAAAGGTAATAAATGCTATTATTTATTTATATGTTTGTTTCTTTTTAAATGTTAATATTTATTAAGCAATGATGACAGGCTGGCATCTTGCTAAATCTTTTCCATGAGCTACCTTTATCTTGCTCTTTATCTTCCAATAATTGTATAAAATAGAAAGCACTGTTATCCCTGTTATAGAGAAGAAAACTGAGGCTTAAGGAGATTTAGTGACCTATCCAAAGTTACACATGAAGTGAATGGATATGCTGGAACTGGAACCTGGATTAACTCAAAATTCTCCTGCGAATGTCCTGAAAAATGTTCATGCTATTCAGGGGCAGAAGGGTGGCAGCCACTCCAAAATTTACTTTCCCGTGCCATATCTCATTTTGGATAAAGTCAGTGTAGTTGATAATTGTGGTCTTCAAATTTTGAATTTGTTAAGTATTTTCTCTCACATAAGTGAATTCCAATCTCATGAAAGCAGCAATGCTCCTTTATTGCATGGTTATAACTTTGAAGAGTGAAAACTACACGTTCTTAAAAGCTGACTTCTCTGGAGCTACTGAATGTCTATAAAGACACATTTGGTTCTTTTTTCCAGAGTGACTGATCACCAAAAATAAGCTATAACCAGATATGCATGGAAAAGCCCTCTTTTTAAAAATTTTTATTTAAAACCAATTAATTAACATACAGTGTATTACTAGCTTCAGGGGTAGAATTTAGTGATTTATCAGTTGCATATAACACCCAGTGCTCACTACATCAAGTGCCCTCCTTAATCCCATCATCCAGTTACCCCATCCCCCAGCCATCTCCCCTCCAGCAACCCTCAGTTTGTTTCCTATAGTTAAGAGTCTCTTATGGTTTGTTTCCCTCTCTAATTTCATCTTATTTTATTTTTTCTTCCCTTCCCCTATTTCATCTGTTGGTTCTTAAATTCCGCATATGAATGAAATTGTATGATAATTGCCTTTCTATGATTGATGTATTTCACTTAACCTAATACTCTCTAGTTTCATCCATGTCATTGCAAATGGATAAGATTTCAATTTTTGATGGCAAAGTAATATTCCATTGTGTGTGTGTGTGTGTGTATATATATATATATGTGTGTGTGTGTGTGTGTGTGTATATGTGTGTGTGTGTGTGTGTGTATACACACACCACATCTCTTTTACCCATTCACCTGTCCATGGACATCTGGACAAACTCTCTTTTAATTTCCATGGAACATCATGGATATACATTCCATTCACTTTCTAAACCTAGAGTTGATTTGCTTTCCGTCTGTTTGTGGTATAAATATGCACCATTTGATGGCTAGTGGATAAACTCAAAAGAGTCTTGCTGGATACCTGCTCTGTATTCAACAATGTGATAAATATGATAAAAGAAACATAAGCAAAGGTCCTTGCCTTTGGAATTTCACAATCTAATTGGTGAAATGAAACACATTCATACGAAACAATTCATAAATGAGAAAAGCATGTTATAAAGTGATAATCATGTTTAAGAAATAATACTGTAATAAAGGTATTGAAAAATAACAAAGATGAATTGTATATTTGTTCATTTATCAAATGTTAATTCAATACTTGTCAGGTATTGTGAGATTTCAAACAGGAATCAAATATGGCTTCTGTCCCCTAGTCTAAAAACTTATAATCTAGTTTGGGAAAATATGTATCTATGAACAAAAACAAATATAATACAAACCAAACATGATATGTCTGAGAAGAATATATGATATGGGAAGTCAGAGAAGCCTTTATAAAAGAGGTTCCAAATAAGTTTATCTTGAGAGGCAAGGAGAGTTTTAATGAGTGAAGAGATTTCCGAAAATTGCACATGTGAGCCTGTGTGTGCATACATATAAACATGCATACATTTTTAAAAATTAAGAAAGAAATGCACAAAACTTAACTGGTTATTTATGTGTGGGAGAACCACAGGGGAATTTTTGTTTACTTCTTGACAAATTTCTGAATTTTCCAAGTTCTTGACAGTACACATGCTTTTCTTCATAATCACAAAATACTTTTTTTCATTTTCAAAGCATTTTGCACACACTTGGTAATAACAGGTAAAGGCTAAAACAAAAACAGACAAAGCAGATATCCTTCTTACCTTTTTTAAGGGAGGAATGAGGCACCATGGGAATGGAAGTGCATGGGCTAAACTTCCTTCTCCATCCAAAGTTGAGGTAGTTATAGTTCTTAAGTGTATTATTACAGACCCCATATCAAAGGAACTAATGTCTTCTGTGTTGAGCTGTAAATAGAAAGAGTAATCCTGAAACCTTTCCAAGGCTTATGTCCTGTTGTATATCCTCTTTCAAAATTTATTTCTATTTGCCCCAGTTATTCTGTATTATCAGCAACCTAGCAAAAGCTTTCAATGACCTGTGTCTTAGTCCAAGTACCCTAGAAAACAAACTTGGGATGAGTTTTAAGTATTGAGAGATGTAATCTCCAAACAGTAAGAGAGACAGAGAAAGATGGGAAGTAAATATAAGGTAATGTATTACCATGCCAGCTATTGCTTCACAAGTCACAAAGAGGCACAGCTGGTCACTCAGCTCTGTGAACATCTCCAAACAAGATGCATAGAAAATGATGTTTTGGTACCACCCATGAAAAGGAAAAAGGAAAAGGAATTGATCTGATGGCTCCCCACCCTCATCTCCTGTCTCCCATTTGGGCAGAGTTTCCCCCATAGAGAACCAACTCTTCTGCTCTTCCAGTATACATTATTTGTTCCCTTTTGACATTGTTGGGGAAGCCAGGTCCCACGCCCTATGGCATGGAATCCATTCTGAGTCCAGTAAAAAAGAAAGGAACCAGAGTCCATGGATCAGACTGGTCCAGGCTCACACCATGGTGAGTGCAGTGGAGTCATTCTAGTTGAAGAAGTTCTGATGGTGTTGGCAATTGGCTTCCCACAAGCCAGTGGCTGAAGGCCCATAGACATGACTCTGAGAGAATCTAAGATACTGCTTAATATAATATGTGTCCAATACACCTTGTTATCTTAGCCTGGGTTTTCTCTGGTAAAGCAGATCCTGAGACAGGGCCCACATGCAGGGAGTCATTTTGGGATGTGATTTGGGCAACAGGAATGGAAAAACAGCAAAGGGAGTGAAACAGAAAAGGGAGAAAGCCAGTGTAAGTGTTCCTCCTGACTCAGTCACCACTGTGTGCCCCTGCTTGGACCTTCTGAGAAGCCGTGTAGACTATGCCTCAGAGCATACACTTCAGGGACAAAGAGGGAGCATCTATCCCCTGGCCACCATTCCCTGTAGGTCAGGTGTTGCTTATGGGATGCTAACTCCCTTGCACTTTCAGGTTGCCCAACCTTGGATTCCTACAAGCTTCCGAGGCAACAGGGCCAGAAACCCCATGGCAGAAGGTTGAAGGTGTGTAATGTAGCTGAGGGAAAAATCACAGCAGCACGAAGTTAGTTACCATAGGAAGGACTGGGGTAAAATGTGGGCCAGGAGGCAATGAGGAAGAGTACACACCAGTCAACAAACATTTTAATAATAGGATTATTCCTTATTCTTACTTTCAAGAACTGGTTAGATTTTTCATTGTCAATTATCAGTTTTTATAATTGGGACATTTAATATGTAACTCTATAAAGAGGATATTTGCATCTTAACTAAAAGTAAGCCATAAAAAACTAAGTGTGTTAATTAGGTTCATATTAAGGTAGGTAAACAGGAAAAGTATTTTTCTCTCTCTTTCTTCTGAAAGAAGAATCTTGGAAGAAAGAAAACTTACTTTTACTGTACTAAATGCTATTCCCTGTGCTAGGCACTTTGGAATATCCTAACTTTCTATAAACTCTATGAGAAAGCACTGTAATCAAAATGAGACTTTTTGCACCTCAGAGATTCCAGTTACCTAGACTTGGCACTTTTTTTTTTTTTAACTAATTTTTATTAACAAATAATGTATTATTTGCCCCAGGGTACATGTCTGTGAATCGTCAGGCTTACACATTTCACAGCACTTACCATAGCACATACCCTCCCCAATGTCCACAACCCAGCCACCCTATCCCTACCTTCCCCCCCCCACCCCAGCCACCCTTAGTTCATTTCTTGAGTCTAGGAGTCTCTTATGGTTTGTCTCCCTCCCCATCCCTTCCTGTTTCATTTCTCTCCCCCACCCCCCCAAACTCCTGCCTTGCCTCTCAAGTTCTTCATATCAGAGAGATCATGTGATAATTGTCTTTCTCTGACTGACTTATTTCGCTTAGCATAATACACTCCAGTTCCATCCACATCGTTGCAAATGGCCAGATTTCGTTTCTCTTGATGGCTGCATAGTATTCCATTGTGTGTGTGTGTGTGTGTGTGTGTGTGTGTGTGTGTGTGTGT
>CM053603.1:68105212-68123245 GCA_028646535.1 Procyon lotor | reverse complement strand
TAAAGTATCATATCATCTGCAAAGAGTGAGAGTTTGACTTCTTCTTTGCCAATCTGGGTACCTTTGATTTCTTTTTGTTGTCTGATTGCTGAGGCTAGGACTTCTAGCACTATGTTGATTAGCAGTGGAGATAGTGGGCATCCCTGCCGTGTTCCTGATCTCAGGGGAAATGATGAGAACTTTTCCCCATTGAGAATAATATTCGCTGTGGGTTTTTCATAGATAGCCTTGATGATAGGCTTGGCACTTCTTTCACAGCATACTCAGCAAAAACTCACTCCCCCAAATTCCTATAACTTCCAACTTTACTTCTTCGGGGTTTCTTCTGTCTCAGCCCCTCCATCTGGGAGTAACACCTTAGTAAGTTTCATTCTTGTAGAGCACACAGAAATCAGTCCTTTGGTTGTGAACACCCCAAACTCCAATCACATTCACAATTTCAGGAGTACAATTTGGGTTTTCAAAGCATGAGGAATAATGGGAAGAGATCACATCTATCACCAGTCATCCTCCTGCTTCTCTCTGAATCCCCTCGTATCTTCCGCCTCTTCCAGAAGCCTGCTCAGGATACATGACCATCTGACTCCACACAGCCTCTTGAATAGAAAGGGTAAGCTTCTGGCTCTGGCTGTCACTGGGAGCTGCCTGACCGAGTTTGTGAGACTTCCCCATCAACACCAGGACATGGTTAAACAAAATTACATCATTTCTACAACATTAATTTGGCCAAGAGAGCACATATTGACTATCTATTCTATTATACATCAAGCTCTGTACCAAGAACCAGAAATTATGGGCACTGTCAAGTAACAGAAGAAATGATTGAGGGAGCCAGCAAGGCTTCAAAGATGGGTAATGCCTAAAGGTGAATTTTAAAGGATGAAGGTGAGTTTAGTATATGGAGAAAAGATAGAAAGATGTTCTAGAGGCCACATAATTTATAAGGTCACACAGATAGGAAGTCCCATGATATGTTTGGGATTAACATAAGTTTTAAATTGTTGGATGCAAAGCATAAAGGGAAAGAAGTGTGAAATGAATTTGAAGAGGTAGATGATGACCAGATGATGAAATTTGAAGTCATGCTAAGGAATTTGGATTTCTCCTATGCATGGTGAGGGCCGGTGAAAGATTTGAAACAGCACCACGACATGGCTAACTTTATGTCACTCTGGTTACCATTGGCAAAGGGGAAGGACAGGGATCAGAGACCAGTGAGAACAAGGGTAGGAGAACTCATTGGGGGTCCACTGCAATAGTCCAAGTGAAAAAGGATTAGACCCTAAACATAGGAAACAACACTGAGTACAGGCATGAAAAATAGATTTTAGAACTAGTTAGGAAATGAAACTGACAGAACTTGGAGACAAGAGTTATAGAGAGTAAGGGAGAAGTTAAAGTCAAAAATGATATCCTGATGTCTGGATGAGTGACAAAATGAGTGGTATGGCTACCAACCAACAAAGGAAATACAAGACAAAAGAATAGGTTTATGGTGAGTGGTAGAAAAGGAGTTTGATTTCAGGCAAGCCAAATTTGAGTTGCTGGCAGAACATTATATTGGCTAGCTATTTATGCAAAACAACTCCAAAACTTATTTGTTTAAAAAAAACACTTATTATCACTCCTGTATCTATAGGCTAACAGGTTCAGTGGGGCAGCTTTGCTTTACAATACTGTGATGAATGGGTCTGCTTTTCTTTACAGGTCTTGGATTAGATGGGGATTCTTTACTCCATTTTTCATTCATTTTCCTTGAACCAGCAGGCTAGCCATGGGATTTTTTTGTGTGTCTGAGGATAGGAGAGGTGGGAGAGAGCAGGCGCTTTAGGCACTTTGGAGTATCTTAACTTTCTATAAACTCTATGAGAAAGCATTGTAATCAAGATGAGATTTTTTGCACCTGAGAGATTCCAGTTGCCTAGACCTGGCACCTTTTTCACTTAGCCTTTGTCTAAAAATAGACAAAGGCTCTTAAGACTTGAGCTTAGATCTCTCATTCTATTACTTCTACCCATATGTTAGTGGTCAAAGCAAGGCATAGCACATGGCCAACCCCAAAGTCAAAGAATGGGTTACCCATTATCCACAAATCAGTTCTGGTAAAGATGTAGATGCAGACAAAGGTGAAAATTTTCAGTCAATAATATGTTGGCTGAAACACACCAGTAAAGATTTTAGGAAGGCAGTTGGATACATATGAAACAGAAGCTTGCCAGAAAAATCATTAGGATTTCATTAGGGTATAACTAATAATTAAAGTGATCGTATGTAGTACATATAGTGATAAGGAAGATAGGCCAAAGACAGAATCCTAAGAAAAACTAACATTTATGAGGAATCCCCTGTAGGAAATTGGGGAAAAAAATGGTCTCAAGTGTTGAGGAAGACACAGGAAGTTTTGTTGTTAAAGAAGCCAATTGAGTAGAGACTTTCAAGAAAGACACAGTAGTTAAAATTACATTATATCTAGTAGTAATAATAAAATATTTATTGCTTACTAAGAAACAATATTATTTTAAACTCTCTTACATGAATTATTTCACCTAAAACTCATAAAAGTGAAATTAAGTTTGTAACATTACTATCTCCATTTTGCTGATACAGAAATTGAGGTGGATAGAAGTAATTTGTGCAAATTCACATAGCAATTTAAAGCAGACTCCAGAACCCATACTCTGAACATTGATACCAGACTGTTTCGTTAGAGTGCCAAGTGCCAACTTTTCAGTCTTTGAAAAATTAGTACTAAAAAATACTCATTTTTACCCTAATCTCTCCAACTCCTTGTACTGACTGCACTGCAGTTACTGCAGTAAGGAGTCCTTCACACATTTAGTTCACCCGAAGCCCTCCCCCAAAAGCACAGGTTTTGAACAAAGGCTTAAGTTAGGATGATTGCTTATCTTCTATAGTTTAGTAAATAACAGATTAAGAAAAACAACAAAAGAGTAAGACATGTGGATTATCTACCGCTTTCCTTTCTTATTGATGTGATTTCAAACATAGACAACAGGTAGAAATAAACATCTGGTAAATACCAGACACGCTGCTCTTCCTTTTGGGAGACTGTGCTAGCTAGAATAGCTAACAAGTTGAACATACCTTGTCTACCAAATTCAATTCAATTGTACTCTTTATGGATTTGGCTAGATCTTTTCACAAAACCAAAGCCTTTGACAAATTCATAAGTTTGATCTATATGATATGAGTTCACTCAAACTATACTTGAAAGGAAGATAAAATTTTATCCTGTGCTATAATTAAAACTATGTAAATAGTACTTGGTATACATGGACAAAAAGTTTTAGAAACTATAGAAAACGAAGACCAATTATTGAGGAGTCTTTTTCATTTAGAACACTTCTGTTATTATTTCATAGATAATGTTCATTCACTACAATAGCTCTCTTTTTGTGTGTATGGTTTTGAATCTACTCCATGACCTTTTCCCTCCCCTTTCAATTGAACAAACTTCTAAAGACAAGAAATGTTAGAATGATTTATTATTTTTCATGTAAGGAAATTTTGTCTAAAATAGTCCTTAATTTTTTAATTAAAAGAATCAGTAATAGTTCTTAAAGACCAAGCCAACCATAAAGGTTGCATATACTAGGTCTTTGTTATACCACGTATAATCCCAGACCAGGAAGCTTGTTAAATACAGATTCTTGAGTGGTGCCTGGGGGGCTCGGTCAGTTGAGCATCTGCTTTCTGCTCAGGTCATGATCCCCAGGGTTCTGAGATCAAGCCCTATGTTGGGCTCCCTGTTCAGCGGGGAGTCTGCTCCCCCTGCTTCTTCCTCTGCCATTCCCTTGCTCATTTTCTCTCTCTCTTTCTCTCTCAAATAAATAAAAATTTTTTAAAAAATAAAAAATAAAATACAGATTCTTGAGTCTCATCCCAAACATATGGTATCAGAATGTTCATTTTAGCAAAATCCCTAAGTGAATTTTTGCACATTAAAGTTTGAAAAACGGGGCACCTAGGTGGCTCAGTTGGTTGAGCGACTGCCTTCAGCTCAGTTCATGATCCCGGAGTCCCAGGATCGAGTCCCATATCGGGATCCCAGCTCCATGGGGAGTCTGCTTCTCCCTCTGACCTTCTCCCCTCTCATGCTCTCTCTCTCTCTCTCTCCCTCAAATAAATAAATAAATAAATCTTTAAAAAAAAAAAAGGTTTGAAAAACATTGTAAGAGAAGACAATCTCACTTTACCGAACTTATATTTTCTATATCCTTATTCCTACAAGCTGTGTTCTTATTCCTACACAATTCCTCCAGCTCATTCCAATATATTCCCTACATTCTCCTGCATAGCTGGGGGGGGGATCAATAACACAAAACAAAATCATCTTCATTATTCTATCTAGATCTTTACATATATCCAACTTGAGAATTTTAGTGAGTCAAGAATGTTATTCTTTTTTTTTTTATTTTTTTATTCTTTTTTTTTTATTAATTTTTATTAACATATAATGTATTATTTGCCCCAGGGTACATGTCTGTGAATCTTCGGGCTTACACATTTCACAGCACTTAACAGCACATACCCTCCCCATTGTCCACAACCCAGCCACCCTATCCCTACCCCACCCCCCCACCCCCCGGCCACCCTTAGTTCATTTCTTGAGTCTAGGAGTCTCTTATGGTTTGTTCTTTTATTTTGTGTTCTCATCTTACTTTTCCTTGCAGACAAGCCTTGCTCAAGTCAAGGAATGTGTTGTATTGATCTCTGTAGCCCTAGAAGCTACCACAAGATCTGGCACACACAAGGTAACAAATAATATTTTCTGAATAAATAAATGACTATTTTTCCTTGCATATATTTATTTTTTTGAATTAACTTTCTTGTAAGATTTCACGACCCTGGGAAAAAGATCTCTTGTGTTACCCGTATTTATTTATTCTTCCTATTCTCTAGCAGAGTACCTTGTGTTTAGTACCTTGTGCTTCATAAATGTTTACTAAATTGAATTGAATTGGTCGTTGGACATGAAAAACAACAGAGCATTTACTAAATTAGAAGATTTAATCTGAGAGTGAAGTTGAACCTGTAAGCAGGATGGAGAAAGCATCGATGAGAACAAAGTAATTACTATCATTAAAATGTAATAGGATAAAATCCTGCCTGAGGGAGGAGAAAAGTAAGGGACATTAATTTTTTAGTAACTCAGTGAGTTCAGGATTATTTTTTGACTCAGATATGTTTTTATACTTATGCAAATGAGATAAGCTCAACTTCTTAAAAGATAGTGTGATATTGTGAAAATGTCCATAGGCATTTTCTTTTCTGTGTAAAATGGGAGCAATGATAATACATCACTTAGGTGGTGTGAGGATCAAACAGGACTCTATAGTTAAAGGGCTCAACACAGTTCATAACACATATTAGGTGCTGAATAAATGTTAGTTTCCTTCTTCTTCAATGAATTAAATCTAATGCATTTATTATACCCTGTTCATTCAATTATTCATTCCATATTTAGTGGAGATCTACGCTAGGATCAGGAAAGATTTCAAGGAGGAAATGACACTTGTTTGGAGCCTCGAAAGAAAAGGATTTCAATACACAGAGAAAAAGAAAGGGAATTCAGGTTGAGAAACAATATGAAGAACAGAGTTAAGTTTGTTTAGAATACCAGATAAACTGAAAAATAGTAATAGAATTTGAAACTGAAAAACCAGTAGATAAGGACAAGAAGATGGCTAAGTTTGAATGCCAAAATGAGTATTTGGGTTTGCATGTTGTAAGCTGCTGGAACCACTGGAGAATTCTGGTATCAATTGTGACTGTCTTCTAAATTTCTCACCTTACTCTTCACAGTTTTCTCTAGATGATGTCATCTATTTCTATGTCACTGTGACAACCTATATGACCTAAATCTACAATTTCATCCTAGACCCCTTCCCTGAGTTTATATCCATGAATCCATACCCTGCAACTGCCTGAGGACATCTCCCTGTGGAAATATCATAAACAAACTTTCAGCTGACCATGCAAAACTCAAACATGTATCTGCCCCAATTGTTTCTATATCAGATTAATTCCACTATCATCCACCCAGCTCTTTAAACCCAATACTTAGTGTCCATCCTTGACTTTTCCCTCTCCCTCACCATCTATATCCAATCTAGAATCAAATTCCTAAACATTTCTTGAATCTTTCTATTTCTCTAATCCTAGCTGAATCAACCTTAGCACAAGTCAGTGTTATCTTTCACCTGGGTGAATATAACAGCCTAACTGGTCCTCCACTTTTACTTTTGCCCCCTCTCCAATTTTCTCCACATAAAAACAAAGGTGACTTCTTAAAAATGCTGATCTGTGCACATTGCTCCCCTGTTTGAAATCCTTCAGTGCCTTCCCTATCATAGATTAGTAAAATTATAATTCCCTAAAGTGGCTTGTAAGGCTCTGGACAATTTGGACTATGCTCATCTTCATATTTATTTCCTGCTATTTTTTGCCTTTGATTACTACACCTCAGTTCAACTCTCCTAATGTCACAGTCTTTACATATGCAATTTCCTCTTCTTGAAAGTTCCTTTCTCTTTTCCCCCACTAGTGTGGCTAACACTACTCCTGGTAGTAATATATCAAGTGTATAATGTCTTGTGCAGTGTCTGTCCTCCTGAGAAGATTGCACAAGAGCAATCTCAACCCTCTGTGCCTATGCCTAGATAATACCTGGAAAATAGTAGCTGCTCAATAAAGACATAAGTAGAATGACACTTTCCAAGCTATGTGGGATCCCTCTGATGTCAGAACAAAAGTTGTCCTGGTTATCAAGTTAGATGACTGTCAGGCCCAAATTAGATAAACAGGAAAAAGAAACAGATATGGTGAAAACTGGTGATGTTCACAACAATATTCTGGAACTAAAATGAAAACTCACCACATTCTATCTTTGTATAAATACATGAAATGGAACTTAGAAGTATTGGCCTACACCTGGAGCTGCTTAGAAGGCACCCATTACTCTAACAGCTCTTCATGCTTCTGCAACGTTCACCATTCTCTCTGAGAAAGGGGCCTACACTTCAGGAATTACAAATTTATTCAATCTATAATGACTGCTTATAAGTCTCTTTTACTACCTTAGAAAATGGCCCAGAGAAGATTTCAAGTCTTTTTAATCTACCTCAAAAGAGAAACTGATTACTTGTCCTTCTAGAATATCTACACTATTTCTTGTATTATACTTGATGAGAGTAAAACTAGAGGGAAATATCTAGTAATGTAAAATAAACCCAACAGTATCGTTCAGTATTGCTACTTGTTCACAGCTAGTATTGAAAGTTTATTGAAGATGATACAAGTGGAAAGATATTCCATGCTTGTGGATGAGAAGCACAAATATTGTTAAAATGGCCATAATGCCCAAAGCAATCTACAGATTTAATGCAATCCCTATCAAAATACCAACAAAATTTTTCACTGAATTAGAACAAATAATCCTAAAATTTGTATGAACCCACAAAAGACCCCAAATAACCAATCTATTGGGTTGAATTGAATCCCCAATTCAAGCAATCTTGAAAAAGAATAACAAAGCTGAAGCTATCACCATTCCAGATTTTAAGTCATACTACAAAGCCATAGTAATCAAAACAGTATGGTACTGGCACAAAAAATAGACACATAGGTCAATGGAACAGGATAGAAAGCCCAGAAATAAATCCATGAATATATATGGTCCATCAATCTTTGACAAAAGAGGTAAGAATATGCAATGGGAAAAAAAAGTTTTAGGGGAAATTAAATGGCTACATGCAAAAGAATGAAACTGGACCACTTTTCTACACCATACACAAAAATAAACTCAAAATTGATTAAAGACCTAAATGTGAGACCTAAAACCATAAAAATCTTAGAAGAGAGCACAGGCAGTAATGTCTCTCATATGGCTGTAGCAATATTTCTCTCTATTCCTGAGGCAAGAGAATCAAAAACAAAAATAAACTATTGGGGGGGTACATAGATGGCTCAGTGGGTTAAAGCCTCTGCCTTCAGCTCAGGTCATGATCTCAGGGTCCTGGGATCAAGTCTCACATCAGGCCTTCTGCTCCGCAAGGAGCCTGCTTCTCCCTCTCTCTCTCTCTCTGCCTGCCTCTCTGTCTACTTGTGATCTCTCCCTCTGTCAAATAAATAAATATTAAAAAATAAACAATAAAAATAAACTATTGGGACTACACAAAAATAAAATTTTCTCCATAGCAAAGGAAACAGTCAACAAAACTATAAGACAACCTACTAAATGGGAGATATTTGCAAATGACATATCTGATAAAGGGTTAATATCCAAAATCTATAAAGAGCTTATAAAACTTAACATCCCAAAAATGAATAATCCGATTAAAAAATGGGTAGAAGACATGAAGAGACATTTCTCCAAAAAAGATACAGATAGCCCACAGACACATGAAAAGATGCTCACCATCATTCATCAACAGGGAAATACAAATCAAAACTACTATGAGCTATCATCTCACAGCTGTCAGAATGGCTAAAATCAACAACACAAGAAACAACAGGTGTTGGTGAGGATGTGGAGAAAAAGGAAGGCTTATTCACTGTTGGTGGGAATGCAACTGGTGAAGCCACTGTGGAATACAGTATGGAGGTTCCTCAAAAAATTAAAAATAGAACAACCTTAAAATCCAGCTATTGCACTACTAGGTTTTAACCCAAAGAATACAAAAACACTAATTTGAAAGAATATATGCACCCCCATGTTTATTGTAACATTATTTACAATAAGCAAATTATGAAAACAGCTCAGGTGTCCATCAGTAAATGAATGGGAAAAAAAGAGGTGGTATATACACAATAAAATACTATTCACTAAAAAAAAAAAAAAGAATGAAATCTTGTCTTTTGCAATGACAAAAATGTGGATAGAGCTAGAGAATATTATGCTAATAAAATAAGTCAGTCAGAGAAAGATAAACACCAGATGATTTCACTCATATGTGGAATTTAAAAAACAAAATAAATGAGCAAAGGAAAAAGAGTGAGACACCAAGAAATAGACACTTAACTATAGAGAACAAACTTACAGATACTAAAAGGGAGGGAGGTGGGGGGATGCAGGAAATAGGGGATGGGGATTAAAGAGTACACTTATCATGATGATCACTGAGTAATATATAGAACTGTTGAATATATTGTATACCTGAAACTAATGTAACACTGTATGTTAAGTACACTGAAATTAAAAATTTTTAAAAACTTTTTAAAAAAGAAAGTTTATTTGTTGCAGGAACATTTTTGGGTGGGTATCTTTGCAACTATGAGCACTGACTACTCAGTGAATATATTATTATGATATTTAAAGGGAAAGTGCATATCATTGAATAAGCTTTTGGTCAAATCCCAGCAAGCTAAGAATTTGCTGAGAAACTATTTTAATTTATTTCAGGGCTTTAAGTTCTATGGCTGAATATATTCCTAAAAAGCTACATAAATATCTAAATAAGATCTTCATTCCTATCCATTGCTCTAGACCCCTCACTAAAGGAATGCTTTCTTTAAACCAGGAAAAAGGGAAACAAAAACTTTTAGAGTTCTGTGAATTATGTTTGAAGGTAGGGGTGATGTTTAGCAAAGATTTATCCAGCGACCAAGTCATTTTTCTGCTCTGGTTTCCTGTCTTATTTTCAAAAGTGAAAGGTCAGTCAGGTGATCATTAAGGTCTCTTGCTCCTGGAAATATATCTCACAGTCTAAAAACAGAGTTACTCGAAAGATGGCAGAGGAATAGGAGACCGTAGTTTCATCTGGTCCCAGGAATTCAGCGAGATAGATATCAAATCATTCTGAACACCTGCGAACTCAACCAGTGATCTAAGAAAAGAATAGCTGCAACTCTATAGATAGAAAAGCGACCACTTTCCGCAAGGTAGGAGGTGCGGAGAAGTGAATCTGAGGGGATATATAGGAAGGTAAACCGTAGGGGGTAGGGAGCCACTGTAAGCCAGCTATGGGAAAGTGATAGAGCAACTGAGTGCAAAATCAGAACTTAGATGTCTGCTCTGGTGAGGGACTTCCCTGCCTGAAAGGCATTCAGGCAGTGAAACTGGGATGAATTCCTCAGTGGGACAGTGTGGTCTCAGCATCCCCAGGTTCACTGAAAGACCAGGAGCACCTGAGTGCTGCAGAGCTCCCAGGCATCGGAGCAGGGAAGCCAGCTGCAATCAGTGAGCCCAGGAGTGGGCTTTCAGCTCTGGGTTGACATAAACCACAAACTGTGTCACAGTCGGGTGACAGTGTGGAGCACTAGTAGGAAATTTTTTAACTCCTTGATTCATGTTCTTTTATTTTTTTTTTACGATTTTTTATTTGTCAGAGAGAGAGCAGAAGCACTGAGAGGTGCAGGCAGAAGGAGAAGCAGGCTCCCCGCTGAGCAAGGAGTCCAATGTGGGGCTCCATCCCAGGACCCTGAGATCATGACCTGAGCCAAAGGCAACCACTTAACTGGACTGAGCCACCCAGGTGTCCCTCACTTTCTTTTAAAAAGAAGTACATGATAGCTCTTGTTTCCCACCCCCATAACAAATAATTGGCTGACCCTATTTTTCTTTTCTTTAATCTGCTTACCTGTATGTAGAAAACCCAAAAGACTCAAACCCAAAATTGCTATAACTCATACAGGAATTCAGCAAAGTGGCAGGATATAAAATCAATGCCCAGAAATCAGTTGCATTTCTATACACTAAAAATGAGACAGAAGAAAGAGAAATTAAGGAGTTAGTCCCATTTACAATTGCACTCACAACATAAGATACCTAGGAATAAACCTAACCAAAGGGGCAAAGGATCTGTACCCAGAAAACTATAGAATACTCATGAAAGGAATTGAGGAAGACACAAAGAAATGGAAAAATGTTCCATGCTCATTGATTGGAAGAACAAATAATGCTAAAATGTCTATGCTACCTAGAGCAATACATACATTCAGTGAAATCCCTATCAAAATACCATCCACTTTTTCCACAGAGCTGGAATAAATCATCATAAAATTTGTATGGAACCAAAAAGACCCTGAATAGCCAAAGAAATGTTGAAAAAGAAAACCAAAGTTGTTGGCATCACAATTCTGGACTTCAAGTTCCATTACAAAGCTGTAATCATCAAGACAGTATTGTACTGGCATAAAAACAGACACATAGATCAATGGAACAGAATAGAGAGCTCAGAAATGGATCCTCAACTCTATGGTCAACTAATCTCTGACAAAGCAGGAAAGAATATCCAATGGAAAAAAAGTCTCTTCAACAAATGTAGTTGGGAAAATTGGGACAGCCACATGCAGAAGAATGAAACTGGACCAATTCCTTACCACACACAAAAAAAGACTCAAAATGGATGAAAGACCTGAATGTGAGACAGGAATCCATCAAAATCCTAGAAGAGAACACAGGCAGCAATCTCTGTGACCTCAGATCCCATAGCAACTTCCTGGTAGACTCATCTCCAAAGGCAAGAGAAACAAAGGCAAAAATGAACTGTTAGAACTTCATCAAGATAAAAAGCTTTTTCATAGCAAAGGAAAGAGTCAATAAAACCAAAAAGCAACTGACAGAATGGGAGAAGATATTTGCAAGTGACATATCAGATAAAGGTCTAGTATCTGAAATCTATAAAGAACTTATCAAACTCAATACCCAAGGAACAAATAATTCAATCAAGAAATGGGCAGAGGACATGAACAGACACTTCACCAAAGAAGACATCCAAATGGCTAAAAGACACATGAAAAAAATGCTCCACATTACTTGGCATCAGGGAAATACAAACCAAAACCCAATGAGATGCCACCACACACCAGTCAGAATGGCTAAAATTAACAAGTTAAGAAACAACAGATATTGGTGAGGATGCAGAGAAAGGGGAACCCTCCTACATTGTTGGTGGGAATGCAAGCTGGTGCAGCCACTCTAGAGAACAGAATGGATGTTCCTCAAAAGGTTGTAAATAGAACTACCATCAGACCCAGCAATTGCACTACTAGGTATTTACCCTAAAGATACAAATGTAATGATCCATAGGGGCACGTGCACCCCAATGTTTATAGCAGCAGTGTCCACAATAGCCAACTATGAAAAAAGCCTAGATGCCCATTGACAGATGAATGGATAAAAAAGATGTGGTATATATACATAATGAAATATTACTCAACCATCAAAAAATGAAATCTTGCCATTTGCAATGATGTGAATGGAACTAGAGGGTGTTATGCTAACAGATATAAGTCAATCCGAGAAAGAAAATTGTCATATGATCTTGATACATGGAATTTAAGAATCAAAACAAAGGATCTTGGGAGGAGAGGTGAAAAAAAATAAAACAAGATGAAATCAGAGAGGGAGAAAAACTGTAAGAGACTCTAAGCATAGGAAACAAATTGAGGGTTGCTGGAGGGGAGAGGAATGGGGGAATGGTGTAACTGGGTGATGGACAATAAGGAGGGCACGTGAGGGGTGCCTGGGTGGCTCAGTGGGTAAAAGCCTCTCCTTCAGCTTAGGTCATGATCTCAGGGTCCTGAGATCGAGCCCCGCACTGGGCTTTCTGCTTGGCGGAGAGCTTGCTTCCCCCTCTCTCTCTGTCTACCTCTCTGCCTACTTGTGATCTCCCTCTCTTTGTCAAATAAATAAATAAAATCTTAAAAAAAAAAAAAAAAAGGAGGGCACATGATATAATGAGCACTTGGTATTATATAAGACTGATGAATCACTGATCTCTACCCCTGAAAAAATAATACATTACTGTTAATTGAATTTAAATAAAAATTTAAAAAAGAAATAAATAGAGAATTAGACATTACAAAACAAATAATTGTCATCCAATATGACACATATAACAACAAAACTCGGGGGAAACTGGTACTATTTCTCCATGGAGGTCTTGGCAAAAAAGTCTTCAAAAGAGAAAAAAGGCCCTTAGGTGAAGTCGTGAAGGACAAACAGGAGTTGAACAGAATGACAAAGTGGGAGAAAGGTATGCCAGGCAAAACAAAATTGGGCAAAGTCCTGGATGCCTGAATCATCATGTGTTTCCATGAAACAGCAAGGAATTTATGGTAGCTGGAGCACAGCCTACCAGCAATAAAGCTGCAGGAAGTGAGCTTAGCAAACTAAGCTGGAACCAGAAGAGTTGATTTGGATAGGAACCGAGCAGGATGTACATTAAGGGATTTTAAGGAATGAAGAAATACAAAAATTTTTTCACTCTAGAAAAATCACTGCGGAGTAATAACAGAGGATGCAAAGAAGGTATGTGAGATCAGATACTGGAAGACCAACTAAGGCAATTGTTATTGTGAAGCTGTAAAGTGGCCAGTGACAGTGAGAATGAAAAGGCATTTTTTTCCCCATTTAAAAAAAAAAAAGATTTTATTTTTAAGTAACCTCTACCCCACCAATGTGGGCTTGAACCTACAACCCTGAGGTCAAGAGTCGTACAATCCAGCGGCCGAGCCAGTCAGGTGCCCCATCTTTGGGTCATTTTTCATTGGATTTCTGGTTAATTTGGTCCCAAGTTGTAAGAGTTGGCACCTCTTTTTTGGGGGGGGTCAGGATTAAATGAGATACTGTATGTCAAGTGCTTTGCACCCAGAGATCCACCTGTTGGCCTTCCCGACATCCCCTCTCTGTAGTGAGGGTCACTGGCTATCTTAGGCTGCTGTTTAGACTCCCCCTGACCTGAAAAGGCATTTTTTTTAAAGATTTTATTTATTTATTTGACAGAGAGAGATCACAAGTAGGCAGAGAGGCAGGCAGAGAGAGAGAGAGGTGGAAGCAGGCTCTCCACTGAGCAGAGAGCCCAATGCAGGGCTCAATCCCAGGACCCTGAGATCATAACCTGAGCTGAAGGCAGAGGCTTTAACCCACTGAGCCACCCAGGTGCCCCTGAAAAGGCATTTTTAACACTCACGCACACAAACCTATATTGTCAGGGCTCAATAAGTGGTTAGATGTTGGAGTTACAAGACAGGGTAAAGCTAATGCTAATTTGCATAAGAAGAAAAGACAACAAAAGTGATAACACATTGCTAGTGGGAGTATAAAATGGTGCAACCATTATAAAAAAGTCTGGCAGATTCTGAAAAGATTAAATGTAGTTATCAGATGACCCAGCAATTCTACTCCTAGATATATCCCCAAGAGAAATGAAAACATATGTCTACAAAAATCTTGTTCAAGAATATTCATACCAGTATTATTTATAACAGCTAAAGGGCAGAAATAGACGAAATGCCCATCAGCTCATGAATGGATAAATAGAATATGGAACATCCATATATTGGAATATTATTTAGCAACAAAATTGATGAAGTACTGTTGCATGCTACAGCATGGAGAAATCTTGAAACATTATGGTATATGAGAGAAGCTAGGCACAAAGGACTACATATTGCATAATTCCATTTATATGACATATTTAGAATAGGCAAATCCATAGAGACAGTAAGTATACTGGCAGTTTCATAGCTCTAGGAGGTTAAGCCAAAGTGGGGAGTGACTGCTAGCAGATACGGAGATTCTCTTTGAGGGAGCAAAACTAGTCTAAAATTGACTGTGGTGATTATTGCCCCACCCAGGAATATACTGAAAACCACTGAGCTGTCACTTTAAAATGGGTGAGTTGTAAGGTATATGAATTATTTCTCAATAAAGCTCTTACTTAACAAGTGCTAGTAGTACCCACT
Source organism: Procyon lotor (assembly GCA_028646535.1). Classification (NCBI taxonomy): domain Eukaryota; kingdom Metazoa; phylum Chordata; class Mammalia; order Carnivora; family Procyonidae; genus Procyon; species Procyon lotor. Next base: position 68,108,533 of record CM053603.1, on the reverse strand, counting down.
CCCAGGCATATCCTCTTCAAGAGTAAGAATTATGCCACAGACATAGTAGGGACTCGGGAAAATGTTTACTGAACTGAAATCACATGCATAGATCAAAATCAAAGTGAAGGCAATAGCTAATCATTATGATGCACAGATTGCAAAATCTTTTAGACTTTGGTCATGCACCTAAATTAAGAACTATCCAAAAAAAATACCAAAATGATGCCATGTGTTCTTCGCTCCACCTTTCATGTGTCAACCAGCAACAGGGTGTCCTTCACATCCCTCATTGAATCATACTAGATTCAATGAGTCCCCAAACCCGCTCTCTTAATTGAATCTAATGACTTCCTCCTACATGGATGGGTTACCCTGGAGGACTGAATTGTGAAGTAAGGGAAAGGTGTGGAAATTGGAGTTGAATTTTGTTTATTTGTTTGTTTGGTCAGTGTTTGCTTTCGTTTGCATTATTTGATATGGCTTGGCTTTTAGAAGCAATGAAAACATAAAGGAAGACTTCAACTTTATTAGACTGTAGTTAACCCTTATAATTACTCCTTGAGATATGTTATGACTTTATTGATCAGCCCAGACATTTTTGATTTGATTGATTTCTTTGCATTTTGTGCTTTGTTTTATTTACCCTTCCCTTACCTTGTCTCGTCTGGTCTGGCTTGGCTTGGCTTTGCCCATGTTTGCTTTTGTTACTCAGGGGTATTTATCAAGCCAGACACTAGAATAATAAGTCTAATGTTTATGGGAAAACAAAATAAAACCAAAGATTAGCCATTCCATACACAGCCTCTGGTAAAAGATGAGAAGGACATTTACTTCCAGACATTCAAGGCATCACTTTAAGAAAATACCAAAAAGCAAATAATGCCTAAAATAATTCATAAGTAAATCTGCCCCACTCCACAATACATCAGTTCACATCACTCTTGGCATTCTCTTATTTCTCCAGAAAAGCCATGAGTGTAGACAAGGATAGTTTAAACAGGGAATGACCTTATTATAGCCTATAACCCTGAGCCCCAGAATAGAAATATGGGGAGAGGCTAGGTCAAAAGTGATCATTTTTATCACAGTAAACCTTGAGAGAGTTATCAATTTATTCTCCTTATAGTGATTTGGGAGCTTTCCCTTTGGGTTGTCATCTATCTCCAGAGGAATGTGATCCACAGAAAATCACTCCTTCCATTTGTCAACCATCTAAGTAGAACCCAGAACCCCATTGCCAATTTTATCATTCAGATCTCCAAAAATAACTAACTCTATAGTGGGACCCATTAAACAAATAAAGATTGAGACATTGTCAAAATGTGACTATACAGCATAGCTGGAAACATACCTCAAAAGGAAGATCATAAATACGGTAAATTGCATCCAAAGTGTTTACACAATGAATCTACACAGATCTCCTCTATTCAACAGTAGAAATAAGTTTAAAGGATGCAACAACGTCAAAGTTGGAATATACATGTTTTTAAATTCCATCAGAAAATTCAATTTATTAAGTTCTATCCTCAGGACTGACTCCATTGTACCCTGTTCAACTATTGTAAAGCAGAGCAGTAATCTATGCACTGTAAAATAATGATAATATTGCAATATTTGTCTTTTATTAGGTGTTTTGGCAAGCTCTTTAAGGCTCCCGATTGTGTTTAGGAGAATAACAGTAATAATAATAAACGTTTAGTGTTCACACTATGTCAGGCTCTGTCCTGAGTTCTAAGAACATATTCACTCATTTAATTCTCATAACTACATAGTAAATACCATTATTATACCTATTTCACACTAAAAGACTAAGGCAGAGAGGTACTGAATAACTTGTCAAACTCATACACCTAGTAATAGCAATCTGGCTTCAAAGTCCCTATTTTTCCCATTTTATTGAGATATAATTGACATATAACATTGTGTAAGCTTCATGGGGAACAATGTGATGATTTGATATATTTATATATTGTGAAATAATTACCACATTAGGATTAGTTGATACTTTCATCATGTAATGATTAAATTAATCAAATGTAATTACCCCTTCTTTTCTCTTTTTTTTTTTTTTCCCTTCTTTTCTCTTGATAAGAACATTTAAGATCAGGATTAGAGGAGGGAAGATGGTGGAGGTGTAGGAGGCACAGAGAGCCCTGGGAACCAGAAGTCCAGCTATAGAGGAGGAAATCACTCTAAAAGCCGGCAAACACAACAGCAGAGAGAAGAGAATAAGAACAGCAATTCTAGGAGCAGAAAATTGATCACTTTCAGGAGGTAGGATGTGTGGAAAAAGTGAATTTAAAGTGAGGGGAAGAGAGACCCCTGGGGGAGGGGCCGGCTCCCAGCAGCTGCACAGCCGCTGAGCACAAAATCCAGAACTTCTAGTCCACTCCGCTGAGGGACATCGCTCCGCAGGCTAACCGGGGGTTCAGCCCTGGCGGGAACAGTGTGGTTTCGGGACCCATGGGGTCACCGAGGGACCAGGGGAGCCTGAGTGCAGCAGAGCTCCCAGGTATCAGGGCGGAGAAGCCGGCCGCAGAGAAGGAGCTGCGCAACGCCGCATAGGCTTATCTTGAACTATAAGAACTGAGACATATAGTTCATACAGGGCTGCTGTACTTCAAGTGGGGACCCTGTGGGAGGCAGCTCTGGAGACACCCCCTCCTTCCTCCTCCAGGAGGAGCAGTGTGAGAGCGCGCAGCAGGAATGTGCTGCTTTGGGGACTCCAGCCAGGGCCATGCGCGCTACAGATAGAGGCGCTCCGCCACGGGCCAGCTGAGCACAGAGCGCAGACAACGGACAAGGGAGACGGGAGTGATGACGGCTTTCCTCTGATGGTGTGTGGAGGATCGCAGCGCCAGCACTTGGCTCCTTGGGGCCGGAGACTGGGAGGCTGCCATTTTCATTCCCGGCCTCCAGGGTGGTACAGAAAGCGCTCAGGGAACAAAGACTCCGAGAGCGAACCTGAGCAAAGTGCTTGGCCCATCCCCTGGCAAGGGCGGTGCAATTCCGCCTCGGGCAAAGACATTTGAGAACCATGGCAATGGGCCGCTCCCCCAGAAGATCATCGAGAATATCCAGCCAAGACCTAGTTAATCAATCAGTGAAAACTGCGGAACTCTAGAGAATCTTTCTCTCTCACCCATCTACTCTTACCTCAACAAAATGATGAGGCAGAAAAACTCACCACAAAAAAAAGAAGAGACAGTACCGATGGTGAGAGACCTAGTCAATGCGGACATTAGTAATATGTCGGAAATAGAGTTCAAAATGACAGTTGTCAAGATGATAGCAGGGCTCGAAAAAAGCATAGAAGATATTAGAGAATCTCTTTTGGGA
>CM053603.1:68074306-68104712 GCA_028646535.1 Procyon lotor | reverse complement strand
CTGACTGACTTATTTCGCTTAGCATAATACCCTCCAGTTCCATCCACGTCGTTGCAAATGGCCAGATTTCGTTTCTCTTGATGGCTGCATAGTATTCCATTGTATATATATACCACATCTTCTTTATCCATTCATCTGTTGAAGGGCATCTTGGTTCTTTCCACAGTTTGGCAATTGTGGCCATTGCCACTATGAACATCGGGATACATGTGGCCCTTCTTTGTAATGCATCTGCTTCTTTGGGGCAAATACCCAGTAGTACGATGGCAGGGTCATAGGGTAGCTCTATTTTTAATTTCTTGAGGACTCTCCACACTGTTTTCCAGAGTGGCTGCACCAACTTGCAATCCCACCAACAGTGCAAGAGGGTTCCCCTTTCTCCACATCCTCTCCAACATTTGTTGTTTACTGTCCTGTTGATTTTGACCATTCTAACTGGTGTAAGGTGGTATCTCAGTGTGGTTTTGATTTGAATCTCCTAAAGGAATAAATTTCTAATCAAATGTCCTTATGTCAGAATTCTCCTTTATCATTAAAATCTAGCTTCTGCCTCCAGTACAGTGTTGGAGGCCAGCTGTTTCGGAGCCACACACCATATGTGGTTCCCTACCCAAGAAAATCTATCAGGGGGATTCTGTTTTCAGAGTCAACCAGAGCAGGAAGATGTACTCCTAACAAGAGACCCCAACTCTCAAGACCTCTCTGCCACGCTCCCTCCCCCTCCTAGGATCACTCAGGCAAAAAATCTGGATAAATTTTTGCCCTCTCCTCTATGACATGTACATGGTAACTAGAACTTGTCACCTTGAGTTCCCCAATCACTGGAATCTGTCCATCTCTCCATCCTTATTGATTTGGCCTTAGTTAATGTCTTCATCAACCCTTGAATATTTTAAAGACCCTTCTGGTGCCCCATCTCTAAAACACTTTTCAAATTACTACTGAAATAATATATATTTTTTAAATATACATCTGATTCTAACACCCCTCGCTTAAAATCTTAAATGGATTTTGCCCACAGACTATATCCATATCCCTCAACATAATCTGTGAGTCTCCTCTTGGGGTAGCTTCTTCTTTATCTCCAGCCTTCTGTCTCACTGCACTCCCCTGACACTTCAGATCCAAGAGTTCAGCTCAAAGAGGAACTAACAATCCCACCAAAGACTCCATGCTTTTTTCACACTTGCTTGCCTTGACTGTTTGAAATTCCTTACTCTGAGCATTCCTGGAAATGACTTCTCATCTTTCAATTCTAAATTCAAATGTCACTACTTCAGTGAAACTCTTCCTCTCTCTCCCAGGGGGAATTATCCACTCTTTCCCTTAACACCACAGAGTCCTGATACCTACTTTCACTTTTGGATTCCATAAAAGTGTAGCATTTTTTTTTTATGTATCTAGGTTGTACCTACCTAGTTAAATGATCTCATTAGCTAAAAGAATGCTGGCTATATTCGAGAAAGTGAACTGATGATAGATCTTAATTTATTTTACAAAAGTTAGGTTTGTGTTCCTTCTGTTAATCCATGATTATAAACGAAAGGAATCTGAGGGTAGGTGGTTCTTTGGTTCCTAGCAGTAATAAAGCACTGTTCTTGAAGCCTGCAATCCTTCTACCCATTATTTTTATCAAAACAATAGCAATGTTTCAATCTGTTCAGGTCTTAGTTTCCCAAAAATATACAGAGGAAAAGGTATCTAAAAAGGTCAACTAAAAAGTCATTATTGGATAGACAGCACAATTTTTTCCCAGGAAGATGCATAAGTTTATGGGCATTGGTGACATGGAAATGTCTTCTGAAATATTTCAGATAGGTGGTCTCTTTTTTTTAATACAGTCACCCATTGTGACTATAATAACACAATTCCTTTCAGAGGGAGGCAACTACAACCCAGTAAGGAAATGAAAGAATAAACAAATCAGAATAGTGCCAGGTGAGGAAACCATTAGGGGTCCACTGTCTGAGAAGTAAAAGCTAAAGAAAACTCAGATACATCCCCAGGGGTGTCCTCTGGCAGGAGAAGTTATTGTACGAAACTAAAGGTTTATTCACTAACTAAATTATACTTAAAGTTTTCAGTAATTATTTCTGGAACCACTTGATAAAGAAATTGAACAGGAAATTGTCTATCAGTGCATTTAGCCTGAATTTTTCTTCCACTTTAGAAAATGCCAAGTCATATTACAAGTGCTGAGGTTAACAAATGTGGCTCTGAGTTTGACTTTTCAAAATCCAAAATGGAAAAGACGGACCACAAAGTGAGAAAAAAACCCTGCTTTTCTCTGACTATGCAAATGGGAAAAAGGGGAGGAAAAGTCAAACCCCACAGGAGGATGTAGGGATACATTTGTGAAATTAGACTTTTCTTATAAAGGTCTTTTGCACCCCTTAAGTTTGCGCCCAAATGGAATTCAAAGATTCCACCCAGTGAGTGTATCTTTTGATTCTGAGCCAACACAGAGGTGATGCGATTGAATCACAGACATGATTTATGTGCAGTAAACAGATGAGGTCTATGTAAGCTCATCGAGCAATTTTATTTTTAGGTTAAGTTAACAACCTTCTCCTTGTTCCTAGTAATTTCTCTACCTTATTTATTCTCCATCCATCCCAGGTCCCTTTTTCTATCCAACTTCTCCCACTAGTTCTTTCCCTCTATTTATTTCCCTATGTTTCACTTTCTTCACCTCCCTTCCATGCCCTTTCCATTTATATTAGTTAGGATTCCCTGCAGAAACAAGTTCTGAGACAAAGATTCAAATACAAGTAATTTGTTTAGAAAGTGCAGGAAGTCCTGCAGAGGGGTGGGGAAAGAGGTCAAGGAAGGGGGGGGAATCACTAAAGGGTGTATATCAGGTAAGTTAACACTGTGGGTAACTGGAGTTTAATCCCACAAGAAAATTCTAGAAAATTGTGTAAAATCACATGCCTCAGATTTTTCCCAGCTGAGTCAAGGGAGCTGGAGTGTTTGTACTTCACCTCTCTGGAGTCACTGGCTGAGGATTGGTCCTAAGGAAGTTAATTTCCTGTTACCTCAGACCTGCCATGCACTCAGGCAGAGGTCTTCCCTGGCTTGAGAAAACAGGCAGAGATACAGAAACTGGCAACTGGAAGTGGCAGAAACATACAGAAGTTTATAAAACCCTGGGATGGGATACTAAAAAACAGCTATTACACCTGTCCTCTTTTCTCAGATTCTATCCCCTCCATCATAAAAATGACCTCCATCAGTGGTAATAAGGTGTTAACAGCTGGTAAAAGAAATCAGGGTCTTATCAGGGTTTAAAAAGCAGTCATTAAAGGACTCTAGGATATGGCCAGTGATAATATGGATGTGCCAAATCTGGATGTCCATGGTTTAGAATGTTCTAGAAGCCACAGAAAATCAGGAAGCCACTTAAATCTTCAATGCCTCTATGGCAGCTGTGATGGACAAGCTCCCAGATGACTCAGAGCACCACAGAGAAATTTTAGTATCAGGCAGGGTCACTGGCAAGCATCAGTGTGTATTAACCTTCATTTTAGAGCTAGATGTGTCAAAATATACCATGTTGACAAAAATGGTGTTTTCTTTAAAAATTAGCATCTGGGGGCACCTGGGTGGCTCAGTGGGTTAAAACCTCTGCCTTCAGCTCAGGTCATGATCTCAGGGTCCTGGGATCGAGCCCCACATAGGGCTCTCTGCTCAGCAGGGAGCCTACTTCCCTCTCTCTCTGCCTGCTTCTCTGCCTACTTGTGATCCCTCTCTCTGTCAAATAAATAAATAAAATCTTTAAAAAAAATTAGCATCTGTCTACCTTCCTACAGTACATGGCAGAGAAAGCTATTTTGCACAGTACATGAAAGTATAGGATGGGAATTAGACCAACCAGATTCGAATGCCAGTTTTGCTTCTTACTAAAGCAATTGATTCATCCTCTCTATCTCTGTTTTTCTATCTGTAAAATGAGGATAATAATCCTTCAGAGAAAAATTTGAGAGGTAAGGCGGGGGTTTGGGAGGGTGGGGGAGAGAAATGAAACAGGAAGGGATGGGGAGGGAGACAAACCATAAGAGACTCCTGGACTCACAAAACGAACTAAGGGTGGCTGGGAGACAGGGAGGGTAGGGATAGGGTTGCTGGGTGGTGGACATTGGGGAGGGTATGTGCTATGGTAAGTGCTGTGAAATGTGTAAGCCTGACGATTCACAGACATGTACCCTGGGGCAAATAATACATTATATGTTAATAAAAATTTTAAAAAATCATCCTTCAGAGAATATTGTACTGTATATGAATATATATGTATACACACACACACACACACACACACACACACACATCATATATTGTGTTTGGCAGAATACTTAGGAGTCCTAAATGTGCTCAAAACATGAGGTGTAGTAGTTTTGTGCAGTGTCAACTTCTCAACAGCTAGAGCTAGAATAATGCTTCCTTTCTCTGTCTAATTCTAGGTTAGCACTGGCCACAAAAGAAATTCACACAAGGTTGGGAATGCAGAGGTGAAGCAGTAGCCATTGCACTCTGCAGGTCGATGTAGAACACCAGGCACTGTGGCAGCTCACACACACTCACTGACCTCTGATCTGCTTGGTTACCATGGGGAATCGCCCAGACCTGCTGATCTTCCACCTCCCACTGGTTCCCCTCCTTTAGCATCTCCGAGTTCTGGGCCAGATGCATGTGCTTCTACATAGTGAAGGGCACCAGCTTTTTGTCACTCACATTGTCAAGATCGGAGTTAGTGAGAGACAGTCATGGGTTTCAGTTCATCTTCATGGGTTCCCATCTTTCCTTGCTATCATTTGCATCCAGTATTCCTTCCTGATTGTAAATCTAACTGATCCATAGAGACTTCCAGCCAAATATTGTACCAAATGGGGAGGCAACAGACTGAAAAGCCTATCCCACCAGCTCCCACAATTATATAACGTCTAACCCAGTAAGAAATCCCTTATTCTATGTCACAATCTGACTAATACAATGTGGTAATTACATAAGATGTTAAAATGAAACTATTTCAGCCTCAGTAGTACCTAAGTGGTGCTGTGTATAAGCCTTTAGAGAATAATAATGTAAGGGGTCTGAGAGATAAAGGGCGGCTGACAGCAAAAAATGATAATGTCATTCCTCTATTTACAATCCTTTATGGCTTTCCCATTGCACTCAAGATAAAGTCTAAACCTGTTAATATAGCACTCAAGGACCTTCGTGGTCACAAATTCCTCTCTCCAGCCAAGCAAAAACTGCCTTCAATTACTCAATTCTTTCTCCTCTCCTCCCTTACCAACCCTTGCATCCCAATCCCACCTGTCCCTCCCCGGCTTTCCCTTCCTTTCTACTTCCCAATCTTTTCATAAGCTCTTCTATCCATAACACCTGCTCTTCCAAAACACACACACACACACACACACACAGACACACACACACACACACACACCCTCTTTCACCCAGCTAATCTCAGTTTATAGCTTACTCCTTTTAGGATGGCCAGATTACTGGCTCCAGGAATTCAGTTTGGAAGTAGTACCCTAAGCATTCCTTATTTTCTCACCTCCTGACTTTTCAATCTCTCTCCTTACTACCACTTCATCTTTGTCCCTCTAATTCCCAGTGATCTCTCAGAACTTAGATGCTACTGCTTCTTCAAATGTCCCTTAAACTACATTAAGTTGTTCTCCTGTGAGAAACTTACTCTTGTCTTTATCACACAATATTGGAATTGGTATTTATTCAACTGCTGCCCTTAGTAGACACTTAACTCTGGCTGCCATTTGTGATGGATACTGTGATGAGCTTCCCAGGTCTCCCTTCAAAAATAAAGGACTTTGTACTTCAGTTTCTGCGAGAGCTGCTGGCAAAAAGCCCTCTGCTTCCTGCCACTTTGGGGGATTATAGAAAGTTGAAAACTGAAAAGAGCCACCTTGCCCAAAGTTGCACCTCCTACTAGAGGGAACCAACATTGATACAGACGTTTAAGACCCTAGCTTCTTGCACAGAACAGCTCTAAAGGGTCATTCTTCAGAACTCCCCAAATGGCTGACTGAAGCTTTCACTGAAACCACATCACAGTTCAATCTCTCCATCTACCCCATCTGGCTCTTTCCCTTTCCTTCCACAGGGTTTGATCCTAAGAACTTTCCCAAATATACCTCTTGCATATTAATGTCTGTTTCAGAGTCAGCTTCCCAGGGAACCCAATCTTATTACAGAGCCTAAAATTGGGTGCTATTCAATAAATATTAGTTGATGAAATACAAGACACAGATGGTGAAGACCCCAGTCATCAGAAACACTGGAAGGACAGGGGAATAAAGCTGAGAGACTACTATTCAGCTGCCTCAACTACTTCAAGTGCTCTCTAGAAGTCTGAAAATATGTGGTTGCAGAGTTACACAGATTGATCTACCCTCTACAAAATTTCTGTTGCTATAACCCCAGCCAGTAGCTCATTGGGGATGATTTAATTATATAAGGACACATAGCCTGGTTGAAGAAACCAAATTCTATCCTAGATAACTTGTATTTGTGGAAAATTGCTGGAAATGAACCAAAAACTGAGAATTCCTTCTTAAATGATAATAGAAGAGAAAGACATTCTAGAAAGAAAGAAAATATTGGGAAGGAAGAACCAAAGACAAAGCCAAAAAAGCAAAGTAGTCTTTACGTTCAGGAAGTAATCAGAAGTTCACACTGTCTGGAATTCATAACAGAAAGTGACAGAGAAAAAGGTGGGAGTCATAGAGCTGAGTGATAGATGGAAAAGTTAGTTGTAAAAAATTAGCATTAAAATATCCTAAGCTTTCATTCAAATTAATAATTAACTTTATCTACAAATCCATTCATTAACTTTTAATGTTGACTGTTTTCCAAAAAATACTTTTCCATTAAAATCATTAAATCCATGTTTAATGGATTCACTCCCTATAAATCTAATCTACTTTCAAAGATTAAATTATCTTCTAAGCACATTAGGTTCAGATACCATCTTACTTGTTATTTAATGCAATAAATTAAGTATATTAATAAGCAGAAGATATGTAATATTATAAAGGCAATGTTTTACATATCTAAGCAGTAAAAAACAATATGTAGGGACATCTGGGTGGCTCAGTTTGTTAAGTGTCTGCCTTTGGCTCAGGTCACGATCCCAGAGTCCTGGGATCAAGTTCTGCATTGGGCTCCTCCCTCAGCAGGGAGCCTGCTTCTCCCTCTGTCTGCTGCTTCTCCTGCTTGTGTTCTCTCTCTCTCTGACAAATAAATAAAATCTTTTTAAAAAATCAATATGTAATAATCTATTGTGAATTCTATTAGAAGACAAATGTTTTCTATAGAATTCTACACCCTTCTAAAAATGTCAAGTACAAAGGCTTACACTGAAAATTTACAACATCTTGTCTATATGCTTGCCTCCAGTAAGATAAGGAGCATTCACTTGATCTTTATCATAGCAGTTACCACAATCTAGGATTATTTTGTGCTTTATTTATATACTCTCTCTTTATATTAACTCCTTGAGAACAGAAATTATGTTTTATTTGTTGTTGTTTCCCCCATTTTATCTCTAACACCTAGCTTACAACCTCTCTCACAATTGACACTCAATAATTAAGTAGGAGATAAGAATAAGTGAATTATGAATAATTATGAACTGAAAAAAAAGTCATTTTGGAGAACTTTAATTATATTGCTAACAACCTTAGAGACACTGATGAAACTGAGTTGGAGCCATTAAAACCCTAATTCTTAATTCTTGTAAAGTGGTATGGTAAAAAAACAGCCTTTGTTTACTACTCCCATAATTTTGTGCCTCCATCAAAATATCATCTCCATCGTGATGTTAGAGTTAAAGAAAAGGAGAATGGGGGCACCTGGGTGGCTCAGTCGTTAAGCGGCTGCCTTCGGCTCAGGTCATGATCCCAGAGTCTTGGGATCGAGCCCCGCATCGGGCTCCCTGCTCGGTGGGAAGCCTGCTTCTCCCACTACCATTCCCTCTGCTTGTGTTCCCTCTCTCGCTGTGTTTCTCTCTGTCAAATAAATTTTAAAAAATCTTTAAAAAAAAAAAAAAGAAAAGGAGAATGGATGGTAGATAAATCCATTCTATGAGTTATGGTTTTTTGGTGGCAAGTGACAGAAATCCAATAGCTAACTTAAGCAAAGGAGAATTAGGTTACCAGATCAAAAACAAAGCAAAACAAGATGAAACAAAAACCAACCACAAAACCAAAAATCCCTACTGAGATTTTCATTGGAATACATTGAATTTATAGGCCAATTTGAGGAAAGTCTTTATGTCAACTATATTGAAACATTTATAAAAATTTATCTCTTCATTAAGAAATCTATAATGTATTTCAACTTTTTTCATAAAAGTATTATACGTTTTCTGTTAGATTTATTTCTAGATTTCTCTACATAAACTTATACACATATATACACAAGTGTGTGTCAACATTTAAGTAACATTTAAGAATTATATATTTTAGCAGTTATTTTTTATATACATGAAAATTAAATTGAGCAATGTACACTGAATTTATATCCTGTATCGGCCAGCCAGAGATATGCTATAAACCTCAAAACTCAATGGCTGTATACTTGTGCCACTTTTCTGAGAACAGAAAATATTTACTCTCTTCCATGTCTATGAGGTGTGAGCTCTTTGTTCCATTACCTTGTACAGTGTACAAATCTGAGTAGTGCTAGGTAGATTTGACCCTTGAGGCAAGTTAAGACACTTAGTCCTAAGCCCTGTTTTAAGTTAAACAGGAACATGGAAGATTCTATTTTCTAAAAAGACCACAATAAAGTCTCCTATTCTTCATGCTCTTTTACCATGTGACCTTGCCAGTAATTTATCAAGAGGTGGCACTTACTTCCTTTCTCTTTGAATTTGGGTGGACCCATGATGGCCCTGATAAATAGAATATGGCAACAGTGACATTCTAGGACTTCTGAGGCTAGATCATAAAAGGTGATGTGGTTTCTGCCTTGTTCACTGAGACATTCACATTTAAAGCTCTGAGACATCCTGTAAGGCCAACTACTCCAAGTCTTCCATAATGTGAAGAAGTCAACCCCCATGAAAAGACTGCATGTGGATGTTCAGCTTAACATACCCAGTCAACAACCAGCACCAACATCCAGACATGTGAGTGAGGAGTCATCTTTAGAAATGGATTCTCTAGCTCTCAGCCATGTGAGTTTTCCCAGCTGAAGTCCCAGAAATCACAAAGCAAAGCAATCTATCCCTACGATGTCCCTACTGAATTGTCAACCCAAAGAATTTGGGGCCTACTAAATCATTGTTATCTTAAAACACACAGTACGGAATGGATCACTATCCACCAATTGTAAATGCAGCAGGATTTAACCAAATTTTTCTGAGACCTCCAGGGACTAGGGTCTAGAGGCTTATTTCTAAATTCTGCTGTAGAGTGAATCATGACAGAGCAAGACTATGGAGAATGCTGATATCTAAACCCCAGCCTCCTAGATCCAGGTTGAGAAACTACTCATTTGCTCTCAGGATGATGCATATTCAGAATCAGGGTTTGCCCACTTTGGGTTAGTTCTTTTTTGAGTTTCCATTTTTCCAATCAAGGCCATAATGCCTTTCCAAGAACTTTCGAGTGAAGTATTAAGGAAGCCTACGGAAAAGACAGCCATGCCCACTGTATCTCTGAATAACTGACACAGCCAATCTTCAGACTAAGCCTCGCTCAGTTACTTTAGCTTCACTTTGTGTTTTCTGAAAGTATGCTTTGCTCAGCTACTTTTACTATTTTCTTTTTAACAGGATAGCTGAGAAAGAAATATACAAAGGGGGTGGGGGCTCAGCTGTTAAAAACACACATGTGTCAAATAATTAATTGCTCCCCAAAATACAATTCAGCTGACAGAACCTAAAATGAAGTCAAACCTTATATTGTCTTCCATGTTCTTATGTTGATTCCTCCTTTTGGGTCCCTAAAGCAACATTTCTCTAACTTTCTTCTTTGACTGCAACAGGGAGAAAAACATTCACAAGCCTCTTTGTTATAATTTCCTTTTTCAAAGTAATTGCTTAGAATATCGCCCCAGTAAATCCAGAAGGTTTTCTTTAAAGTGTTATTCCTTACTTCCAACATGAGTAATTTATACAACTATAAAAGCCCAGCTCCCCATAAAAGATGATTATGTGCTAAAAAGACATTATTTGATTGTAAAATTCTCAAGTTGCTGAGTGGGTTGCAGAAGGATGCCAAAAGAATCCTTTGAGGGGAAATGCTTTTTCCATCTTTTCCTGAAATTGCTTGTTTTCACTTTGGAAGGAAGATGCAAGTGTCTCAGCTTCATAGTTTGAGGGACTTTACCTTGGAGGCGAGAATTCTAGCTATGAGAATCCCAGGATAGTAGCACTAATCAAAAAGCCTCTCATTGGGAGACATAAGCATCCCCATGCAAGATAAGATCACCAGTTCCTTGTGCATCCTGCTGACAACTATATTTGCCTCTTTCTAGAATAAGAGGTCATCCTAGGTTTTTTAGAAGTCTGCTTATTTCTATAAATCAATCCAGGTCACTTCTGTTAATAGGAATGTTCTGGCAGCTTACAGCTTTGTTTTTAATGGCTTTTAAATCTCCCAGAAGGATATTCTGAGGTGGGAAATTATTATAGAAAGAATCATAGTACCAGGAAACTGGAACCCTATAGAGATGGTGACTCATGTGATAGCTAGTCTCCAAGGATCTTCTCTAACAGTCTCTCATCGTGTGCTTGCATAAACCAAGCCTGTGTGCTAATACCATTGTCCGGGAATCTGTGCTAGATTTTCCATTGCTTTGACCAACTCAGTGATGAAGAAGCAGTGTTTTGATAATCTCTTTCTCCCTCAAGGAGCCTTGCGTTGCTATGTAAGAAATCCAGGTTACCCTCCTGGAGAGAAAGATGAGACACCAAATGGAGAGAAAGGTCACATGCAAAAGCACCAATGTGCAAAATAACTACTGTTTGTTAGCACTTCATTTCATCAAATTATTGAACTTTCCTGAACCCCAATTTATGAATTTGTAAAAATAAGGACAATACCAATTTCACCCTCTTCTGAAAATCAAATGAGACCATTCACTCTTCTTTAGGTTTATTGAGTACCTACTGAGGCACTGGGGATAGAACAATAAACATATTATGAACATTGCTTTATAAGACACTGCATTCTAGAAGACACATATAAATCCCTGAGCTTAGTCTCAGACTATAAAAAAATTAGTAATAATGATAATAATATGGTCTCAAGTTGTATAAGACACTGAGGAACTATAAAAACAAAACATATAAGGCATGATCTGTGTGGGGTGCAGAGGGAGAAGGGGAGAGAGAAACTCAAGCAGACTCCATGCCCACATGGAACCCAATCCAGGGCTCAGTCTCACAACCTTGAGATCATCACCTGAGCCAAAACCAAGAGTTGGACATTTAATGAACTGAGTCACCAAGGCGTCCCTCATAACTCTTACTTTTAAGCTTTTAATCTAGTTAAAAATCTAGGACTAACAAAATAATAAGAATATTGACTGCATATTATTATGTTCTAAATTCTACAAATGCTGCTGAAGAAATTTAAAAACTGGAAAATAAAGTGTGGGGTAGTCTTTCAATGCATCATAGAGGGGAGAGCAAGCCAAGTTTCAGTAGAACTGTAGGTTTTGCAGAGATAGTGATATGGGAAGGTGATATTCCTAGACAGAAACAACTTCAGCAAGGTGATAACTAGAGCAGTGTTGTCAACAGAACTTTCTGCTGCAGTGTTACATATGTGTTAGATATATGTGCTGTCTAATATATTAGCCCCTAGCCACATGTGACTATGGAAGTGTTGACATGTGGTCAGTGTGATCAAGAAACTGAATTTTTAATTTATTTAATTTAATTAATTTTAATTTAAATAACCACTTGTGGTTAATGGTTACCATATTGTATGGGATATACTCAAAGGACTTGGAAAAAAACAGCCATGACTTTTTCTATTATTTTGAGTGATGCCATCCAAGCTCAGTTGACATACTAAGATTATTTGCCTGCCACTACTTCACCCCAACTATCCAAGTATAAAAGTATAAAACAGACTGTCAAAACTAAGTCTTTCTCAGGCGCCTGGGTAGTTCAGTTGGTTAGGCGTCCAGCTCTTGATTTCTGCTTCAATCATGATCTCAGTCAGGGTCATGACATTGAGCCCTGCGTGAGGCTCCACACTAAGCATGGAGCCTGCTTAAGGTTCTCTCTCTTCCTCTCCATCTGTCCCTCCTCACCCTATTCTCTCTCTCTCTCTCTCACAATAAATAAATAAATAAATAAATAAATTAAATAAATAAATAAATTAAATAAATAAATAAATAAATAAATAAATCTGTCTTTCCCTGCAATGTAAGTCCAGGGCAACCTCATGAATTGCTAGTTTTGTTCTAGTCTCACATGCCACCTTGGGGTTATCTCTACCAAAAGTTTTCCCTTCAAAGGAGTGATATTACCTATAAAATCCAGAGAAGAATTTTCAATTCTTTTTTTGTAAGTAAAGCGTTAGAAGTTTATTAAGTGAAGATACAGACAAAGCTCTCAAGAGTGAGAGGGTTGCCACAGGGTTGCCAAGAGGGTCTTTAGGGTTGATCTTTTATAGAAAGCTAACCGGGAATTTAAATCCTTTTTACATGTCTATTGATAACACCTTCAATGGCTTACTTCCTTTTTTTTTTTTAAGATTTTATTTGTTTATTTGACAGAGAGAGATCACAAGTAGGCAGAGAGGCAGGCAGAGAGGAGGAAGCAGGCTCCCCGCTGAGCAGAGAGCCCGATGCGGGGCTCGATCCCAGGACCCTGGGATCATGACCTGAGCTGAAGGCAGAGGCTTTAACCCACTGAGCCACCCAGGTGCCCCGGCTTACTTCCTTTTTAAGGGCTGGTTATTCTTTGTTGGTCACAGGTGATTATCATAAAGACATGCCCCACGGACCCCACATGCCTAGGGCAGGGTGGTCCTCCACCCAACACACTTGGGGCAGAGTGGTCCTCCAGCCCATTTAAGAAACAAACTAACAAAACAAAAACAACCAGCAATGAAGAAAACAACTAAAAGCCTTTAGTATGTATCAGTTTCCTTGGTTACACATAATAAAGAAAAAGGGGAGGAGCAAAACATTTGAAGTATGAATAGCTGGAACAAGAGACCAAACCGGATAAAGGACTCAAAACTCACAGTAGCATTTAGACCATTAGCAAAGCAGAGTGAGAAAATGAGGCAATCATCCTGATGGTCCAAAGTAAAAATGAAGTCTTTTACCTGGAAAGAGCCAGATAATTTCAAGTGAAAGGATTTTTTGGTTGTTGTTTTCTGTTGTGTTGACCTGATAATTACCAGGGCTTATTTTCTCAAAACACCCTTCAGCTTAGCTCTAGATAAAGCACAGAAGGGCCTATCAGGAACTAGAGTCTGCCTATGATGAATATGATGGGACCCACACCCCTTTAGGAACTAAATCATGGCCAAATAGGAAAACCAGAAGAGACTAGAGTATATCCGAGTCCAGAAGCCCTGAGGAACATAAGAGGAAATAGCTGTTTTGTTTTGTTTTTTTCAAGAGGTTTTGATGACGCTTCATGCCCAGCTGTCGACACTAAGCCGGAGAAGGCATGAGTTGGGGGGAGGGAGCTGTAATTCCAGAAGCAGCAGCAGCAGCAGCCATCCCCATTACTGTGTTTGTTCACATTAGTAGGCACTGGCAGGCCATCTTGTCACAACTTGTCCTATTTCTCTCCAGCAGGCCTAAGAGAAAGTCTCATTAGAGTGTGGAAAACATGCATATGGATACCCTGATGCAGGGAAATGGCGCCTAGGGAAAAGCATACTCATTAGACTAGTTAGTAAGGAGGAGAAATAAGCCAGACAATAAGAAATCAACTCCAGAATCGGTTTGGATAATTGTCTTGGATTTGAAACGCCTGTCTGCCAAGACCCAGCAGATCTAGAAAACCAGAGTAAGTGCTATAGTATAGTAGGGAAAACTCTCGAGTGATGGATTAACCAGTGTAGAAAAGGCAGCTGAGACTGGCTTTGCCCTCCAGCCAGTTAAAAGGCTGGCACAGTGGAGGGAGGCTCTCCATGTGTACATCAACCACAAAAGAATCCCCCTCACTGTTCAGCACATTGTGCTGGAGCAGTCAGATTTCCAGAAATAGACTCGCCCAAATCCCCCTTTTTATATTTTCCAGAGCTGAAGCTGAACTTTCAAGGGGCATGACTTTGCTTTTATTTTTCACTCTTCTTTTCATCGATGATTGAATTTCCTAGTGTTGCTTTCAGATCAAATGTTATTTTGGGCACAACTCAAAGAAAGCCCTCCATATACATTGAGAAGCAGTAGGTGGCAGAAAAGTTCAACTTCATTCCTGATTGAGCAAAGAGACACATCAGGTGGTCCAGGAGAGGGGGAGAAATGCTAAAGGCTCCAAAGTCCTTGGAATGAACAAGTATTTGGCTACATAGGATGATGCTGGCTAATGTTCAAAGTCTACTAAGTTTTAAAGAAGGATTTTCAGTTTTTCAAATACCAGAGCTATTGTTCACATTTGCTATCATCACAAACAATATATTTAACCATTACTCTTTGTAATTAAAAATGGGGGAGGGGGGCTGGGTGGCTCACTCTGTTAAATGTGTGACTCTTGATTTTGGCTCAGGTCAGAGCTCAGGGTCTTGAGATTAAGACCCTAGTCAGGATCCCTGCTCAGTGGGGACCTCTGCCCCCCACCCCCCGCCCTTCCCCTGCTCAAGCAGTGCTCTCTCTGGAATAAATAAATAAATCTTTTAAAAAAGAAAATAATACATTATATGTTAATAAAAATTAAAAAATAAATAAATAAATAAATAAATAAAAATAAAAAAGAAATTAAAAATGTTAACAGTAGAAGCTATACAAAGTCACCATGGTTTTGCAGCTAAAACCTGAGCTAGCCTTCTCTCAATAGCATATTAACTCTCCAGTTCTTATTCATAACTTACCCTCAAAATTCCATTCCTCCCTCCTGTCTGCCAGGACAGATTATTAAGTCTGAGACACTGTGCAAAACCATTTGCCTAATTGTCTCACTTAATTTTCATGATCACACATTGAGGGAAAATTGGGGATCAGGCAGATAAATAACTTGCCCAAGAATAGACAGATCATAATCAGATCTGATGTGAAATTTACAAAGTCCTTCTATTTGACCACAAGGAGAGAGGAGCATTTACTTTAAATTCAATATTTGAAGATTTTGATATAATGACCTGAGGGGGGAAGTCCCAGTACTTCCAGTGACTTAACCACAGGAAGACAGCACAAGTCATTATTTTCTCCTTATTGGTTCCAAGGTGTATTGGAGAAACAATATCACTTTAATTTACTCCCCAGGGATGAAATAACAAAATATGTTGGCATCTTGAACCTGTTGGAACAGAACTGAATATTTTTTTGGTCATTCTTTCCTTCCTTGGAAGTCTAATCTATCAGGAACCACCTGGGACAGCACCCACACACACTGCAGCCACTTCTTAGCTGGGCTCCTTCCCTACAAGCTCCTCAGCTGGATTCTAGGCAAAGAAAATGCGTTTTTGCTTGGGGAAAAAATAACAACAACAGCAACAACAAAAGGAAAAACCATAGCAGCCCACTCACATAGCTATCTTAAGAAGCTAAAATCAAATGAGGTGAATGAGAACAAGCTTCACATATTCAGACCTAGAGTTTAAAAAAAAAAAATTTCACCTACTTTATACATGTAATGAGAACCCTTAAGCTCTCGTTGAAGATGTCTTCTAACAAATGGGGAAGTATCTAAGCCCCAAATATATATCTACTTTGTTTACCCAAATATATATCTACTTTATCTACTTTGCTTGAAGACAAGAAACTTAAGCCCCACTCTTCTCTTTGACATTTCTTGTAGCAGAGTGGTAGACTCAGGATTAAAGAGTTCTCTTGTTCTGAGCCATACATAAGAAGATGAAATCTATTAAAATGTGACTATCCAGGAGATGGTGATAAGTTTGTGGATGATTTTTTATCTCTATCATTTTTACTAATCTCTATTTCCTATTTCTAAATGATTGCCTTACTTATGTTGTTAAAGGCTGTTTCAGTTAGAAAGGAGAGTTAAAACTTACATATGAGGAAATAAACAAGAAGAAACTTATATGTTCCTATAACTTCAAAGATAGCTAGGAAAACAGTTTTAAGTCTTCATTAGGTCCCCACAGTTCTCAGGATTTTGCCTTTGGGAATTCAAAGCTTGCGCATTAATAAAATGTTGCGGACATCTTCCTGGAGCAGAAGGCAGCAAGTCAATTCAGCAGTGGGATGACCTTGAGCAGATCAATTAACTTCTCCAGTTCTTGATTTGCTTATTAGAAAAAGATACACTGTATATACTCTAAAGACCTCTTACAGTCCTAACTGTGCTCAGAATTCAATGCAATGTGCCATATTTAGACTGTAATGAATGCTGCTGCTTGAGATAATTAGGTATCCTTTGGGATTGCAAGATGGTAAATGGATGCCTGTTTCTCTCAAAGGATATTATTCCCCCATCTGCCAATTCCCTTGAGTCAAGATAATAATCATTAGTCCGTTCCTGAATTTGTTCTTGTCTCTTTTATTACACATATAGTTTGAAAATGATGTACACTCTCTCATCCCGTGCTGAGATATATTTGGGAAAGCAAGGCACACAGTATTGTCTGTTCTCTCACCATTTCTATAGTCAAACTGTCATCACCCTTATTCTGCTGGAATATGCCACAGAACCTCAAAAGAACCCAAAAGCGGAGAGGTTAGATGTAATGTCACAAATACAATGATAGCAAATACCTGGGGAAGGCCATTTCTATATGGGCTGGCCAGAAAAGTCCTCTCTGAGGAAGAAGGATGTAAACTAAGATATGTTGGATAAAGAATCAGGCATGAGCAAGGCAAGGAAAGAACTTCCAAGAGAAAGGAATAACGTGTACTAAGGTCCCAAAGTGGGAAAGAGAGTGCCATATTCCAGGAACTCAGAGAAGTCCAGTGTGATCAACCAGAAAGAAAAGCACATGAAATGAACTCGGAGAGTCAGGAAGGCCTGGCTCATACATCACACTGCAGGCCGTGCTAAGGTTTGCTGCTGAGCACAGCAGAAACCATTTCACAGAGGTGTGTTATCAGATCCAAGTCTTCGAAAGAAAAAGTAGTCTGGCTGCCGTGTGGGAACTCAATGTTTGGAGTGTGGGGTAGCAAGAATAAAAGTGGAAAGGACAGTGGGAAGGGTTCAGAGAACTCTGCAATAGCTCCAAGAAGAGTTGACTGGACTCAGATGGTGGCGATGGAAATGGGGAAAGTGGGCGATATTTGGAAATATATTTATATATATATATATATATATATATATATATATATATATATATATATTCTACTTTTGGAAGTAGCAACAACAGAACTTGTTAAGAGATAAGATGTAATGGGGGTGAGTAGCTGAAGGGAAATGATGACTCCTTAGGTTCTGGGTCAAGTAACAAAAAGATGAAGAAATTTAATGACATAGGAAAAACTAGGAGAAACCCGTTTGTGTCATGAAAGTAAGACTATCTGTGTACAGATGATATTTAAACAAAGAAAATAGATGAGTTTTCTAGAGAGAGAAGACAGAGGAGAGTGGAGGACACAAGGCACTATCAGGGACTATAATATTTACAACAGAGAGTGAGATGGAACCATAAGGTAAAAGGGATCCAAGAGAGAGTACTGTCCCTAAACCCAACAGTGGAAAATATTTCAAGAGGGAAAATAGTAAACTAGGTCTAATGCTACCCAGAAGTTTGATAAAATGAAGCCCGAAAAGTAACTGCTGCACATGGCAACATGGATGTCATTGGTGACCTTAACTAAAGCAGTTTTTAAGTATTTAACTAAGTTTTTAAAGATATGTTAGTGAAGTCAGCTTTGGTGTACCAAGGAATGAACTAGAAAAGAGAAAGCAAAGGCAACACACGTATGCAATTCTTTTGTTATTTAATTTGATTTCTGAATAGGAACTATATTAATATGACTCAAAATTCAAACAGTACAACAGAGTATGGAGGGTGAAGTCTCCCTCCCACACGTATCCGTATGCCCCACTGTTCTTCCTGAGTTACTCTATGCCTAAGTATGCAATGTGCTTGCCTTTTTTTTGTTTGCTTGTTATACAAATGACAGTGCACTATGTACACAGTTCTGAGCCTTGCTTTTTTCATCTAAAATGATCCTAGAGATCATTCAGAATCACCATATAAAGAGTTTTCTTGGGGCGCCTGGGTGGCTCAGCCGTTAAGCGTCTGCCTTCGGCCCAGGTCATGATCCCAGGGTGGTAGGATCGAGCCCTACATCGGGCTCTCTGCTCGGCAGGAAGCCTGCTTCTCCCGCTACCATTCCCTCTGCTTGTGTTCCCTCTCTCGCTGTGTTTCTCGCTGTCAAATAAATAAAATCTTTAAAAAAATTAAAAAAAAAAAGAGTTTTCTTAACCTTTTAAAAACTCTAGTATTCCATTGAAAGGATCTGACAATTTAATTAGTCCCTATTTGATGTTTTGCTGTTAAAGGCAGAGATGCAATAAATATCTTTGTATATATGTCATTTTGTAAATGTGCAGGTTTATCTACTCAATAATTTTGGATGTGGAATTATTATCTCAAAGAGTGTGATTTGGGAAAATACCTTCAAAAGCTACAGATGCAGAAGACTTTCTTGTTTGGGGTTGGACAAGATAACCTAGAATTTTTCCAAACCTCTTAAACTATGATGGTAAGGCTCTTCCTTCATTCTTTCCTGCAAATTACAAAAATTGGCACAGGGTACCATCTTTTAAAACATTCCAAATTATTCCACCTTTAAACATATTCCAAATCTGTTGTTAATAGAAAAATTGGTATTTCCTAAAGAGGTAAAATTTTTGTTTTCAGTATTCAATATCATGAGATTAAAGCAGCAAAGTAGTAATTTCTAATAAAGTTCCTCATAACATTAGACCAATTAAACAAAGTTCCAGGTGGCAAATTGATATCCAAATGCGTTTCAAGGCACTTTCTTCTTACATTTTATCAGTTTTGTGAATGTAGAGGCTTTTTGTACATAATGCTTAATGTTGAAGAGGGTAAGAAGTCTAAAAAAAATTAGCTTTATTTTTGTTTTGTTTCTGTTTTTCTATTTTTTTGCAATTTATTTTTTTCCGATTGTGATTATGTTACATAGGATCATGGCCTCCATCTTGCAAGAAGATTCTCTCCCTTGCTTGCTCTAAAAAATCAGGTCGACATGTGAGTCTCATGTGGCAAGAATCTAAAGACAGTCTCAGGGCACTGAAGGTAACCTCCAGCCAATACCAGTAAGGAACTGGATCACTCTACCCTGCAACTATAGGGAACTGAATTCTGCCAAAAACCACATAAGCTTAGAAGATATCCCCCTACCTGCGTCTTCAGGTAAGAACCCAGGCCCGTCTGATCCCTTCACTGCATCCTTGCAATGGGCCAACTAAGCCATGCCTGGACTCCTGACTCACAGAAACTGTAAGATAATACATTTGTGTTTTTTAAGCCACTATATCTGTGTTATTCATCAAATCAAATTAATATAGCATGATTTTCATAATTGGCAAAAACTTAAATTCATAAAATAGAGTAACATTTAGCTCCACTTATGACTCAAAAAAAGTTTGAACATACTTTAGTCCAATTAATAAAGTTGCGGTTTCCCTCTAAATAAGCCTAACTTTCATAATTCAAACTGTGAACTCTGGTAATTTTATGATGTAAGTCACTTTATGTAATATATCCTTCCATTTCAAAACATGCAAGGTAAATATAGATCAGAAGTGGACACTAATAAGTATATGCACAATGGAATACTATGCAGCCATCAAGAGAAACGAAATCTGGCCATTTGCAATGACATGGATGGAGCTGGAAGGTATTATGCTAAGCAAAATAAGTCAGTCAGAGAAAAACAATTATCACATGATCTCTCTGATATGAAGAATTTGAGAGGCAAGGCGGGGGTTAGTGGGGAGGTGGGGGAGAGAAATGAAACAGGAAGGGATGGGGAGGGAGACAAACCATAAGAGACTCCTAGACTCACAAAACAAACTGAGGGTGGCTGGGAGGCAGGGGGGTAGGGATGGGGTGGCTGGGTTGTGTACATTGGGGAGGGTATGCGCTATGGTAAGTGCTGTGAAATATGTAAGCCTGACGATTCACAGACATGTACCCTGGGGCAAATAATACATTATATGTTAATAAAAAATAATAATAAAAGAAAAGTATATGCATTGCTCTGATTTTATTGTTTAATTCTATCTTTGTTATGACTTCCAAACTTGCAGAAATTTTATTCTCTGATTCCAGACTACAGAGTAGAAAAGGTGGAAAAAGAAATTAGCCTTTACTCTGTGCTACTATATTCCAAAACCTGGACTGGATGTTGAACGTATACTCTTTCCTTTAATTTTCACAATTGCCCCGCAAGGCAGGGGTTAACTTCATTATTTTACTGGTGAAGAAACTGAGGCTCAAGTAGCTGACATTGCATATATAAAGTATCACAAGTAGTATATAGTTGAGTAGGGTTCATACCCAAAAGAGTGTTTGTTTCCCAGGCCCATGCTTTTCCCAATCTACCAATTTGGAGAGTAGAACTTTATTTTTAAAAAAAAAAAATGCATCTGAATATCTGAATTTTGCTAAATTCTGTGCAAGTCACACCAAGGAAAATTCTTAAACATCTTTTTCCTTAAATAGCTTATATTTATTTCCTTAGTTTAGTTTATATTTCCCTAAATAGTTTATATTTTAATAGCCTTGGGTCATTTGGGAAGGGGCAGGAGAGGTGGGAAACCAGGTAAAACGAGTACAGTGGAGCACTGACCAACACATTGGAACCATCTGGAAACTTGTTGGAAAAGTGGAATCAGGCCCCACCTGCACCTACTGGATCAGAATCTGCATTTGCAAGATTCCTAGGTGGTGCATATTAAAGTTGGAAAAGAACAAACATTGAGAGATTAAGAAATTTTTCCTCTCTAGGGACTGAATATCAAAAAGAAAGGAGCTGTTTTCTACTTAAATTTTAAATAGGAAAAGACACATGGATGTTGATTTTTGCAGGATATTGGGCTTTTCCCAGTCAACTCTTTTAAGTTATCCTTAGAAATAGAAGGATCCCTGCCTGTAATTTTTCACCAGCTATCTCTAAATGAAATCCCCTTCTTTGCACATCCACACTAAGTTATATCACAATACCTGTAAGTACATGTGTTTTGTGTTTTTATTCTTCAGATAGACACTAACAACTCAGCTTCTATATGCCCCCTAAAGTTCCTCTTAGCTCATGGATTACTAAAGCAACTAACCAAAATGTTTTTGGAACATCTAAGAGATCTAAAAAGATTCTTCTTGAAGAGGTAAGAAATGTAATGCTGTTTGCCAGTCACCTAACAAAAACAGCTTAGTTTTCCCAATTTGCAGTGAATGCACTTAGAACAACTGTTAAGTTAACTACAACTAATGTTCAACCTTAATTCTTTTTTTTTTAAAGATTTTATTTATTATTTATTTATTTATTTATTTATTTGAGAGAGAGAGCTCAAGAGAGCTGGATGAGGAGCAGAGGGAGAGGGACAAGCAGACTCTGTGCTAAGCGCAGAGCCCCAAGCAGGGCTCCATTTCACAATCCTGAAATCACGACCCAAGCCGAAATCAAGATGTAATCAATCACTTAACCAACTCAGCCACCCAGGTGCCCCCAAACTGTATCTTTTATCCTAAATTGATATGCAAAACACAGCTAAATTCCATTAGATTTTAAATGATCCAGATAAAGAGCACATTCTTCATTAAATTTTAACAAGGAGCTCTGTTAATTACACATTTCAAAATGGACCCTTGATAACTTGATTCAAAGGCTTCTTGCTTCATGTTGTGACACCCGTTCCCATGTGGTTTCCGGTTTTATTATCAGGGGAACTCTTTTTCTTTTTTATCGTTGTTTGCCAGGGAGGGCATTCTGGGTTAAAACTTTGAATTTCCCAGTTTTTATTTCAAACCTCTTTAAGACATTTGGTATTTGAAAGGATTTATGTACCAAAGTGTTAAAGTAAGTACAAAGCACAAATTCTTGAATCCCAAAGAAATCAAATGTCTTCTGTTTTCCCTTCTGTCTACATTATTGAAACCCCTTCAGTGTAAAAGTTCCAAAATATACATTATCACTAACAAGCGAAATATAGTTTGAGCCCTATAATTGATTTTTTTAAGAAGTTTCACATTACTGTGTATAAGTAACACGAAGGTGGAGTGTTTTTTTATGCATTCTCCTCCATATTCTGACTCAAATCACTACCACAACAAATGAAAGATATTTTCCTTTTTTAAATAATTTTTGAACTAATAAATTTTATTGTTTTTAATGTGGAAAGCAAATTTTTTAAAAATTTATTTTAAAGTCTGTCATTCAAAGAAAGCTACTTTTTTTGTTGTATTTCCATCCAGTATTTAAATATATATTTGTGTGTGCATATGAGTGTGTATAGAGTCTTGTTACAAAAATTAATGCATATTTATCATATGAGAAATCATAAATTTGAAAGTTAACTTTCCCTATAATCCCACACTTAAAGATAACCATCACTGATAGTTTTAGTTCTAATATTCCATTATTCTCTTCCATATTCTAATCATACACTTATTCATTTAAAATTTACTGAGTATCTACTATGAGTCAGGCACCATTTTCTATAAAGTAAAAATTATAAAGTAAAAATTTCTATAAAGTAAAAATTACAGCACCAAAAAATTGACAAACTCTGCCTCCATGGTGCTTATATTATATTGGAAAGAAACAGATATAATAAATAAATAAACAAACCGCATAGCATGTTAAATGGTGTTCATTGCTACAGAGAAAAAGCAATAAAATGAAGCCTACAATTTAAATTTTTGATGTTTTGAATCTTGACTTTTTTCCATACTTTAACCTTATAATATATTCATGTCTATTATTAGCGTAATTTAAAGTCAAATTTCAACATGTAGATCTCACATTTAACTATTCACCCATTATTTTTTTTTCATTTTTTTAAAAGATTTTGTATTTATTTGTGAGAGAGAAAGAGAGGTGGGAGGGGCACAGGGAGAGGGAGAGAAAGAATCTCAAGCAAGCAGGCTCTGCACTGAGCCCTACTTGGGGCTCAGACTCACCACCCGAAGATCATGACCTGAGCCAAAATCAAGTCTATTCACCCATTATTAAACATTTGCACTGTTTCTAACTTTCCACTGTTTTAAACAATTTGTAATTGTCTTTCATTATTTTGTATACCAATACCAATATGTGGTCTTCCTACCTAGTCTTTTTTTTTAATATTTTTTAATATTTTATTTATTTATTTGAGAGAGAAATAGAGTGAGGGAGAACATGAGAGCAGCAGAGGAAGAAGCAGAATCCCTGCTTAGCAGGATTACTGATATGGGCCCTCATCCTGGGACTGCAGGATCATGACCTGAGCTGAAGGCTGATACTCAATTGATTAGGCCACTCAGGTGCCCCCTACCTAGTTTTTAATCAAATCAAATACAAGCATGATGTCACCTTCACTTTTTATGTCCCAAGAGTGATCCCCTGTACAAAGCTCCCTACTCATCTACACTCAGTGAATGCTTTCTGAATAATAAACACACAGCATGATAAGTTAAAAGTTAATTGCAGAAATATAAGTCCTCAAGGGACATTGAAGTAACACTCAAAGTAAGCTCCAGGCTAAATAAGGACAATGGTAGAATAGGGGCACACCATGCTTTGAGAAAACTCTACAGATAGAAAGCTTCTTGCCTTCTAGTCATATCACTGGGGAAAGAGAGAATCAGGCTTGAAACTGCGAAGCACAAGTCCAGCAATTTACGAAAGCTCTTTAAGAGTATATCCAACTTTTTTATCAACATGGATGGGACTGGAAGAGATTATGCGGAGTGAAATAAGTCAAGCAGAGAGAACCAATTACCTTATGGTCTCACTTACATGCTGAGCGTAAAGAAAAACATGGAGGGCATTATGAGAAGGAAGGGAGGGGTTAATGGGGGGAAACCAGAGGGGGAGATGAACCATGAGAGACTGTGGACTATGAGCAACAAACTGACGGTTTTGGAGGGGATGGAGGTGGGGGTTGGGCGAGCCTGGTGGTGGGTATTGAGGAGGGCATGTATTGCATGGAGCACTGGGTGTGGTGCAAAACAATAAATCTTGTAACACTGAAAAAAATAAATAAATAAAATTTAAAAAAAAAAAAAGAGTATATACGCTCTTCCTACTAAAAACCATACATTGTACGTTAAATTGATAGAAAAGCCTGAAAGGACAGGGCAGAGTGTTTGGGTGAGAGGAGGGATAAAAGGACCTACAGATCATCCTATATAGAAATGTTTTGAGAAAGCTTGATTCTCATGTCAGAGATGATTTACCTGTATTGCTACCTGAAAGCAGTAAGAGGGACCAGATCTCTACTGAGTAGCTACTATGCACCAGGCATGCTAGTAAGCATGAGGGAGACAACAGTTCTTCATGGAGTTTAGAGTTTGGAAACAGTATGGAAGTGGGCAATGGGGAAGGGAGACAGACAACCACAATGTAGGCAAACAAATGATTAAAAATTGTGGTAAGTGCTCTGACACAGGTCCTGGGAGTCATCTGGTGGAGGCAGGTGTATACCGAAAGAGCATTTCTGATGAGAAGACACTAGACCTAAGGCCTGAACAATAAAATAAGTCATCCATACAGAGAACAAGGGCAGAGTGTGGAGTGATGGGAGGAAGAGGAACGATCCAAGTAAAGACCACAGCATGGGCTTGGCTGTGAAGAAGCCAATTTAACCTCAGAATGTTTCCCGCTCTCCTTTTTCATTTGCACAACCCAGGTGTTCCCATCCTGGCTTCCTGCCTCAGCCTATTTTCAACAGCCTGTTTCCCAATTAAATTTTAACTTGTATTTCAGTGACTTGGCATCCTGTTCTCTAACAAAACAATTTATTTTGATGTACTCAGACTAGATTAAGTCTCATGTGATACAATATTTTTGCAGGTTTTAATTTATCTCTGAAACACCAATCACAATTGTGTGTGTGTGTGTGTGTGTGTGCGTGTGTGTGTGTGTAGACTTATGTGTAAAAAAATTCTAAACAATATTTCCAAAGTCTAGCTAGAGGTAATATTTATGTATTTACATTCAGTCAAAGAATACTTAAGCATTCAATGATCACAGGAAAACTTCACCTTAATATTTAAATGTTGATAGTGTCTTAAAAAATCAAGATTCTATATGTTTTTAAATTACACTATTACTTATTTACTTGGAAAATAAGTTTTAAAAGTTAGAGCCTTTTTGGTATCTTCTTGACGTAAAGAAAAATCCTCACAGCTTTTTTTTTTTTTTGAGATTTTATTTATTTATTTGACAGAGAGAGATCACAAGTAGGCAGAGAAGCAGGCAGAGAGAGAGGAGGAAGCAGGCTCACTGCCGAGCAAAGAGCCCAATGAGAGGCTCAATTCCAGGACCCTGAGATCATGACCCAAGCCAAAGGCAGAGGCTTAACCCACTGAGCCACCCAGGTGCCCCTCCTCACAGCTTTTTCAAATAACTGAATTCATTCAAATTTATTAATAAGCTCAGTGAATTAATTATTATGAAGCTGATGCATAAAACCAATCTGTTATTGCAAACTTATAAACTAAAATAACAAATATAATTTTTTTCTGCCACAAGCATTGTAACAAATAAATTTTCCCACAACATTCAACCCCGGCTTACAACCTAGTTTTTTAATTATTTACAATAAAATTTTCAACTTTATAGGAAATCTCTGGAAACAGACATAAACTCAACAAAATAAATTTGATTTAACTTTAGTATCATGGTAAATACTGTGGAAGTGTTCACTTTTTTATGTGCGGTCAATGGAAACAAAATGTAATGCTTAACTCTGGTATTTAAGTTCTCAAACATTCTCACATCCATTGTTCTCTCCATGTTCCGGTTACTGAAAAAAATAGCCTCTAATCTTAGTTTAATTTTTATTAATATTCAATAGATACAAAGGAATAATTATAAAACATGTGTAAGGCATAAAGAAGAATAATTGAGGAACCCATTTGTGTTCATGCACTCATCAAGTTATTTAAGAAATAGAACACTTCTGATTAATTTTTTTTTAAGATTTTATTTATTTATTTGACAGAGAGAGAGCGATCACAAGCAGGCAGAGAGGCAGGCAGAAAGAGAAGAGGAATCAGGCTCCCCACCAAGCAGAGAGCCTGATGCGGGGCTCCATCCCAGGACCCTGAGACCATGACCTAAGCCGAAGGCAGAGGCTTCAACCCACTGAGCCACCCAGGCGCCCCTCTTCTGATTAATTTCTGATGTTCTACAATGCATAACATCAAACATGTGTCACCAGTTCTGAAATTAAAATATTACATATAAAAGAATTTAGATGTTTGTTTTCCTGAACATTAGCTTACTTAATCAAATAATTTGCGTGTTTCTGTAAGCTTAATTGCACAACCAATATTCAAGCATTTGAAGAAATGTAAAAATAGCTGAGTAATATGAAAAGCTAGAAGAAAGGGTACCCACT
This sequence comes from Procyon lotor, assembly GCA_028646535.1. Classification (NCBI taxonomy): domain Eukaryota; kingdom Metazoa; phylum Chordata; class Mammalia; order Carnivora; family Procyonidae; genus Procyon; species Procyon lotor. The sequence goes on along the minus strand of CM053603.1, from coordinate 68,078,005 downwards.
GAAAAATAGTCAGAGATCATTTATAGCTCTCTCTGAAAACCAGAACGAATAGGTGATGAGAAGAGTAAATCAAAATAAGATTCATGAAACAAAGTACCGGATGCCAACAGTCAACAGCTGATCATTGCAGAAAGGCTTGAACTTGAACTCTAAGATTTATTTTTTATAAAGATTATTTGTTTGTTTGTTTGTTTGTTTATCTAACAGAGACAGAGAGAGAAAGAGAGAACAAGCAGGGGGAGAGAGGGAAAGGGAGAAGCAGGCTCTTTCGACCCTAGGACCCTGGGATCATGACCTGAGCTGCAGGCAGATGCTTAACCAACTGAACCACCCAGTCGTCCCTGAACTCTAAGCTTTAAAATGGGAAATATCTGGGACAAGAATTCAAAATCTAAAATGAACACAACAAATGCTGTTTGAATGAAAGTGTTTGATATCAGCTCTTTTGTGGAAGTTGTTTAAAAGAAATACATCTAAGAAAAAACTACAAGGGACATATGCGTAGGATGACAACCAAGCCAAGGGATATGCATCAAATGGGCACCAAGGGTCACTCATTGTCCGTATCACTCACAGGTAACTCTTTGATCGTTTCTCTTCAGAATTTTATATCTTAAACGTATAAATTAAAAAATGAAGTACATCAACATTTTATTTAGCACCAGGAGCCTCTAGAATAACTTTATGTGCAGCTATTTTTTCCATGTACCTCCTTCTTTCCAAAGGTTTCATAAGAAATGACCCTGACTTCTTCATTACTGTATCCCAAATTGCCCAGCTCAGTGTTTGGCATTAGAAGATGCTCATTAAATATTTGCTGACTGATAGCAAATAAGGTAATTGGTTCAATATTTATCTCCAAAGGAGCAATATACTTGATTTTTAATAATAGTTCCCAAAATTTTCAATATTCAAAAGTCTTTACTCCAAATCCACACCAATCCCCTATTTTGAGAAACTTATTCTATCATATTATAATCAATAATGTATCTCATCTTTAAACAAAAGCATTTAATCCTAATAAGTACTTCCAATTACCTCCAGAAAACCAGTTATCTCCTTAAATTCTATGATACCAGCCAAAAGTAAGGACCTATGATGTTATAACAAGTCCCTATTGCCTAATCACCAAAGAATTTCATTTAGGCTTTTTGGCAATATTGAAAATAATTCTGGACTGCCCAGAAAGATTCTTCTTTCTGTTCAATTTAAAATAATCCTTTTTCCTTACATGCCTGCTACAACCTTCAAAATTGCCTTCAATCCTACTCATACAAAAAAAATTATCTCCACATTTCACAAAAGACAATGAAATTATTACTCTGTACTGCCTTCTTCTTCCTCATCCCCAAAGCCTGGTACTGCCCTCACAATGCTGTCCCAAAGAAAAAAGGAATATTACACTCCCATGCCCCCAGTTACAGGGAGAATGTTACTAGTTTTAAGAATATGGCCTTTCCTGGGGCACCTGGGTAGCTCAGTGGGTTAAAGCCTCTGCCTTCAGCTCAGGTCATGATCTCAGGGTCCTGGGATCGAGCCCCACATCAGGCTCTCTGCTCAGCGGGGAGCCTGCTTCCCCTCTCTCTCTGCCTGACTTTCTGCCTACTTGTGATCTCTCTCTCTGTCAAATAAATAAATAAAATATTTTTTAAAAAAAAGAAAAAGAATATGGCCTTTCCTTATAGTCAATGAATCTTTGACAAAGCAAGAAAGAATATCCAATGGAAAAAAAACAGTGTCTTCAATAAATGGTGTTGGGAAAACAGATGCAATAGAGATTTTTTTAATATATTTTATTTATTTATTTGTCAGAGAGAGAACGCAAGTAGGGGGAGCTGCAGAAGCAGAGGGAGAAGCAGGCTCCCCACGGAGCAGAGAGCCCAATGCAGACTCCATCCCAGGACCCTAGCTAGGATCATGACCTGAGTCGAAGGCAGTCGCTTAACCAACTGAGCCACTCAGGTGTCCATAGAGTAGAAATGTTAATATGAGTATTTGAGGTCAATGGGAGGACATAGAGGGGTTTTAAGTAGACTGATTAAAGTATTAAGGATTTGGCTCTCCGTGCTGCATGTGGGATGGAGCAGTGATTCCCAATTCTGATTGCACATTATAATCACTTGGGGCAAATATTTAAATGCCTCATACCCAGGACACATCCCAGAACAATTAAATCAGAATTTCTGAGGGTGTGACCCAAGTACCAGTAGTTGTGTGTTTTGGGGGGAATCCAACATACAACCAGGCCCACTGACCACTGGATGGAGGAAGCAAGAATGAAGCCAGGAATCTAATTAGGAGACTCGCAATATTAGTTCACATGAGAGAACACTGAAGGTTGGATGATGTTGATGGCATGAAGATGGACAGCTTTCTGCTATATTTTAGAAAGAATATACAGGAATTTCCATGTAAAGCAGGGATAGGATGTCAGAGAAAGTAAAATCAAGGGTGGTTTCTACATATCTGCATGCATGGTGGCTATTCCCTGGTGAAGGAAAAGATATGAGAAAAACAAGTTGATAGGGTGGATGAGTTCAGAACATGTTAAATTTGAGATATAAGTGAATCACCCAAGTGGAAATGGAAAACATGTAGTTGGGCTTAGGTTAAAAAAACTGGACTGGAAACATAAAACTGGGGATCATCAGATTATAGGTATATTTTGAACCTTAAGAATAGATTAAACATGTCAGTAAAACATAAGGAAAGGAAGAAGGAAAGTACTGCGTGCTAACCCAGAAAAGGCACATATTGATGTAAATCTGTGCATGTTTAGACTTCCAAGTGATTTGGATAATGACCCAACCCGGAAACCAGTTTTATAATATATTTTTCTAAAAAATTATCTGGCAAAGGAACTTCTCCCTTGTTTCAAATAATCCCAAAAAATCTAGGAAGGGCACTATGCTTCTCAAAATACTCAGTGAAAATAATTACAGGGGGAATTCATGAAAAAAAAGATCATTGAGGCAATAGAGAAACAACAATGGAGGAAAAGTATGATGTACATTATGACTCGGTTTCTTAAAGAAGGCAAAATGACTAATTGGATGGATATGAACATTCTGAATATTCTGGTTTCTTGTACCAGCCATTCGAGACCAGATAATTAAGCAAATGGTCTCACAAAATATTTTTTCCAGACACTTGTGGCAAACTTTTAGATCCTGCTAATGTCAGAAGGAATCATGAAGGGACAAACGGAAGCTCTAAAATGGAACTGTAATTACAGCAAAAGAGCATAACTATTACTTATAATTACAGGCCTCTCGAGAGTTTTTCTTTCCTTCCATTTCTAGAGATTTGACCCCTTCTGAGGTAGAGTAATTATAAATACTAGGGAAGAAAGACAGATTTAAAGGTTATCTGTCAGGAGGGGGGCCATATACTTCACACATTTCTGTAGTTTCAAGAAAGGAGACTAAAAAACAGGGTGAATGTCATCTTAAGAAATAGGTGCTTAACGTCAGAATGAATATAAATTATTTAAATATTATATTGCAGGGCAATACTTGCACCTTCTAATGGATAATAAAGTGGCACAAAAAGTAGTTTCACTCCAAATAATCTACTAAAGTTAAGGGATCTCCAAAGAAAAGTTTGGAAGCAAATAAGAATATCGAGATAGCATATCAGTTCTCTGAGCAGCCATTTTCCGTTTTAACCTCCACCAAAGGAGGAGACAACCTTTTTTTT